>JARQOD010000004.1:93612856-93638256 GCA_033576555.1 Oophaga sylvatica | reverse complement strand
TCTGGAACATTAACTAATACTAATATTCATGAGTCCACCATCAATAGGGCATGGAACAACAATGGCTCACATGGCAGGATTGAAAAGAGAAAGCTAATGCTCTTTCAATCATAAAACATTACTGCCCCCCTGCAGGTCACTAAAGATGATCTGGAAAAGCCAGAAGGCTATGTTTTGTGGAAGGATGAGACCAAAACAAAACTTTTAAGTTTAAATTGAAACATTATGTTTGAAGGAAGAAAAACTCTGCATTAGGCCATGTTCACATGTTCAGTATTTGATCAGTATTTTACATCAATAATTGTAAGCCAAAACCAGGAGTGGGTGATAAATACAGAAGTGGTGACATGTTTCTATTTTCCTTTTCCTCTGATTGTTCCACTCCTGATTTTGAATTACAAATACTGACCAAATACTGAACATGTGAATGTGGTCTTAGAATATAAAAACCTCATACCATCTGTGAAACATGATGGTGGCACTCACATGGTTTGAGACAATTTTGCTGCATCTGGAACAGTATGGTTTACCATCATTATTGGCACAATTAATAATGAATTTTAGCAGAAAATTCTAAAGGAAAATGTCAGGACATCTATCCATGAGCTGAATCTCAAGAGCTTGTGCATTATCCAGCAAGATTACGACCCAAATCACATGCATTAATTTAGGAAAGAATGGTTAAAGAATTATAGGGTTGATGTTTTGAAATAGCGCAGTCAAAGTCCTGACCTTAAAGAGATCGTGTTTGCACGATTTGCAGTGTAAAGTAAAGCCATAGCCATAATAGCACTGTGGAAAGATTAAATTGATACATTTGGTGAAGAAATCAATTTTTTTGTTCTTTATTAATCAGCATTTGAAGTTTTCTTCTAATGAGATTTTGGTGCACAGGTGCTGGCCCTGTACTCTTCTCTTCTCCTGCTTCCAGTGATTAAATGGCAGGTCATTGATTTTTTTTAGTGACTGGCTCCAGTCTGAAAGCTGGCACCATCCCGTCATTGCCATGGCTATCACATGTACAGATTGATTTCTTGGCTGGTCTACAATAATATGACTCTGTGGGATGTGCAGGCGCAGACTGAGATCTTGACTCAATGATGTTTTAGAGACAGCTGCTCATGAACACCGCAAGGAGCATTTTTTTGTAGTTCAGCTGGGAAATCCATCTATGCACACAACTCCCATGGCAATGACGACTCCGGTGTAAGGCCTGCATCACACTAGCGAGTTTGATGCGAGTTAGTCGCACGACTTACTCGCATCAACACCCGGCACGGCCGCCCGCTCTCGGACCAGAGTGCGCAGCTGCATGTATTTCTATGCCGCCGCGCACTCTGGTCCGAGAGCGGGCGGCCGTGCCGGGTGTTGATGCGAGTAAGTCGTGCGACTAACTCGCATCAAACTCGCTAGTGTGACGCCGGCCTTAGATTTAAAACAGGAAGCAGTTTACTGAAAAATCAGTTACCTTCCATTCAGGCATCTGAGGCAGGTGGAGTGGCCCAGGGAAGGAGAAGAAGACCTAGTGCACAGTTGAGGTCCTGTGTGCCTAAACTGTATTTCATTAGAAGAAAACTTTAAATAATGAATAAAGAACAACAAAAAAAGCTGATCTCTCCACTTCTTAATTTGTAAAACAGTGCTATTATGGTCATTGCTTTACTTTCCATTACAAAATTGTGCTGACAAGATCTCTTTAACCCCTTAAACTCCGGATCTTTTTTCGGTTTTTCGTTTTCGTTTTTTGCTCCCCTTCTTCCCAGAGCCATAGAGCCATAACTTTTTTATTTTTCCATCAATATGGCCGAGTGAGGGCTTGTTTTTTGCGGGACGAGTTCTACTTTTGAATGAGACCATTGTTTCTACCATGTCGTGTACTACTGTAGAAAATCGGAAAAAAATTCCAAGTGCGGTGAAATTGCAAAATAAGTGCAATCCCACACTAGTTTTTTGTTTAACTTTTTTACTAGGTTCATTAAAAGCTAAAAGTGACCGGCCATTATGATTCTTCAGGTCATTATGAGTTCGAAGACACCAAAGATGTCTAGGTTCTTTTTTATCTAAGTGGTGAAAAAAAATTCTAAACATTGTTAAAAAAAAATTGCACCATTTTCCGATATCCGTAGCGCCTCCATTTTTCGTGATCTTGGGTCGGGTGAGGGTTTATTTTTTGTATGCAGACCTGACATTTTTATTGATACCATTTTGGTGTATATACGATCTTTTGATCATCCGTTATTGCATATTATTGCAATGTCGCGGCTACCAAAAAAACATAATTGTGGCGTTTTGACTTTTTTTTATCACTATGCTGTTTAGCGATCAGGTTAATCCTTTTTTTATTGATATATCAGGCGATTCTGAACGCAGCGATACTAAATATGTGCATGTTTGATTTTATTTTATTATTTTATTTTGAATGGGTTGATGGGGGGATTATTTAAACTTTTATTTTTTTATATTTTTAAAAAATTTTATTTTTACTTTTGGCCTGCTTCAATAGTCTCCATGGGAGATTGGAAGCTGCCACTACCCGATCGGCTCTGCTACATAGAAGCAATGAGCAGTTCGCCACTCAATGGCCAGCGTCACACTAGCGAGTTTGATGCGAGTTAGTCGCACGACTTACTCGCATCAACACCCGGCACGGCCGCCCGCTCTCGGACCAGAGTGCGCGGTGGCATAGAAATACTAAACAACAAATCCAAGTGTGATAAAAAAAGAAACGCTAATGATGGTGCCAGGTGCAAAAAAAAAAAAAAAAAAGAACACTTGTGAAAATCAGCAGGTGACCGTGCGTCCACCAGTGTGATGCAAAGGCACTGTGCACCAAAGTGAATATAATGGTCAAATCCAAATCCCACCAATATTGTGACAATTACCTGGGAGCTAATCAAAGGGTTATGGCCTCAGAAGAACGCGCCCCGACGCGCGTTTCGGAAATGGTTTTTTTAATTTATTTTTTGCACCTGGCACCATCATTAGCGTTTCTTTTTTTATCACACTTGGATTTGTTGTTTAGTGTTTACACATAATTATTAGTAGCTGTGGCACATTGCATTTTATTTTTTGTCATTGTGACATATATTTTATTATTACTCTGATTATTCAGCAATTTTTTAGTGATTGTCAATTTTAATTAATTTTTTTGGGTATAGTACATATATTTAGCCCCTGTGAATAGGGAATATATCAATCCCTATTGTGAATGGGTTTGAGATGAGTTCTGAGCAGAGGCTCCCTCTGGTGGTTACAAGCGGTGCTAGTGAAGATTGTGAGGACTGGGAATCAGGTGTTACTGACTGGTCTTATATAAGGGAGTCATTTTCCATCAATTGTTCTGGTCTGAATCCTTCATTCCAGTTTCCCTTGTAGCCTGCTGTGTCGTGTCTGCATCTCCTACTTACAGATAAGACTTTTGCTTCTTTTGTGTTTGTGCTATATTTTTGCATTTTTGTCCTGCACTTCTTTGGGGGCCTTCAGGGTCCCCTCCGGGGGCTTCTGCCCTCTCAGTTTAGTTCAGCCACTGAGTTTTGTTCTTTTGCTTTTTTCAGTTTTTTCAGTGGCTGCTGTTTTGATTTTGTTACACCAGAGAACTAATTTAGGTGGTAGAGGTCGTGTGATCTCAGGTGATTTTGAAATTAGTAGAGTTGGTGCTTTTCAGGGTTTTCTGGGATTGCAGTAAGTACCCTTCCTATCCTTTTCTATTTAGATAGTTTGGGCCCCAGCGTTTGCTCATACTATTTTCTTTCTGTGTCAGTATTTCCTCTTGTCTAATCGCCATTACATGTTTGGGGGCTTTCTATTATCTTTGGGGTTCTGCTCCGGGGCAGATAGCTTTCCTATTTCTATCTTTAGGTGTAGTTAGTTTCTCAGGCTGTGACGAGGCGTCTAGGACCAATGTAGGAACGCTCCACGGCTGCCTCTAGTTGTGGTGGTTAGTCAGGGTACTGCAATCTCATAGATTCCAACTGCTCTGGTGTATTGCCTTTTTGCCTGCTCTCCTCAGCTACCGAAACATAACAGTATCACCGGCCTAAACTGAAAATTATATTGTACTCACAGAAGGGAAAAATATTGTGAAAGAAAAAAGTTGTCAGAGTTGTCAGAGATTTTTTTTTTTTCGTTTGTTGCATTTTTTTTTTCCCTCTGTATCTCTGGGTGCTGAGGAGGATTTTTTTTTTCCTCTCAATGGAGTTTGCACAGTTGTCTGGCCGTGTGGATCAGCTTGCCACTGAAGTTCAGAGTATTGCAACCTATCTTGCTAGGTTGCCTGTTGTGGAACCTAGGATTCCCATGCCAGATTTGTTTTTAGGGGATCGAGCTAAGTTTCTGAATTTCAAAAATAACTGTAAATTGTTTTTTGCCTTAAAATCTAAGTCCTCAGGGAACGCAGCGCAGCAGGTTCAAATTGTCATCTCTCTCCTGCGCGGCGACCCTCAGGATTGGGCTTTTTCCCTGACACCTGGGGATCCTGTTTTGAGTGATGTTGATGCGTTTTTTCATGCTTTGGGGTTATTGTACGATGAGCCTAATGTCACTGATCAGGCTGAAAAAAACTTGTTGGCATTAAGTCAGGGGCTTGAGGACGCTGAGTTATACTGTCAGAGATTCTGTAAGTGGGCAGTCCTGACCAAATGGAATGACGACGCTTTGGCAGCTCTTTTTCGGAGGGGACTGTCAGATAATGTAAAGGATGTTAATGGTGGGATTCCCTGTTCCCTCTGGTCTCAATGATTCTATGTCATTAGCGATTCAAATTGACAGACGTTTGCGTGAGCGGAAAGGTATGCGTGGAATAATGTTGCCTTGTGAACCTGCTTCTGAATCCATGCAGTGTGATAGAGTGGTGTCTGGGGCACAGCGTCATGAGTTTCGAAAGCGCAATGGGTTATGTTTCTACTGTGGTGATGCCTCTCATGCTATTTCAGTCTGCCCTAAGCGGGGAAGACGTTTTGCACGCTCAGTTGTCTTGGGTAGTGTTCAGACTAAGTTTTTATTAACTGTCACTCTGATATGCTCTCTGTCCTCATTTTCTGCTCAGGCTTTCGTTGATTCTGGAGCAGCTATTAACCTGATGGATTATTATTTTGCTAAACGTTGTGGGTTTCCCTTGATACCCCTACAGAAGTCTATTCCCCTACTGGGATCGATTCTACCCCTTTGGCTGAGAATAAACCCCAGTTTTCTACTCAGGTGATAATGAGGGTTGAACCTGATCACCAGGAGTGCTGCAAATTTTTGGTTCTATATAATCTGCATGATATTATCGTGCTGGGTTTCCCTTGGTTACAGTCTCATAATCCTGTTTTGGATTGGAAATCTGTGTCTGTAACCAGTTGGGGCTGCCAATGTGTTAATACCAACACTCCTGTTTTTTCTGCCTCCCCCCAGGCTCAGGATGTTCCTGACTTTTTGTTTGATTTTTCTGATGTGTTTAGCGAAAGTAAATCTGCATCCTTGCCTCCCCATAGGAGCTATGACTGCGCTATTGAATTAGTGCCGGGTAGTAAATTCCCTAAAGGTCGCCTTTTTAACTTGTCTGTACCTGAACATGACGCTATGCGGTCTTATATCAAGGAATCATTGGAGAAGGGTCATATCAGACCATCCTCTTCACCCTTAGGTGCCGGTTTTTTCTTTGTGGCCAAAAAAGATGGTTCATTAAGGCCGTGTATTGATTATCGTCTCTTGAACAATATTACTGTGAAATATCAATACCCGTTACCCTTGATTTCTGACCTGTTTTCCAGGGTGAAAAACGCTACTTGGTTTACCAAGCTTGACCTCAGGGGGGCGTATAACCTTATTCGCATTAAGCACGGGGATGAATGGAAGACGGCATTCAATACCCCTGAAGGGCATTTTGAGTACCTAGTGATGCCCTTTGGGCTCACTAATGCTCCTTCCGTCTTCCAGTCCTTCATGAATGACATTTTCAGGGATTTTGTGGATAAATTTCTGATTGTTTATTTGGATGATATCTTGATTTTTTCTAATGACTGGGACTCTCATGTGAAACATGTTCGAACTGTATTCCAGATTTTGAGAGAGAATGCTCTGTATGTGAAGGGATCAAAGTGTCTTTTTGGCGTACAGAGGATCTCATTTCTGGGATTCATTTTGTCCCCATCTGTTATTGAAATGGACCCGGTCAAGGTTCAGGCCATCTGTGATTGGGTCCAACCTACTTCATTAAAGGCTCTTCAGAGATTTTTGGGTTTTGCCAATTTTTATCGTAAATTTATTGGTAATTTCTCGGTTATTGTTAAACCATTAACTGATTTGACCAGAAAGGGTTCTGATGTGGTGAATTGGCCTCCTGAGGCAGTCTCTGCATTTCAGGAACTTAAGCAGAGATTCACTTCTGCTCCTGTTCTACGGCAGCCTGATGTTTCTCTGCCATTTCAGGTGGAGGTTGATGCCTCTGAAATTGGGGCAGGTGCCGTTTTGTCCCAAAAAGATCCAGAGACCTCTAAAAGTAACCCTTGTGCCTTTTTCTCTCGAAAATTTTCTCCTACTGAACGTAATTATGACGTGGGTAATCGGGAGTTGTTGGCCATGAAGTGGGCTTTTGAAGAGTGGAGACATTGGCTGGAGGGAGCCAAACATCAGGTGGTGGTCCTTACGGACCATAAGAATCTGGTCTATCTGGAATCTGCCAAGCGACTCAATCCTAGACAGGCCAGGTGGGCCTTGTTTTTCACACGTTTTAATTTTGTGGTTTCCTTTCTTCCTGGCACTAAGAATGTTAAGGCGGATGCCCTCTCGAGGAGTTTCCTTACGGACTCTCCTGAGTTATCTGATCCTTCTGTTATTTTGAAAGAGGGTGTAGTTCTTTCCGCCATCTCGCCCAATTTGAGACTTGCTCTGGAGGGGTGTCAGGAGGATAGGCCCGAGCGCTGCCCTGTTGGAAAATTGTTTGTCCCGGACCAATGGAAAAAGAGTGTGATGTCTGAGATTCATTGTTCCGCATTGGCTGGGCATCCCGGAATTTTTGGTACCAGAGACTTGGTTAGTCGGTCCTTTTGGTGGCCTACCTTGTCTCGTGATGTCAGGGAATTTGTGCAGTCCTGCGGGACTTGCTCTCGCTCCAAGCCTTGCTCTCGCTCTAGTGGTTTGTTGATGCCATTGCCTGTGCCCAAGAGACCATGGACCCATATCTCTATGGATTTCATTTCCGATCTTCCTGTTTCTCAGAGAATGACCACCATCTGGGTAATTTGTGATAGGTTTTCCAAAATGATACATCTTGTGCCATTACCTAAGTTGCCTTCCTCCTCTGAATTGGTGCCGTTGTTCCTTCAGCATGTGGTTCGTTTACACGGCATTCCTGAGAACATTGTGTCTGACAGAGGAGTCCAGTTTGTTTCCAGATTTTGGAGGACTTTTTGTTCTAAACTGGGTGTTCAATTGTCTTTCTCCTCGGCATTTCATCCTCAGACCAATGGTCAAACTGAGAGAACAAACCAGACATTGGAGACTTATCTAAGATGCTTTGTGTCTGCTGATCAGGATGACTGGGTCTCTTTTTTGCCTTTGGCTGAGTTTGCTCTTAATAATAGGGCTAGCTCTGCCACTTTGATGTCTCCGTTTTTCTGTAATTCTGGGTTTCACCCTCGATTTTCTTCAGGACAGACGGAGGCTTCTGTCTGTCCGGGTGTTGACTCTGTTGTGGAGCGTATGCAGCGGATTTGGGACCAGGTAGTGGAGAGGTTGTCCCTCTCTCAGGAGAAGGCCCAGCGGTTTGCTAACCGGCATAGGACTGATGGTCCTCGGTTTAAAGTGGGAGACTTGGTCTGGTTGTCCTCAAAGAATATTCCTATGAGATTAGCATCTCCTAAATTTAAGCCTAGGTTCATTGGACCTTATAAGATCATGGAGATTATTAATCCTGTTTCTTTTCGTTTGCTTCTTCCAGGGACATTTAAGATCCATAACGTGTTCCACAAGTCCTTGTTGAAGAGGTTTGTTGAGCCAGTGGTTCCTGCTGCTGTGCCTCCTGACCCTGTTTTGGTTGAGGGCAATCTGGAATATGTGGTTGAGAAAATATTGGATTCTCGTTTTTCTAGACGGAAACTCCAGTATTTGGTTAAATGGAGAGGTTATGGTCAGGAAGACAATTCTTGGGTGTTTGCTTCGGACATCCATGCTAGGAGACTTATCCGTGCGTATCATAGAACTCATCCTGACCGACCTGGTTGCTCAAATGAGGGTTCGGTGACCCCTCCTCAAGGGGGGGTACTGTTGTGAATGGGTTTTAGATGAGTTCTGAGCAGAGGCTCCCTCTGGTGGTTACAAGCGGTGCTAGTGAAGATTGTGAGGACTGGGAATCAGGTGTTACTGACTGGTCTTATATAAGGGAGTCATTTTCCCATCAGGGTTGCCGGTGATCAATTGTTCTGGTCTGAATCCTTCATTCCAGTTTCCCTTGTAGCCTGCTGTGACGTGTCTGCATCTCCTACTTACAGATAAGACTTTTGCTTCTTTTGTGTTTGTGCTATATTTTTGCATTTTTGTCCTGCACTTCTTTGGGGGCCTTCAGGGTCCCCTCCGGGGGCTTCTGCCCTCTCAGTTTAGTTCAGCCACTGAGTTTTGTTCTTTTGCTTTTTTCAGTTTTTTCAGTGGCTGCTGTTTTGATTTTGTTACACCAGAGAACTAATTTAGGTGGTAGAGGTCGTGTGATCTCAGGTGATTTTGAAATTAGTAGAGTTGGTGCTTTTCAGGGTTTTCTGGGATTGCAGTAAGTACCCTTCCTATCCTTTTCTATTTAGATAGTTTGGGCCCCAGCGTTTGCTCATACTATTTTCTTTCTGTGTCAGTATTTCCTCTTGTCTAACCGCCATTACATGTTTGGGGGCTTTCTATTATCTTTGGGGTTCTGCTCCGGGGCAGATAGCTTTCCTATTTCTATCTTTAGGTGTAGTTAGTTTCTCAGGCTGTGACGAGGCGTCTAGGACCAACGTAGGAACGCTCCACGGCTGCCTCTAGTTGTGGTTAGTCAGGGTACTGCAATCTCATAGATTCCAACTGCTCTGGTGTATTGCCTTTTTGCCTGCTCTCCTCAGCTACCGAAACATAACAAATCCCCACCCACTTGTTTACAATATTATTTATCGTTTACACCTGGTTTTACATTGAGCGAACTATTCTCCATATGCATCAATGATGTTATGCCTGCCATATACTTAATTCTTGTAGGAAGATTACCAGGCACATATGGTTATATATATTGAGGTGCTCATATTATATTGTGCAGCTTTATCATCAATCATGGGTTATTGCCTCTTTTTATGAAAATTCTTTTTGTATTTTTAGCACATATACAATTTCTGTTCTAATTTGTGCCAATTTGATTAAATAAAGATTATATTTTATTATTCACATTGTGTTGCAATTGATTTTCCGTTGCTGGTCTTGCCACTGTGGTTCTTTCCCCCATTTCTGGACCTTTTCTTTCACATTTCCGGATGGTCTGCCATCCACACTTTTGGTGGTACTGTCACTATTAATTTTATTTATTACTTTTGCATTAATTTTCTTTAGTGTATTTTATTATTATTATATTTGTGACACACGTATCATTTTACCTTTTTACAAGGGTAACCCACCAGATGGAGACCCACTTGGAGTCTCCACATTTCAAAAAAATAATTGTCACGCAGCACAAAAGAGGCATCAGTTTCCACAGAGTAGAAACAGTATAATAGGGCTCTGACATACCTTCTTCTACAGGCAACCCAAAAGATGGAGACCCAACTTGGAGTCTTCATATTTCAAAAAATAATTGTCACACACCACTAAAGTGGCATCAATTTCCACAGAGTAGAAATAATATAACAGCCCTATGACACACCTTCCACAAAAAGCAACCCACTAGATGCAGACCCAACTTGGAGTCTTACCATTTCCAAAAATAATTGTCACACACCACTAAAGTGGCATCAATTTCCACAGAGAAGCAACAGTATAATAGGTCTCTGATACCCCTTCCACCAGATGGAGACCCAACTTGGAGTATCACCATTTCAATAAAATAATTGTCACACACCACTAAAGTGGCATCAATTTCCACAGAGAAGCAGCAGTATAATAGGCCTCTGACACACCTTCTACTACAGGCAACCCACTAGACGGAGACCCAAGTTGGAGTCTCCACATTTCAAAAAATTGTTTGTAACATCAGGAACTTTAGCAACAACAGGCAAAGAAAATACCACAAAGATGGCACAGACTGCAATAACACGAGATCAATACATGACGCTAAAAATGACACCATTGCATAGTTTGCTCAATCTGCAACTCGGGTGCACAAGTCATTGGAGTCATCCATGACTTGCTCATTTTAATAAAAGTTAGGCAGTATAGACTTTGAGGGGACAACCGGATGCACTTATCCATCAGGACATCACCAGCAGCGCTGAAGAAACGTTCTGAGTGAATGCTGGCTGCCGTGCATGACAAAACCTCCAAGGCGAGCTCAGGCAACTCTTACATTTTTGAAGAACAAAATGTAAAAGTGTCCAAACCCCACAATGGCATTCATATTGAGCTCCAGATACTCCAGCACCATCCTCTCCAGTCGTTCACAACGTGTCAGACTTGAACTCTTCTACTGATGCATGGACTGATCTAAAAAAATGTGTTATACGAAATTGCTTATGCAACTTACACTGCTGTTAAAGTTTTGGTGATGATGCCTTGACATTTCTGGGGTTGGATGACTACAACTGGGATGTACACTATGTACCTCACAGCTGTCTTGGGGAAAAATACTCTAAAGATTGTCTACAAGAGTTTTTCGATACTCTAGCATGCACACATCCCTTTCCAAGTGGGGAAGCATCTGGCTAAATTTTCTTTGGTACTGTGGATCAGACAGAGTGGCAACCCAGTTTTCAGCACTATTTCTAACCCAAAGAATACATGCATCATGTTGAAGATAGTGAAGCAAGAAGGCACTCATGTGTTGTGAGCTTACATGAGGTCCAAGCCCATGCTGTGTTGATGGCGGATAGCACTCAAGGTTTCTTCCTCTGTCCCCTCCCACCAACCATGGATAACAGAGAGCATATCATAATCAGCACCCACCTGTGCGATGACAGTGCAGAAATTTGAGATATTGTTATCCCTTCCGCATCCTCCTCTGCTTCCACTTCTTCCTCTGGGACCGTCACCTCCTCATGCAGACTAATCAAACTGTGCTCCAGCATGGAGATGACCAGAATAGTGATGCTGATGACATAATAGTCAATGCTAACCATCTTAGTAGCCATTTCAAAACAGTACAGAAGGGTTCAGAGGTCCTTCATGTGTGACCACTCCACAAGCATGATTTGCACCACGTCCAGACTGTGTTTGCCCAGGTAATGCAAAAGGACATATTGCACCAGGGCTTGTCACTGCTTCCACAGCTGCTGCAGCATATGGAGAGTGGAATTCCCTGTGTCAGAACATCGCTAATCAAATGGTTAACCAGTAGACAGAGACCTCTGTAGCAATACACGTTGATGACCTACGGGGCACGATCATTGGAAGTGAGCACGCAGTGACTGTGCTTTCTGCAGTAGTGCATTTAGGCCAGGATAGTGGTGGAGAAATTGCTGTACCACCAGGTTGAGGACGTGAGCCATGCGAGGCACATTTATGTGGTTGCCACGGCGTAGGGCCGCCACCAGGTTTGCACCATTATCGCACACTGCCTTCCATGGCTCCAGGTTTAGTGGAGACGGTCATTGCTCTAACTCAGACTGGAGACCTGTCCATTACACTTTAGTAGTGTGATTGCGATCTTCAAGGCATATCAATTTAAACATTCACTGATTGCGGTGAGCCATAGCTGCACAGTACGGAGGTGGGGGAGATTCTATTTGCACTATTGGAATGCGTGTCTGATTAAGGGAGAGGTTGAGGGCACAGATGGAGGCCCTAGAGGAGTTGGAGGAGGCAGAAACAGTGGAGGAAGTATTAGATACAGAGGTTTGATGATCTAAAGACTTGTGGAGCAGCCCCTTAACCACCAGCCCCCACAGCCACCAGAGTCACCCAGTGCCCAGTCAGCGATATGTATTGCCCCTGCCCATGTGTGCTCATTCAGGTGTCAATGGTGAAATTCACCCTGGCAGGCATACATTTTTTTCAGGGAACAGGTGATGTTGTTGGTGACATGCTGGTGTAGAGCAGGCACAGCTTTCTTAGAGAAGTAATGATGACTGGTCAACTGGTACTGGTGGACTGCGATGGCTGTCATCATTTGGAAACTGTCTGTATCCACCAGGCAGAAAGGCATCATTTCCGTGGCCAACAGATTGGAGATTGTGGAGTTCAAGCTCTTAGCTTTGCCATGTGTAGGAGGAAACATTATTTTATGTGACCACAACTGCGGGAATGAGAGCTGACTGCTGTGCTGAGAGAGGGCAGAGTATGAAGAACAGGACAAACTGTTGGACTGTGAGCGAGGTGCAGGCAGAGATGTTATGGTGGATTGAGAAAGATGTATTGTGCTAGGTAACACAAAAGCAGCAGTCACGTCTACTTCCATAACAGCTGACCGACTCTCACTCACTCCAATTGTGGTGTGTAAACAATTGTAGTCTCTGCTGACGGAGACCTGTGTGTGAAAAGTTGAATTTGGTGACGGAGGAGGAAAAAGCAACAGATGGGGTTAATGGGATGACCAGTGGTTAGCGAGGACCATTAGTCCCCATATTAGTGCAGTGAGATTCCCACACTAAGGCATGTTGATCGCGCATGTGCCGGTTCATTCATGTAGTTGTAAAATTATTGCAAATTTTGCCTCTGCTGAGTTGTCTTTTGCAAATTTGACAGATAATGTGTGTTTGGTAATCCTTTGTGGTCTCAAAAAAACACCCAGGCTAGGCAACCCTTGCTGACCTTAAGAACTGCAGACTCGAGACCGATGCTGGTCACAGCGGGACTTGAGGCTGAGGATGCAGTGCTTGTCATGGTTACATCACTTTGTGTCTGTGCGGGAAGCCACTTTGTAATCTCCTCATCTTCCTCTTCATCTACCTCCTCTGCTGAGCTACTCAGCTACATACCTCTGGGTTCACACCAAGTTGGATCTACAACTTAATCGTCATCCTCTTTGTTCTCTCAACACTCCTCAACCTGAGAGCCACCCTTTTCCCCTTCCTGCCCTGACACCAGAGTACAGTCCTCATGAGCCTCTGTTATCTGAGTCTCATCAGGATGTCCTCCCCCTTGGTGGTTAACATCTAGTGCTGAGGGTCTGGATTCTGCTAGGACCTTACTTCGTCCAACCCCGGATCCAACATGAAAAAATTTGGGGCATCGGTGCAGATGCTTTCCTCCTCTGATGCTCATGGAATACAATGTGTGAACAGCTCTTCAGAATGACCCATCTGAGGTTACCCACAGTCAGTTGGGCGTTTGGAAATTTTTGACTACAAGGGAAACAAGGATGATTGGTGTGCCATCTCTGAGGATTGTACTGTGTGTGATGTTAAGGTGGAGGAAGAGGAGGAGAGGTCACTTGATGCAGTGCTTGCCATCCACTGGAGCACATGTTGTTTCTAAGCTTTACCTGCAAGGCGTACCACTGTGCGGCTACCAAAGAAAGGGAGTCAAGTAAGCTGGATAGGAAAAGATGTGGTCAGTGGTCTTTGGATAGGATGAGATGATGATTGTTCAGTTGAGCTTTCATTCACATTAACACCTAACCCATGTACACGTCGAACACCAAGCCTATTCCCCCTTCCACCACGTCCTCTCCTTTTCCCACTCATGTTGTAAGTAGCCTTCCCCTCTTGTACCCTGCTGTTTCACAACCGCCCACAGCTGTCAGTCTCATCTGTCACTAAAAGAAGAATCACTATTTATTTTCTTACATAGTGTGCCTGAACAACACTGTTATGCATAAAGATATTTAAGTGGAAATTTGGCCTTCTAATTTGCCACTGAAAAGCAGTTTTAGCACAGATGTTTGGAGTAGCTAATTGGGCCTCATGGCTGCAACACTATATAAGGTCTAACAATTTTTAAGTGGAAATTTAGCCTTCTGATTTGCCACTGAAACACAGTTTTAGCTCAAACGATTTGGAGTAGATAATTGAGCCTTGTTGCTGCAACAATATGATATGCCTAACAATTATTTAGTGGAAATCTGACCTTCTGATTTGCAAGTGAAACACAGTTTTTGCACAAACGATTTGTAGTATCAAATGAGGCTTCCGTAAACTGCCACACAGTTTTTGCACCATTTACTTCGATGCTGGAAGATCGATTTTACACAGGATAAGTTCACTTTCAGCAGCACCTGCACTATTGCAGAAGCGACCTCTCTGCACTGTGACACTGAGCAAACGGCCCAGCAAAACAAGGTGTTTGCTTTTTATATGACCCTGAACATGTGACTTCAGCGCCCTGATTGGTATCTAAATCAACACCCATAAAGATGAGTGAAAAAAAAGTGCGGCCTCACCTGTAATTTCTTCAGATGCTCCTTTATCCTCTCCACACCCCTTCCACTCATCAAACATGTCACCCGGTCCCCCCGCTCACCACACAGCACCACTATCCTAGCCAAAGTCATACACAATCATTGATTTACCAAACTGTTACCAACATTTGCCAACTTTGAGAAAAAATGCTTGTGAAAACAAATATGAATCCGAATGTGCTACGTTCATGCCAAATTTGAAATTGGAGACCGTTTTCTGAACACGACCGCTTATTTCTAGTAAGTATTTTTAACCGTGATTTTGTTTAGTTCTCGGAAATCAAGGCAAGGATGGAGACCCCATCTTTCTTTTTAACAAAGAAAAATCCAGCAGCTACAGGGGAGGAGGAAGGACTGATATGACCCTTCCGTAAACTTTCGTTAACATATTCTTTCATGACGGTCCGTTCAGGCCCTGACAAATTCTAAAAGTGAGCTTTAGGCAATTTGACACTAGGAATAAGAACAATAGCACAATCATAGGGATGATGGGGAGGTAGTATCTCCACCTCTTTTTCTGAGAACACATCTCTGAAGTCCTTTAGGTACCCCGGAAGATGCTTCAAACTAGCGGAGCATATTTCAACTTTTTTTTAGATATTTCTTGTAACAATTGGGGCTCCATTTCACAATCTCCTTCTGATGTCAATCAATAACAGGATTGTGAATCTGCAACCATGGAAATCCCAGTACCAATCCAGCAGGTAAATTATAAAACTCAAAACAGGAGATGGATTCAGAGTGGAGTGCTCCCACTTGGAGAGTGAAATCCATCAGTGCTTTCTTGATCAAATTGTGAACTAACTGTCTTATCAAGGGTGCTGATTTGAATGGGTATTTCTAAACTAACTGTCCCTAACCCTAACATGTTTTTTTCCATTTTTTTTCCCATATCCATTCTATATTTGTATTCATTTATTTTCTGCTTAGTTTTCTATTTACTAATGCATTTTCTACTTTTATACATAGAATATCTGATTTACATATCTTCTATTTGGAGCCCACAAGATATCCTCCTGTACCTCCCTCTTTGAGCTACCTTACGGCCACCTTGCCTCAATCAATAGTCCTGTGTAGTGCCCACACAGACTTGATTTAAGGTCACACATAGCGAGATCGCTGAAACGTCACAGGTTTTGTGATGCAACAGCGACCTCGCCAGCGATCTCGCTACATGTGACACATAGCGGCGACCTGCACCCCGCTGCGATATCGCTGATCGTGCTGGAATGTCCTAGGCCATTTTTTGATCATTGGTGTCCCGCTGGCCAGCATGCATCACTGTGTTTGACGCCATAAAAACGCCGAGCGACCTCGTTGGCGACTCAGAACTCAGCGACGCAGGCGTGATTTTGCTTTCTCTTTGTCAGAATCGCTGCTGTGACAAGGTCCCATTACCGCTGAGGTCGTTTTACGGATCGCCGTATCGTTGCTGCGTCCTTGACGTGCCAGCATCCTTACCAGGTCATATCGTTGTTGGGATCGCTGGAGTGTCGCTATATGTAACGGGGCCCTTAGATATGCTGTCTAAGGGTATGTGCAGACGTTGCGGATTTGCCTATGGAATTTTCTGCAAAGATCTTCCTCTCTTGACAGAAAATGCAGGTAAAAATCCGTGTGGATTTTCATGCATTTTTTTATGTGGATTTGCCTGACTCAATGTATAGTCAATAGGTGCAGAAACGCTGCAGATCCACAAAAAGAATTGACAACGCTGCGAAACTGCACGGATTTTTCCGCAGCATGTGCACACCAATTCTCAAATTCCCATTGACTATCATTGGTGCTGCACTACACTGCGGATTTGATGCAATTCCGTACGTCCAAAAACACTGCGGATCCGCATCAAAATCCACAACGTGTGCACACAGCCTCACAGCTTCAATGTTTTACATGGAAACTGCGGTTGTTAATTGCTGTGTTGTTTTATTTATTTTTCACTGTTTTGACTTTATGTTTTTGTGTTTGAATCTTAGGCCGGAGTCACAGTAGCGTGAAATACGGACGAGTTCTATGCGAGAAAAAAATCGCATAGCACTCGGACCAATGTTAATCTATGGGGCACCTCCCATCATCCGATTTTTTCTCTGCCGTATTACATGTGCTGAGGAAATTGCAGCATGCTGCGATTCTCACCGTATTACGCCTGTAATAAGCCAATGCAAATCTATGGGTGCGAGAAAAACTCGCACACCACATGGACCATACATGTGACTTGCGAGAAATACGCACCGGTGTACTTAGAAAAGCCGGCAATTCAGTGCGCTCTACTGTAAAATCACACTGACAGGTTAAAATAGAATAGATAGAATACATGCATACACATAGTATAGGTATATATATATGCCATTGACACACATATATATATATATATAGCAGAATAGGTGAAAATTCAACTGTCGGCATCTGTAAAATCATTACAGAACCCAACAAAATATGAGACATGGTTTACATACAGTAAACCATTGCATATCTGTGAGATTTATATATGTTCCTCACTAATAATGTTAGTAGTGTATGTGGGTAAAATTTTGGAGCTGTAGGTATTAAATTAAAGGATTAATTCACGGAAAAAAACTTGCGTGGACTCCCACGCAATTTTCTCCACCAGAGAGGGCAAGCCAGTGACTGAGGGCAGAAATTAATAGCCTAGAGAGGTACCATTGTTTTTGGCACCCCTGGCTAAAAAAATCTGCCCCCAGCCACCCCAGAAAAGGCGCATCTGTAAGATGCGCCCATTCTGGTACTTACTCTCTCTCTCTTCCCTTGCCCTGTAGCGGGTGGCATATGGGGTAATAAAGGGGTTAATGTCACCTTGCTGTTGCAAGGTGACATTAAGCCTGATTAATAATGGAGAGCTGTCAATAAGACAACTATCCATTATTAATCCACTAGTCTGAAAGTGTTAAAAAACACACACATTAAGAATGAAGATTTTTAATGAAATAAATAAACACATATGAGAATTAAAATTACCCCAACACTGCATACAGCTGTACGCTTCTGATACAGTGCACTTTTTCAGCTTTTTATATTCTCGTCTAATCCATACTGAGTGAGCGTCTGTGTGTTACTCCGGAAATATATACGGATATTTAAAATTTCCCCAACATTTTATACAGCTGTACGCTTCTGATACCGTACCCTTTTCTGCTTTTTATATTCAGGTCTAATCCATACTGAGTCAGCGTCTGTGAGTTACTCTTGAAATATATACAGAGTTATAATATTACCCCAACAATGTATACAGCTGTACGCTTCTGATACAGTTCCCTTTTTCTGCTTTTTATATTCTTGTCTAATCCATACTGAGCCTATGAGCGTCTGTCTGTGACTCCTGAAATATATACGGAGATTTAAAATTACCCCAACACTAGAGTTGAGCGATACTTTCCGATATCCAAAAGTATCGGAATCGGAATGGTATCGCCGATACCCAAAAAATATCGGCGATACCGATACCGATACCGGAAATACAATGTAAGTCTATGGGAACAAAATATCGGAATTAAAAAAAACCCATTCTTGCCTTGTTGGTTAATTGTACATGAAGGAAAACAACAAAGAGTAATGTAGAATTTATTGGGGGAGGTTGAGGAGACATTAAAGGCATACATGTTTAACCCAATGCATTGGAATAGCATTAATATATATTTTTTTGGAAATACGTTTGGATTGACGAAGAAATTGACAATGTTGTTAACCTTTTTTCTATTTTGTCAAATATGTCTGTTTCACAACTTCCATGCTCTTCACCTATTTAACTTTTCACACACTTTCTCCTTCATAATCTTCAGCAGCATCATCTTTCTCATCAAATTATTCTTCATCTTCACCTTCTTAATCTTCTAAAACTTCTTGCTATTCATCTTTTTGTTAACATTACTTATATTGTTCTTATTAAACAGTTATTATTCTTCATATTCTACTTCTTCATCTTCTTCCTATTCATCCTTTTCATCATATTCTTATTTGTGACAGACATTCCTGTACTTGTAATCTGTAAAACTCTGAATTTTCATCCTTCCGTTCTTGCTGTCACGAAAGATTTTAATTACAACAGTATTTGTCCGCGTTCAGTTTAGCCTGCAGCAGCATCAGGCATTTTCCAGGGGCACCACGAGGAGGAACGGACTCACCCCCATACACTGCTTAGTCTTCTTCTGCTTAGAATTTAGAGCATATATTTTGCTCTTCATTTGGTCTTATACTTAATGTTCTTCTGCTTTTTGATCTTCTGCTTATTGTTCTTCTGTCTCTTGTTCTGTATCTTGTAGTTTGTCTTAACCTTCTTTGTCCTGTTGGTGATGGTACAAAAGCCAATGGAAGTAACGAGGACCAGCTGACTGTGCTGGAACCCGGAGGGTCAGCAGAAGGAAAAGAGCCAATGGCACAACCGAGGACCAGCTGACGTTACTGGGACACGGTTACTAAGCAGGAGGTACCTGTGCTCCAAAGCACTACCAAGGACCAGCAGACGTTGCTGGAACTCGGATACCGACATGGAGGCACCTAGGCCAAAGGCACTGCGGAGAACCAGCTGACGGTACTGGAACCCGGATGGGTAGCAGAAGGTACAAGAGCCAATGAAAGTAACGAGGACCAGCTGACTGTGCTGGAACCCGGAGGGTCAGCAGAAGGAAAAGAGCCAATGGCACAACCGAGGACCAGCTGACGTTACTGGGACACGGTTACTAAGCAGGAGGTACCTGTGCTCCAAAGCACTACCAAGGACCAGCAGACGTTGCTGGAACTCGGATACCGACATGGAGGCACCTAGGCCAAAGGCACTGCGGAGAACCAGCTGACGGTACTGGAACCCGGATGGGTAGCAGAAGGTACAAGAGCCAATGAAAGTAACGAGGACCAGCTGACTGTGCTGGAACCCGGAGGGTCAGCAGAAGGAAAAGAGCCAATGGCACAACTGAGGACCAGCTGACGTTACTGGGACACGGTTACTAAGCAGGAGGTACCTGTGCTCCAAAGCACTACCAAGGACCAGCAGACGTTGCTGGAACTCGGATACCGACATGGAGGCACCTAGGCCAAAGGCACTGCGGAGAACCAGCTGACGGTACTGGAACCCGGATGGGTAGCAGAAGGTACCCATGGAAATTAAAGTTGAGGCAGCAGGACTTTTTGCCGTTCACACAGCAGGGGAACAGCTGACATTACTGAACCCCAGTAACACAGGAGCAAGTGTAGACTGTGCTAACAGCACTTCCGAGAAACAACTGGCGGTGTTGTAGCCCAGGGATAAGAAGAGAACAGGGTGGAGGCAGCAGGACTGTTTGCCGTTCACACAGCAGGGGAACAGCTGACATTACTGAACCCCAGTAACACAGGAGCAAGTGTAGACTGTGCTAACAGCACTTCCGAGAAACAACTGGCGGTGTTGTAGCCCAGGGATGAGAAGAGAACATGGTGGAGGCAGCAGGACTTTTGCCGTTCACACAGCAGGGGAACAGCTGACATTACTGAACCCCAGTAACACAGGAGCAAGTGTAGACTGTGCTAACAGCACTTCCGAGCAACAACTGGCGGTGTTGTAGCCCAGGGATGAGAAGAGAACAGGGTGGAGGCAGCAGGACTTTTTGCCGTTCACACAGCAGGGGAACAGCTGACATTACTGAACCCCAGTAACAGAGGAGCAAGTGTAGACTGTGCTAACAGCACTTCCGAGAAACAACTGGCGGTGTTGTAACCCAGGGATGAGAAGAGAACATGGTGGAGGCAGCAGGACTGTTTGCCGTTCACACAGCAGGGGAACAGCTGACATTACTGAACCCCAGTAACACGGGAGCAAGTGTTAACTGTGCTAACAGCACTTCCGAGAAACAACTGGCGGTGTTGTAGCCCAGGGATGAGAAGAGAACATGGTGGAGGCAGCAGGACTGTTTGCCGTTCACACAGCAGGGGAACAGCTGACATTACTGAACCCCAGTAACACAGGAGCAAGTGTAGACTGTGCTAACAGCACTTCCGAGAAACAACTGGCGGTGTTGTAACCCAGGGATGAGAAGAGAACATGGTGGAGGCAGCAGGACTGTTTGCCGTTCACACAGCAGGGGAACAGCTGACATTACTGAACCCCAGTAACACAGGAGCAAGTGTAGACTGTGCTAACAGCACTTCCGAGCAACAACTGGCGGTGTTGTAGCCCAGGCATGAGAAGAGAACAGGGTGGAGGCAGCAGGACTGTTTGCCGTTCACACAGCAGGGGAACAGCTGACATTACTGAACCCCAGTAACACAGGAGCAAGTGTAGACTGTGCTAACAGCACTTCCGAGAAACAACTGGCGGTGTTGTAACCCAGGGATGAGAAGAGAACATGGTGGAGGCAGCAGGACTTTTTGCCGTTCACACAGCAGGGGAACAGCTGACATTACTGAACCCCAGTAACACAGGAGCAAGTGTAGACTGTGCTAACAGCACTTCCGAGAAACAACTGGCGGTGTTGTAACCCAGGGATGAGAAGAGAACATGGTGGAGGCAGCAGGACTTTTTGCCGTTCACACAGCAGGGGAACAGCTGACATTACTGAACCCCAGTAACACAGGAGCAAGTATAGACTGTGCTAACAGCACTTCCGAGAAACAACTGGCGGTGTTGTAACCCAGGGATGAGAAGAGAACATGGTGGAGGCAGCAGGACTGTTTGCCGTTCACACAGCAGGGGAACAGCTGACATTACTGAACCCCAGTAACACGGGAGCAAGTGTTAACTTGCTAACAGCACTTCCGAGAAACAACTGGCGGTGTTGTAGCCCAGGGATGAGAAGAGAACATGGTGGAGGCAGCAGGACTGTTTGCCGTTCACACAGCAGGGGAACAGCTGACATTACTGAACCCCAGTAACACAGGAGCAAGTGTAGACTGTGCTAACAGCACTTCCGAGAAACAACTGGCGGTGTTGTAACCCAGGGATGAGAAGAGAACATGGTGGAGGCAGCAGGACTTTTTGCCGTTCACACAGCAGGGGAACAGCTGACATTACTGAACCCCAGTAACACAGGAGCAAGTGTAGACTGTGCTAACAGCACTTCCGAGAAACAACTGGCGGTGTTGTAACCCAGGGATGAGAAGAGAACATGGTGGAGGCAGCAGGACTTTTTGCCGTTCACACAGCAGGGGAACAGCTGACATTACTGAACCCCAATAACACAGGAGCAAGTGTAGACTGTGCTAACAGCACTTCCGAGAAACAACTGGCGGTGTTGTAACCCAGGGATGAGAAGAGAACATGGTGGAGGCAGCAGGACTGTTTGCCGTTCACACAGCAGGGGAACAGCTGACATTACTGAACCCCAGTAACACAGGAGCAAGTGTAGACTGTGCTAACAGCACTTCCGAGAAACAACTGGCGGTGTTGTAGCCCAGGGATGAGAAGAGAACAGGGTGGAGGCAGCAGGACTTTTTGCCGTTCACACAGCAGGGGAACAGCTGACATTACTGAACCCCAGTAACACAGGAGCAAGTGTAGACTGTGCTAACAGCACTTCCAAGCAACAACTGGCGGTGTTGGAGCCCAGGTCAAGGAGGATGTTTAAATACTAGATCAAGTATTTTCCTTGTTACGTGTCAATTAAAAATGTCTATACTCCAAACAAGAGAAATATAACCTTTAGTACCATAAGATGATGATTTTACTTTAAAAAATATATGTAAATTAATAATTGACAAACATAAACGCATACATTAACATGTTGAAAAGCAATGCAAACCACAATAAAAATCGGTTAAATAATCTGCTATACGGTTTTAAATAAAAGCATACAAGTACATATCAGAATCCATTAATGATGGATAAGTAACAGTATGTACACCATTTTCATTTGCTGAATAATATCACTAAAAAGTTTTTAAAAATATCTAAAATTTCCATCATGTAATACTGATAATATGTGCCAATCATTTATATTAACAAAAAAAACCTTTAAAAAGTGCATAGTGAAAACAGCTATTTATGCCTGACTGTGGACTTGCAAGCATGACAACGGATAGATAAGGTATATATAGATGAGACTGCATAGCCACAGATGGTGAATGGCGATGTAATACTGTACCTCAATAAAGTGTGCGTTACTACTACATCCTTTTTTTTATATAGCTTTATAAAAGGGTACGTGCATGTATGCTTGCGCCTTTGTTTGGACGCACAGACTGGCTTCCTGCTGTGACGCGTTGGGTATTGGAGCGTCTGTGCGCATCGTTCATCATCGCAAGCGTACCGACAACACAAAGGCGTTGTCATGACTGCTTTACTCAGTAAACATGCACCTATGATGAAACATACACGCATGTGCCCTATTACATAACAAGCTACAAGAAAAATGCGTGTGAGGTGTGACACAGCTGTTTTGTTAAGGTACAGTATTATATCGACATTGTACAGGTGTCGCTATTCAGTCTGATAAATAGATATCATTCACCTATTCTATCAGTTGTCGTTCTTTCAGCACCACTTACAGGTATATATTTTGCTATTGTGACTATGCACTATTGACTTTACCAAGGTAATGCATGATTTTTGTTAGCGATTATCATGTTTACATGAAGGACCTTTATGATATGGGCTGTTAACTTTCTAATCAAATATGTATTTTTTAAAATGACACAAATATAAGTAATGTTGAAGAGGACTATTCCTACATGCATTGTTTGCACAATATTACAGGTGTACATCACGTCCCTTAATCAACATTGGATATTATATTTACTTGTATGCTTTTATTTCAAAGGCAAGAACACTGAAGTATAACCTTCGCACTGCAGCAGTTGTCAAAGTTCAACCCACATTATGCACTTCCAACATTGCAGTATTTGAGTCATCATGATGTGAGTTGGATTTGTCTAAGCTATGGAGTGACAAGGTTGACCATCAGTATCCTATAGCATAAGTAGGCTTTTGTGTTTGCATTTGTTTTCGACATGTGCATATCTGTAATAATATGTCACAATTATTTTGTTACAGATTTGTGACAAAGACAAATCATTTTATGGTTTGAAAGTTGACGTTTCAAATGTTTACAGCTTAGAAATCATGGTGTAGCCTCATATCTATGTGTAGCACTAGACACTTTGAGATGTCATGTTTTTTTCACCATGATTAGGTAGCTAGCAGTAATTTTTGCCGGACACACAGCAAGGGAACAGCAGGCGTTACTGAACCCCACAAACACATCAGCGATTGTTTTCATCTGTGCATCTAACACTTATGAGCAGCAACTGGCGCTGTTGAAGCCCAGGGTCAAGGAGGGTGTAGGCAGAGGCCTAGTATGAGACGTTTGAAGTTGAAGTTGTAGTTAGCAGCAGTAATTTTTGCCAGACACACAGCAGGGGAACAGCAGGCGTTACTGAACCCCACAAACACATCAGCGATTGTTTTCATCTGTGCATCTAACACTTCTGAGCAGCAACTGGCGCTGTTGAAGCCCAGGGTCAAGGAGGGTGTAGGCACAAAATATTGAGTTATTGCCTTGTTACGTGGCCATTGTAAATGTATGTACTTCAAACAAGAATAAATGAAGTTTTACTACGACAATAAAATGATGAATTTCAATTACAAGAATAGAAAAATATTTATACTTGACAGTCCTCGTGGTTGATAACGTTTAATGGCTAACTGAAAATATGGTAACAAATTCAAAGCTTTCGAGACTACTCAGGTGTCTTCATCAGGCTAAGAGTAAAGCCAAAAATGAAGAATCACATATTTCTACACACAACAGGACACAGGAATAGCTAAGACAAGTGAGGGAGGGACAAGTGAGGGGAGACCGGCAACAAAAAGGAGAACAAGGATGAATTATCAGCGCCACACAATCACAGATAAATTAATGAATTTACCTGTGGCAAAAGACTTTTGTATGCCCGGTCATAGCATCATGGATATGGAATTACTGGTATTAAAATATAACTTCAAATATGAGAAACGTACAAAGGTTTCAGAATATAAGCTCATCATGACCTTTGACACTGTTAGTGATGGAATGAATAGATCACATGGATTTATGTCATTCTATATCAATTAAGGAATCTGCGTCTATGCCCTTCCAGGGTCATGAAAACCCAAAAAAAGACGCCAATGAGAGGGCAATCAAACTTTCTATCCTTATCTAGGAACTGTTCCAATATTTATGTTCATCCCTGTGAGATAATGGCAGTTCTGATACACGTCACTTACTTGTCTTACCTATTGCACTATTCCTGTGTCCTGTTGTGTATAGAAATATGTGATGCATAATTTTTTTATTTAGTCTTTGCCTGATGAAGAGACGTGAGTAGCCTTGAAAGCTTGCAATTTGTTTCCATCTTTTCAGTTATCCATTAAAAGGTATCAACCACTGCTGACTCTGAAGTCTAAATATTTTTCTATCTACTGGCTAACACGGTACAAAGATACACATGTTTTCTAATTTCAAGAAGGAAAAATAAAGAAAATACAAATATAAACGCATATATGCACATGCCAAAAATAAATGGAACAACACAACACCCAAAAAATTGGTAACAAAATATAGTGTTGTAAATTTAAGAATAAAAGTCCTTTTTTTTTTTATGAATAATGCTTAAGGAACGCTATGTTAAACCATAACATAGTGAAGACAATGGATTTTGTAATAGTCACTCATCATCATCATCGCAAATTTTATGTGACAGTCACAGACATTTCAATTATTTAAGTTCATAAAATCGTAACTTTCTATAGCATGTATGACATGTCCAGCATGGACTCATCAATGTGATTGATGACACAATAATGTACGATAAAAAATAACCATTTAAAAAAACATTAGGCATTGTTTGTCACAATTTAAGTGTGTGCCTGCAAGTGTAGGTGAAACAAAGGCTACGGATAGCAAAGGTATATTCTATGTCTGTATCAGACAGTGGACAGCCTCTGATGGGTAATGCC
>JARQOD010000004.1:93484476-93612756 GCA_033576555.1 Oophaga sylvatica | reverse complement strand
ATTTAGGATGGCCTGTTGACGTTTGGCACGGCTGTGCTCATATCGGCCCGCAACAGGTAAGCGTTCCCCGGGCCCATGTGGGGGTTAAAACCGTGACGGCTCGTGCAGCGATGTTTTGAGGAACTGGAGTAGGAGGAGGAATCAATGTGTACAGACGGATTCCTGCAATCCTTGGAGTTGGCAGTACACGTACAGCGCCACTGGCAAGATCTGTACCCGGCTCCACAACATTGACCCAATGGGCAGTGAGGGAAAGGTATCGTCCCTGGCCATGGGTACTGGTCCACGCATCGGTGGTCAGGTGGACCCTGCTACTGACGGCGTTTAGTAGCGCATGTTTAATGTTTCCCTCGACATGTTTTTGCAGAGCAGGGACAGCTTGCCTGCTGAAATAAAATCGGCTTGGCACATTATATTGTGGGACTGCCAATGCCATAAAGTTCCTGAAACTTCCAGTCTCCACCAGCCTGAATGACAGCATTTCAAGGGACAGGAGTTTTGCAATGCCAGCATTCAGAGCCTGTGCTCGTGGATGGTTTGCCGAGTATGGCCGTCTTTTATCCATGCCTGTGGTACCGATGGCTGTTTTTTGTTCTGGGAGTGTGACGATGACTGTGAACTTGCTGCTGTGGGTGGAATAACAGTTTGTCTATGGACAACAGTGACGAGGTTCTTCCATGGAGATCCTGTGAGGAAGCCGAACCAGGTGTGTGTGAGCTGGAGGTAGAGGCTCGAAACACGACCTGAAGATGTAGGTGCTGCTGTAGGTTGGCCTACATCTCAGTGTGTCTTTGTAACTCAGCTACGTGCTTTGTCCGTACATGTTTCCACATATTTGTGGTATTCAGGTTACTGATATTTTTACCTCTTTTAACTTTTTGCTTACACAGCTTGCATTTAACATAGCAAATATCATCTACAGTCTGTCCAAAAAAGGACCACGCATGTGGCAAGTCATGGGAGCGCCAATTTTGACATTTGTAAGAGAACTGCTCCCAACAGGTGCCAAACTGGAGGCTACAGGCAAGCGAGTCTGCAGCCTACCTCTCCCTCCTCTTTGTACCGTTGGGCCAATCTCTTCCTCAGAGCTGCTCCCACCACCTTCCTGTTGCTCACGCCATGTTGGGTCTCAGACTTCATCATCTCCACTACCCTCTTCCAACACCTGCTGCTGTTGGATGGTCTGGGCAGCACCATGCTCCACAAAACCTGGCACCTGAGTCTCATCATCATCATAAGATGCGTTCTGCGGTGTGCTGTCCATCGGCACTGGCTCACCCGCCTCTTCAGATTGAGAGAGACACAGCTGTTGCGCATCACTGCATACTCCCTCTTCTTCAAATTGCAGAATGCTGCTTGCCTGTGCCCGTGTTTGCGAGCCAACAGATTCTGAGAACAGAAGCAGAGACTCAGCTGGCTCCTGTACAGAACTCTCTGACTGCCTGGGCAATTTGACAGGCGGTGAACAGACAGATGGTTGCTCAACAGTGTTGTGTTCCTGAGAGGAGGTGGAAGGAATTGAAGTCGATGCATTGGCTGCCATCCAACCAACAACGGCTTCAATTTGTTCTTCCCGCAGCAGGGGGGCACGCTGAGCTCCTACCAAAGTGCGCATAAAGGAACGCTCATGGGTAAAACTGGTGGATGCTGTGTCACTGAGGGCGGCAGCAGCCACAGAATCCCCACGTCCTCTCCCTGCTGAAACTCCACGGCCACGACCACGTGCCTTACTCACTGACTTCTTCATCTTGGTAGATTGATAAAGAAAGTCAGAAAAGTTATAAGGCCTAAGTGTGGTTATTACGCAGAGACTGAAGTGAACACTGAAACACAACTGTTCACAATCTGTGAAAGGCTACTCCTTTGTCTACTTCTATAGTGTTTGCAACCAATGTATTGGATACGGATGGAAGCGCGTCACACTAATAGATTATATTTTAAATGGAATGGAGCAGAACCAATTGGAGATAAATGAAAAGGATGAGGCACTGAGACACGCTCAGCAGAGTACAAGCAGCAGTGCTTGAACAAGTAACTGGAGCGTGATGTGCACTCAAAAAATAAAAAACACAGACTGAAGTGAACACTGAAACACAACTGTTCACAATCTGTTAAAGGCTACTCCTTTGTCTACTTCTATAGTGTTTGCAACCAATGTATTGGATACGGATGGAAGCGCGTCACACTAATAGATTATATTTTAAATGGAATGGAGCAGAACCAATTGGAGATAAATGAAAAGGATGAGGCACTGAGACACGCTCAGCAGAGTACAAGCAGCAGTGCTTGAACAAGTAACTGGAGCGTGATGTGCACTCAAAAAATAAAAAACACAGACTGAAGTGAACACTGAAACACAACTGTTCACAATCTGTGAAAGGCTACTCCTTTGTCTACTTCTATAGTGTTTGCAACCAATGTATTGGATACGGATGGAAGCGCGTCACACTAATAGATTATATTTTAAATGGAATGGAGCAGAACCAATTGGAGATAAATGAAAAGGATGAGGCACTGAGACACGCTCAGCAGAGTACAAGCAGCAGTGCTTGAACAAGTAACTGGAGCGTGATGTGCACTCAAAAAATAAAAAACACAGACTGAAGTGAACACTGAAACACAACTGTTCACAATCTGTGAAAGGCTACTCCTTTGTCTACTTCTATAGTGTTTGCAACCAATGTATTGGATACGGATGGAAGCACGTCACACTAATAGATTATATTTTAAATGGAATGGAGCAGAACCAATTGGAGATAAATTAAAAGGATGAGGCACTGAGACACGCTCAGCAGAGTACAAGCAGCAGTGCTTGAACAAGTAACTGGAGCGTGATGTGCACTCAAAAAATAAAAAACACAGACTGAAGTGAACACTGAAACACAACTGTTCACAATCTGTGAAAGGCTACTCCTTTGTCTACTTCTATAGTGTTTGCAACCAATGTATTGGATACGGATGGAAGCGCGTCACACTAATAGATTATATTTTAAATGGAATGGAGCAGAACCAATTGGAGATAAATGAAAAGGATGAGGCACTGAGACACACTCAGCAGAGTACAAGCAGCAGTGCTTGAACAAGTAACTGGAGCGTGATGTGCACTCAAAAAATGAAAAACACAGACTGAAGTGAACACTGAAACACAACTGTTCACAATCTGTGAAAGGCTACTCCTTTGTCTACTTCTATAGTGTTTGCAACCAATGTATTGGATACGGATGGAAGCGCGTCACACTAATAGATTATATTTTAAATGGAATGGAGCAGAACCAATTGGAGATAAATGAAAAGGATGAGGCACTGAGACACGCTCAGCAGAGTACAAGCAGCAGTGCTTGAACAAGTAACTGGAGCGTGATGTGCACTCAAAAAATAAAAAACACAGACTGAAGTGAACACTGAAACACAACTGTTCACAATCTGTGAAAGGCTACTCCTTTGTCTACTTCTATAGTGTTTGCAACCAATGTATTGGATACGGATGGAAGCGCGTCACACTAATAGATTATATTTTAAATGGAATGGAGCAGAACCAATTGGAGATAAATGAAAAGGATGAGGCACTGAGACACGCTCAGCAGAGTACAAGCAGCAGTGCTTGAACAAGTAACTGGAGCGTGATGTGCACTCAAAAAATAAAAAACACAGACTGAAGTGAACACTGAAACACAACTGTTCACAATCTGTGAAAGGCTACTCCTTTGTCTACTTCTATAGTGTTTGCAACCAATGTATTGGATACGGATGGAAGCGCGTCACACTAATAGATTATATTTTAAATGGAATGGAGCAGAACCAATTGGAGATAAATTAAAAGGATGAGGCACTGAGACACGCTCAGCAGAGTACAAGCAGCAGTGCTTGAACAAGTAACTGGAGCGTGATGTGCACTCAAAAAATAAAAAACACAGACTGAAGTGAACACTGAAACACAACTGTTCACAATCTGTGAAAGGCTACTCCTTTGTCTACTTCTATAGTGTTTGCAACCAATGTATTGGATACGGATGAAAGCGCGTCACACTAATAGATTATATTTTAAATGGAATGGAGCAGAACCAATTGGAGATAAATGAAAAGGATGAGGCACTGAGACACGCTCAGCAGAGTACAAGCAGCAGTGCTTGAACAAGTAACTGGAGCGTGATGTGCACTCAAAAAATAAAAAACACAGACTGAAGTGAACACTGAAACACAACTGTTCACAATCTGTGAAAGGCTACTCCTTTGTCTACTTCTATAGTGTTTGCAACCAATGTATTGGATACGGATGGAAGCGCGTCACACTAATAGATTATATTTTAAATGGAATGGAGCAGAACCAATTGGAGATAAATGAAAAGGATGAGGCACTGAGACACGCTCAGCAGAGTACAAGCAGCAGTGTTGTGAATGGGTTTGAGATGAGTTCTGAGCAGAGGCTCCCTCTGGTGGTTACAAGCAGTACTAGTGAGGATTGTGAGGACTGGGAATCAGGTGTTACTGATTGGTCTTATATAAGGGAGTCATTTTCCCATCAGGGTTGCCGGTGATCAATTGTTCTGGTCTGAATCCTTCTTTCCAGTTTCCCTTGTAGCCTGCTGTGTCGTGTCTGCATCTCCTGCTATCAGATAAGACAATTTCTTATTTTGTGTTTTTGCTATATTTTTGCATTTGGTCCTGCACTTCTGTGGGGGCCTTCTGGGTCCCCTCCGGGGGCTTTTGCCCTCTCAGTTTAGTCCAGCCACTGTGTTTTGTACTTTTGCTTTTTCCAGTTTTTTCAGTGGCTGCTGTTTTTGTTACACCAGAGAACTAATTTAGGTGGTAGAGGTCGTGTGATCTCAGGTGATTTTGAAATTAGTTGAGTTGGTGTTTCTTCAGGGTTTTCTGAGATTGCAGTAAGTACCCTTCCTGTCTTTTTCTGTTTAGATAGTTTGGGCCCCAGCGTTTGCTCATACTATTTTCTTTCTGTGTCAGTATTTCCTCTTGTCTAACCGCCATTACATGTTTGGGGGCTTTCTATTATCTTTGGGGTTCTGCTTCGGGGCAGATAGCTTTCCTATTTCTATCTTTAGGTGTAGTTAGTTTCTCAGGCTGTGACGAGGCGTCTAGGACCAACGTAGGAACGCTCCACGGCTGCCTCTAGTTGCGGTGGTTAGTCAGGGTACTGCAATCTCATAGATTCCAACTGCTCTGGTGTATTTCCTTTTTTACCTGCACTCCTCAGCTACCGTAACATAACAGTATCAACGGCCATAAAAATTGTATGGTACTCACAGAAGGGAAAAAATATTTTGAAGGAAGAAAAGTTGTCAGAGATATTTTTCTGTTTGTTGCCTTTTTTTTTTTTTTTCCCTCTGTATCTCTGGGTGCTGGTGAGGATCTTTTCTCCCAATGGAGTTTGCACAGTTGTCTGGCCGTGTGGATCAGCTTGCCACTAGGTTCAGAGTATTGCTGCATATCTTGCTAGGTTGCCTGTTGTGGAACCTAGGATCCCCATGCCAGATTTGTTTTTAGGGGATCGAGCTAAGTTTCAGAATTTCAAAAATAATTGTAAATTGTTTCTTGCCTTAAAATCTAAGTCCTCAGGAAACGCAGCGCAGCAGGTTCAAATTATCATCTCTCTCCTGCGCGGCGATCCTCAGGATTGGGCTTTTTCCCTGATACCTGGGGATCCTGTTTTGAGTGATGTTGATGCATTTTTTCAGGCTTTGGGGTTATTGTACGATGAGCCTAATGTCACTGATCAAGCTGAAAAAGCCTTGTTGGCATTAAATCAGGGGCTTGATGACGCTGAGTTATACTGTCAGAGATTCCGTAGGTGGGCAGTCCTGACCAAATGGAATGACGACGCTTTGGCGGCCCTTTTCCGGAAGGGTCTGTCGGATAATGTAAAGGATGTTATAGTGGGATTCCCTGTCCCCTCTGGTCTCAATGATTCTATGTCATTAGCGATTCAAATTGACAGACGTTTGCGTGAGCGGAGAAGTATGCGTGGAGTGGTGTTGCCTTGTGAGCCAGCTGCTGAGCCCATGCAGTGTGATGGAGTGGTGTCTGGGGCACAGCGTCATGAGTTTCGAAAGCGCAATGGGTTATGTTTCTACTGTGGTGATGCCTCTCATGCTATTTCAGTCTGCCCTAAGCGGGGAAGACATTTTGCACGCTCAGTTGTCTTGGGTAGTGTTCAGACTAAGTTTTTATTAACTGTCACTCTGATATGCTCTCTATCCTCATTTTCTGCTCAGGCTTTCGTTGATTCTGGAGCAGCTATTAACTGATGGATTATGATTTTGCTAAACGTTGTGGGTTTCCCTTGATACCCCTACAGAAGTCTATTCCTTTACTGGGGATCGATTCTACCCCTTTGGCTGAGAATAAACCCCAGTTTTCTACTCAGGTGATAATGAGGGTTGAACCTGATCACCAGGAGTGCTGCAAATTTTTGGTTCTATATAATCTGCATGACATTATAGTGCTGGGTTTCCCTTGGTTACAGTCTCATAATCCTGTTTTGGATTGGAAATCTGTGTCTGTAGCCAGTTGGGGCTGCCAATGTGTTAATACCAACACTCCTGTTTTTTCTGCCTCCCCCCAGGCTGAGGATGTTCCTGACTTTTTGTTTGATTTTTCTGATGTGTTTAGCGAAAGTAAATCTGCATCCTTACCTCCCATAGGAGCTATGACTGCGCTATTGAATTAGTGCCAGGTAGTAAATTCCCTAAAGGTCGCCTTTTTAACTTGTCTGTACCTGAACATGACGCTATGTGGTCTTATATCAAGGAATCATTGGAGAAGGGTCATATCAGACCATCCTCTTCACCTTAGGTGCCGGTTTTTTCTTTGTGGCCAAAAAAGATGGTTCATTAAGGCCGTGTATTGATTATCGTCTCTTGAACAATATTACTGTGAAATATCAATACCCGTTACCCTTGATTTCTGACCTGTTTTCCAGGGTGAAAAACGCTACTTGGTTTACCAAGCTTGACCTCAGGGGGGCGTATAACCTTATTCGCATTAAGCACGGGGATGAATGGAAGACGGCATTTAACACCCCTGAAGGGCATTTTGAGTACCTTGTGATGCCCTTTGGGCTCACTAATGCTCCTTCCGTCTTCCAGTCCTTCATGAATGACATTTTCAGGGATTTTGTGGACAAGTTTCTGATTGTTTATTTGGATGATATCTTGATTTTTTCTAATGACTGGGACTCTCATGTGAAACATGTTCGAACTGTATTCCAGATTTTGAGAGAGAATGCTCTGTATGTGAAGGGATCAAAGTGTCTTTTTGGCGTACAGAAGATCTCATTTCTGGGATTCATTTTGTCCCCATCTGTTATTGAAATGGACCCGGTCAAGGTTCAGGCCATCTGTGATTGGGTCCAACCTACTTCATTAAAGGCTCTTCAGAGATTTTTGGGTTTTGCCAATTTTTATCGTAAATTTATTGGTAATTTCTCGGTTATTGTTAAACCATTAACTGATTTGACCAGAAAGGGTTCTGATGTGGTGAATTGGCCTCCTGAGGCAGTCTCTGTGTTTCAGGAACTTAAGCAGAGATTCACTTCTGCTCCTGTTCTACGGCAGCCTGATGTTTCTCTGCCATTTCAGGTGGAGGTTGATGCCTCTGAAATTGGGGCAGGTGCCGTTTTGTCCCAAAAAGATCCAGAGACCTCTAAAAGTAACCCTTGTGCCTTTTTCTCTCGAAAATTTTCTCCTACTGAACGTAATTATGACGTGGGTAATCGGGAGTTATTGGCCAGGAAGTGGGCTTTTGAAGAGTGGAGACATTGGCTGGAGGGAGCCAAACATCAGGTGGTGGTCCTTACGGACCATAAGAATCTGGTCTATCTGGAATCTGCCAAGCGACTCAATCCTAGACAGGCCAGGTGGGCCTTGTTATTCACACGTTTTAATTTTGTGGTTTCCTTTCTTCCTGGCACTAAGAATGTTAAGGCGGATGCCCTCTCGAGGAGTTTCCTTGCGGACTCTCCTGAGCTATCTGATCCCTCTGTTATTTTGAAGGAGGGTGTAGTTCTTTCCGCCATCTCGCCCAATTTGAGACTTGCTCTGGAGGGGTGTCAGGAGGATAGGCCCGAGCGCTGCCCTGTTGGAAAATTGTTTGTCCCGGACCAATGGAAAAAGAGTGTGATGTCTGAGATTCATTGTTCCGCATTGGCTGGGCATCCCGGAATTTTTGGTACCAGAGACTTGGTTAGTCGGTCCTTTTGGTGGTCTACCTTGTCTCGCGATGTCAGGGAATTTGTGCAGTCCTGCGGGACTTGCTCTCGCTCCAAGCCTTGCTCTCGCTCTAGTGGTTTGTTGATGCCATTGCCTGTGCCCAAGAGACCATGGACCCATATCTCTATGGATTTCATTTCTGATCTTCCTGTTTCTCAGAGAATGACCACCATCTGGGTAATTTGTGATAGGTTTTCCAAAATGATACATCTTGTGCCATTACCTAAGTTGCCTTCCTCCTCTGAATTGGTGCCGTTGTTCCTTCAGCACGTGGTTCGTTTACACGGCATTCCTGAGAACATTGTGTCTGACAGAGGAGTCCAGTTTGTTTCCAGATTTTGGAGGACTTTTTGTTCTAAACTGGGTGTTCAATTGTCTTTCTCCTCGGCATTTCATCCTCAGACCAATGGTCAAACTGAAAGAACAAACCAGACATTGGAGACTTATCTAAGATGCTTTGTGTCTGCTGATCAGGATGACTGGGTCTCTTTTTTGCCTTTGGCTGAGTTTGCTCTTAATAATAGGGCTAGCTCTGCCACTTTGATGTCTCCATTTTTCTGTAATTCTGGGTTTCACCCTCGATTTTCTTCAGGACAGACGGAGGCTTCTGTCTGTCCAGGTGTTGACTCTGTTGTTGAGCGTATGCAGCAGATTTGGGACCAGGTAGTGGAGAGGTTGTCCCTCTCTCAGGAGAAGGCCCAGCGGTTTGCTAACTGGCATAGGACTGATGGTCCTCGGTTTAAAGTGGGGGACGTGGTCTGGTTGTCCTCAAAGAATATTCCTATGAGAGTAGCATCTCCTAAATTTAAGCCTAGGTTCATTGGACCTTATAAGATCATGGAGATTATTAATCCTGTTTCTTTTCGTTTGCTTCTTCCAGGGACATTTAAGATCCATAACGTGTTCCACAAGTCCTTGTTGAAGAGGTTTGTTGAGCCAGTGGTTCCTGCTGCTGTGCCTCCTGACCCTGTTTTAGTTGAGGGCAATCTGGAGTATGTGGTTGAGAAAATATTGGATTCTCGTTTTTCTAGACGAAGACTCCAGTATTTGGTTAAATGGAGAGGTTATGGTCAGGAAGACAATTCTTGGGTGTTTGCTTCGGACATCCATGCTAGGAGACTTATCCGTGCGTATCATAGAACTCATCCTGACCGACCTGGTTGCTCAAATGAGGGTTCGGTGACCCCTCCTCAAGGGGGGGGTACTGTTGTGAATGGGTTTGAGATGAGTTCTGAGCAGAGGCTCCCTCTGGTGGTTACAAGCGGTACTAGTGAGGATTGTGAGGACTGGGAATCAGGTGTTACTGATTGGTCTTATATAAGGGAGTCATTTTCCCATCAGGGTTGCCGGTGATCAATTGTTCTGGTCTGAATCCTTCTTTCCAGTTTCCCTTGTAGCCTGCTGTGTCGTGTCTGCATCTCCTGCTATCAGATAAGACAATTTCTTATTTTGTGTTTTTGCTATATTTTTGCATTTTGTCCTGCACTTCTGTGGGGGCCTTCAGGGTCCCCTCCGGGGGCTTTTGCCCTCTCAGTTTAGTCCAGCCACTGTGTTTTGTACTTTTGCTTTTTCCAGTTTTTTTTCAGTGGCTGCTGTTTTGATTTTTTTACACCAGAGAACTAATTTAGGTGGTAGAGGTCGTGTGATCTCAGGTGATTTTGAAATTAGTAGAGTTGGTGTTTTTTCAGGGTTTTCTGAGATTGCAGTAAGTACCCTTCCTGTCTTTTTCTGTTTAGATAGTTTGGGCCCCAGCGTTTGCTCATACTATTTTCTTTCTGTGTCAGTATTTCCTCTTGTCTAACCGCCATTACATGTTTGGGGGCTTTCTATTATCTTTGGGGTTCTGCTCCGGGGCAGATAGCTTTCCTATTTCTATCTTTAGGTGTAGTTAGTTTCTCAGGCTGTGACGAGGCGTCTAGGACCAACGTAGGAACGCTCCACGGCTGCCTCTAGTTGCGGTGGTTAGTCAGGGTACTGCAATCTCATAGATTCCAACTGCTCTGGTGTATTTCCTTTTTTACCTGCACTCCTCAGCTACCGTAACATAACACAGCAGTGCTTGAACAAGTAACTGGAGCGTGATGTGCACTCAAAAAATAAAAAACACAGACTGAAGTGAACACTGAAACACAACTGTTCACAATCTGTGAAAGGTTACTCCTTTGTCTACTTCTATAGTGTGTGCAACCAATGTATTGGATACGGATGGAAGCGCGTCACACTAATAGTTAAATTGCATGGAGCTGCAAGAATTACACTGAAGAAAAAAAAAGAGTCTGTGAGTGACACGTGCAGATGCCTACAGACAGCGTTGCATGCAGAGCAAACTGCAGCGTCACCTGCACTCACACACACCTTGCAGAGCTGTTAAAACAACACTGCAGGCAAAAGGAAGCTTTACACAGTGGTTGGTGCTAGCCTGCCTACAGCACAGTACACTAAATCGCAATCTCTAACTGTCCCTCAGAGTCAGCACAGCAGCGTTCTGTCCCTAACTGAGTTCACAGCACAGTGACGCTAAAATGGCGGCGGCGCCTTTTATAGTGCATTCTGACATCATTTCAGCATCCAATCACAGCCATGCCATTAGTTAACATGACCGCAGCAGTACAGGATGTGCCCACACTTCTTAGGATTCCTCATTGGCTGACTAAAATCACATTGCCTCTCAAAGAATTATGGGAACTTCCGATTCCGGTATACGATATATGGAAAATATCGAAACTAAGTATCGAAAGGCCGATAGAGCTAATATCGGCCGATACCCGATACTTGCGGTATCGTATCGCTCAACACTACTGCTAACAGATAAGACATTTTCTTCTTTTTGTTTTTGTGCTTGATTTTTGCATTTTGTCCTGCACTTCTGTGGGGGCCTTCAGGGTCCCTTCTGGGGGCTTTTGCCCTCTCAGTTCAGTTCAGCCACTGATGTTTGTACATTTGCTTTTTCCAGTTTTTTCAGTGGCTGCTGTTTTGTTTTTGGTTACACCAGAGAACTAATTTAGGTGGTAGAGGTCGTGTGATCTCAGGTGTTTTTGAAATTAGCAGAGTTGGTGCTTTTCAGGGTTTTTTGGGATTGCAGTAAGTGCCCTTCCTATCCTTTTCTATTTAGTAAGTTTGGGCCCCAACGTTTGCTCATACTATTTTCTGTCTGTGTCAGTATTTCTTCTTGTCTAACCGCCATTACATGTTTGGGGGCTTTCTATGTTCTTTGGGGATCTGCTCCGGGGCAGATAGCTTTCCTCTTTCTATCTTTAGGTGTAGTTAGTTTCTCAGGCTGTGACGAGGCGTCTAGGACCAACGTAGGAATGCTCCACGGCTGCCTCTAGTTGTGGTGGTTAGTCAGGGTACTGCAATCTCATAGTTTCCAACTGCTCTGGTGTATTTCCTTTTTTGCCTGCTCTCCTCAGCTACCAAATCATAACAGCCCCCTCTATTCTAATCCCCCTATGGTCCTGTACTACTTACTAATCTATCCCCAAGCTAAAGCATAATACATCACATTATAATACATGACAAATACATTACAGTGCACACAATAGCAAAACGTTAGTAAAACATCAGAGTACCGCATGTAACACAGGTGAACAGCATCAAGGAGAGAGAAGGTACATGAGGATCCCTGCCACTTCCTTACACTCCTCCCTCCTAAAATATGGTCGTCTCCGACCATGGCGGCACCTGTCAAATTAAAACTGTTAGAATTAAAAAAAAAACATATTTACAATTAATACAGTCTCTATCTTATAACTTTGGTTGGGTCAACCGTGACCTCAGCTCCACTCAGTTGGAGCCCTGGAACCTATTCAGTATTCTTGCATCAGGAACTACCATCAAACTATTGCATCCAGCTTCTGAAAATTCTTTAAACTGGCAGTATCACCCTATCTCCAGCTTGCCACACTTAGGCTATGTGCGCATGTTGAGTATTTGCTTGCAGAAATTTCTGCAAGGTTTCTGCATATCTTGGAAAAAGCTGCGGAAAAAAAGCATGTTTTTGCCATGTTTTTATATGCTGCCATGCAACGGTGCAATGAGTGATCGCACTGAAGCTGATGAACTCTAGTGAACTCTCAGAGTAGCTCAGTGATACAATGTGGGAGCAATTACTGCTTGTCGGTGTATCACCGGCGGCCGGGTAGAGCAGTCACATCCCCCGATATAACTCTTCTACATGTGAGATCATCGTGGGACACTCAGGATTACCTGGACTACAGCAGACAGGTGAGTATATGGTGGTTTATTATGTTACATCATTTCTAGGAGACCAGGGCATCAGGGATTTGGTGTGAGGCGAGTATAATGGTTTTTTATTTTTATTTGAATGTGTATGTAATTTTACCTTTTGTTTTAACTGTCAGCACAGGCGCTGGCAGATGAGACTACATCTCCCATCAACGGCACCTACTGTCACTGTTTTCAGTGACAGCAGATGTAACCCGTTGAGAGCAGTAGTCTCATCAGCCCACACCTGCAGGTCACAGTCACAGCTGCCGTGTCACGCTGACATCTGACAGTATGACCCCGCAGCACTCTGACCGACGGTCTTGCCGACGGTAGCGTTACCGCCAATAAGAATTACCGCGCCAGTGTTTCCCACGCTGTGACACAGATGACAGCATGGAAAACCCCATAAGATGCCTGTAAAAATGCAAAACAAAAACTCAGCAAATCCGCAAACATTTTTATACCTGCATTTTTGCTGCAAATTTGATTGACTCAATTGAAGTCAATGGGTCAGAAAGGCCACAGAAATGCAAAAAGAACTGACATGCTGTAAAAAAATATGCACTGCAGATACGCACAGAAATTTACTTATCATGTGCACAATTCTTCAGGATTGTCATTGAATTATCTTGCATAAAGATTACATTGTGTTTTTGGACCATTTCGTGTGGAAAAAATGCATCAAAAATTCATCGTGTGCACATACGATACGATACTATACACTTTATTGATCCCGGGGGGAAATTACAGTATTACAGCAGCAATACAAACAGCAGTACATAAAATATTAGGACACAAATCTTGCACAGGTATACCAACATTACATAATAAATAAAAGTGTGTAGTTCAGGTGTATATAAGACAATGTTAATTGATATTAGTACACCAGCCATCAGTCATTATTTTCTACCACCCTTAGGAAATTATTATACATCCCCATAGCAGTAGGTACAAACGATTTCCTGAATTTCTCCTTCTTGCACCTTAATAGGATTAGACGGCTGCTGAATGTGCTCTTCTGCTTCAAAAACAGCTCGTATAGGGGGTGTGTATTATTGTTCATTATAGCCCTACACTTCTTCTGAATTCTATCCTCCAATACCTCCTCAAAAGAGTCAAGATGGAGGCCAACAGCTGCACTTGCCTTCTTGCTAAGTTTGTTGAGCTTACTAGCGTCAGCTACTCGCACACTACTGCCCCAGCAAATGATAGCAAAAAAGATGGCACTTGCTACAACGGACTGGTAGAACATCTCCAGCATTTTACTGCACACATTGAACGACCTGAGCTTCCGCAGAAAGTACAGTCTGCTCATTCCCTTCTTGTAAACCTTTTCTGTATGACACCTCCAATCGAGTTTACTGTCAAGGTGAACCCCCAAATATTTGTAGCTCTCAACAATCTCAACCTCCTGGCCAGCAATGGTGATCGGTAAGTAATCCTCCTTTTTCCTTCTATAACTCACCACCATCTCCTTGGTTTTCTTTACATTTAGTTCTAGACAGTTAGTCTGACACCAATCCACAAAGTCAGAAACCACCCTTCTATATTCCTCCTCCCCCCGGCCCTCACAATGCCCCCTACAATCACGGAGTCAACTGAGAATTTTTGGAGGTGACAAAAATCTGATTTATACTGAAAGTCAGCTGTATACAATGAGAAGAGGAAGGGTGACAGCACTGTACCCTGAGGGGCTCCAACACTGCTCCGTACACTGCCAGATACCACCTCCCCCATCCTTACAAACTGCGGCCTGTCTGTCAGGTAGTCACTTATCCAGTTCACCATCCCCTCATCTTCCGCCATATTAGTCAACTTATTACGTAGTAAGAGCAGCTGTAGGGTATTGAAAGCACTAGAGAAGTCAAAGAACATGGCGCGCACTGCAGTTCCATCATTGTCCAAGAACGAATGCATTGTATGTAGCAGAGACACTACAGCATCATCCACCCCCAATCTCTGCTGGTACGCAAACTGCAGGGGGTCAGTGTGGCCCTCACCCTCGGGCACAAGTAGGCGAGTATTATTCTCTCCAAGGACTTCATAGCATGCGATGTTAAGGCCACTGGACTATAGTCTTGTAGGGAAGTTGGAAAAGTGGTCTTAGGAACCGGCACCAGGCAGGTGGTCTTCCACAGTTCTGGTACCCCCTGTGATTGAAGGCTCCAGTTAAACAGGTGCTGGAAAACAGCACACAGTTGGTTTACACATGCTCTGAGGACACATGGGCTGAGGCCATCAGGCCCAGCTGCTTTGCCAATAACAAGTCTGCTAAACTGTCTTCTCACGTCGCTTTGGGAGACAGTGAAAGCAGGCAGCTTATCCCCCAATGTCAATGCTGCAGATCTTTTCCCGGATCCAACCCCCATTCCTGATGACACTGTGCTTGTGTTGGTGAATCTGTTGAAAAACTCATTCATTTCATTAGCCCAGGGCAGATCCACTTCCCCATGCTCTGACTTTGCCTTAAACCCAGTTAGCTGTTTCATGCCCGACCACACCTCCATGTAATTGTTATGGGACAATTTATTTTCTAATTTAATTCGGAACGCCTCTTGGGCATTCTTAATTTTCCCCTTTAAGTGTATCAATTTCAGTTTCTTAGTATCCTTCATTTTAAATGCCAGTTTTTTCTTGTTCAGTGTTCCAATTCTTTTGTAATCCAAGGCTTGTTATTTGCATAACATCAAATCTTTTTAGCTGGTACATAGCCTTAATTTTTCTTAGAACCCTTAAGCCAATGTATGAGCACCTAGATCTGGTCTTCTATGTAGGGCTACGCACAATATCACCATTTGGAGATCTGCTCTTCATAGCTGTTTGTTAGGCAGACCACCGTGAGCCACAAATCATGAGCTTCCAAGCCACATTTGACTCCCAGCCACAAGTTAGCTATCCCTGCTTTAGAAAGAACAACAAGAGTCCGAGACAACAAGCTGGACATATGTAATTATTCTGAGCTGGTCTTAATTTTATTGAATACTTTGGCCCTGGTTTTGGCTCTGTGTAATGGAGAAGGAGGAATGATCTTCAAGTTTAACGAGCTGGTGTGCCTTACATTGTGTAACCACTCTTCAGGCTGTTGTTTCCTATGTCCCTGCGACTGCTGTAAAGCATTTATTTAAATGCTGATGAGAGTAGCTCAGGCAAGAAGACTGCCCCCATAATTATGTACATGAAATCTACCAATGGAAAAGGAACAAAAAAATATTCATCAATATCTGGTTTTAATTATTAAATAACAGGTGATACATTCCCTTTAATGCTACCAAGCTTATGAGTTGTTGAATGAATAGCTTTTTGCATCTCTAGGTCAATGACAAGATAAAGCTCTAATCAGCTATTGCTCTGACTGCCTGCCAGTCTATGTTTCTTTCCTTGCTAGTCTGTCCTGGGGTCATATGCATCATTCTATCAATTATAGCATACCCTCTAAATTACACAATAACTGCCCCTAACATCACAAGTTTCTCTTAAATTGATCATAAAGTTTTGTTTTAAATGTTAAAAAGTTGCATTCAAAAGATCCAGATAATGCAATAAATTGTTTTGCTCTCCACCATCAGGCTTATGTACTTATATACAGCATGATATATATATATATATATATATATATATATATATTTTTTTTTTTTGATTCACATGTTCAATTGGGATTATTATAATCATAAACGAATGATAATATTATTAAAACGTCATCATGATTAAAATATGATATTTAACTTTCACAAAAGCAATGTATATAAGAATGGAATGTTGTGAACAGTCAGTTAAGAGAAGGATAATTGTCAATATACAGTGGATTGCGAAAGTATTCATCCCATCTACCTTTGACTTTTTACCTATTTTGTTACACTACAATCTGTGTTTCAATATTTTTGCAAACCGATTTGTGTGTGATGCGTCAGCACTAAATAGTGAAAGGTGAAGTTACGTGAGAAAAATATAGGCCTAAATTAAATTTATGAGATCAAATAAATATATTGAAAAATATAAGCATAAATTAAATTTATGGGATCAAATAACTAAAAACTGGCATGTGCATATGTATTTACCCCGTCTGCGATGAAGCACCTAAAAATTTCTGCTGCAAGCAATTATAACTTCATAAGTCACATGTTTAGCGAAAGAAAGTCCACCTGTGTGCAATCTAAGTGTCACATGGTCTGTCAGTATATACACACCTGTTCTGAAAGGCTACAGAGGCTGCAACACCATAAAGAGGCACCCAATAACCAAACAACACCATGAAGACCAAGGAGATCTCCAAACAAGTCAGGGACAAAGTTGTTGAGAAGTACAAGTCAGGGTTGGGTTATAAAAAAAAATCCCAACCTGTAATGATCCCCCAGAGCACCATCAACTCCATTATCATCAAATGGAAAGAACATGGCACCACAACAAACCTGCCAAGAGAGAGCCAGCAACCAAAACTCTCAGCGTGGGCAAGGAGGTCATTAATCAGAGGCAGCACAGAGACTAAAGGTAACTCTGAAGGAGATGCAGAGGCCCCAAGCTGAGACTGAAATATCTGTCCATACGACCACAATAAGCCATACACTCCATAGATGTGGCCTTTATGGTAGAGTGGGCAGAAAAAGTTCCTTATTTACACAGAAAAACTGCAAGGCTCATATTGAGTTTGCCAAAAGACATGTGGGAGACTCCCTGATATATGGAGGAAGATGCTGTGGTCAAATGAGACCAAAATTGAACTTTTTGGCCACCAATAGTGTTGAGCGATACGATAATGCAAATATCGGCTATCGGCCGATATTAGCTCTATCGGCCTTTCGATAATTCGTTTCGATATTTTCGTCTTATCGAATACCGGAATCGGAAGTTCCCATAATTATTTGCGAGGCAATGTGATTTTATTCAGCCAATAAGGAATCCTAAGAAGTGTGGGCACATCCTGTACTGCTGCGGTCATGTTAACTAATGGAATGGCTGTGATTGGCTGCTGAAATGATGTCAGAATGCACTATAAAAGGCGCCGCCGCCATTTTAGCGTCACTGTGCTGTGAATTCAGTAAGGGACAGAACGCTGCTGTGCTGACTCTGAGGGACAGTTAGAGATTGCGATTTAGTGTACTGTGCTGTAGGCAGGCTAGCACCAACCGCTGTGTAAAGCTTCCTTTTGCCTGCAGTGTTGTTTTAACAGCTCTGTGCAAGGTGTGTGTGTGAGTGCAGGTGACGCTGCAGTTTGCTCTGCATGCAACGCTGTCTGTAGGCATCTGCACGTGTCACTCACAGACTCTTTTTTTTTTTTCTTCAGTGTATAAAAGGCGCCGCCGCCATTTTAGCGTCACTGTGCTGTGAATTCAGTAAGGGACAGAATGCTGCTGTGCTGACTCTGAGGGACAGTTAGAGATTGCGATTTAGTGTACTGTGCTGTAGGCAGGCTAGCACCAACCGCTGTGTAAAGCTTCCTTTTGCCTGCAGTGTTTTAACAGCTCTGCAAGGTGTGTGTGAGTGCAGGTGACGCTGCAATTTGCTCTGCATGCAACGCTGTCTGTAGGCATCTGCACCTGTCACTCACAGACTCTTTTTTTTTTCCTTCAGTGTAATTCTTGCTGCTCCATGCAATTTAACTATTAGTGTGACGCACTTCCATCCGTATCCAATACATTGGTTGCAAACACTATAGAAGTAGACAAAGGAGTAGCCTTTCACAGATTGTGATTTGTGAACAGTTGTGTTTCAGTGTTCACTTCAGTCTCTGCGTAATAACCACACTTAGGCCTTAAGTTATAACTTTTCTGACTTTCTTTATCAATCTACCAAGATGAAGAAGTCAGTGAGTAAGGCACGTGATCGTGGCCGTGGAGTTTCAGCAGGGAGAGGACGTGGGGATTCTGTGTCTGCTGCCGCCCTCAGTGACACAGCATCCACCATTTATCCCGTGAGCGTTCCTTTATGCGCACTTTGGTAGGAGCTCGGCGTGCCCCCCTGCTGCGGGAAGAACAAATTGAAACCGTTGTTGGTTGGATGGCAGCCAATGCATCGACTTCAATTCCTTCCACCTCCTCTCAGGAACACAACACTGTTGAGCAACCATCTGTCTGTTCACCGCCTGTCAAATTGCCAAGGCAGTCAGAGAGTTCTGTACAGGAGCCAGCTGAGTCTCTGCTTCTGTTCTCAGAATCTGTTGGCTCGCAAACACGGGCACAGGCAAGCAGCATTCTGCAATTTGAAGAAGAGGGAGTATGCAGTGATGCGCAACAGCTGTGTCTCTCTCAATCTGAAGAGGCGGGTGAGCCAGTGCCGATGGACAGCACACCGCAGAACGCATCTTATGATGATGATGAGACTCAGGTGCCAGGTTTTGTGGAGCATGGTGCTGCCCAGACCATCCAACAGCAGCAGGTGTTGGAAGAGGGTAGTGGAGATGATGAAGTCCGAGACCCAACATGGCGTGAGCAACAGCAAGGTGGTGGGAGCAGCTCTGAGGAAGAGATTGTCCCAACGGTACAAAGAGGAGGGAGAGGTAGGCTGCAGACTCGCTTGCCTGTAGCCTCCAGTTTGGCACCTGTTGGGAGCAGTTCTCTTAGAAATGTCAAAATTGGCGCTCCCATGACTTGCACTGCGTGGTCCTTTTTTGACAGACTTGTAGATAATATTTGCTATGTTCAATGCAAGCTGTGTAAGCAAAAAGTTAAAAGAGGTAAAAATATCAGGAACCTGAATACCACAAATATGTGGACACATGTACGGACAAAGCACGTAGCTGAGTTCCAAAGACACACTGGAGATGTAGGCAAACCTACAGCAGCACCTACATCTTTACGTCATGTTCGAGCCTCTACCTCCAGCTCTCACACACCTGTTTTGGCTTCCTCACAGGATCTCCATGGAAGAACCTCGGTCACTGTTGTCCATAGACAAACTGTTATTCCACCCACTGCAGCAAGTTCACAGTCATCGTAACACTCCCAGTACAAAAAACAGCCATCGGTAACACAGGCATGGGATAAAAGACGGCCATACTCGGCAAACCATCCACGAGCACAGGCTCTGAATGCTGGCCTTGCAAAACTCCTGTCCCTTGAAATGCTGTCATTCAGGCTGGTGGAGACTGACAGTTTCAGGAACTTTATGGCATTGGCAGTCCCACAATATAATGTGCCAAGCCGATTTTATTTCAGCAGGCAAGCTGTCCCTGCTCTGCAAAAACATGTCGAGGGAAACATTAAACATGCGCTACTAAACGCCGTCAGTAGCAGGGTCCACCTGACCACCGATGCGTGGACCAGTACCCATGGCCAGGGACGATACCTTTCCCTCACTGCCCATTGGGTCAATGTTGTGGAGCTGGGTACAGATCTTGCCAGTGGCGCTGTACGTGTTCTGCCAACTCCAAGGATTGCAGGAATCCAGTCTGTGCACATTGATTCCTCCTCCTACTCCAGTTCCTCAGAATCATCGCTGCACGAGCCGTCACGGTATACCTCCACATGGACCCGTGAACGCTTACCTGTTGCGACCGATATGAGCACAGCCGTGGCCAAACGTCAACAGGCCGTCCTGAAATTAATTCCCATGGGGAATCAAAGCCACACAGCGCAGGAGCTCTGGGATGCCATCAAGCAGGAGAGCGACGTGTGGTTTTTGTCAGCTAATCTGCAGCCAGGCTTGGTAGTGTGTGACAATGGCCGAAATCTGGTGGCAGCTCTGGGCCTTGGCAACCTCACTCACATACCATGTCTGGCACATGTGCTCAACTTGGTCGTGCAGAGTTTTTTGAGGGACTATCCGGATCTTGATGCACTGCTGCACAAGGTCCGCCTAGAGTGCGCTCACTTGCGACGTTCCAGCATGGCCAGATCGCGCATTGCAGCTCTGCAAGTCAGATTTTGCCTTCCTGAACATCGCATCATATGTGACGTACCCACCAGGTGGAATTCCACGTTACATATGTTGGAGCGGTTGTGTGAGCAGCAGCCAGCAGTAATGGAGTATCAGCTGCAACAGGCGCAATCAACTCGCAATTTGCGCGTTCACACTTCACCACTACTGAGTGGCTCTTGAAGGAAAATCTGCGCGATTTTGACTCGTTTGATGTCTCAACGCGGATGGCGAGTGCGATGATGGCACTAGTCAGCATGAATGTGCCCTTATCTGCCTGTTCCTGAAATCCTGAATCACTAAAGGGAAGAAGGTTTTAACAGGTGTAGGATGGAGTCACAAATCAATTACCTTCAGGACAGTCAGCAGGCAAGTGGTTCCTCCCACAAAGGGCTGGGAGGGCTCATTTGTGAGGGAGGATGGGGACAGTACCAAATGGAGAGGACGAATTCCCTACGAGGAAGGTACAAGCTGTAGTACAGTATGTTGAGCGTGTGGTGGTGAATCAGGGGAGACGAGATGACCTCTTCAGAGGACCCTTTGTTGCCAGTTGGAGAGTCGCACGCACATGGTTTATTTCATGCTTCAGTGCCTAAGAAACGACCGCCGCATCGCCCACATTCTCAGCACGTCAGATTATTGGGTGTACACCCTCCTAGACCCTCGCTACCGGGACAACTTACAAACCCTCATCACACCGGTGAACCGGGACCGTAAAATGCAGGAGTACCAAGACACACTGGTGCAATCCATACTGTTGTACATTCCAGCCGAGAGAGATGCTGCTGCTGCTACTGCTTTACAAAGCAGCTCTGTGCGTCGAGGCAGTGTAGACACCTCTACAACAAGAGGGAGCAGAAGCAGCGCCTCTGCACAGGGCAAGAACTGTATGTTACAAATGTGGCAAAGTTTTGTGACAGCGCCAGCAAGGTCTACACCATCCGAGACGGCTCCAGTCACCAGGAAGAAACGTTTCCGTAAGATGGTGACAGACTACTTGGCTTTCCCTCTAAGTGTACTCCCAGATGCCTCTTCCCCTTTCAAATTTTGGGTCTCTAAGTTGGATACATGGCCAGAGCTTAGCCAGTATGCATTGGAGGTGCTGGCTTGCCCTGCTGCCAGTGTATTATCTGAGCGTGTCTTTAGTGCTGCAGGTGGTGTAGTAACAGACCGTCGCATGCGACTATCCTCAGAGAATGTAGACCGGCTTACTTTTCTGAAAATGAACAAGGCATGGATCTCACCTGAATTTGCCTGTCCGTTTTCAGATTAAATAACTGTTTGACAACGTTTTCCATGTCTCCGGTTATGTTCATCTTTCTACCACCTGAACTCTACTCCCTGGGCTACAACACCGCCATTTGTTGCTCGTAAGTAATTGGCAGGGGTACTGACTCCTGGCCAGCCTGGTTACAGCACGACAGCTGTTTCCTGGCAGTGTGAACGTCAATTATCCTCCAATAAGTTGTGCTGTCGTGTTGCATTCGGGTTAGCCGACTCTATGGTGCCTGCAGTTTAGGTGATTCCTATGTGTGCTGTGGGATATGTAAATAAAGGCGGTTTCCATTGTGACAATAGGATAAGCACCCACTGTAGGACTGTGTGATTCTGTAACTGCGGACGGCTTGCGTCCTGTCAACTTACATTTTCATGGGTGCGTTCTTCTACCCGTCCGGGGTCCAGTACCGTCAAGTGGTTCTCCCCAGTGCCTTTGGCCTAGGTGCCTCCATCTCCGTATCCGAGTTCCAGCGACGTCTGCTGGTCCTTGGTAGTGCTTTGGAGCACAGGTACCTCCTGCTTAGTAACCGTGTCACAGTAACGTCAGCTGGTACTCGGTTGTGACATTGCCTCTTTTCCTTCTGCTACCCGTCCGGGGTCCAGTACCGTCAAGTGGTTCTCCCCAGTGCCTTTGGCCTAGGTGCCTCCATCTCCGTATCCGAGTTCCAGCAACGTCTGCTGGTCCTTGGTAGTGCTTTGGAGCACAGGTACCTCCTGCTTAGTAACCGTGTCACAGTAACGTCAGCTGGTACTCGGTTGTGACATTGCCTCTTTTCCTTCTGCTACCCGTCCGGGGTCCAGTACCGTCAAGTGGTTCTCCCCAGTGCCTTTGGCCTAGGTGCCTCCATCTCCGTATCCGAGTTCCAGCAACGTCTGCTGGTCCTTGGTAGTGCTTTGGAGCACAGGTACCTCCTGCTTAGTAACCGTGTCACAGTAACGTCAGCTGGTACTCGGTTGTGACATTGCCTCTTTTCCTTCTGCTACCCGTCCGGGGTCCAGTACCGTCAACTGGTTCTCCCCAGTGCCTTTGGCCTAGGTGCCTCCATCTCCGTATCTGAGTTCCAGCAACGTCTGCTGGTCCTTGGTAGTGCTTTGGAGCACAGGTACCTCCTGCTTAGTAACCGTGTCACAGTAACGTCAGCTGGTACTCGGTTGTGACATTGCCTCTTTTCCTTCTGCTACCCGTCCGGGGTCCAGTACCGTCAAGTGGTTCTCCCCAGTGCCTTTGGCCTAGGTGCCTCCATCTCCGTATCCGAGTTCCAGCAACGTCTGCTGGTCCTTGGTAGTGCTTTGGAGCACAGGTACCTCCTGCTTAGTAACCGTGTCACAGTAACGTCAGCTGGTACTCGGTTGTGACATTGCCTCTTTTCCTTCTGCTACCCGTCCGGGGTCCAGTACCGTCAAGTGGTTCTCCCCAGTGCCTTTGGCCTAGGTGCCTCCATCTCCGTATCCGAGTTCCAGCAACGTCTGCTGGTCCTTGGTAGTGCTTTGGAGCACAGGTACCTCCTGCTTAGTAACCGTGTCACAGTAACGTCAGCTGGTACTCGGTTGTGACATTGCCTCTTTTCCTTCTGCTACCCGTCCGGGGTCCAGCACAGTCAGCTGGTCCTTGTAACTTCCATTGTCTCTTGCTCCATCTGATACCCGTCAGGGTTCCAGTAACGTCAGCTGTTTCTCGGAAATTAGACGACATTAAAGACCACCCAGAAGAAGATGACGACAACAAGGACGACGAGCATGAAGCCAACCAGCCTGAACACCATCACAAAGAAAAAATAAAAGATTACCAAGAAGAAGATCACCAACAGGACAAAGAAGGTTAAGACAAACTACAAGATACAGAACAAGAGACAGAAGAACAATAAGCAGAAGATCAAAAAGCAGAAGAACATGAAGCATAAGACCAAAATGAAGAGCAAAATATATGCTCTAAATTCTAAGCAGAAGAAGACTAAGCAGTGTATGGGGGTGAGTCCTTTCCTCCTCGTGGTGCCCCTGGAAAATGCCTGCTGCTGCTGCAGGCTAAACTGAACACGGACAAAGTCAAATACTGTTGTAATTTAAATCTTTTGTGACAGCAAGAACGGAAGGATGAACAATTCATACTTTTACAGATTACAAGTACAGGAATCTCTGTCACAAATAAGAATATGATGAAGAAGATGAAGAGGAAGAAGATGAAGAATTTGAATATGAAGAAGATTAATTAGTTTAATAATAACAATATGAGTAATGTAAACAAAAACATGAATAGCAAGAAGTTTAAGAAGAAAATTAAGAAGGTGAAGATGAAGAATAATTTGATGAGAAAGATGATGCTGCTGCTGAAGATTATGAAGGAGAAAGTGTGGCACTGGCAAAAGTTAAAAAGGTGAAGAGCATGGAAGTTGTTAAACATACATATTTGCCAAAATAGAAAAAAGGTTAACAACATTGTCAATTTGTTAGTCAATCCAAACGTATTTCCAAAAAAAAATATATTAATGCTATTCCAATGCATTGGGTTAAACATGTATGCCTTTATTGTCTCCTCAACCTCCCCCAATACATTCTACATTAGTCTTTGTTGTTTTCCTTCATGTACAATTAACCAACAAGGCAAGAATGTTTTTTTTAATTTCGATATTTTGTTCCCATAGACTTACATGGGACTTCCGGTATCGAAATCGGATATCGACGATATTTAGTGCTATCGGCGATACAATTTCGATACGATATTTTTAGATATCGAGCAATATCGCTCAACACTAGCCACCAAGGTTAATGATATATCTGACTCCAAATCAACACAGCTCATCACCCTAGAACACCATCCCCACAGTGAAACATGGTGTTGGCAGTATCATGCTATGGGGACGTTTCTTAGCAGCAGAGACAATGGCATGAGTCAAGGGAAAGATGGTTGGGGATGGTGCGAAATACAGGTATATTCTTGAGCAAAACCTTTTTCAGTCTGTCAGTGATTTAATATCTTTTTATTTATTATACTTTGCTTATATATAGCACTATCTTATTCCACAGCGCTTTACATACATTATCATCACTGTCCCTCACAAATTCCTTGTTAGTACGTCTTGGTGGGATTTGAACCAAGGACCTCTGCGCTGTAAGGCTGCAGTGCTAACCACTGAGCCACTGACTGATACAGAGGTTCACCTTCCAACAAGACAATGACCCAAAGCAACACTTTAATTATTTAAGGAGAAACGTGTAAATGTTTTGGAGTTGTTCAGTCAAAGCCAAATTTTATTCCAATTGAGAATCTGTGGTCAGACTTGAAGATTGCTGTTCACCAGAGGAAACCATCTATTTTGAAAGAGCTGGAGCAATTGGCAAAAATCCCAATGGCAAGATGCAGAAGACTCATAGAAATGTATCCAAAGTACTGACTTTAGGGGTGTGAATAATTATGCACAATGAAGTTTTCAGATATTTTGTCATATTCGTTGTTTGCTTCACAATAAGAAGAAAACCAAATGTTGACAGTTGTAGGCATGTTCTTTCCATGAACTGCTGCAAACCATCAAAGCAAACTGAAATTCCAGGTTGTGAAGTAAATAAACACAAAAAATGCCAAGGGGGGGATACTTTCACAAGCCACTATATTATTTTACTGTCAACAGGAGCACAAACACTGCAGTACCTAAGATATTTAATATAAATATTATTTCTTGGATTTATACCTAGTGCCAAACAGCTCCAAAAACTACTGTGCATATTACGGGGGGGGGGCTGGGAGATCACTTCTCCCATTACACCATGTCAGTACAGCCTAGGGCAGTGGTCCCCATTCTTTTTTGGGACCAGCTTCAAGCAAGACCATTCTTCCATCGCCAAGCGGGGATGGAGGTGGGGCAGGGGCGGGCCTTTGGTCATATGGGGGTGGGGCTATGGACGGAGTTGTAGTTTAGTAGTGCATACTTATCATTTAATTATAACATTTATAATGTGCAACACGGTGGCTCAGTGGATAGCACTGCAGCGCTGGAGTCCTGGGTTCGAATCCCACCAAGGACAACATCTGCAAGGAGTTTGTATGTTCTCCTCGTGTTTGTGGGTTTGCTCCGGGTACTTCGGTTTCCTCCCACACTCCAAAAACATACTGATAGGGAATCTAGATTGTGAGCCCCATCGGGGACAGCAACGATAATGTGTGCAAACTGTAAAGCGCTGCGGAATATGTTAGCGCTATATAAAGATTATTATTATTATTATTATAATGTGAATGTGACTCAACTCACCGTAGGCTCCTTGTGTGTGGCAGCATTCAGATCATGAACGCTGAGTGCCTAGGTGGGCCCCGATGATAATGAACCACCTGCACATGGCGCCGCGGACCGGCAAAAAACTCCAACGGCCTGATCCCGGTCCGTGGACCGGTGGCTGGGGACCCTGGCCTAGGGGAAACAAAGGGAGTAATGCAAGGTTATTAGAGGGGTATGGCCAATAGGAGAGACATCAGGAGGCCATTGAAAGAGAAGAGTATGAGCAATGATGCAAAGTGGGATAAGAAAATTAACAATACAGCAGGAATAAACCCCAGACTGGACATGAAAGATGTGGATGTGCTGGTGCACCATGCAGCAGCAGAAAGCTGGCTGAAGAGGGTCCCATCCCCAGATAACCCATTATGCACATCAGAGAATCAGAGATCTCTCAGGATGTGAGCAAACTGAGGAAGCCTGTATCAAACTGAAATGCTAAGTAATGACAAGTATCCCATTTAATAATAGCTAGACCTGCCTCCTTGAGCAGCCACCAGGCCCACCACCTGACAGCACAAAAGAAACCTCTGCCTCACCCCTACCAAGTTGCCCTTGTTGCTTATAGCTTTAATTTCTTAGTGTGCAATTCTATACACACCTGTAGAGGCACATGTTCATTTTAAAGTCTCACCCAGGAGAAGATCTCCTCTTACCATTGGGGTTTGTATAGAAGTGGGCTATTGGAATTACATTAGTCATTTAAAATTGTGGATTACAACTATTCTTATACTTATAGAACAGTGGCTTGTGGAATACAAGTATTCATATTGTATAAAATACAACCTTACATATATTTCTTAGGTGCCATATTTACTTGGCTAGAACTGTACCGTGTAATTACAATTTATTAGGTCACTGCCTTATCTTGCACTCTGATGTTCTTCATGATCTGGGGTTTGTAGCTATTTTGTGAGTAAGGCCGGCGTCACACACAATGACAAAAAATTGGTCCGTTTTAGACGGTCGATTGTCGGATCAAAATGCAAACATCACACATCCTTCTGGCATCCGATTTTCCTTCAAAGATGCGATTTAGTCGCATGTGTGTGTACCTTGTAACATCCGATTTTCATCCGACTTGCGAGAATTTCTCGCAGGCTTGCAAAACTGACATATAATGGATCCAAAAGAATAGTGTTTCAATCACAAAAAAAAGAATAGATATATACACACAGAACATATATATATATATATATATACATGTCATTGTGACATGTATATATACATATATTTATAGTTCCTAGACTTCTACATACTGTTATAGCCGCTAATTCAATTGCCGGCTTTTGTGAAATCACAGAAGCCGACATGAAATGATACATTGTTTCCACACAGTTAACCATGTCATTTCCTGTATTTTGATATTTGTTTAGAACTTACAATTACATGAGTGTATTTGTGCAAAATTTCAGACATGTAGGGGTTAATTAAAGGTGTAAATTCGTTGAAAAAAAATGCGTGGGCTCCCGCTGTATTTTCTCCACCAGACAGACAAAGCAAGCGAGTGGGGGCAGATAATAATAGCCTAGGGAGGGTACATTTTTTTGGTTCCCCCCCTGGCTACTAACATCTGCCCCCAGACACCCCAGAAAGGGCAAATCTATAATTAGATTCGCCCTTTCTGGCACTTTGCCCGTTTATTCCCATTGCCCTGTAGCTGTGGCGAATGGGTTAATAATCTCACCTTAATGTCACCTTAGTATTGAAAGGTGACCTTAAGGCAGGTTAATAATTGAGAGCTGTCAATTAGACAACTATCAATTATTAATCCTATTGTATGATAGAAAAATCAAACACACACAGTTTAATAAAAAAGAAGTTTAATGAAATAATCACACAGTTTTTGACAATATTTTATTTTCCTGCTAAAACCATTTCCTGTAATAAAAATAAAATAAAAAAGCAAAATGATTCTTACCAATCCGAGGTACAGTCAGGTCCCACGGTGTAATCCATCAGAAAGGGTTAACAGGTTACAGGTCGCAGAGAGCTAATAATGCTGTCTCAGACCTGTATTCCCCTGAATGAATAAGTTACTCTCCCAGCGAAAGGAGAGGAATAGATTCATGAATGGAGCTTAATTGATTTATTACAACTTTCACTTGAGTGACCTGACCTAAGGTGAAAGTGGATACAATAAATTAAGCTTCATTCATTAATCACATCCTCTCCTGTCGGCAGGAGATAAGCTCATTCATTCAGGAGCTATCAGATGAGCACTCAGGATTACTTGCGCTGCTTATCTGATTGCTAGTAGTTAACCCTTTGTGAAGGATTACATCGTGGGACGTGACAGATTGCCAGATAGGTAAGAATAATGTTGTTTTATTATTTTATATTTATTTTAGAAGAACAAGGGCTTCGAACGGATTAAGACTTAAATAAAAGATGGTCAAAAATATGTGTTTTTATTTCATTAAAATTATTTATTCTTAAAGTGTGTGTGTGTTTTTTTATTTACTTCAATAGGATTAATAATTGATATTTGTCTAATTGACAGCTCTCAATTATTAACCTGCCTTAAGGTCACCTTTCAATACTAAGGTGACATTAAGGTGAGATTATTAACCCATTCGCCACCGCTACAGGGCAATGGGAATAGACGGGCAAAGTGCCAGAAAGGGCGAATCTAATTATAGATTTGCCCTTTCTGGGGTGTCTGGGGGCAGATGTTAGTAGCCAGGGGGGGCACAAAAAAAAAGTACCCTCCCTAGGCTATTATCTGCCCCCACTCGCTTGCTTTGTCTGTCTGGTGGAGAAAATACAGCGGGAGCCCACGCATTTTTTTGTCAACGAATTTACACCTTTAATTAACCCCTACATGTCTGAAATTTAGCACAAATACACTCATGTAATTGTATGTTCTAAACAAATATCAAAATACAGGAAATGACATGGTTAACTGTGTGGAAACAATGTATCATTTCATGTCGGCTTCTGTGATTTCACAAAAGCCGGCAATTGAATTTGCGGCTATTACAGTATGTAGAAGTCTAGGAAATATAAATATATATATATATATGTCACAATTACATTATATGTAATTACATAATATGTATTCCATGTGTGTATATCTATTCTTTCTATTCTTTATTAAAACTGTCAGTGTGATTTTACAGTATAGCCGGGGATGAATTGCCGGCTTTTCTAAAGGACACCGATGCGATTTAATCGCAAGTCACACATGTGCGGTCCGTTTGTAATCAGATTTTTCATCGCTCCCATAGACTTGCATTGGTGATAGTCGACCCACAATCGGTGACAATCGCAGCATGCTGCGATTGCACACGGACGTTTAAAACGGACCACAAAAAATCTGATACTGGGAGCTGCTCCATAGATTAACATAGGACAGACTGCAATACGATATTTCATCGCATTGCAGTCGTCCGATTCTGTCGCCAGTGTGACGCCGGCCTTAGAGGGCTTAAATCGCTTAGGGGATCTGGTCTAAAGTTTAATTTATTTAGGGGTCTGTTTTGAAGCCTAAATTAATTTTGGTGTCTGGTCTGAGTTCTCAGTTTATGTAAGTGTATGGTCTAAAATCTGAATTTTAGTTTTGGATCTGATTTAGTATTTTATGTATCCTGCTTGGAAAAATGTGAAAGAGAGGCAGCCAGTTAGCAAAGCTGAAGTGAAGAAGAGCACAAAGCGTGGACTGCAGTACATGGGATGGAAGAGTTTGTCCAGCTTTAGTCCTGTGCAACGGTGTCTCTCCTTCTTAGGGTACATACTCACTGGAGAGAAAAACGGACGAGTGCAATCCGATAAAAAATCGGATTGCACTCAGACCAATGTTATTTAATAGGTGACATCTCATTTGCGATTTTTTTCTCAGCCGAAATCGGACTGAGAAAAAAATCGCTGCATGCTGCGATTTGCTGTGATTCTCGCTTGAGAGTAGCCAATACAAGTCAATGGGTGCGAGAAATAATCGGACAGCACTCGACCATGCGAGTGCTGTCCGATTTATACGCACCGGTGTCCTTTGAAAAGCCGGCAATTCATCCCCGACTACTGTAAAATCACACTGACAGCTCACAAAACACTAGATAGATACACATAGAATACATATATATACATGTCATTGTGACACATATATATATATTTATAGTTCATGCACTTCTAAATAGTATAATAGGCGCTAATTCAATTGCTGGCTTTTGTGAAATTACAGACGCGACATGAAATGACACATGGTTTACATATAGTTAACCATGTCATTTCATGTAGTTTGATATATGGTTTTCACTAACAATTACATGAGTGTATGTGTGCAAAATTTCATACATGTAGGGGTTAATTAAAGGTGTAAATTTGTTGAAAAAAAATGCGTGGGCTCCCGCGCTATTTTCTCCACCAGACAGGGAAAGCCAGTGAGTGAAGGCAGATAATAATAGCCTAGGGAGGGTACATTTTTTTTGTGCCCCCCCGGCTACTAACATCCCCCAGACCCCAGAAAAGGCAAATCTATAATTAGATGTGCAATTTCTGGCACTTAGCCCGTCTATTTCCATTGCCCTGTAGCGGTGGCTAATGGGTTAATAATGGGTTAAAGCCACCTTGCTATTGAAAGGTGACTTTAAGCCAGGTTAATAATTGAGAGTTGTCAATTAGACAACTCTCAATTATTAATCATATTGTATGAGATAAAAATAAAACACACACACTTTAATTAAAAATCATTTTAATTAAATAATCACACAGTTTTTGACCATCTTTTATTTTACTGTCATTCCTTGCGAAGCCCTTGTTCTCCTGTAATAAAAATAAAATAATAAAGCAACATTATTCTTACCTATCCGCTGCTCAGTCAGGTCCAACGCTGTAATCCTTCACAAAGGGTTAACTGGCTTACAGCAAGCAGCGCAGCTAATGCTGGCAGCTCAGCTGTAAGCCCCCGAATGAATAAGTTCCTCTCCCGGCCGACAGGAGAGGAAGTGATTAGTGTGGGAAGCTTAATTGATTGCTTCCCAGGCTAATCAGTTCAGGTCAGGTCAGCCGGGGACACCACACAGCATCAGTGACGTCACAGGGAGTTCCCGGCTGACCTGAACTGAACTGATTAGCCTGGGAAACAATCAATTAAGCTTCCCACACTAATCTCTTCCTCTACTGACAGCCGGGGAGAGGAGCTCATTTATTCAGGGGCTTACAGCTGAGCTGCCAGCATTAGCTGCGCTGCTTGCTGTAAGCCATTTAACCCTTTGTGAAGGATTACAGCGTTGGACCTGACTGAGCAGCGGATAGGTAAGAATAATGTTGCTTTATTATTTTATTTTTATTACAGGAGAACAAGGGCTTCGCAAGGAGTACCTGTAAAATAAAAGATGGTCAAAAACTGTGATTATTTCAATTAAAATGATTTTAATTCAAAACAGCCCCACAATCCCACTTTCCTGACCCTGTAGTATGGACTATATATTTAGGAGTAGTCTAAGGGGCGCACGCAGTAAGGGGGCGCACGCATCACAGAAAGCAAAGCATCACGAAAGACAAGCATCGAGTAAAAGGCAGTTATCCATGGCAGTTAATCAGGGCAGGAATCAGGTAACCCACACTTTGCTTTCTTTTAAATTATGTTCTCTATCTCTATCCTCCTGTGTTCCCTTGCCATCCACATTCACTGCCCCATCCCCCCTCCATCATGACTCATATACATCAGCCCCTCCATACTTCCCTCTCCCATGTACAGTTCCCATGCACTCCTCACCTTCCTAAGAAAACTCAGCCCATCTTGCCCAAACATATCTCAGAAAAAACCTATTTATAAATCCAACAACTACCTGCTCTTTATCTTCCTACTCCTACTGATTTCAGGGGACATCTCCCCCAACCCTGGTCCATCCTCCAACCTCAATCCCTACCCTACCTCATTTCGAAACCATAATAATCTTGTTAATATTACTTGCACTCCCTCATCTCCTTCTTTCAACTGTGCCCTCTGGAATCCAAGGTCTGCATGCAATAAACTATCTTTCCTGCACAACTACTTTCTGAACAACTCTCTTCATCTGTTGGCCCTCACTGAAACCTGGATTCAGGATTCTGACACGGTCTCCCCTGCTGCCATTTCCTATGGTGGCTTACAGTTCTCCCATTCCCCGAGACCCACAAACAGACATGGTGGTGGAGTTGGCATACTCCTGTCCCCACAATGCACTTTCCAGGTCATCCCCCCAATTCCATCACTCTCATTCCCTTCTTTTGAGGTCCACACCATCAGGCTCTTCCATCCCCTCTCCCTCAGAATAGCGGTCATATATCGGCCCCCAGGCTCATTCACCCAGTTCCTTGACCACTTCTCAGCCTGGCTGCCGCACTTCATGTCCTCAGAACTACCAACCCTTATCCTTGGAGACTTCAACATCCCCATTAACAGTCCTACTTCCACATCTGCATCTCAGCTTCTATCACTAACCACTTCTCTAGGCCTCTCACAGCTTTCAACCTCTGAGACACACAAGGATGGCAACACCCTTGACCTGGTCTTTGTCCGCCTCTGTTCAATTTCCCACCTAAATAACTCACCGCTTCCACTCTCTGACCACAACATTCTCTCCTTCACGCTCACAAATCCTCCACCACCCCAGCGAACTCCTACCTACCGCACATTCAGAAATCTGCAAGCCATTAACCCTCAGACACTTTCAGACTCCCTACACTCTTCGCTGTCCCCAATCTCCTCTTTTTCTTGTCCTAATCTGGCTGTTCAGCACTACAATGACACTCTTAGAAGCACCCTTGACCAAGTAGCACCGCTCACCCTCAGAACTTCCAAACACACAGTAAAACAGCCCTGGCTCACATCGCAAACTCACCTTCTCCAGCGATGCTCTAGGAGTGCTGAACGCCTATGGAGAAAAACCCGCACACCAGAAGACTTCATCCATTCATGTTAAGAACTTATAATGCTGCCCTTCACCTCGCCAAACAGACCTACTTCACCACACTGATCTCCTCACTAGCCAACAACCCCAAGAAACTTTTTGACACTTTTCACTCCCTCCTCAGGCCAAAAGCACAAGCCCCTATCACAGACATTTGTGCTGATGACCTGGCCTCCCACTTTATAGAAAAAATAGATACTATCCGTCAGGAAATCTGCTCTCAACCACCAAGTGCTGTGACTCCCATCCCACCCTGCATTTCCCCTGGCTCAATTTCCACATTTGATCCCATCACAGAAGAAGAAGTCTCCAGACTCCTCTCTTCCTCTCGTCCGACTACATGCACTACCGACCCCATCCCCTCACATCTCCTCCAGTCTCTTTCTCCTGTTGTCACAACTCACCTAACTACAATCTTCAATCTCTCACTCTCCTCTGGCATTTTCCCATCCTCCTTCAAACACTCCATCATTACTCCACTACTAAAGAAACCCGTTCTTGACCCTTCCTGCACAAACAACTACAGACCGGTCTCCAATCTCCCCTTCATCTCCAAACTTTTGGAGCGCCTAGTCTACTCCCGCCTCACCCGTTACCTCTCCACTCACTCCCTCCTAGACCCTTCACAGTCCGGCTTCCGACCCCTACATTCGACTGAAACTGCACTCATCAAAGTGACCAATGACCTTCTGACAGCAAAACGTAACGGCGACCACTCTCTGCTCATTCTACTCGACCTTTCTGCAGCTTTCGACACGGTTGACCACCGTCTCCTACTGTCCAGGCTCCACTCTCTAGGTATTAAGGACACTGTTCTCTCCTGGTTCTCCTCCTATCTTTCTGACCGCTCCTTCAGTGTTTCGTTCTCTGGCTCCACTTCATCTCCTCTCCCTCTCACTGTCGGTGTACCCCAGGGCTCAGTCCTTGGCCCCCTTCTCTTCTCTCTCTACACCGCCCCAATTGGACAGACCATCAGCAGATTTGGCTTTCAGTACCATCTTTATGCTGATGACACACAATTATACACGTCATCCCCCTACCTTACCCCCGCTGTACTACAGAACGCCACCGACTGTCTGTCCGCAGTCTCCAACATCATGTCTGCTCTCTATCTGAAACTCAACCTCTCCAAAACTGAACTTCTTCTGCTCCCGCCGTCTACTAACCTTCCTAAATCTGACATTTCCCTCTCAGTGGGCGGCACCATAATAACACCCCGGCAGCAGGCTCGCTGTCTGGGTGTTATGTTTGATACCAATCTCTCCTTCACCTCCCATATACAATCTCTTGCCCACTCTTGCCACCTACACCTAAAGAACATCTCTAGAATCCGCCCTTTTCTCACCATGGAAACAACAAAAACCCTCACTGTAGCATTGATCCACTCCCGCCTGGACTACTGTAACGCTCTATTACTTGGCCTCCCCATTACTCGACTATCCCCTCTCCAGTCCATCCTTAATGCAGCAGCCAGGGTTATCCATCTGGCTAATCGGTACTCGGACGCGTCCGCTCTTCGCCAGTCCTTACACTGGCTGCCCATTCATTATAGGATCCAATTCAAAGTACTTGTTCTCACCCACAAAGCTCTCCACACTGCAGCACCCCCCTACATCTCCTCCCTCATTTCTATCTATCGGCCTAACCGACTGCTGCGCTCTGCAAACGACTTTCGACTAACCTTTGCACTAATCCGTACCTCCCACTCCCGACTCCAAGACTTCTCCCGCGCTGCGCCAATCCTCTGGAATGCTCTACCCCAAGAAATTAGGACTATCCACAATTTGCATGGTTTCAGGCGCTCCCTCAAAACACATCTGTTCAGAGCGGCCTATCACATTCACTAATCAAAGTCATTCTATGTGTAAGTGTGTGTGTGTGTGTAGCCCATTCACTATCTCCATCCATCCCTCACTCCCTTAAGATGGCTGGACCATCATTGTAAATGCACCATTGTATATACACACCTGTATTTTGTATCTCCCCTACCTCATTGTAGATTGTAAGCTCTCACGAGCAGGGCCGTCTTATTTTGCTTTAATTACTGTATTGTTAACGTTGTTACTTATGACTTGTGTTTTGAAACTGTTAAACTGTAAAGCGCTGCGGAATATGATGGCGCTATATAAATAAAGATTATTATTATTATTTATTATTATTAATTAAAGTGTGTGTTTTATTTTTACTTCATACAATAGGATTAATAATTGAGAGTTGTCTAATTGACAACTCTCAATTATTAACCTGGCTTAAAGTCACCTTCCAATAGCAAGGTGGCTTTAACCTATTATTAACCCATTAGCCACCGCTACAGGGCAATGGGAATAGACGGGCTAAGTGCCAGAAATGGCGCATCTAATTATAGATTTGCCTTTTCTGGGGTGTCTGGGGGCAGATGTTAGTAGCCGGGGGGCACAAAAAAATTTACCCCCCTAGGTTATTATTATCTGCCTTCACTCACTGGCTTTCCCTGTCTGGTGGAGAAAATAGCGCGGGAGCCCACGCTTTTATTTTCAGCGAATTTACACCTTTAATTAACCCCTACCTGTTTGAAATTTTGCACTCATATACTCATGTCATTGTTAGTGAAAACCATATATCAAACTACATTAAATGACATGGTTAACTGTATGTAAACCATGTGTCATTTCATGTCGGGTCTGAAATTTCACAAAAGCCGGCAATTGAATTAGCGGCTATTATACTATGTAGAAGTGCATGAACTATATTATATATATATATATATATATATATATATATATATGTATATATATGTATATATATATATAATTATTTGCTGTTTGTGTACATTTTTTTTTACAATGTGATTTTAACATGAGTTTTTACATAGAGAGAACTGCTCTATGTAAAACCTCATGTTAAAATCGCATTGCATACAGATGGAAAACGGATGGAAAATGGATGAAAAGCAGATGATCGCATACAAATCGCAAGACAATTGCATACAGTTCAGACCAAAAGTTTGGACACACCATCTCATTTATAGATTTTTCTGCATTTTCATGACTATGAAAATTGTACATTCACACTGAAGGCATCAAATAACACATGTGGAATTATATACTTAACAAAAAAGTGTGAAACAACTGAAATTATGTCTTATATTCTAGGTTCTTCAAAGTAGCCACCTTTTGCTTTGATGACTGCTTTGCACACTCTTGGCATTCTCTTGATGAGCTTCAAGAGGTAGTCACCGGAAATGGTCTTCCAACAATCTTGAAGGAGTTCCCAGAGATGCTTAGCACTTGTTGGCCCTTTTGCCTTCACTCTGCGGTCCAGCTCACCCCAAACCATCTCGATTGGGTTCAGGTCTGGTGACTGTAGAGGCCAGGTCATCTGGCGTAGCACCCCATCACTCTCCTTCTTGGTCAAATAGCCCTTACACAGCCTGGAGGTGTGTTTGGGGTCATTGTCCTGTTAAAAAATAAATGATGGTCCAACTAAACGCAAACCGGATGGAATAGCATGCGGCTGCAAGATGCTGTGGTAGCCATGCTGGTTCAGTATGCCTTCAATTTTGAATAAATCCCCAACAGTGTCACCAGCAAAGCACCCCCACACCATCACACCTCCTCCTCCATGCTTCACATGGGAACCAGGCATGTAGAGTCCATCCGTTCACCTTTTCTGCGTCGCACAAAGACACGGTGGTTGGAACCAAAGATCTCAAATTTGGACTCATCAGACCAAAGCACAGATTTCCACTGGTCTAATGTCCATTCCTTGTGTTCTTTAGCCCAAACAAGTCTCTTCTGCTTGTTGCCTGTCCTTAGCAATGGTTTCCTAGCAGCTATTTTACCATGAAGGCCTGCTGCACAAAGTCTCCTCTTAACATTTGTTGTAGAGATGTGTCTGCTGCTAGAAATCTGTGTGGCATTGACCTGGTCTCTAATCTGAGCTGCTGTAAACCTGCGATTTCTGAGGCTGGTGACTCGGATAAACATAATCAGAAGCAGAGGTGAATCTTGGTCTTCCTTTCCTGGGGCGGTCCTCATGTGAGCCAGTTTCTTTGTAGCGCTTGATGGTTTTTGCAACTGCACTTGAGGACACTTTCAAAGTTTTCCCAATTTTTCGGACTGACTGACCTACATTTCTTAAAGTAATGATGTCCACTCATTTTTCTTTACTTAGCTGCTTCTTTCTTGCCATAATACAAATTCTAACAGTCTATTCAGTAGGACTACCAGCTGTGTATCCACCAGACTTCTGCACAACACAACTGATGATCCCATCCGCATTTATAAGGCCAGAAATCCCACTTATTAAACCTGACAGGGCACACCTGTGAAGTGAAAACCATTTCCTATGACTACCTCTTGAAGCTCATCAAGAGAATGCCAAGAGTGTGCAAAGCAGTCATCAAAGCAAAAGGTGGCTACTTTGAAGAACCTAGAATATAAGACATAATTTCAGTTGTTTCACACTTTTTTGTTAAGTATATAATTCCACATATGTTAATTCATAGTTTTGATGCCTTCAGTGTGAATGTACAATTTTCATAGTCATGAAAATACAGTAAAATCTTTGAATGAGGTGTGTCCAAACTTTTGGTTTGTACTTTATATTCGGACCGTTTTTTCCATCCAGAAAACGGACCGTTTTTTTCCCCGCAAATGAGTATGACCCCTTAGCCATGCTATTTATTAGCAGTGGAGGAAAATTAGCAGTGTCTGCTGTCACTGACCTCTGAGTTGGACAGAAATGAACTAAAAATCTGCTCTAGGACCTCCTTTCTTACTAATGAAACTGAGAACAGTCCTGTTTTGTTTCTGCCCTTTTGCTTTGTGTTCTTATTTGTTTCAATTATTTATGTGCAAAAGAAAACAAAAACAAAATGGATTTTTAGTGTTGTATGAATTAGTAAGTCCATCAGTCATCAGTCATTGTACGCAACACATGCCAGCCACATGGCGTTTTAATTCATAGTATACAATGGAGCGCCGGTTCCTTGACTCTCACATTGCAATTGGTCTAAAATAGACCAAACAAGTGATAATTCTTTATAAAGGTAAAATGGCACCCTATTTTTGATACTGAAATGTTTCCTTCCTATCATATGCAAACTAAACATGTCCAAACGTTTTTTACTGTTTTTAATAGATCAGATGGTTCTAAATGAAAATATCTACATGTGCTATGATCAGTTATCTGAAATGCTTCATGTCATGTTAACTGCTTAGAAGACTGCCGCATGTTACAAATAATGTCCTACATAGTGCTTACTAATTGTAGTAAATAAATAAAAATCCATATGTTTAGTATAAGATAATGTATTTGGAAATGATTGGGTTCATCAATAAAGAAATGTTCAGTCAGAACCTCAAAAATTACTTGCAGGAAATGATTACTCGCTATTTATTTTCCTTAGATCTTGCTGTTTTACTTTTAGATAAGCCTCATTAGAGAAGTGAATTCTGCAGTAGTTGAGACACACTGTCTTATCATTTGTTCAGGCTGCTGCTCTTCCTCTTCCCTTCTGCTCTAGCTCCTTGGATTGAATGTTTATATAGACTCAGTTTTATGACAGAATGATCAGAAAGTCAGTACACGGAAAGCTAATATATATTTTAGCAAGTGAATAATGATTTTAAAGCACAGACTACTATACACCAGTGAGTAAAAGAAAAACATTTTTATTTCTCCTGAACACTAACATATAGGCTGTGATATACAATTGTTGGTGCACAGAAGGCACCAATATGTCTGGGAGTACTGTGCCAAAAGCTGCTGTGTGTACTCTGCTCCACTTGCTTCACATTTTCTTCCACTGCAGAAAGTGCCCAGCTGCCACCTGAGGAGTATGGTCAATCATCTATCTCACCCCTTGCAAATCAGTAAAACAGTTTGAGACCCAAGTCGTTCAACAGTCTTTTTTTCTTTTTGATGACTCCACTGGCTGGGGTTATTTGGCCCATCTACTCGGCTCTGCCCCAGAAGTGGAAAAGACTGAGTGCACTGATGGGCATGGAATCATTTATCTTTAATAGCGAGCACAGTGTTAGCCGCAGCAGCCGGCTGCTTGCCGCTGCCCTATGTTCAAGTGTGCCGGCTACTTAAGGCAATGAATATTCACTGCATATATTCCTTCCCTTTAGTAGCAGCACACATGAAAGCCCGGCAGCTGCAGGAACTCGGCGGCTGTGACTGACACTGTGCTCACTAAAGAGCAATGAATACTAACTGCGCTCCACGCACACAGTTTCGGCATGGCAAACAGTGAGTATTCCAGCAGCTGTCTTTGGCACCATGTAAGCAGGGCATGACATCACTGCCATGCGCTGCTTACAAGCATAAAGTGGATTGGTCATCGTGGCCCAGCTGAATGGCCACCATGGTCTCTGGATCTGACCCCATTAGACTTTTATCTTTGGGGTCATCTGAAGGCAATTGTCTATGCTGTGAAGAAACTAGATGTGCAGCATCTGAAACAACGGATACTGGAAGCCTGTGCTAGCATTTCTTCTGCGGTGTTGCTATCAGTGTGTCAAGAGTGGGAGAAGAGAGTTGCATTGACAATCCAACACAATGGGCAGCACTTTGAACACATTTTATAAGTGGTCATAAACTTGTAAATAACTCATGAAAAAATAAAGTTACATTAAAACCAAGCACACCATTGTTTTTCTTGTGAAATTCTCAATAAGTTTCATGTGTCACATGACCCTCTTCCCATTGAAAAAATAAAGTTGGATCCAAAATGGCTGACTTCAAAATGACCACCATGGTCACCAGCCATATTGAAAAGTTTTCCCCCTCCCATATACTAATGTTCCACAAACAGGAAGTTGATATCACCAACCATTCCCATTTTATTTAGGTGTATCCATATAAATGGCCCACACTGTAGTGTATACAAATAGGGTAACAGACAGCAAATATAGTGGAATGTAGCCTGAAATGCCACAATTTTTATCCCACAGATAGATCAGGAGTCTGACAGAGATACCACACTGTTCAATATGTGGTCTGTTTTTTTTCACTTTTTAACCTAAATAGTGTATAGAAATAGGGTAAAGTAATATAAAGTGTTTCGGTGCTATAGAGGAAAAAATAGATCCAATAATGAAGAATAACCTCAAGCAATCAGAGAAAAGATCCAAAAAGAGTCTATTTCAATTTTTATTGGCACAGTAGCATAACTAGGGTTCACATACCAAAGGAAAAAAACGTTTTCAACAGAAACAATATGATCCCAACGTTTCGGCCATATCGGCCTTTCTCAAGGGCATGTTCTGTAAAAATGAGAGACAGGGTGCATGGTGTGTCCCGGGGATGCCACACTGTTCAATATGTGGCCTGTATTTTTAAATTTTTTAACCCAAAACCGTGTAAAGAAATAGGGTAAGACACAGCAAAAAAAGGGGAATGTAGCCCTGAAATGCCACAATTTTTAGCCCACAGATAGATCAGGTGTCTGACAAAGAGAGCCCACTTTCAAATATCTGCCCTGTATTTTTTCTTTTTTGGCCATCAAAATTGTGTCAATAAGTAGGGTAGCCTATGAAACAAAAAAAATTAAATTGAGGCCTGAAATGGCAAAATTTTTAGCGCAATGATATGCGATCCATGTGGCTAGCAAAACCCAGTGTAAAAGATCTACCCTGTAGCTAAATATTTTTTGGGCAGCTAAATATTTTTTGGCCAGCAAAATGTCAAAAAATTGCATAAGACACTCCAAAAACATTGTACAGTACCACAAAAAATGGCAGATGTCAGGCCTGGGATGGGCAAACCCATTTAACCCCTTAGTGACAGAGCCATTTTGCAGCTTAATGACCGGGCCAATTTTTACAATTCTGAACACTGTCAATTTATGAGGTTATAACTCTGGAACGATTTAACGAATCCAGCTGATTATGAGACTGTTTTTTCGTGACATATTGTACTTCACGTTAGTGGTAAAATTTCTTTGATATGACTTGTGTTTATTTATGAAAAAAACGGAAATATGGTGAAAATGTTGAAAATTTAACAATTTTCAAACTTTAAATTTTTATGCCCTCAAATCAGAGAGATATGTCACACAAATTTCTTAATAAATAACATTTCCCACATGTCTACGTTACATCAGCACAATTTTGGGAAAAATTTTTTTTTTGTTATGAAGTTATAAGGGTTAAAAGTTGACCAGCGATTTCTCATTTTTACAACACCATTTTTTTTAGGGACCACATCACATTTGAAGTCACTTTGAGGGGTCTATACGATAGAAAATACCCAAAAGTGACACCATTCTAAAAACTGCACCCCTCATGGTGCTCAAAATCACATTCAAGAAGTTTATTAACCCTTTACGTGCTTCACAGGAACTGAAGCAATGTGGAAGGAAAAAATTAACATTTAACTTTTTTTGCAAAAACTTTACTTCGGAACCAATTTTTTTTATTTTCACAACTGTTAAAAGAAAAAATGAACCACAAAATTTGTTGTGCAATTTCTCCTGAATAAGCCAATACCCCATATGTGGGGGTAAACCACTTTTTGGGCGCACGGCAGAGGTCGCAAGGGAAGGAGCGACATTTGACTTTTTCAACGCAGAATTGGCTGGACGCCATGTCGCGTTTGTAGAGGCCCTGATGTGTCTAAACAGTGTAAACCCATCACAAGGGACCCCATTATGGAAACTAGACCCCCTAAGGAACTTATTTAGATGTGTAGTGAGTACTTTGAACCTCCAAGTGCTTCACAGAAGTTTATAACATAGAACAGTGAAAATAAAAAATCATATTTTTTCCACAAAAACAATCTTTTCACCCCAATTTTTATTTTTCCAAGGGTAACAAGACCCCAAAAGTTTTTGTGCAATTTGTCCAGAGCATGCTGATACCCCATATCTGGGGGTAAACCACTGTTTGGGTGCATGGCAGAGCTTGGAAGGGAAGGAGCGCCGTTTGACTTTTTCAACGCAGAATTGGCTGGACGTCATGTCGTGTTTGTAGAGGCCCTGATGTGTCTAAACAGTGGAAACCCCCACAAGTGACCCCATTTTGGAAACTAGACCCCCTAAGGAACTTATATAGATGTGTGGTGAGCACTTTGAACCCCCAAGTGCTTCACAGAAGTTTATAACTCCCGGGCATGAAAATAAAAAGTCATATTTTTTCCACAAACCTGATCGTTTAGTCCCCAATTTTTTATTTTCCCAAGGGTAACAGGTGAAATTAGACCATAAAAGTTGTTGACCAATTTGTCCTGAGTACGCTGATACCCCATATGTGGGGGGGGACTACTCTTTGGGTGCACGGCAGGGCTTGGAAGGGAATGAGCGCCGTTTGACTTTTTCAAACCAAAATTGGCTGGAATTGAAATTGGACGCCATGTCGCGTTTGGAGAGCCCCTGATACGCCTAAACAGTGGAAACCCCCCACAAATGACACCATTTTGGAAACTAGACCCCTTAAGGAACTTATCTAGATGTGTTGTGAGCACTTTGAACCCCCAAGTGCTTCACAGAAATTTATTAATGCAGAGCCGTGAAAATAAAAAATCATTTTTTTCCTCAAAAATGATTCTTTAGCCCACTATTTTTTATTTTCCCAAGGGTAACAGGAGAAATTGGACCCAAAAAGTTGTTGTGCAATTTTTCCTGAGTACGCTGATACCCCATATGTGGGGTGAAACCACTGTTTGGGCGCATGGGAGTGCTTGGAAGGGAAGGAGCGCTATTTTGTAATGCAGACTTTGATGGAATGTTCTGCGGGCGTCATGTTGTGTTTGCAGAGCCCTTGATGTGCCTAAACAGTAGAAACCCCCTGCAAGTGACACCATTTTGGAAACTAGACCCCCCAAGGAGCTTATATAGATGTGTGGTGAGCACTTTGAACCCCCAAGTGCTTCACAGAAATTTATAAACGCAGAGCCGTGAAAATAAAAAATCATTTTTTTCTTCAAAAATGATTTTTTTAGCCAGCTATTTTTTATTTTCCCAAGGGTAAAAGGAGAAATTAGAACCCCAAAATTGGTGTGCAATTTGTCCTGAGTAAGCTGATGCCCCATATGTTGGGGTAAACCACAGTTTGGGCGCACGGCAGGGCTCGGAAGGGAGGGAGCGCCATTTGACTTTTTGAACGCCACGTCGTGTTTGGAGACCCCCTGATGTGTCTAAACAGTGGAACCCCCCACAAGTGACTCCATTTTGGAAACTAGACCCCTTAAGAAACTTATCTAGATGTGTGGTGAGCACTTTGAACCCCCAAGTGTTTCACAGAAATTTATAAACGCAGAGCTGTGAAAATTAAAACTCATTTTTTTCTCAAAAATGATTTTTTTAGCCAGCTATTTTTTATTTTCCCAAGGGTAACAGGAGAAATTAGAACCCCAAAATTGGTGTGCAATTTGTCCTGAGTACGCTGATACCCCATATGTTGGGGTAAACCACTGTTTAGGCGCACGGCAGGGCTCGGAAGGGAGGGAGCGCCATTTGACTTTTTGAACGCCATGTCGTGTTTGGAGACCCCCTGATGTGTCTAAAGAGTGGAAACCCCTCAATTCTAGCTCCAACCCTAACCCCAACACACCACTTACCCTAATCTCAACCCTAATCCTAACCTAAATCCCAACCCTAATTCCAACCCTAATTGTAACCCTAACCTTAATTGTAACCCTAACTCTAATTGTAACCCTAACCCTAATTTTAACCCTAACCCTAATTGTAACCCTAACCCTAATTATAACTCTAATTATAACCCTAACCCTAAGGCTAGGTTCATTTTGCACTTTACCAGCCCGTACAACACATAGCGTTGACGGGCTGGTAACGGTATTGCATAACGCGATCACATTATGCTATACCCGCTAACGCAGAGGAATCAGCAGATGATTCATCTGCGCTAGCGGTGACGGAGCCCAGACGTTGCAGCCCGCGTCCGAGGCTCCGTCACTGAATGATGGAACGTCGCAAACGCATGCTGCTTTACGGCATGCGTCGCGATGCGCCCTCAAATAGGGGTGAATGGCAGCGTTAACGGACTGCGTTACACCGCGTTATACCGCGGTGTAACGCAGTCCGTCTAACGGACTGCCATAACGCAGTATGAACCAGCCTAACCCTAACCCTAATTATAACCCTAACCCTAATGCTAACCCTAACCCTAATGCTAACCCTAAACCTAATTATAACCCTAACCCTAATTATAACCCTAACCCTAACGGAAAAATGAAAATAAATATAATTTCTGTATTTTATTATATGTCCCTAACTAAGGGGGTGATAAATGGGGGGGTTATGTACTGTTTTTTTTTATTTTGATCACTGTGATAGTTTATCACAGTGATCAAAATCAACTTTCTGAAGAATGAATGAAAAAAATTTTTAATCTGCCGCCAAGCAGATCGGCGGGCGCACTGCGCATGCGCCCGCCATTTTTTTTTCCAGGAAGAAGACCGGGAGGATCGGAGGACAGGGGGACCTGCCGGAGGACACCGGCAGGTACAGGGGGGCTTTCGGGGGATATGGGGACCCTAATTCTGTCCCCTCTGATGTGTGATCACATCAGAGGGGAGAGAAATCATTTTTTTGTTGTTGCGATCGCCGTTATGCTGTATAGCGGCGATCGCAACACCGGGATCGGTGAATACCGACCCGGATCATGTTCTCTGGGGTCTCGGCTACCCCGGAGAAAAAGCACCTCTGGGGGGCACTATTCACTTTTTCCACAGCAACGTTAATTAACGGCGCTGTGGTTTAAGTCCCCCTAATAACCGCCGTTAAAAGGCGTATCGGCGGTCGTTAAGGGGTTAAAATATCTGTACTTTCACGCTGTACTATGAAAAGGATCTGGCTGTATTCTGCAATTCTGCAGTGTCAACAAGCAAATAGAGAAAAAAGGGTTCTGGATTGCTTTAGAAAAAATAATCAGGATTAAGATGCAAAAAAAATTGCTGCCCACTGAGACCTAGGGCTGTGTATATACGGTCAATATATGTAATAGGCAGCAGCAAACAGTAATAGAATGGAACCTCTTGATGTATGCAATTAAGTATGCCACATAGAATGCCTGTCTGCTACTGAGATCTATATACCCACATGGAGTTCCCGCATGACTTGCACAGATATGTATACACGCACATACACTCCCTGCCTATCTAGCACTGCAATCTACAGTATACACCCTGTAATTAGTCCTTAGAAGGACTGTTGATTAAGCTGGATTTGTGTATTCTTTGATGGTATACAGTACAGACAAAAAGTTTGGACACACTTTCTCATTTAAAGATTTTTCTGTATTTTCATGACTAGGAAAATTGTACATTCACACTGAAGGCATCAAAACTATGAATTAACACATGTGGAATTATATACTTAACAAAAAATTGTGAAACAACTGAAAATATGTCTTATATTCTAGGTTCTTCAAAGTAGCCACCTTTTGCTTTGATGACTGCTTTGCACACTCTTGGCATTCTCTTGATGAGCTTCTAGAGGTAGTCACCGGGAATGGTTTTCACTTCACAGGTGTGACCTGTCAGGTTTAATAAGTGGGATTTCTGGCCTTATAAATGGGGTTGGGACCATCAGTTGTGTTGTGCAGAAGTCTGGTGGATACACAGCTGGTAGTCCTACTGAATAGACTGTAAGAATTTGTATTATGGCAAGAAAAACGAGTGGCCATCATTACTTTAAGAAATGAAGGCTAGTCAGTCCGAGAAATTGAGAAAACTTTGAAAGTGTCCCCAAGTGCAGTTGCAAAAACCATCAAGCGCTACAAAGAAACCGGCTCACATGAGGAATGCCCCAGGAAAGGAAGATAAATAGTCACCTCTGCTTCTGAGGATAAGTTTATCCGAGTCACCAGCCTCAAAAATCACAGGTTTACAGCAGCTCAGATTTGTGCTTTGGTCTGATGAGTCCAAATTTGAGATCTTTGGTTCCAACCAACGTGTCTTTGTGCGACGCAGAAAAGGTGAATGGATGGACTCTACATGCCTGGTTCCCACCGTGAAGCATGGAGGAGGAGGTGTGATGGTGTGGGGGTGCTTTGCTGGTGACACTGTTGGGGATTTATTCAAAATTGAAGGCATACTGAACCAGCATGGCTACCACAGCATCTTGCAGCGGCATGCTATTCCATCCGGTTTGCGTTTAGTTGGACCATCATTTATTTTTCAACAGGACAATGACCCCCAAACACACCTCCAGGCTGTGTAAGGGCTATTTGACCAAGAAGGAAAGTGATGGGGTGCTACGCCAGATGACCTGGCCTCCAAAGTCACCAGACCTGAACCCAATCGAGATGGTTTAGGGTGAGCTGGACTGCAGAGTGAAGGCAAAAGGGCCAACAAGTGCTAAGCATCTCTGGGAACTCCTTCAAGATTATTGGAAGACCATTTCCGGTGACTACCTCTTGGAGCTCATCAAGAGAATGCCTAGAGTGTGCAACAGTAAAGATGTATATCTTTGTACCGTGTTAGCCAGTAGATAGAAAAGGATACCAAGAGTGTGCAAAGCAGTAATCAAAGCAAAAGGTGGCTACTTTGAAGAACCTAGAATATAAGACATAATTTCAGTTGTTTCACACTTTTTTGTTAAGTATATAATTCCACATGTGTTAATTCATAGTTTTGATGCCTTCAGTGTGAATGTACAATTTTCATAATCATGAAAATACAGAAAAATCTTTAAATGAGAAGGTGTGTCCAAACTTTTGGTCTGTACTGTACTTACACTACCTTCTAAACCGCCAAATCTGACCCTATCTTGGCAGCAGCTCTCCCTACACTCGCTAATTCCGGAGCAGACTGTGCCGAGAATGGCGGTGCCAGGTCTCTTATACACCTGATGACGCTGTGCGGCCAGCCAATCACTGTAATACCACAACAAAGATGGCTGCGGCATTACAGTGTGTGGCAGACAATCCCTGCTTGTTTATTGGCATTTTAAAGAGTGCTAAAAATGCAGGGCATGCACCAGAACTCCCACTGAGCAAACACAGAAATGCTCGATGCTCGCCGAGTACCACGAGTACAGCAATGCTCGGGTGAGTAACGAGTATTATCTAGCACATTTGCTCATCACTACTTTTAACCTTTATAACTTTCTAACAAAAAAAAATTTGCTTCCAAAATTGTTGTGATGTAAAGTAGACATGCGGGAAATATTATTTATTAACTATTTTGTGTGACATATTTCTGTGTTTTAAGGGCATGAAAATGCAAAGTTGGAGAATTGTGAAATTTTCAAAAGTTTTGTCAATTTTTTTTTTTTACTAATAAGTGCAAGTCATATCGAAGAAATTTTACCACTATCATGAAAAAAAACATTATCGGATTCCCCAGGATCAGTCAAAGCTTTCCAGAGTTATTTCCTCATAAAGTGACAGTAGTCAGAATTGTAAAATTGGCCTGGTCATTAATGTGCAAACCACCCTCGGGGATAAATGGGCTGAAGAGTAACTTTCATTTCAATTTTTATTTAATAAATTAATACTACGCATGAAAATTAGCAACTTTGTAATATATCTTATCAGAGAAATCTACTTCTTTCTCTGCCAAAACAGATCAGTCATTATAAAAAAATCTCAATTTTGAGGTAAAATCTGTATTCAGTGAAGACATAGTGTGACATTTCAGTAAAGTTGGAACGGTGCCCTTAAGGCTCATAGAGCAGAGCATAATGAGGATAAGCTGGTGATCCACAATGTCAAATGCTGCAGAGATTCTACAGGATCAGCAGGAGTAATGGCAATTACATTTAGCTGTTAGTAGATAAATAGATACTTTACATAGTAAGATCAGTTTCAGTAGCATGTAAAGGGTTAAGAAGAGAGTTATCTGAGGTCTGCAGTTAGCAGTGTCATTCTGGTCCAGGGTAATTTTTTTTTCAGTAATGTGTTCATGATGGCATGTTTGAAAGAGGACATAAAAATGAATGAAGAAAGAGGCTAAATATTTTAGGAGGTTAGTGACAGCCAGGCAGAAGGACTGAAGACGATTAGAGGGAATAGGGTCAGAGTCAATGTTGCAGGTAGTAGGGCGATAAGATGTGAGGAGCCGTGTAACTTTTTCTTCTATAACCAGCTCAAAAGATGTCCTCTTTTGATTTTCTCTTGTCTGCTCTTCACACAACCATCACAAAGATTTTCACCCATACTTTGGAACTTGTGTAGAGGAGAAGACCGGGCTGTGGATGCTGACAGGGCAGGGGGGGAAGGAGATTGGAGACGGAGCAGACCTGTTCTGTTTCTTGTTTATGCCTCTGACACGATTGTGGTAACGGGTTACTTTTATTGTGTGCACGTTCTCTCAGCCACATTACATGAATGCTTCCTGTCTCATGCTCTTACCAACGAGTCCCTCCTCTCTATCCTCTGAATACATCCAGGTAGTGAGACCCCTAGAGGCGGCTCAGCATATAACATATTGCTACATCCTTTGTCTTTTAACTGAAGAAATAACTAAGCTAATATAACTAACATACATGTGAACATTTCAATATTCAAGATATTGGTGACATAAACATAACTGGCAAGCATCATGCTATTAAGATACTTTAAAATACTTGGTTGTATATATAGTCCTTGAGGTGTGCTGGCTTTGTGATCATTCTGCCGATCTAGTAACATACGATGCGTTACTGCCACTATTCGGTGGTTCTCTCGATTCGGGCGTTACCGCATCTGGTATTGCTGTCTCCGACCGGAATCTCCACACTGAACCTGGGCCATCCCTGTAGCCTCTCTGCTTAGACTTGCTGTTTCCTCATCTTGGATATGAGGATACTGTTCATATGACCATGTATCAGATCCTTCTTGCGTTTTCCTCAGATGTCTCCGATTTCTCCTTAGTTTTCTTCCCTCCTCTGTCACAATCTCGTAGGATCTAGGTCCTAGTTTCTGGAGCACCTTTGCTTTTCTCCATTGTTTGTCATATTTGCTCGGCTGCATCCTGATGTTGTCATTTTGTCTCAGTTCTGGTAGATCTTTTGCCGACTGATTATAATAGAACGCTTGTCTATCCTGATTTTTCTTTAGTTTTGACCTCATTCCCCTCACCAGATTTGGCTTCAGAAGACGACTAGCTGTTGGTATGAGTGTCCTTGTCCGTTTACTCAGAAGCCTCTGTGCTGGGCTGCTGTCTAGACCTTGGGAAGGTGTGTTTCTGTGGTCCAGTATAGATAGATATACATCTGTCCCTGCCTGTTTCGCTCTCTTAATCAACTTCTTTGCTGTTTTCACCGCTGATTCCGCTTTGCCATTGCTTTGAGGATATCCAGGAGATGATGTATTGTGTTCAAATTCCCATAACTTGCTGAACTCCTTGAACTCTTCTGACCTAAATTGAGCGGCATTATCAGTAAAAACAATCTCTGGAATCCCATATCTGGCAAAATGAGCCTTGAGTTTTTTAATAACTGTTCTTGCTCTTGTATCCTTCAAATAGTCCACTTCCCAAAAATTAGAAAAATAGTCCACAGTAACCAGATATTCTCTTTCCTCCAATGTGAACAAATCTATTCCTATTTTTGACCATTGTCTATTTGGAACGGCATGCGGTTGCAATGGCTCTTTCGGTTGTTTATCCCCGCCGGACGCACATATCTCACATTGTGCTATGTAACTTTTTATGTGATCATTCATACCCGGCCAATAAACTGATTCTCTTGCTCGCCGCAAACATCCTTCAATGCCCAAGTGGGACGAGTGTAATTTCTGTAGTATGTCTCTTCTCAGAGTCTCCGGTATCACTGCCCTTTCTCCCTTTATGATGATTCCTTGGTGTACTGACAGTTCATCTCGTATATGGAAGAATGGAGCAACTTCCTTTGGAGCATGCTGCTTATATTTTGGCCAGCCCTGCAGGATCACAGTTTTTAATATCTGTAGTGTTTTATCTTTTTCTGTGAAGGTCTGTATTTGTTTCAGTTTATCTTTAGATACTGCAAGATAATCACACATATTGATGTTGTCCATTTCTTGTCCTTTATCCTCTGAGTTGGGTAAGTACGCTCTGCTTAGAGTATCTGCAATCAACAAGTCTTTTCCTGGACAATATCCAATTTCATAATCATATTTTTGAAGTCGCAGAAGCATGCGCTGCAGTCTCTTTGGTGCATTTAGTAGTGGTTTTTTTGTAATGCTCTCCAACGGTTTGTGATCTGACTGTACTGTTACCTGTCGACCGTATGTGTACTGATGAAACCTTTCCATTCCAAACACCACAGCTAGTAACTCCTTTTCGATTTGGGCATATCCCTGCTCTGTCGGTGTTAGCGCTTTGCTTGCAAATGTGATTGGTTGCCGCTCCTGCATTAATGTGGCACCTAGGCCTTTTTCTGACGCATCACATTGGACTACCACCTCTAACTGTGGATCAAAATATTTTAAGGTTGCTGTGTCTGCAATGGCTGTCTTTACTGATTGGAAAGCCGTCTCCTGTGCTTCTGTCCATTCCCACAACACATCTTTGTGAGTTAGCTGTCTCATTGGCTCACACATGTCTGATAAATTCTTGCAAAACTTGGACAGATAATTCACCATGCCCAAAAATCGTTGTACTCCACACACATCTGTTGGGGTAGGCATCTCTTGTATCGCCTTCACCTTTTCTGGATCCACTTTCACTCCATTTGAGGTTAGAAGATGTCCTATATATGGCACTTCCGTCATTTTCAGTTTCAACTTTTCCAAGTTCAACTTTATCCTTTTTTCTCTACACCTATCTAAAAATCGTAGCATCCTTGTATCGTGATTCTTTATTGCAGATTGCATATCATCACCTTCTCCCACTATTAATATATCATCTGCTATCATCTTTACCCCTGGGAGTCCTTCCATAGCTTGCATCAACTTCTGCTGAAATATTTCTGGAGCTGGTGTCAGTCCCATGGGCATTCTCAGCCATTTACGGCGACCAAATGGAGAAGAAAACGTTGTCAATAAACTGGATTCTTCATCCAGTTCCACATGCCAAAATCCATTTTTTACGTCACAAACTGAAAATATTTTTGCCTTTGATAAATCTGGTAGCACATCCTCTATTGTAGGCATCGGATAGTGATTCCTTTTGAGAGCTTTGTTGAGTGGTTTGGGATCGATACAAATTCTTAGTTTTCCTGATGGTTTCTGCACTATGACCAAACTACTTATCCAGTCTGTGCTCTGATGGACGACTTCTATCATGCCTCGCTTTTCTAAATCCTGTAGTTCTTCTTTAAATGGCTGAAGTAGCGCTACAGGCACTTTTCTTGTCGGTAATCTGGTAGGTTGTACTGTGTTATCAATTTCCAGTTTGTGTTTTCCATCAAAACATCCATCACCCTCAAATACATCCGCATACTGTGTTTTTATAATCTGTAAATCTAGATTGCTGTCTGCTTTTGGGATATCCTTCATACTCTGTTTGACTTCCACAGACATAATGTTATGGAATTGTACCTTTATTAAGTCCATTGCCTGAACTGCTTTTATACCTAGTAACGGTATGTGGTCACCACCCTGCAGCACTGTAAATTGGGCTCTATAACTCTTTCTGTTGCATGGGTTACTAACCTTCAGTTTGCATGTCCCAAGAGGTTTCAGTATCGTTTTGTTGTACATCATAAGTACCTTATCAGTAGGTTCAATGCACACCTGTTCATTTAGTAGATCCTCTGGTATGACATTGCAACTTGCTCCACAGTCCAACTGAAATCTAATGGGTTTGTCATTTAATAAAAGAGTTGCAAACAGTTGTCTTGTATCTTTAGGTTCTGGCTGTCTGACTGTATTGACATTTTCTGTTGCAGACTGTAGCTGTATCCATGTAATATCTTCTGCACTGTCACTGTCATTGTCCTGTGTCACACTGTGAATTTCTCTGTGCTTTTTAAAGGGCTTAAGTCTGCAGAGAGCTGCGAAATGATTAATCTTACCACAGGTCCTGCAGCTTTGTCCATATGCTGGACACTTCTCTTTGTCTCTCTCATGTCTTCTGCCACAGTATCTGCATTGGACTGTTCTCGCTTGGTGCTCTGCTTTTCCTCTCATGGTTACTGCATGTACTGGCTCCTCAGTGGTGTCTGCCATCATCTTCAGGCTGTCTCTTGTTAGCTCTGCAGCTCTGCTTATTTGCATGCATTTCTCTAGGGTTAACTCCCCTTCTCTCAGCAGTCTCTCTCTTAGCTGTGTCTCTCTGATGCCGCACACTATTCTATCTCTGATAAGAGAATTTCTGATCTCTCCAAAGCTGCATGTTGCTGCCAGTCTTTTCAGCTCAGTCACATATGCATCTATATTCTCTCCCATCTCCTGATTTCTGGTGAAAAACTTAAATCTTTCCACTGTCTCATTCTTCTTGGGGTCACAGTGCTTATCAAATGCCTGTACAATGTCTGCCAGACTGTCCGTACCGTCCTGGATCAGGGTCTGAGCAAGTTCTCTGCCTTTTTCTCCAATCAGATAGTAGAAGAGCTTCACCTTACGCTTCTGATCATTGGTGTCTACTGTAAGATCCACATACAGAGTAAACTCCTCCTTCCAATGTCTCCAGGTCTGCGATAGATTTGAGGACATGATGTCTAGTCTCTGAGGAGGTTTTAATGCAGTCTCCATAATGCTGTACTGTATGCACTGTACTTACAGTTGAGCTTTGTACCACAAGCTGCCTGGATTGTCTGTCCACTTGTTCTTTATAGGTTCAGCCCTGCTGCCACCATGTTCTGTTTCTTGTTTATGCCTCTGCACGATTGTGGTAACGGGTTACTTTTATTGTGTGCACGTTCTCTCAGCCACATTACATGAATGCTTCCTGTCTCATGCTCTTACCAACGAGTCCCTCCTCTCTATCCTCTGAATACATCCAGGTAGTGAGACCCCAAGAGGCGGCTCAGCATATAACATATTGCTACAAGACCCTTGACCTGTGTAGACACGATGTGGCGAGCCAGGGAGGTATAAAAGGGTTTGCGTCTGAAAAGAAAGAGGCTTCCTGCCAGAAAGAGGAGTCAGTGAGGACCGGCGCCGGGCTGCGGGGAAAGATAGGCCGCATAGCAGCAATTATATGTATATTTTTTCACTTATTTTATATACCAATTGATTACAGAATCACATGCTTGATATTAATAATGGAACAGTGAATTATCCTTTCCTCCACTAACTGTTTTGTTGCATTTGTCTGCCTCCATTTTTATCTTATTTTTGTACTTTTAATGCATCATAATAAAATATTGAATTTTTTATGGTAGTATAGCCAGGGGTGAACCTAGCCTTTCTGCTGCCTGAGGCGAACTGCAAAACGGCGCCCCCCCCATTGTAAAATCAGTACAAAGCTCCGCCCCCTTCTGAACGCGCGGTGAATTCGGATGTGCTCATTGAACACATCCGGAATCACCGCAGCGCTACACAGGCCTGTGTATTTCCCTTGTCGGGAGATCATGTTTTCAAGTTCCATATAGTAACTTAAGTAGTTGCATTAATAACTAGTCACCGACCTGGCTTCTCCTAACTCTGGACATGAGGGGAGGGAGTCACAAGGATATCAAGGAAGCAGCACCGTGCGCAGCAGCCAGCAGCAGGAGCATGGGCGTACGTCTGATCAAAACTAGGGGGGCAAGCCAATGTCACATCTTATACAGGTCACATCATATACACTGTACATTATCCTGCATATTAGGTATGGAGCATTAGAACTGTTGTATATTGTATAATACAGCAGTGAATGCGACACTACGCTGTATATACCATATATTATACATGGCACACTAACCTCTATACAAAGAATAAGAGGCATTATAACCTGTATATGAAAAGTATAATACAACAGTGTATATACACTCTATATACCGCACACGATGTGTATGACCCTGTATACACCATATACTACACTCTATATACCGCACACGATGTGTATGACCCTGTATACACCATATACTACACTCTATATACCGCACACGATGTGTATGACCCTGTAAACACCATATACTACACTCTATATACCGCACACAATGTGTATGACCCTGTATACACCATATACTACACTCTATATACCGCACACGATGTGTATGACCCTGTATACACCATATACTACACTCTATATACTGCACACGATGTGTATGACCCTGTATACACCATATACTACACTCTATATACCGCACACGATGTGTATGACCCTGTATACACCATATACTACACTCTATATACCGCACACGATGTGTATGACCCTGTATACACCATATACTACACTCTATATACCGCACACGATGTGTATGACCCTGTATACACCATATACTACACTCTATATACCGCACACGATGTGTATGACCCTGTATACACCATATACTACACTCTATATACCGCACACGATGTGTATGACCCTGTATACACCATATGCTACACTCTATATACCGCACACGATGTGTATGACCCTGTAAACACCATATACTACACTCTATATACCGCACACAATGTGTATGACCCTGTATACACCATATACTACACTCTATATACCGCACACGATGTGTATGACCCTGTATACACCATATACTACACTCTATATACTGCACACGATGTGTATGACCCTGTATACACCATATACTACACTCTATATACCGCACACGATGTGTATGACCCTGTATACACCATATACTACACTCTATATACCGCACACGATGTGTATGACCCTGTATACACCATATACTACACTCTATATACCGCACACGATGTGTATGACCCTGTATACACCATATACTACACTCTATATCTGCACACGATGTGTATGACCTGTATACACCATATACTACACTCTATATACTGCACACGATGTATATGACCCTGTATACACCATATACTACACTCTATATACCGCACACGATGTGTATGACCCTGTATACACCATATACTACACTCTATATACCGCACACAATGTGTATGACCCTGTATACACCATATACTACACTCTATATACCGCACACGATGTGTATGACCCTGTGTACACCATATACTACACTCTATATACCGCACACTATGTGTATGACCCTGTATACACCATATACTACACTCTTATTTTGAAGTAAAAAAAAAAAGAAACAGGAACAAATACAATACTTAAAATAAAGAACAAGTAAAGTTAAAAATCAACAAACTTACTGGTATTTCAATGGGAACTATGGGCCTGCTTTTGGCTAATGAGATGGTCAATGTTCGGTTCCATATTGGTCACAAGTGAAGCAATTTTTCTCTTTCTTGATATCATTATTTCCTAGGGATTCCAAATTGCTATTAGTAAAATACCAATATATATACAGCACTACAAAAACAATATACCAGCAATAAAACTGCCCACACACAGACATACAGCCTGCACTGCCAATCACTGCAGCCTTGCCAATCCATATCATTTCATCCTCATCAGTGCACATATTGGCGCAACTCCACTTTTAGCTCAGGCTCAGACTGGTGTGGTGCGAGAGTCCCTAATAGGCAGGTAAATGTCCCTAATAGGCAGCATTGGTCCCCAATAGGCAGGTAAATGTCCCCAATAGGCAGCATATGTTCCCAATAGGCAGCATAGTCCCCAATAGGCAGCATATGTCCTCAATAGACAGCATATGTCCTCAATAGACAGCATAGGTCCCCAATAGGCAGCATAGGTCCCCAATAGGCAGCATAGGTCCCCAATAGGCAGCATATGTCCCCAATAGGCAGCATAGGTCCCCAATAGGCAGCATAGGTCCTCAATAGGCAGCATAGATCCCCAATAGGCAGCATAGGTCCCCAATACGCAGCATAGGTCCCCAATACGCAGCATAGGTCCTCAATAGGCAGCATAGGTCCCAAATACGTAGCATAGGTCCCCAATACGCAGCATAGGTCCTCAATAGGCAGCATAGGTCCCCAATACGCAGCATAGGTCCCCAATACGCAGCATAGGTCCCCAATAGGCAGCATAATCCCCCATAGCCAGCATAATCCCCCAAAGCCAGCATAATCCCCCAATAGCCAGCATAATCCCCCAATAGCCAGCATAATTCCCCATAGCCAGCATAATCCCCAATAGCCAGCATAATCCCCCATTAGCCAGCATAATCCCCCATAGCCAGCATAATCCCCCATAGCCAGCATAATCCCCCATAGCCAGCATAATCCCCCAAAGCCAGCATAATCCCCCAATAGCCAGCATAATCCCCCAATAGCCAGCATAATTCCCCATAGCCAGCATAATCCCCAATAGCCAGCATAATCCCCCAATAGCCAGCATAATCCCCCATAGCCAGCATAATCCCCCATAGCCAGCATAATCCCCCATAGCCAGCATAATCCCCCCATAGCCAGCATAATCCCCCAATAGCCAGAATAATCCCCCATAAGCAGCAGAATCCCCCAATAGCCAGCATAATCCCCCCATAGCCAGCATAATCCCTCAATAGCCAGCATAATCCCCCATAGCCAGCATTTATCCCCCAATAGCCAGCATAATCCCCCATAGCCAGCATAATCCCCCATAGCCAGCATAATCCCCCATAGCCAGCATAATCCCCCAATAGCCAGAATAATCCCCCATAAGCAGCAGAATCCCCAATAGCCAGCATAATCCCCCCATAGCCAGCATAATCCCTCAATAGCCAGCATAATCCCCAATAGCCAGCATAATCCCCCATAGCCAGCATAATCCCCCAATAGCCAGCATAATCTCCCCATAGCCAGCATAATCCCCCAATAGCCAGCATAATCCCCCCATAGCCAGCATAATCCCCCAAAAGCCAGCATAATCCCCCAATAGCCAGCATAATCCCCCATACCCAGCATAATCCCCAATAGCCAGCATAATCCCCCAAAAGACAGCATAATCCCCCAATAGCCAGCATAATCCCCCATACCCAGCATAATCCCCCAATAGCCAGCATAATCCCCCAATAGCCAGCATAATCCCCCATAGCCAGCATAATCCCCCATAGCCAGCATAATCCCTCAATAGCCAGCATAATCCCCATAGCCAGCATAATCCCCCATAAGCAGCAGAATCCCCCAATAGCCAGCATAATCCCCCAATAGCCAGCATAATCTCCCCATAGCCAGCATAATCCCCCAATAGCCAGCATAATCCCCCCATAGCCAGCATAATCCCCCAAAAGCCAGCATAATCCCCCAATAGCCAGCATAATCCCCCATACCCAGCATAATCCCCAATAGCCAGCATAATCCCCCATAGCCAGCATAATCCCCCATACCCAGCATAATCCCCCAATAGCCAGCATAATCCCCCAATAGCCAGCATAATCCCCATAGCCAGTATAATCCCCCCATAGCCAGCATAATCCCCCAATAGCCAGAATAATCCCCCATAAGCAGCAGAATCCCCCAATAGCCAGCATAATCCCCCAATAGCCAGCATAATCCCCCAATAGCCACCATAATCCCCCCATAGCCAGTATAATCCCCCCATAGCCAGCATAATCCCCCAATAGCCAGAATAATCCCCCATAAGCAGCAGAATCCCCCATAGCCAGCATAGTCCACCATAAGCAGCAGAATCCCCCATAGGACGGGCCCGGCGTTAAAAAAAAAAAGCCAGTACTCACCTATCTCCCCCGCAGCTCTGAAGAAGCGCGCTCCACTCCGTCTTCTCCTGGCACAGGCGGCGTGACGTAATCACGGCGCGCAGGCGGCGTGGTGACGATCACGTCGCCTGTGCTGCATATGTGCCCGCGATTAAAGGGCCTGTGCTGCATTCCGCCCGCGATTAAAGGGCCCGCCGGCACTGAACTGTCAGTTCAGTGTCGGCGGGGCCGACGGGCCGGATCAAGCACAGTGTGCGCCCCTGCTTTTCCGCCCCCTAGCTGCCGCCACCTGAGACAGGCGGCTGTTAGAACCCTCTTGTTAGGTTTTGTTTCAGTTTGCTGGTCACATGACCTTTTTTCCCTATTTAGTCTGGCTCTGCCCTTCTGACTTTGCTGGACTTCATTGTATTATCTACTCTTAAGCTAGCCGGGTGCTTAGGTGCCTTACTCAGTCAGTTTTCCTTGATCTTTGGATCACTAAGTAATTTGTTTTCTGTTTAATTTTTCCCTGCTACAATTTCTGTTAGGAGGTGTCCACCTTTTCTCCCAGTCCCTAGATCTTGTAGGGATTCCTCCCTCGCAACTATAGGTCTTCGTTCAGACTAGCTGAGGACTTTAGCGGGTCTGGTCGCAGGATCAGGTTCCCCGTTACATCGTAGGGATCCAGCTTAGTTCTATTGTAGGGACAGAATTCCCATCTTTCCTTAGTGCTTGTAACAGATCATAACAGTAAGTCCAGCCCAAGACAAAAAAAAAATCTCTAAGGAAAGATTTTCTGTTTCCATCATGGTGTCGGTTCAGGATTTGGCTCAACGCCTGCAGGGACTCTCTCTGGAGGTGGCTGAGATCCAGCAACACGTGAGTAGTTGTTCTGGAGCACATTTCGTGGAGCCAAAGGTACGTTTGCCTGATTTATTTTTTGGTGAACAACAAGATTTTTTTTCTTTTAAAAATGCTTGCTTGTTGTATTTCCATTTGAGACCCAGATCCTCTGGTGATGAATCACAGCGCATAGGGTTCATAATGTCACTTTTGCGCAAAGAACCTCAGGACTGGGCCTTTTCTCTGCAGCCTAGTGATCCATGCTTTAGATCAGTGGATAGTTTTTTTTCTGCTTTGGGGTTATTGTATGACGATCCTGATCGTGTTTCATCAGCTGAGACAGAGTTGAGACGTTTGAGACAGGGATCAGGTAAAGTGGAAAAATATTGTACTCACTTCCGAAGGTGGTCCACTCAGGTGGGGTGGAACGATTCAGCTTTGAAAAGTTTATTTCTTGCAGGGTTAAGTGAAAGGGTTAAAGATTTGCAGATTGCTTATCCTATACCTGGTAACTTGCAAGAGGCTATGCAATTAGCCATACGGGTGGATAGGAGACTACGTGCAAGGGTTAATGAGAGTAAATCTGCCTTGTCAGCTCCAAGTCTGGAGAGGGACTGTACTGACATTGGAGAGCCGATGGAAATTGGAGCAATGGCACCTCACTCTCGGGAAAAAGAGCGCAGATTTGCTGAAGGTTTGTGTTTCTATTGTGGCAAATCTAAGCATTTTATTAAGAACTGTGCGCTTCGAATGAATAAAGAGAAAAAAAAAATGAGGTCAGTTTCGCCGGTATAGCTTGTTTAAACAATGAAGGTGTCTTTCTTTCTGCTACCACTGCTGTTGAGGAGGAATTAATGGAGTTTCGGGTATTTGTGGATTGTGGTTCAACTCTCAATGTGATTGATGGGAAATTTTTGGAAAAACTAAAATTAAAACCCAAACTTCTGTCTTCCCCTATTAATGTGGTTTCTGTGGATGGTTCTCCCTTGAAAAATGTTACCATATCTGTGAATTTCCTCTTACTATTAATGGTGTTCATCAAGAGAATTTGGATTTGGTAGTTTTGAATAATTTGCCCTCACCGGTGATTTTGGGGTTACCTTGGTTAAAATTGCACAATCCGGTACTGGATTGGTCTACCAATGAAATTAAGTCCTGGAGTCCTAATTGTTATGACAAGTGTTGTAACGGGCGTATTGCTGCTGTAGTTAAGGGGAGTTGCCTGTACCTATTCAGGATTTTTGGAGAGTTTTTTCTGATAAGGAATCGCAGGTATTGCCTCCTCATAGAGATTATGATTGTGCAATTGAATTTGTTCCTGGAGCAACTCTTCCTAAAAGTCGTTTATTTAATTTGACTATTCCTGAGAGAAAGGCTTTGGAGGAATACATACAGACAAGCTTGGCCGCCGGTCACATTAGGCCTTCTAAGTCTCCTGTGGCGGTTGGATTTTTTTTTGTTAAAAAAAGGACGGCGGTTTACGGCCTTGTCTAGACTTTCGTGAGATTAATAAGATTACTGTACGCAATCCTTACCCACTGCCATTGATTCCTGATTTGTTTAATCAGTTAGTGGGGGCCAAGTGGTTCTCGAAAATTGATCTTCGAGGGGCATACAATTTGTTGTGCATGAAGGAGGGGGATGAATGGAAGACTGCATTTAACACTCCACTGGGTCATTTTGAGAATCTGGTTATGCCTTTTGGGCTTTCCAGTGCTCCGGCATTTTTTCAGAATCTTATTAATGACATCCTTAGACCTTTGATCGGCAGAAGTGTGGTTGTGTATTTGGATGACATTTTGATTTATTCACCGGATTTGGAGTCTCATTGGAGGAGTGTGCGTGAAGTATTGCAGTTACTGAGTGATAATTCACTTTTTGCCAAGCTAGAAAAATGTGAGTTCGCTGTACAGAGACTTAGTTTTTTGGGCTACATTGTCTCCAGTGAAGGTTTTGAGATGGACCCGGTGAAAGTGCAAGCTGTGCAGGATTGGCCTAGACCTATTGGTGTGAAATCAATATAGAGGTTTTTGGGGTTCGCCAATTATTATAGAAAATGTATTAAACATTTTTCTGTGATTGCCAAACCGCTGACCGATCTCACCAGGAAAGGTGCTGATGCGGTTCAGTGGACTACTGAGGCCATTGAGGCTTTTGTGTTGCTAAAGGAGAGGTTCAGCTCTGCTCCCATCCTTACGCAGCCTGATGTGACTAAACCATTTTTGGTTGAGGTTGATGCTTCTTCTGTGGGGGTCGGCGCGGTGTTGTCTCAGGAAAAGACGGATGGAGTACATCCCTGTGCTTTTTTTTCAAAGAAATTTTCTGAGTCTGAACTAAATTATGATATCGGTAATCGGGAATTGTTGGCAATTAAACTCGCATTTGAACACTGGCGTCATTTTTTGGAGGGAGCGGAATTTCCCGTTCAAGTCTTCACCGATCATAAAAATCTGGTCTACCTTGATGCTGCCAAACGCTTGAATGCCCGTCAGGCTAGGTGGGCACTGTTTTTCTCGCGGTTTAATTTTACCGTTACTTACATCCCAGGTACTAAAAATGTTAAAGCTGATGCTTTGTCTCACAGCTTTTCTCCTATGGTGGGTACTGAGGAGGAGGAAAACATTTTGCAAGAGGGGGTTGTTATTGCTGTTTTGGACTCTGTGTTGGAAGATGAGATTCTTAAAGCACAGGAGAATGCCCCATCTAACACGCCGCATGGGAGGTTGTTTGTGTCTGTTACTCTGAGGAGAGATTTGTTTGTTGAATGTCATGACTCTCGGTTGGCAGGTCATCCTGGAATCTCTGAGACCAAGAGACTTGTGGGTCACAGCTTTTGGTGGCCTGGATGGCAGAAGGAAGTCATTAAGTGGGTGGGTCAATGCACGGTGTGTGCTAGATCTAAGTCTTCTCATACTCCTGCTGCGGGGTTGCTTTGCCCTTTGGAGGTCCCTAGTGCACCTTGGACACATTTGGCTATGGACTTTATTACTGACCTTCCCCCCTCTGAGGGTTTCACTGTCATCTGGGTGGTCGTGGACCGTTTTAGCAAGATGTGTCACTTGGTTTCTTTCATCAAACTGCCCTGCGCTAAGACTCTCGCTAAAGCCTTTGTCAAGGAAATTGTCAGACTACATGGCGTTCCTAATGACATTGTTTCTGATAGGGGACCTCAGTTTGTGACTCGTTTTTGGCGCGCCTTTTGTGACAGGTTGGGAGTTCATTTGTCGTTTTCATCCGGATATCATCCTGAGTCTAATGGCCAGACAGAAAGGAAAAACCAGGATGTTGAGCAGTTCTTGCGTTGTTTTGTGACTGATAATCAAGAGGGGTGGTCTTAGTTTCTGCCACTTGCTGAGTTTGCTCTTAACAACCATACATCCGCTTCTGCTGGATGTTCGCCTTTTTTTTTGTTGTACTGGTAGACATCCATCGTTTGGGTCATTTTCCAAGTTGGGATCGGCTGTACCTGAAGAGGAGAATTTTTCTGGTGTTTTGGAGAGAGTTTGGACTGATGTGCGTGGTAATCTTCAGGAGGCTAACAAAAGATCCAAAATGTATTTTGATAGAAAACGACAAGAGGTTTTGTTTGCTATTGGTGACATGGTTTGGTTGTCCTCTAAGAATCTGAACTTGAGGATTCCGTCTAAGAAATTGGGTCCCAAGTTTGTAGGGCCCTTTAAGGTGCTTCAGGTTATTAACCAATCTGCTGTTAAGTTGGAGCTTCCTACCTCCTGGAAGATTAATCCGGTGTTTCATGTTTCTCTCTTGAAAAAAGCTGAGGTCTCAGATGGAGACGCCTCTGCCACTGTTCCCCTGGTGGTGGAGGACGGGCAATATGAGATTTCCCGCATCCTAAATTCTAGACGGTATAGAGGGAGTTTGCAGTACCTCGTCGCTTGGAAGGGTTATGGACCCGAGGATAACTCATGGGTGAGGGCGGATGATGCTTCTGCGTCTAGACTTGTCAGAGCGTTTCACAAGAGGTTTCCGGATAAGCCTAAGGCCTAGGGGATACGGAGGATCCTCTTAGAAGGGAGGGTACTGTTAGAACCCTCTTAGAATCATAGAATCATAGAATGGTAGAGTTGGAAGGGACCTCCTGGGCCTTCTGGTCCAACCCCCTGCTCAAAGCAGGATTCTCTAAATCATCCCAGACAGATGTCTATCCAGCCTCTGTTTGAAGACTTCCATTGAAGGAGAACTCACCACTAGAGTTGAGCGATACTTTCCGATATCCTAAAGTATCGGAATCGGAATGGTATCGCCGATATCACTAAAATATCGGCGATACCCGATACCGATACCGGAAGTCCCATGTAAGTCTATGGGAACAAAATATCGCAACTAAAAAAACCCCATTCTTTCCTTGTAAACACTAAATATACACACATAGAATACATATATATATATATATACATGTCATTGTGACATATATATATACATATATGTATAGTTTATACACTTCTACATAGTAAAATATCCTCTGATTCAATTGCCGGGTAAAGCCGGCTTCAGTGAAAAGACAGAAGCACCCGACATGAAATGACACTTGGTGTACATAGGGTTAACCATGTCTTTTCATGTCGTTTGCTATCTGATTTGCACAAACAATTAAATCAGACTATGTGTGCAAAATTTCACACCTGTAGGGGTTAATTAAAGGTGTAAATTCGTTGTAAAAAAACCGGACTTTTTTGCTACGAATTTACACCTTTAATTAACCCCTACAGGTGTGAAATTTTGCACACATAGTCTGATTTAATTGTTTGTGCAAATTAGATAGCAAAGGACATGAAAAGACATGGTTAACCCTATGTACACCAAGTGTCATTTCATGTCGGGTCACCCGACATGAAATGACACTTGGTGTACATAGGGTTAACCATGTCTTTTCATGTCCTTTGCTATCTAATTTGCACAAACAATTAAATCAGTCTATGTGTGCAAAATTTCACACCTGTAGGGGTTAATTAAAGGTGTAAATTCGTTGTAAAAAAAACGGACTTTTTGCTACGAATTTACATCTTTAATTAACCCCTACAGGTGTGAAATTTTGCACACATAGTCTGATTTAATTGTTTGTGCAAATTAGATAGCAAAGGACATGAAAATACATGGTTAACCCTATGTACACCAAGTGTCATTTCATGTCGGGTCACCCGACATGAAATGACACTTGGTGTACATAGGGTTAACCATGTCTTTTCATGTCCTTTGCTATCTAATTTGCACAAACAATTAAATCAGTCTATGTGTGCAAAATTTCACACCTGTAGGGGTTAATTAAAGGTGTAAATTCGTAGCAAAAAAGTCCGTTTTTTTTACAACGAATTTACACCTTTAATTAACCCCTACAGGTGTGAAATTTTGCACACATAGACTGATTTAATTGTTTGTGCAAATTAGATAGCAAAGGACATGAAAAGACATGGTTAACCCTATGTACACCAAGTGTCATTTCATGTCGGGTTCTGCATTTTCACAAAAGCCGGCAATTGAATTAGCGGCTATTATACTATGTAGAAGTGTATGAACTACAAATATAAATATATATATATATATGTGTCACAAATTCAATGACATGTATATATATATATGAGGTGTAAAATTGCTGAAAAAAAATGCGTGGGCTCCCGCCCTATTTTCGCAACCAGACAGACAAAGCCAGTGAGTGGGGCAGATAATAATAGCCCAGAGAGGGACCATTATTTTTGCCCCCCCCCCCCGGCTACTAACATCTGCCCCCAGACACCCCAGGAAAGACAAATCTATAATTAGATTCGCCCTTTCTGGCACTTTGCCCGTCTATTCCCATTGCCCTGTAGCGGTGGCGAATGGGTTAATATGGGGTTAAAGCCACCTTGCTATTGAAAGGTGACCTTAAGCCAGGTTAATAATTGAGAGCTGTCAATTAGACAACTATCAATTATTAATCCTATTGCATGAAATAAAAAAAAACACACACACTTTAATTAAAAATCATTTTAATGAAATAAAGACACATGTTTTTGACCATCTTTTATTTTACTGCAAAAACCATTTCCTGTAATAAAAATAAAATAAAAAAGCAAAATTATTCTTACCTATCCCATGCACAGTCAGGTCCCACGGTGTAATCCTTCAGAAAGGGTTAATGTTTACTGCAGGGACCGCAGCTAATGCTGCAGCCTCACAGTAAACCCCAAATGAATGAGTTCCTCTCCTGCCTGACAGGAGAGTAAAGGCTGGGTGTCACATAACGATACACCAGCGATCCCGACAACGATATGCACTTGTCAGGATCGCTGGTGTATCGCTACATGATCGCTGTTGAGCTGCCAAACAGGCAGCTCAGGCAGCGATCTGGGACAGCGACACTGCGGGTAACATCGCTTAAGGGCCCGTCTCACATAGCGATATCGCTACCGAGATCGCTGCTGAGTCACTAGTTTTGTGACGCAGCAGCGAGCTCACCAGCGATATCGCTGTGTGTGACATTCAGCGACGATCAGCCCCCCTGCCGGGTATCGCTGATCATCGCAGAAATGTCAGGACCTTTTTTTGATCACTGGTTTCCCTCTGACAGGCACGCATCGCTGCGTGTGACAGGCGGGAGACCAGCGATCCGCTGGTAACCAAGGTACACAGCGGGTTTCCAGGCACCGCGCAGCGCTTGGAAACCCGCTGTGTACCTTGGATACCAGCTCCCTGCATCAGGGCGCTGGTATCCAAGGTACACAGCGGGTTTCTAGGCACAGCCCCGCGCCTGGAAACCCGCTGTGTACCTTGGTTACCAGCGGATCGCTGGTCTCCCGCCTGTCACACGCAGCGATGTGTGCCTGTCAGCGGGAAACCAGCGATCAAAAAAAGGTCCTGACATTTCAGCGACGATCAGCGATACCCGGCAGGGGGGCTGATCGTCGCTGAATGTCACACACAGCGATATCGCTGGTGAGCTCGCTGCTGCGTCACAAAACTAGTGACTCAGCAGCGATCTCGGTAGCGATATCGCTATGTGAGACGGGCCCTTAAGTGGAAAGCTTAATTGATTGCTTTCCACTTTCACTTCAGGTCAGCCAGGGACACAATCAGTGACGTCAGAGGGAACTGATTAACAAAAATAGGGGTTCCCTTCGAAAAAAAAATGGCGTGGGGTCCCCCCTATTTTTGTTAACCAGCCAGATGAAGCAACCGCTGAGGCCTGGATTTTCAGGCTGTTAAGGAGCCAAGATCCATGGACCTTGCCAGCCTGATAATACTAGGCCACAGCAGTCTGCATATCTTGGCTGATTAACAAAAATAGGGATCCCCTCGAAAAAAATTGGCGTGGGGTCCCCCCTATTTTTGTTAACCAGCCAGATGAAGCAGACCGCTGAGGCCTGGATTTTCAGGCTGTTAAGGAGCCAAGATCCATGGACCTTGCCAGCCTGATAATACCAGGCCACAGCAGTCTGCATATCTTGGCTGATTAACAAAAATAGGGGATCCCCTCGAAAAAAATTGGCGTGGGGTCCCCCCTATTTTTGTTAACCAGCCAGATGAAGCAGACCGCTGAGGCCTGGTTTTTCAGGCTGGTAAGGATCCAATATCCATGGACCTTGCCAGCCTGATAATACCAGGCCACAGCAGTCTGCATATCTTGGCTGATTAACAAAAATAGGGGATCCCCTCGAAAAAAAACGGCGTGGGTCCCCCCTATTTTTGTTAACCAGCCAGATGAAGCAGACCGCTGAGGCCTGGTTTTTCAGGCTGGTAAGGATCCAATATCCATGGACCTTGCCAGCCTGATAATACCAGGCCACAGCAGTCTGCTTAGCTTGGCTGGTTAACAAAAATAGGGGATCCCCTCGAAAAAAAAACGGCGTGGGGATCCCCCCTATTTTTGTTAACCAGCCAAGTAAAATGCAGACTGCTGCGGCCTGGTATTAAAAGACTGTCAAGGCCCATGGATTTTGGCCCTCAACAGCCTGATAATACCAGGCTACAGCAGCCCCACATTTGGCGCATCAAAAGATGTGCCAATTGTGGCACTTTACCCGGCTCTTCCCACTTGCCCTGTAGCGGTGGCAAGCGGGGTAATAAGGGGTTAATGTCACCATTGATTGCACGGTGACAATAAGCCCGGTTAATAATGGAGAGGTGTCAATAAGACACCGATCCATTATTAATCCCAAAGTTATTAAATGTATAAAAAAAAGACAAAGCAAGAAAAAAGTCTTTTAATGAAATAAAAGAGACAACACAGTTTTCATTAATTTTATTACTCTCTCATTCCTGCGACGCCATCGATCTCCTGTAAAAAAGAAAAAAAAAAAACCAACAGTATACCACCTGTCCGACGCAGTCCATAACGACAGTCCCAAAACGATCCAACTCTGCTACATCGCAATGACAGGCAAAGCCTGTCATCGCGACGCAGCACAGCTGATTACCTGCTTCCCCGGCGGTGACGTCATCGGACTGACTGCTTTACGGCCGGGATTACCCAGCAGTCACTGCAGTTATCGCGAGAAACTGCATGTGACCGCCGGGGAAAGAAGATTGCGGCCATGAAGCAGTCCAGGACGTGACCGCCGGAGATCTTCTGCCAGGTAAGTGCCGCTGACTCCTGACAGACCCGACCGACGGACACTGACAGTGACAGTGACAATCCCGATTCCGGTATCCGATAAGACGAAAATATCGGTATTCGGAATCGGAATTCCGATACAGCCAATATCGGCCGATACCCGATATTTGCAGTATCGGAATGCTCAACCCTACTCACCACCTCTTGTGGCAGCCTGTTCCACTCATTGATCACCCTGACTGTCAAAAAGTTTTTTCTAATATCTAATCTGTGTCTCCTCCCATTCAGTTTCATCCCATTGCTTCTAGTCTTTCCTTGAGCAAATGAGAATAAAGATGATCCTTCTACAATGTGACAGCCCTTGAGATATTTGTAGACAGCTATTAAGTCTCCTCTCAGTCTTCTTTTTTGCAAGCTAAACATTCCCAAATCCTGCAACCGTTCCTCATAGGACATGGTTTGCAGACCGGTCACCATTCTGGTGGCTCTTCTCTGAACTTGCTCCAGTTTGTTGATGTCTTTTTTAAAATGTGGTGCCCAAAACTGGACATAGTATTCCAGATGAGGTCTGACCAAAGAGGAGTAGAGGGCAATAATGACCTCACGTGATCTAGACTGTATGCTTCTGTTGATACATCCTAGAATTGCATTTGCCTTTTTTGCTGCTGCATCACACTGTTGACTCATGTTAAGTCTGTGATCAATTAGTATACCCAAGTCTTTTTCACATGTGCTGTTACTTAGCCCTATTCCTCCCATTTTGTATATGCTTTTTTCATTTTTATTGCCCAGATGTAGTACTTTGCATTTTTCCCTGTTAAAATCCATTCTGTTAGTTGCTGCCCACTGCTCCAGTTTATGTATATCTTTTTGAATCCTCTCTCTCTCTTCTCTAGTATTAGCTACCCCTCCTAGCTTTGTGTCATCAGCAAATTTGATCAGTTTACCCTCAATTCCTTCATCTAAATCATTGATAAAGATGTTGAACAATACAGGGCCCAAAACAGAGCCTTGTGGTACCCCACTTGAGACATTCTTCCAACTGGATGTGCAGCCATTTACAACCACTCTTTGGGTCCGATCACTAAGCCAGTTATGAATCCACCTAACAGTTGCCTTGTCCATTCCATACTTAGTCATTTTTTCAATAAGGATTGTGTGAGATACTTTGTCAAATGCTTTGCTGAAGTCAACATATACTATATCTACAGCATTTCCCTGATCCACCCAGTCAGTGATTCTGTCATAGAAGGAAATTAAGTTAGTCTGACATGACTTATTAGTTACAAACCCATGCTGACTCTGTTTAATCACTTCATTCTTATCCAGGTACTTGCATACATGTTCTTTAATAATTTGTTCAAAGATCTTTCCTGGTATAGAAGTCAGACTCACGGCCTGTAGTTCCCTGGGTCCACCTTCTTCCCCTTTTTGAAGATAGGAACAACATTTGCTCTTCTCCAGTCTTCTGGGACTTCTCCTGTTCTCCAAGAATTTTCAAAGATTATGGACAGTGGTTCAAGAATTTCTTCTGCTATCTCCTTCAGTACCCTGGGGTGTAATTCATCTGGACCTGGAGACTTGAATTCATTTATGTTAGCTAAGTGTTTCCTCACTGTCTTTCTGTTTATAGATATCCTGGATTCTTCTATTCCTTTAATAGGACAGTGAAGATCAGTTGATGTTACATTTCCTTTCTGAGAGAAAACAGATCATAGAATCATAGAATCATAGAATGGTAGAGTTGGAAGGGACCTCCTGGGTCATCTGGTCCAACCCCCTGCTCAAAGCAGGATTCTCTAAATCATCCCAGACAGATGTCTATCCAGCCTCTGTTTGAAGACTTCCATTGAAGGAGAACTCACCACCTCTTGTGGCAGCCTGCTCCACTCATTGATCACCCTAACTGTCAAAAAGTTTTTTCTAATATCTAATCTGTGTCTCCTCCCATTCAGTTTCATCCCATTGCTTCTAGTCTTTCCTTGCGCAAATGAGAATAAAGATGATCCTTCTACAATGTGACAGCCCTTGAGATATTTGTAGACAGCTATTAAGTCTCCTCTCAGTCTTCTTTTTTGCAAGCTAAACATTCCCAAATCCTGCAACCGTTCCTCATAGGACATGGTTTGCAGACCGGTCACCATTCTGGTGGCTCTTCTCTGAACTTGCTCCAGTTTGTTGATGTCTTTTTTAAAATGTGGTGCCCAAAACTGGACACAGTATTCCAGATGAGGTCTGACCAAAGAGGAGTAGAGGGCAATAATGACCTCACGTGATCTAGACTGTATGCTTCTGTTGATACATCTTAGAATTGCATTTGCCTTTTTTGCTGCTGCATCACACTGTTGACTCATGTTAAGTCTGTGATCAATTAGTATACCCAAGTCTTTTTCACATGTGCTGTTACTTAGCCCTATTCCTCCCATTTTGTATATGCTTTTTTCATTTTTATTGCCCAGATGTAGTACTTTGCATTTTTCCCTGTTAAAATCCATTCTGTTAGTTGCTGCCCACTGCTCCAGTTTATGTATATCTTTTTGAATCCTCTCTCTCTCTTCTCTAGTATTAGCTACCCCTCCTAGCTTTGTGTCATCAGCAAATTTGATCAGTTTACCCTCAATTCCTTTATCTAAATCATTGATAAAGATGTTGAACAATACAGGGCCCAAAACAGAGCCTTGTGGTACCCCACTTGAGACATTCTTCCAACGGGATGTGCAGCCATTTACAACCACTCTTTGGGTCCGATCACTAAGCCAGTTATGAATCCACCTAACAGTTGCCTTGTCCATTCCATACTTAGTCATTTTTTCAATAAGGATTGTGTGAGATACTTTGTCAAATGCTTTGCTGAAGTCAACATATACTATATCTACAGCATTTCCCTGATCCACCCAGTCAGTGATTCTGTCATAGAAGGAAATTAAGTTAGTCTGACATGACTTATTAGTTACAAACCCATGCTGACTCTGTTTAATCACTTCATTCTTATCCAGGTACTTGCATACATGTTCTTTAATAATTTGTTCAAAGATCTTTCCTGGTATAGAAGTCAGACTCACCGGCCTGTAGTTCCCTGGGTCCACCTTCTTCCCCTTTTTGAAGATAGGAACAACATTTGCTCTTCTCCAGTCTTCTGGGACTTCTCCTGTTCTCCAAGAATTTTCAAAGATTATGGACAGTGGTTCAAGAATTTCTTCTGCTATCTCCTTCAGTACCCTGGGGTGTAATTCATCTGGACCTGGAGACTTGAATTCATTTAGGTTAGCTAAGTGTTTCCTCACTGTCTTTCTGTTTATAGATATCCTGGATTCTTCTATTCCTTTAATAGGACAGTGAAGATCAGTTGATGTTACATTTCCTTTCTGAGAGAAAACAGATGAAAAATAGGAATTTAAAAGTTCAGCCTTCTCAACATCCTGACTTACCATTTCATCATTTTCATCCTGTAAAAATCCTATAGCATATTTGACTTTTCTTTTACTTTTGACGTATCCCCAAAATCCTTTTTTGTTGCTTTTGACGTCACTTGCAAGCCTTAATTCATTGTCAGCTTTAGATAATCTGATTTGTGCCCTGCAGGTTCTGCAGACGGCATTATATTCTTCTTTAGATATGCCTCCCTCTTTCCATTTGATAAACATTTCTTTCTTCCTTTTTAGCATGTGTTTAAGTTCTATGTTCATCCATCCTGGTTTCCTTAAATGCTTCCCATTCTTCCCTCTTTTCGGAATTGTTAACGATTGTGCTTTGAGAATCTCATTTTTCAAGATTTTCCATCCTTCCTGGACATTTTTGTCCTTAAGGATATCCAGCCATTGGATCCCTCCAATTCTCTTTCTGAGTTTCTTAAAATCTGCCTTTCTGAAATCTAACCTTGACGTCTGAGTCTTCACAGGTCTTCCTCCTCTTGTTATCCAAAATTCTAAAATAGCATGGTCACTACCTCCTAGAGTCCCAGCCACTTTTACCTCCTCCACCATTTCCTCCCTGTTTATGAGGATTAGATCCAAGGTAGCAGATCCCCTTGTTTTCTCCATTACCTTTTGGAAGATAAAGTTGTCAGCAAGAGAGGATAAGAATTTCCTGGACCTGTTAGTTTTGCCTGAGAGAGATTCCCAACAAATGTCTGGATAGTTGAAATCTCCCATGACCACTATGTCATATTTTTTGGAGAACTTGGCCATTTGATGCATAAAGAGTTCATCCATATCTTCAGCTTGCACAGGCGGCCTGTAGTAAATGCCTACAATGGTGTCCTTTCCATTGTTCTGTCCTTGTATTCTTACCCAAACAGTTTCCAAAGAACTCCCAGTCTCTGAAGCGTCAATCTCTGTGCAGATATACGCTTTTCTAACATACAATGCAACACCTCCTCCTCGTTTATCAAGTCTGTTTCTTGCAAATAAGTTGTATCCTTCTAGCCTTGTATTCCAATCATGTGTATCGTCCCACCAAGTCTCAGTGATTCCAATGACATCATATTTCTTCTCCTGCGCTAGTAGCTCCAGTTCTCCTTGTTTGTTGCCCATGCTTTGTGCATTCGTATAGAAACACTTTAGCTTGTGATTGGTTTCTCTTCCTTCAATATTTTTATTATGTAAATTTTTTTGTCTTTGTTCTTCCCCTTCTCTTCTAATAGCAGAAATCTCAATAGTATTTGTCAAGTGTATGGCTTTTGCTGGCGTTTTGCTTCCCTTCCCACATTGTTCTAGTTTAAAGCTCTCCTGATGAGTGTAGCAAGGCGACTTCCAAATACATGTTTTCCAGTCTTCGTAAGGTGCACCCCATCTCTAGCAAGTAGTCCATCGTATAGGTAATTCACTCCGTGATCCAGAAATCCAAATCCTTGCTGACGGCACCATCGACGTAGCCAGTTGTTCACCTGCAGAATCTTATTCCACCTCCTTGTTCCATGGCCATCCACTGGGAGGATGGAAGAGAAGACCACCTGCGCTCCCAGTTCATTCACTTTCTTACCTAAGTTTTCAAAGTCACTGCAGATGGTTTCCAGGTCGTTTCTAGCGGTGTCATTTGTCCCCACATGTATTAGCAGGAATGGGTAGTCATCTTTAGGTCTGAAGAGTCCTGATATCCTGTCAGACACATCTTTAATTTTTGCACCTGGAAGACAGCACATTTCTCTTGAGGTTATATCCGGTCTGCAGATAGCGGCCTCTGTTCCTCTCAACAGGGAATCGCCCATGACAACAACTCTCCGTTTCTTCTTCACAACAGTTTTCTTTCTCCATTCAGGAGGACTCTGAGGGCGTACAAGGTTGTTTGTGGGCAAAGTCTTATCCTGATGTATTTCTTCATCGTTCTCCTGTGTAAGAGCCTGGTATTGGTTCCTGAGCAGAATTGGTGCTGACTGCCTCCTGATCCTCTGGGTCACATGCTTCCATTCCTCTGTTTCTTCAGTTGCACTTCGAATTTCTTCTCTTTCTGTACCATGAAGAGATAATTCTGCTCTGTCTAAGAACTCTTCACCTTCCTTAATGGTCTTCAATGTAGATAACCTCTCTTCCAGATTTTGCAACTTTTCCTCCAACAGGGACACAAGCTTGCATTTCTGGCATGTGAAGTTTGGCTTTTCCAAATGCAGCTTACCACATGGCTCCTAGCCTCTTCCATGTTCTTATTGTTCAAGAGATAATCAAGCGGTGAAATATAAGCCAAAACTATGCAAATTATCTCCTCGGAACTCCTCCCCTGGTTTACTGATGTCCTCCTTTCAGCTGCAACAGCCAAAATCCAGTGTTCCTTGAGCTCGCGGAGACTCTTCACTTATCCCAGAAGGCACTGGGAATATGCAAATTATCTCCTCGGGACTCCTCCCCTGGTTTACTGATGTCCTCCTTTCAGCTGCAACAGCCAAAATCCAGTGTTCCTTGAGCTCGCGGAGACTCTTCACTTATCCCAGAAGGCACTGGGAATATGCAAATTATCTCCTCGGGACTCCTCCCCTGGTTTACTGATGTCCTCCTTTCAGCTGCAACAGCCAAAATCCAGTGTTTCTTGAGCTCGCGGAGACTCTTCACTTATCCCAGAAGGCACTGGGAATATGCAAATTATCTCCTCGGGACTCCTCCCCTGGTTTACTGATGTCCTCCTTTCAGCTGCAACAGCCAAAATCCAGTGTTCCTTGAGCTCGCGGAGACTCTTCACTTATCCCAGAAGGCACTGGGAATATGCAAATTATCTCCTCGGGACTCCTCCCCTGGTTTACTGATGTCCTCCTTTCAGCTGCAACAGCCAAAATCCAGTGTTCCTTGAGCTCGCGGAGACTCTTCACTTATCCCAGAAGGCACTGGGAATATGCAAATTGTCTCCTCGGGACTCCTCCCCTGGTTTACTGATGTCCTCCTTTCAGCTGCAACAGCCAAAATCAAGTGTTCCTTGAGCTCGCGGAGACTCTTCACTTATCCCAGAAGGCACTGGGAATATGCAAATAACAAATAAATTTTGTTTCAGTTTGCTGGTCACATGACCTTTTTTCCCTATTTAGTCTGGCTCCACCCTTCTGGCTTTGCTGGACTTCATTGTATTATCTACTCCTAAGCTAGCCGGGTGCTTAGGTGCCTTACTCAGTCAGTTTTCCTTGATCTTTGGATCTCTAAGTAATTTGTTTTCTGTTTAATTTTTCCCTGCTACAATTTCTGTTAGAAGGTGTCCACCTTTTCTCCCAGTCCCTAGGTCTTGTAGGGATTCCTCCCTCGCAACTATAGGTCTTCGTTCAGACTAGCTGAGGACTTTAGCGGGTCTGGTCGCAGGATCAGGTTCCCCGTTACATCGTAGGGATCCAGCTTAGTTCTATTGTAGGGACAGAATTCCCATCTTTCCTTAGTGCTTGTAGCAGATCATAACAGTGGCGCCCCTGAGTATAGCTTCATTCTTTTTTGTGATAGTTCTGAATAGAGTTGAGCGAATGTTTCAAAATTTGGTTCCGATTACGATCAGCCAAATACCATTGGTAGTAGAAATGACTGAATATGTTTGGAATCAATCGTCCAACATAAATTCGGCATGAATAGGGTACCAATATGGCACGAATATGGAAAATATGTTGTTGAAACTTGTTGGTTGCAAGAGAGACTCATGTAATGGTGGATTACTCTGAATGTAATAAACAGCCAGTAAATACCAACAGAGTGTGATCCATGATGGGAAACAACCAGTAGCGTAGCTACCGGGGGGGCAGAGGGGGCGGTGGCCTGGGCCCCGCGCTCTGAGGGGGCCCACCCGGAGCTACGCTACTGTAACTGTATCGGCGTGCACAGCACGCCGACACAGTTACTTTCTGCGGCAGAGCAGGGAGAATCAATCTCCCTGCTCTGCCGCCCGGCCGCTATGGGGCCCCTGAGCAGGCGGTGGGGGGCCCGGTGCCAGCAGTGGGCCCCCCGCCCGTCATCACAGGGTCAGCTGTATCAGCATCCAGCCGATACAGCTGACCGCATTGAGAGAGAAGGAGCGAGCGCTCCTTCTCTCCCATAATCCCCCTGTCAGCGTCTGACAGCGGGCGCGATGACGTCACTGCCCGGCGCCGGCAGTCACACGCTGAGAGGGAGAGCAGTGAGCAGCGCAGGAGCCGGGAGCAAGAGAGGTGAGTACAGGATTTATTATTTTTGTAAAGGAGGCTGCATTATAAGTAAGGCTGCATATGGGGTGCATTATAAGTACGGCTGCATATGGGGTGCATTATAAGTACGGCTGCATATGGGGTGCATTATAAGTACGGCTGCACATGGGGTGCATTATAAGTACAGCTGCATATGGAGTACATTATAAATAAGGCTGCATATGGGGTACATTATAAATAAGGCTGCATATGGAATACATTATAAATAAGGCTGCATATGGAGTACATTATAAATAAGGCTGCATATGGGGTACATTATAAATAAGGCTGCATATGGGGTACATTATAAATAAGGCTGCATATGGGGGTGCATTATAAATAAGGCTGCATATGGAGTACATTATAAATAAGACTGCCTATGGGGTGCATTATAAATAAGACTGCATATGGGGTACATTTCAAGTAAGGCTGCATATGGGGTACATTATAAGTAAGGCTGCATATGGGGTACATTATAAATAAGGCTGCATATGGAGTACATTATAAATAAGGCTGCATATGGAGTACATTATAAATAAGGCTGCATATGGGGGTGCATTATAAATAAGGCTGCATATGGAGTACATTATAAATAAGACTGCCTATGGGGTGCATTATAAATAAGACTGCATATGGGGTACATTTCAAGTAAGGCTGCATATGGGGTACATTATAAGTAAGGCTGCATATGGGGTACATTATAAGTAAGGCTGCATATGGGGTGCATTATAAGTAAGGCTGCATATGGGGTGCATTATAAGTAAGGCTGCCTATGGGGTGCATTATAAATAAGACTGCCTATGGGGTGCATTATAAATAAGACTGCCTATGGGGAGTGCATTACAATATAGAAGCTGTCTGTTGAGATGCATTATAATACAGAGGCTGCCTATGGGGGTGCATTACAATACATAGGCTGTCTATGGGGGTGCATTACAATACATAGGCTGTCTATGGGGGTGCATTATACTATATTGAGGACTATCTGGTGTATTATGCTATATGGAGGCTATCTAGGGGGCCATCATACAGTGTGGAGATTACAGTGGCGGGGCCATCATACAGTGTTTGAGCCATTAAATAGTTTGGGGATATTAAGGGGTCAGTATATATCCAGTGAGGGGGCATCATACTGTGTATAGGGGAGCTGTACAGGGGGGAGACTCGGGACATTAAGTGTAAAGTGGGTACTTATTGTTATAGGGGAACTCTGGTTACTGTGACTGTCAAAGGGGCACACACAGGGCATTATTACATTCTAGGGGACAACATGTGGGCACTGTTTTCTAGGGTCCATGCACCTGGCATTACTATATTATAGAGGGTGCTTTAGAATTTAGAGGTCACACAGAACCACACAGTAGGTGCAGTAATAGGGACACATAGGGCAGCAGCGGCTCAGTATTGGGGTACCAAGTGTAGTAATAGGGACACATACGACAGCAGCGGCTCAGTATTGGGGTACCAGGTGTAGTAATAGGGGCACATACTGCAGCAGCGGCTCAGTATTGTAGTATCAGGTGTAGTAATAGGGACACATACGGCAGCAGCGGCTCAGTATTGGGGTATCAGGTGTAGTAATAGGGACACATACGACAGCAGCGGCTCAGTATTGGGGTATCAGGTGTAGTAATAGGACACATACGGCAGCAGCGGCTCAGTATTGGGGTACCAAGTGTAGTAATAGGGTCACATACGGCAGCAGCGGCTCAGTATTGGGGTATCAGTTGCAGTAATAGGGACACATACTGCAGCAGCGGCTCAGTATTGGGGTATCAGCAGGATGAGGAGTTTGTGCAGGTTGAGAATAGTCCAATTGGTGACCGTGACGGTGCTGACAATATGAGAAGTGAAACGTGTCTGATGTATTCTCTGTAGTCGAGTCCTGGCTGGAGGAGTCGTCCTGTCGGTCTGGGCCAGATGGAAAAGACATGAAAAGTGAACGATTCCATCAGAAAGAACGTCAGCGGTAAGTCATTATCTTTAACTCTGCTATGATCTCTTATATGTTCTGTAGGACTGGTATTATTTACCACTGACCATATGGCGGTGATATCAATATTGGTCTTTTTATATATAGATTAATTTTGGCAACAGCGCGGTCATTTGCTGAAGTTCTCTGGTTAGGGGCCCACTCAGATGTTTCGCCCCCCCTAAACCGAAACCCTAGCTACGCCTCTGGAAACAACTAATAGAACATGGTGGCAGCAGGTCACAGAACCTGTAAATCCTCAAAAGCTTGTGTGAGGCTGAGACTGTACAGAGAATCACAGAGGATCACATCACCTGTAAGTACAGATTCCATGACATTATGGCAAAATGGAGACTGGTCTGAAGCCCCCTCAGAGACTGGATGTCACCTCATGTAATCTGTCCCAGACTTGGAGACAATGGATGGAAGAGTTGACACTGTATGTGGATCTGACAGTGGCTCCCACTGATGACAAACAAAAAATAAAGCTGTTGTATACCTAATTGGGGAAAATGGCAGAGAATTAGCCTATATTTAACTCCCAAACACAGACAACCTCCTCGCAGCAGATATTGTGCAGGCATTTGATAAACACTATGAGCCAAAGAAGAATGAGACAGTGGAAAGATATAATTTTTTCACAAGACATCAGGAGGATGGTGAAAATGTGGACAGATATCTGACAGAGTTGAGGAGACTTGCAGCAACATGTGGTTTTGGAGAGATCAGGGACAGTCTAATCAAAGACAGAATGGTGTGTGGCATAAAGGATAGCCATCACAAAGAAAGATTACTGAGAGAGGAAAACATGACTTTAGAGAAATACATGCAAATCTGCAGGGCTGCTGAGCTGACAAAACACAGTCTGAAGATGATGGCAGGCACCAGTCAGAATGATGACGATGATAATGTACATGCAGTATCTATGAAAGGAAAGACAAGACCAAGCTCCCCTATAAGCACTGTGTGGTGCCCCTGGGGTCCAGTCGCCACAGAAGTACTGCACCTCATCCAGAGGTGTGGTATCCCACTCTCAGGTAAGGAGGGGACACTATCCAGGACTCTAAACACTCACACCCAGTACACACCAGTTCAGTTGGGGCATCTGGGTGTACCCTTTGGGAGGATGGCCGCATCTCAGGCTGGGTAGGAAAGGATGTTGGGGAGTGGGTGGAAAAGGTAGAAAGGGGGAGGAGCTTAAGAAGCAGGAAGAGAACAGTGGTCTAGAAGGGGAGCTCAAGCTGTGAGGAGCTTGTCCCCAGATGAGAGGAGAGGGAAAGACAGAAGGAAGCTCCCAGGAGGACAGGAGGGGTCTTAGGGGAATGGATAGTGAGGAATCCATCCGTGGGGCCTGTATTCACCAGCGTGGTCGTGGAGGGACCAGGTCGCAGTTAGGGGACCAGCCCCAAAACTAGTGGAGAAACTAAGGACTCAGCTAGGAAACCGGAGGCTGCAGTATCTGCATGTGCTGCAGCCACATCCAACACATTCGCTGAAAAGGCAGACATATAGGATCCAGGGGTCTGACCGATGTCTCCTGACAAGATCCGAGTCTACTGGCTCAGGACACTGTGTGTGAAGACGCAGGGCAGAGAGGTGGTAGCCAGCGTATTGAGATGGCCAGGAAAGGAACATGTAAGGGAGCCTTGGCAATGTGCACCCCAAGCTACCTGAGAGCTGACTGGACCACAGACCCTTAGGACACAGCACCTTGGCTGGGGATTGTAACATCAGAACTGTGAGTAAAACCTGTGAAGACTGCACACTGCTGTGTCCTCACATTTATTGCTGCGTCATCTGCACTACAACCACCTTCATCTTACATACAACAACTGCCCTGGGGAATAGCTCTGCCTATGGAGAGCTGTACCAACTCTGCTGCATCAACAAATACCCCCGTGGACTGAATTTGCAGCGTCGGCTAACACCTTATTTGCCGAATACCACAGGTGGCGTCACAAACTAATTCCCTTTTAAATCATCCCCCTATAAACTTTATTCAACATTTTCATTGGACGCCCAGGGCCATGGACCTGGTCACCACTGCCATGACACATCCCCTTACGAACCGGCCCGGTACCGAGTACCCCCCGCCTCTGGCGGGCACTCCAACTGTCCACTGCATGTATTGTGGGAAAACACATCAGAGAGAAAAAAATCAAATGTCCAGCATATGGGGAAACCTACAGGCTGTGGCAAGAAGAATCATTTCTCTGTTGTCTGCAGGCTGGGAACAGGCAAACAGTACCGACAGCTCCACACTGTGACACCAGACACTGACAGTGCAGAGGACATTACATGGCTACAACTGCAGCCTGCAGCAGAGAAAGTCAATGTAGTCAGCCAGCCAGTAGTCAAGGATGCTAAGCTGCTTTATGCAACATTCTTGTTGTATGAGAAGCCCATTAGATTTCAGCTGGATTGTGGAGCAAGCTACAATGTAATTCCATGTGCGCTGCTGAACAAACAGGTTTTTATTGAGCCAACTGACAAGGTACTGGTGATGTACAACAAAAGTGTTCTGAAACCGATGGGGACATGTAAGCTCAAAATACAGAACCCATGTAACAGAAATAGTTATAAAGTTGAATTTACTGTGTTGCGTGGTGGTAACCATGTACCATTATTGGGAGTAAAAGCAGTTCAGGCAATGGACTTAATAAAAGTACAGTCTCAGAACAATATGTCTGTTGAAGTTTCCCAGGATATACAAAATACCAAACTAAACGCAGAGCGCAATTTGGATATTCAGAAAATTAAATGAAGTATGCTGATTTATTTGAGGGTGATGGGTGCTTTGAAGGTAAATATAGGCTAGAGATTGACACCGTGCAGCCTACCAGATTACCTACAAGAAGAGTGCCTGTAGCTTTAATGCACTCACTGAAAGTAGAACTGCAAGATTTTAGGAGAAGGGGCATGATAGCACCAGTCCATAAGAGCACAGATTGGATCAGCAGTTTGATCATAGTGCAGAAACCATCAGGCAATTTAAGAATATGCATTGATCCTAAGCCACTCAACAAGGCGCAGAAAAGACATCATTACCCAATGCCGACGTTAGATGAAGTTCTACCAGATCTATCAAAGGCTAAAATATTCTCTGTATGTGATGTAAAAAATTGATTCTGGCATGTGGAACTGGCTGAAGAATCAAGTTTATTGACAACATTTTCTTCACCATTTGGACTCCATAAATGGCTGAGAATGCCCATGGGACTAAAACCTGCTCCAGAGGTGTTCCAACAGAAATTGATGCAGGCTTTGGAAGGACTTCCTGGAGTGAAGACAATAGCAGATGATATCCTAATAGTGGGAGAAGGTGAAGATGTGGAATCTGCAATCAAGGATCACAATCAGAAGATGATACAATTTTTGGACAGATGCAGAGCAAAACAAATAAAGCTGAACATGGACAAATTCAAACTAAAAATTACAGAAGTTGTATATATTGGACATCGTCTGACTTCAAATGGTGTAAAAGTGGATCCTGAAAAGGTGGAAGCAATACAAGATTTGCCTACCCCTACTGATGTTTGTGGAGTGCAACGATTTTTGGGCATGGTAAATTCTCTCTCCAAATTTTGCAGACATCTGTCAGACATGTGTGAGCCACTTAGACAATTAACCCCCAAAGATGTGCTCTGAGAATGGACAGAAGGCCAGGAAGCAGCTTTCCGATCAGTAAAGAAGGCTATTGCAGATGCAGCAACCCTAAAGTATTTTAATCCAGTTCGAGAAGTGGTGGTACAATGTGATGCTTCAGAAAAAGGCCTTGGAGCTACATTCATGCAGAACAAACAGCCACTCACATTTGCAAGCAGAGCCCTTACAACAACAGAGCAGGGATATGCTCAGATTGAGAAGGAACTACTGGCTGTGGCATTTGGGATGGAGAAGTTTCACCAGTACACCTACCTACGGTTGAGCATATGCCTGATGAAGAGACCTGAGTAGTCTCGAAAGCTTGCAATTTGTTGCCATCTTTTCAGTTAGCCATTAAAAGGTATCAACCACTGAGGACTCTCAATTCTAAATATTTTTCTATCTACTGGCTAACACGGTACTAAGATATACAGCTTTCCTGTATCAAACCTTTGGAGAGCATTACAAAGAAACCATTACTGAATGCCCCAAAGAGACTACAGCGTATGCTGTTACGACTTCGAAAATATGATTTTGATATTGGGTACAGTCCAGGAAGAGACTTACTGATTGCAGATATGCTAAGCAGAGCTTACCTTCTTATAACAAATGATGAAGAGAAAGACATTGAAATTATCAATATGTGTAACCACCTTGCAGTGTCAAAAGAAAAGTTGAAGCAAATACAGACTTTCACAGAGAAGGATAAAAGTCTCCAGAGCTTAAAGACTGTCATCTTGCAGGGCTGGCCAAAATACAAGCAACATGCTCCAAGGAAAGTTTCTCCATTCTTTCACATAAGGCCTCTTTCACACATCAGTTTTTCGGCGTCAGGCGCGATGCGGCGTCTCGCCTGATCGCCGGATCCGGTTTTTGATATGTAAAACCGGATACAATGGATCCGGTTTTTGGCCTGGTTATTCTAACGGATCCGGCGGAAAACCGGATCCGTCTCATCTGGTGTATCCGTTTTTTTGATTACGCCGGATCCGGTATTTAAAAACGCCCTTTTTGGGGTTCAAAACATGATTGACTACTGAAAACCTATATATACACTGTTCCTATAGCCCATCTTGTATAGGAGCAAGTGCCGGTTGGAGAGAAGAGCAAGTTTCTGCTGAAGATGGACGTTGTGATAGGAAACATTCTGAAGAATTTGGTGGATTTCACAGTGGAGGCGAATCGTCTGAAAGCGATTGTTCTGGAGAAGGAGAGAAAGACACTGCAGCGACAACGTCGACGACGCCGTTTCTGGATCCACCTCATCACAGCCCAGAGAATGACGCGTGGGGTGTTTTCTACACTCTACATAGAGCTACGAGGAAACTCTCAGAAATTTTTTGCGTATCTTCGCATGAAAATGGAGAACTTTGATTTGTTGGTGGAGCGTGTTGGAGACCTCATAAGAAGATTGGACACCTATTGCCGCTTCTCCATTTCACCGGCGGAGCGTCTGATGGTGACTCTTCGGTAAGCCATATTTATTGCATCTGCTTGCTTCAGAGCACACTTGTCCTGGAATGTTGTTGCTGGTAGTTTGTATACGGCCATCTGACTAAGCTTTAACAATTGGAGATACTATAAAATAAATGTATTTTTTATAGTATCTCCAATTGTTAAAGCTGATGTGTGGTATGTAATGCTGTGATTTTAGCTCCTTAATGTCCAATGACGTGCACAGTCTGTCATGTCAAGGTGTCAGTTTTGGCACCTTGACGGACTGTGCACATCATGCCTTTGAACTACCACTGCGTGTAAACACGCAGTGGTTGTTCAGTGCCGACAGCTGTCACAGACAGCTGACAGGCACAGCAAGTGGAGACGTCGGTCCCCGCACCTACAGCGCTGTGAATGGTCAGTCAATCTGACTAACCAAACACAGTAGCAATCAGGCAGAAGAGGCTTAAATTTCAGCCTCTTCTGCCCGATCAGTGCAGGAGCCCAGCGCTGCAGTGGCCGAGCTTCCTGCACTGACAGCCGGGAGCGGCGACCCCACCGCCCCTGGCTGTTAACCCCCTGACTGCTGCGATCAAGCGCGATCGCAGCGCTCGGGGGGGAGGCAGAGGGTCGGGAGCCCCCTCTGCCTCAGATCAGCACCCTGCAATGTATTTGCAGGGCCCGATCTCTGCCTTGATGACCCGGGGGTTGTCATGACAACCTACGGGTCATCTAGCTACGGAAAGCTGCTGTGATCATGGTCACAGCAGCTTTCACTATAGGTAGAATGCATTGCAATGCTGGAGCATTGCAATGCATTGTAACTGCAATAAAAAGTAAAAAAGTGAAAGTCCCATAAAGGGACAAGTTAAAAAAAAAGCATTTTTTAAAAAAAATTGTAAAAAAATATTAAAAAATAATTTAAAAAAATTCACCCAAAAAATACACATTTTTATATAATAAAAAAAACAAAAAACAAAAAAATACACATGTTTGGTATCGCCACATCCATAAAAATCCCATCTATAAAAGCGCAACCCTAGTTAACCCCTTCAATGAAAGCCGTAAAAAAAACACAAAAAAGTAGTAAATTATACTTTTTCCAAGCGGTATCATCATACCGCTTGGAAAAAGTGCAATAACACGCGATCAAAAAGTCGGAAATAAATAATAATGGTACCGCTGAAAACGTCATCTTGTCCCGCAAAAAACAAGCTGCTATACAGCACCATCAGCGAAAAAATAAAAAAGTTATAGCTTACGGAATAAACTGATGCAAAAATAATTATTTTTTCTATAAAATTTTTTATTGTGTAAAAAACGGCAAAACATAAAAAAATATATAAATGAGGTATCGCTGTAATCGTAGTGACCCGAAGAATAAAGCTGCTTTATCAATTTTACCACACGCGGAACGGAGGAAAAAAAAAATTCCTGAATTGCTGGTTTTTGTTCATTCTGCTTCCACAAAAATTGGAATAGGAAGCGATCAAAAAACGTTATGTGCCCGCATATGGTACCAATAAAAACGTCAGCTCGTCCCGCAAAAAATAAGTCCACAGATAACTCTGTCAGACGAAATATGGAAAAATTATAGCTCTCAAAATACGGCGATGCAAAAATTTCTTACAAAAAATTCTTCCTAAAAAAAGCGTCTTTTAGAGTGTGACAGAAGCTAAACATGAAAAAAGGGTATAAATCTGGTATCGCTGTAATCGCACAGATCCGAGGAATAAAGTCGCCTAATCACTAATACCGCACGAGGAACGGCGTAAAAAAGAAAACCAATTCTTCACCTTTTGTGGATCTGTTCATTCTGCCTCCCAAAGATTGCAGTAAGGCGATCACAGTGGTTCCCCCCCACATATGGGGTATCAGCCTACTCAGCACAAATTGCACATCAACTTTTGGGGTCCTATTTCTCCTGTTACCCTTATAAAAATAAAAATTTGGGGGCAAAAAGGTCATTTTTGTGGAAAAAAATATGATTTTTTTATTTTCACGGCTCTACGTTATAAACTTCTGTGAAGCCCTTGGGGTTTCAAAGTGCTGACCACACATCTAGATAAGTTCCTTGGGGGTCTAGTTTGCAAAATGGGGTCACTTGTGGGGGTTTCTACTGTTTAGTCACATCAGGGGCTCTCCAAGCGCGACATGACACCCGCAGACCATTCCATCAAAGTCTGCATTTAAAACGGTGCTCCATCCCTTCCGAGCTCTGCCATTCGTCAAAATAGTGGTTCCCCCCCACATATGGGGTATCAGCGTACTCAGGACAAATTGCACAATAGCTTTTGTGGTCCTATTTCTCCTGTTACCCTTATAAAAATAAAAATTTGGGGGCAAAAAGATTATTTTTGTGGAAAAAAATATGATTTTTTATTTTCATGGCTCTACGTTATAAACTTCTGTGAAGCACTTGGGGGTTCAAAGTGCTCACCACACATCTAGATAAGTTCCTTGGGGGGTCTAGTTTCCAAAATGGAGTCACTTGTGGGGGTTTTCTACTGTTTAGGCACATCAGGGGCTCTCCAAACGTGACATGACACCCGCAGACCATTCCATCAAAGTCTGCATTTGAAAAAGGCGCTCCTTCCCTTCCAAGCTCTGCCATGCGTCAAAATAGTGGTTTATCCCCACATATGGGGTATCAGCGTACTCAGGACAAATTGCACAATAACTTTTGGGGTCCTGTTACCCTTTGGAAAATAAAAATTGGGGGTGGAAAAATCATTTTTGTGGAAAAGATATGATTTTTTAATTTTACAGCTCTACGTTATAACCTTCTGTGAAGCCCTTGGGGGTTCAAAGCTCTCACCACACATCAAGATAAGTTCCTTGGGGGGTCTAGTTTCCAAAATGGGGTCACTTATGGGGGGTTTCCACTGTTTAGGCACACAGGGACTCTCCAAATGCGACATGGCGTCCAATCTCAATTCCAGCCAAAAAAGTCAAATGGCGCTGCTTCCCTTCCAAGCTCTGCCATGCGCCCAAATAGTGGTTTAAACCTAACATATGGGGTATCAGCGTACTCAGGAAAAATTGCACAATAACTTTTGGGGTCCTTTTATCCTTTGGAAAATAAAAATTGGGATGAAAAGATCATTTTTGTGGAAAAAATATGATTTTTTAATTTTACGGCTCTACGTTATAACCTTCTGTGAAGCCCTTAGGGGTTCAAAGTGCTCACCACAGATATAGATAAGTTCCTTGGGGGGGTCTAGTTTCCAAAATGGGGTCACTTATGGGGGTTTCCACTGTTTAGGTACATCAAGGACTCTCCAAACGCGACATGGTGTCTGCTCTCGATTCCAGCCAATTTGACATTTAAAATCTCAAATGATGCTCCTTCCCTTCTGAGCACTGCCGTGCGCCTAAAGATTGGTTTTCCCCTTACATGGGGTATCGGTGTACTCAGGAGAAATTGTACAACAAATATTGTGGTTCATTTTCTACTGATACCCTTGACAAAATTTAAAAAATTGTGTCGAAAGAAAAATTTTGGGAAAAAAGTTAAATGTTCATTTTTTCCTTCCACATTGCTTCAATTCTTGTGAAGTATCTAAAGGGTAAATAAACTTCTTGAATGTGGCTTTGAACACCTTGAGGGTGCGGTTTTTAGAATGGTGTCACTTTTGGGTATTTTCTGTCATATTGACCCCTCAAATTCACTTCAAATGTGAGGTGGTCCCTAAAAAAAATGGTTTTGTAAATTTTGTTGGAAAGATGAGAAATTGCTGGTCAACTTTTAACACTTATAACTTCCTAACAAAAAAAAATTTTGGTTCCAAAATTGTGCTGATGTAAAGTAGACATGTAGGAAATGTTATTTATTTACTATTTTTGTGACATATCTCTCTGATTTAATGGCATAAAAATTAAAAGTTTGAAAATTGCAAGATTTTCTAAATTTTTGCCATATTTCCATTTTTTTCATAAATAAACGCAAGTTATATTGAAGAAATTTTACCACTATCATGAAGTACAATATGTCATGAGAAAACAATCTCAGAATCGCCAAGATCCGTTGAAGCGTTCCAGAGTTATAAGCACATAAAGTGACAGTGGTCAGAATTGTAAAAATTGGCCTGGTCTTTAACCTACAAAATGGCTTGGTCGTTAAAGGGGTTAAACTCTTTTTTTTTGTTTATACACAGATTCCTGGCAACTGGAGGATCTCTTTCCTCACTGCATTTTCAATACAGACTTGGGATTTCCACCATCTCTGGAATTGTGAAGCACACATGCCGTGCATTGTGGGACTCTCTAGTTGCGGAATTTCTACCAGAGCCCACAATAGACAGTTGGATTGCAATTGCAGAAAAGTTTCTTCAAATATGTCAGTTTCCTAATTGCCTGGGCGCTGTGGACGGGAATCATATCAGGATTGTCAAGCCAGCAGGATCTGGATCCGAATATTTTAATTACAAGAAATATTTCTCCATTGTCCTCATGGCCATCGCTGACGCAGAATACAAATTTATTGCCATAGATATTGGTGCCTATGGCCGCTCTAATGACTCTCAAGTTTTCAAACTGTCAGCAACGGGCCGTCAGCTGTATGGAAACAACTTCCATTTCCCACCCCCTAGGCCGCTGCCTCAAACTTCTGGCCCACCAATGCCTTTTGTTTGTGTAGGGGATGAAGCCTTCCATCTGTCAGAACACCTGCTAAAACCGTACTCCAGCAGAGGATTGACACACACCAAAATAATTTTTAATTACCGCCTCACAAGAGCCAGAAGAATGGTGGAGTGCGCTTTTGGGATTCTGACAGCAAAATGGCATGTTCTATTGACCGCTATCAACCTAAAAACTGAAACTGTGTCACGTTACTGGCGATACAGGACTGGAAGTCAGTGGCCGCAGCAGAAGTGTGCAGGTGAGCGGACCAAGGAAGGACTTCTGGAAGTGCCGTATATGGCGGTGGTGGATCACTATGTTGGCAGATGCCGGAGCCCGCCCGAGCACGGGCCGGCCGAGATCACACACAAGCACCAAGTCCGTTTAGGTGAATAGAGTTGGAGGTAGGAACAGCAGGGTTTCCACAAGAGACAGGAAGATGTCAGCAGAACACCTTCCAGATCAGGAGCTCAGATAATGCTTCACTCAGTTAGACTGAGCACCACAATATACTCAGCAACAGGAAGCTGCACAGGGCCAGGTATATATAGCAGGTTCAATCAGTTTTAATCAGTGCGAGAACAATCAGCAGGGCAGGTGATGATATCTATCCCAGACGAAGTTCATATGGTTTCAGGCTGAAGTTATTCAAGTTCCGAAATAGCTCCACAGCAAGGGAACAGACCAGCAAGCCATGGTTCACAGGTTCAAATCCTAACAATACTCCCCTCTTAACGGCGGCCTCTGGACGCAACTTGTCCAGGTTTTGCAGGATACCGCTGGTGAAATTGTCTAATCAAACGAGGAGCATTGACGTTGCTTACTGGTTCCCATGAATTTTCCTCCGTGTCGTAGCCCTGCCATTTGATTAAATATTGCAAACGATTTCTGTGTATTCAGGAATCCAAGATCTTTTCCACCACAAACTGCTCCTGTCCGTCCACTTCAATTGCATCGGGAGGCGAAGGGGATCGTTCTGGAAATGGATTGGCTGTGGCGGCTTTCAACAGCGACACATGAAACACAGGATGAATCTTCATTGATGTTGGTAGCTGTAGACGTACGGCCAATGGACTCACAATCTTACTGATTTTGTATGGTCCCACAAATTTTTGTCCTAATTTAGGAGAAGGAATCTTCAATTTCAAATTCTTAGTAGATAACCACACTCGATCTCCAATCCTAAACGTGGGAGTGGGTCTCCGATACCTGTCGGCCGCTTTTTTATATTTCTCCTGAGCTTCCTTTAGAGTGTCTTTCAGAACATTCAGATTTTGCTGTAGCAGAGAGATTCTTTCTGCGACTGCTGGTATTAATGGTGCCACAGGATTTTTGGGAAGGATGTTTGGGTGATATCCCAGATATGCAAAAAATGGCGTCTGTTTCGTAGAGGCATTCTGTGAATTATTATATGAAAATTCCGCAAATGGCAGCAGATCCACCCAGTTGTCTTGCAGATGGCAAATATAACAGCGAAGATACTGCTCCAGCGTCTGATTTGTACGTTCTGTCTGGCCGTTAGATTGCGGATGGTAAGCGGTTGACAATCGTACTTTGATGTCTAGTGCTGAGCATAAACTGCGCCAAAATTTAGATGTAAATTGCACACCTCGATCTGAAACGACTTCATCCGGCACTCTGTGGAGGCGAAAAACATTGCAAATTATCAGATCAGCTGTATCTTTTGCTGAAGGTAGACCTGAACACGGGATGAAATGCGCTGCTTTTGTAAGTCGATCCACTACTACCAGAATGGATGTCTTTCCCTTGGACTCTGGTAGATCTACAATAAAGTCAATTGAAATTGATCCCCATGGTCGTGTTGGGATGGCGAGAGGCTGCAATAGTCCCATAGGGGATGCACGTGGAGTCTTATATCTGGCACAGATGTCACAGGAATTAACATACTTCTTCACGTCTTCTTGAAAGTTCGGCCACCAAAAGAAACGTGACAAAAACTCCTGCGTTTTCTGTGTCCCTTTGTGTCCTGCAATTTTAGAATCGTGCACTAGTTGTAGGACTCTTAACCGAGCTGCTTCTGGTACATATAGTCGTCGACCATCAGTCCATGCTTGATTTTTAAAAAACAGATGCACGTCCCCTGATGGACGTGATAGAAACGAGTCTGTTTCGTATGCTGCCTTCAAATCTTCCAGCAAATCTCCATCATGTATTACTCCCAAGATCTTAGTATCTGCCACAATGGGTTTGGGTGTTGTTACAAGATTAGTTTCGCTTGAAAACATTCTGGATAATGCGTCTGCTTTCTTGTTACGGGAGCCTGGTCGATATGAAATTACAAAATTTAATTGATTCAAAAACAGACTCCAACGAGTCTGCCGAGGAGAGAGGCATTTTGCAGACCTGATAAACTCTAGATTGCGATGATCGGTCAACACCAAAATTTGTTGTGCAGCCCCTTGGAGATGATGTCTCCACTCTTTGAATGCTGATATGATGTCTAGCAATTCTTTATTTCCCACGTCATAGTTCATCTCGGCTACAGACATACGTTGTGAGAAAAATGCACATGGATGCATCAACTTCTTTTCCCCTGTCCTCTGAGAAAGGATAGCGCCGACCGCACAGTCTGAAGCATCCACCTCGATGATAAAAGCCAATTCAGGGTCAGGATGGCGTAATATGGGAGCCGTTGTGAATTTCGTTTTTAAACGAGAGAACGCTTCTTGCGCTTGGGGTGTCCAGATGAATTTTGCTCCTTTTTTTGTTAATTGCGTGATGGGTAGCACGATTTCTGAAAAATTCTTAATAAAGCGTCTGTAAAAGTTGGCGAACCCCACAAAACGCTGAACTTCTTTCACATTTTTAGGGATAGGCCACTCGGTGATAGCTTGAGTTTTCTTAGCATCCATCCGTAATCCTTGAGGTGAAATGACGTATCCCAAGAACTGAATCTCTTCTCGATGGAATTCACATTTTTCTAATTTAATATATAATGAATTCTCCCTTAACCGTTGTAGCTCTTGTCTTACGTGCGTCTGATGTTCCTCCATAGAGTTTGAAAAGATCAGGATGTCATCTAGATAAACGACCATGAACTGATCCAACCGGTCTCGGAAAATATCATTTGCCAGGTGCTGGAAGGTAGCTGGAGCATTAGCGAGTCCGAAGGGCATCACTAGACTTTCAAAGTGTCCGTATCGGGTACGAAAGGCCGTTTTCCATTCATCTCCAGGCTTTATACGTACTAAATTGTATGCCCCACGTAAATCTAACTTAGTGAAGATCTTCGCACTTTGTACTCTTTCTAGGAGTTCCGGGATCAACGGTAGGGGATAACGTTTTTTTACCGTGACTTTATTAAGCTCCCTGTAGTCCACTACTGGGCGTAATGTTCCATCCTTCTTCTTGACAAAGAATATAGGGGCTCCAGCGGGCGAGGATGATGGACGAATAAATTTTTTGCTTAGGTTTTCATCAATAAATTCTTTAAAAGCCTTCAGTTCAGGACCCGCTAAAGGGTAGATAGTTCCAAACGGTATAGCCGCCCCCGGGAGTAGTTCTATTGGGCAGTCGTATGGTCGATGCGGGGGAAGTGTATCTGCTCCCTTCTTGTCACAGACATCCAAGAAATCTTCATACACCGCTGGTAGCTGAGGCAATTCTGGATTCTGAACTGCTTCTAATGTGGATTCGCTTGGAACCTCTGTCTGAACTTCCTTTTCGGGGAAACTGATCTTTTTCATCTCCCAATCGATGATAGGATTGTGCTTCTGCAACCAGGGCAAACCTAAAATGATGGGAAAATGTGGAGAAGAAATAATTAGGAATGTCAACATCTCAAGATGCTGCGGCTCAATATAGATCTCCAAAGGTCCTGTCTCATGATCCACTGGCCCCGAATTCAGTGGAGATCCATCTACCGTCTCCATCACAATAGGTGAACGTCTTTTCTGCATATCTATGCCATGATTTTGAGCAAATGCAGAATCCATGAACATCCCGCTGGCCCCAGAGTCGATCATGGCTGATGCAGTGATCCACTGGGAGTTAACCTTCAGTTTGATAGTTACAAAATAGTGGGATTCACGGCTCTCCTTCCTGGTAGGTGGAACTATGGATGATATGGACTGGATCTCATCTTTAGCATAATCAGTCTCTGAGATGAAAGACTCGTCGGAAGAATCAGGATCCATTATAGCCACCACCATTTTTCTTGAACAGTTTGTGGGACGACTTGGACAGTTAATAAGAAAATGTCCCGCTTCCCCGCAGTACAGACATAGATTCTCTTTAAATCTCTGTTCTCTTCGTTCTGCACTCGCTCGATCTCTGGATCGCATCCACTTGCATTGGCTCTAGTTCTGTATCTCGGACATTCCGGCTAGGCACTTCTTTAGTGACCGATGGCAGGGAGGAGTTATAAGAGTTAGTTGAACGATTCATGGAGGTCCACTTCTCTTGTCGTCGTTCAGACAGACGGGTGTCAACCCGGATGCAATGCTTGATGAAATCATCCAGATCCGAAGGGGTCTCTCCACGGGCAAGTTCGTCCTTTACTGCACTAGAAAGTCCTCTTTTAAAGAAAGATACTTTTGCTGCATTATTCCATTCAGTGTCAACGGCCCACCTCCTATACTCCATAGCATACTCTGCGACGGGGCGTTTGCCTTGTCGTAATGCCAGCAACGTTGATTCAGCAGTAGCTGCACGGTTTGGGTCATCAAACATCTGCTGCATCGCTCGAATAAACTCGTTCAGATTGTCTAAACGTGCGTCCCGAGTCTCAATCAGAGGATTAGCCCAAGCGATTGCTTTGTGGGTTAACAGCATAATGATGCATAGCACCTTTGACCTATCAGTCGGAAACTGATTAGCATGTGTATCGAAGAACAGGTAACATTGATTCAAAAATCCACGAAATTTATCTCGATCACCGCCAAAACGAAAAGGTGGTAGCTTGTGGGGTGTGGCAGACGCTGAGGCGGAAGCTTGTCCTTCTTGCTGGGTAATTTGAGCAGTCAACACTTGTACTGCATTCTGCAGATCTTGGATAGCTTGTTGGTGGTTCTGGACATTATGATCGCTTTGTGCAATAAATGCGTCCATCCGTGCTTTTCCATTCACCTGTTCGGTGTGCAAACTGGACATTGCACCCTGCAGTTTTCTGACACGTGTTTCCAAAGGTTCTGCTCCAGCGGCCTCCATTTTTGAGAGGCTGAGTATTCTGTCACGCTACTGGCGATACAGGACTGGAAGTCAGTGGCCAGAGCAGAAGTGTGCAGGTGAGCGGACCAAGGAAGGACTTCTGGAAGTGCCGTATATGGCGGTGGTGGTTCACTATGTTGGCAGATGCCGGAGCCCGCCCGAGCACGGGCCAGCCAAGATCACACACAAGCACCAAGTCCGTTTAGGTGAATAGAGTTGGAGGTAGGAACAGCAGGGTTTCCACAAGAGACGGGAAGATGTCAGCAGAACACCTTCCAGATCAGGAGCTCAGATAATGCTTCACTCAGTTAGACTGAGCACCACAATATACTCAGCAACAGGAAGCTGCACAGGGCCAGGTATACAGGTCCTTCTCAAAAAATTAGCATATAGTGCTAAATTTCATTATTTTCCATAATGTAATGATTACAATTAAACTTTCATATATTTTAGATTCATTACACACCAACTGAAATTTGTCAGGTCTTTTATTGTTTTAATACTGATGATTTTGACATACAAATCCTGATAACCCAAAAATCCTGTCTCAAAAAATTAACATATTTCAACCATCCAATAAAATAAAAGTGTTTTTTAAAAACAAACAAAAAAAACCATCAAATAATAAAGTTCAGTTATGCACTCAATACTTGGTCGGGAATCCTTTTGCAGAAATGACTGCTTCAATGCGGCGTGGCATCGAGTCAATCAGCCTGTGACACTGCTGAGGTGTTATGGAGGCCCAGGATGCTTCGATAGCGGCCTTAAGCTCATCCAGAGTGTTGGGTCTTGCGTCTCTCAACTTTCTCTTCACAATATCCCACATATTCTCTATGGGGTTCAGGTCAGGAGAGTTGGCAGGCCAATTGAGCACAGTAATACCATGGTCAGTAAACCATTTACCAGTGGTTTTGGCACTGTGAGCAGGTGCCCGGTCGTGCTGAAAAATGAAATCTTCATCTCCATAAAGCATTTCAGCCGATGGAAGCATGAAGTGCTCCAAAATCTCCTGATAGCTAGCTGCATTGACCCTGCCCTTGATGAAACACAGTGGACCAACACCAGCAGCTGACATGGCACCCCACACCATCACTGACTGTGGGTACTTGACACTGGACTTCAGGCATTTTGGCATTTCCTTCTCCCCAGTCTTCTTCCAGACTCTGGCACCTTGATTTCCGAATGACATGCAAAATTTGCTTTCATCAGAAAAAAGTACTTGGGACCACTTAGCAACAGTCCAGTGCTGTTTCTCTGTAGCCCAGGTCAGGCACTTCTGCCGCTGTTTATGGTTCAAAAGTGGCTTTACCTGGGGAATGCGGCACCTGTAGCCCATTTCCTGCACACGCCTGTGCACGGTGGCTCTGGATGTTTCTACACCAGACTCAGTCCACTGCTTCCTCAGGTCCCCCAAGGTCTGGAATCGGTCCTTCTCCACAATCTTCCTCAGGGTCCGGTCACCTCTTCTCGTTGTACAGCGTTTTCTGCCACATTGTTTCCTTCCAACAGACTTCCCATTGAGGTGCCTTGATACAGCACTCTGGGAACAGCCTATTTGTTGCGAAATTTCTATCTGGGTCTTACCCTCTTGCTTGAGGGTGTCAATGATGGCCTTCTTGACATCAGTCAGGTCGCTAGTCTTACCCATGATGGGGGTTTTGAGTAATGAACCAGGCAGGGAGTTTTTAAAAGCCTCAGGAATCTTTTGCATGTGTTTAGAGTTAATTAGTTGATTCAGAAGATTAGGGTAATAGGTCGTTTAGAGAACCTTTTCTTGATATGCTAATTTTTTGAGACAGGTTTTTTGGGTTATCAGGAGTTGTATGCCAAAATCATCAGTATTAAAACAATAAAAGACCTGACAAATTTCAGTTGGTGTGTAATGAATCTAAAATATATGAAAGTTTAATTGTAATCATTACATTATGGAAAATAATGAAATTTAGCACTATATGCTAATTTTTTGAGAAGGACCTGTATATAGCAGGTCCAATCAGTTTTAATTAGTGCGAGAACAATCAGCAGGGCAGGTGATGATCTCTATCCCAGACGAAGTTCATATGGTTTCAGGCTGAAGTTATTCAAGTTCCGAAATAGCTCCACAGCAAGGGAACAGACCAGCAAGCCATGGTTCACAGGTTCAAATCCTAACAAACTGTGGACGAGGTAATCAAAGCTTGTGTGGTTCTACACAATTTTGTCATCAGCAAGGAACAGATTTCCATTGAGGAACACTGTGAAGAAACCACCTTGCATGATTACCAGAACGTTACCAATAGAAGTTCTGTGACTGTTTCCCGAATGAGGGACAAATTTGCCCAATAATTTATGTCCCCTGAAGGAAGAGTAGACTGGCAGGATGACAGAGTTTAATAAACTGCTCTGTGACCTTTGTACCTTCTGTACCCACATTTTACCTTTGACAACCAAAGTTGTCTACCTTGTAGTGTATTATGTACAGTATGTTACCTTTTGTCCAAAGTTGTGTCCCTGGTTGTGTATTAGCAAAGTATTTCACCTTTTAAACAGAGTTCTGTACATTGTTAGGTAATCCCCAACAAGGTACAGAACTCTGTTTGAAAGGTGAAATACTTTACACAACCAGGGACACAACTTTGGACGAAAGGTAAAAATATTTTACCTTTTACCCAAAGTTATGTGCCTGCTTTTGTATAACCAATAAATTTTACCTTTATTTTATCTTAGAAATAAATGACAGACAACCATTTTAATCAACCAAATAAACTAATATTTTTTGAAAATGTTTAATAATGTCAAAAATGTTTAACTTCTTTGTTTTCAATGAGAAAAAGCTTTATTTTTTCAATGTGAAAAGAATTTCTTTTTAATAAAATTTTTTATTAAACACAAAATCACAGGTTTGTGTACTGTGGGGTGGAGATACTACTGGAGGGGCTGGTTGACCCTTCGACAGTGGGAGTGTGGAGAGCGGACTGGGATGGTGTTGGGGAAGGATCAGGTAAAAAAGGTGAAGGGGTTGAAAAAGAAATGGAATGGGTGGAGAGGTGGGAGGCAGAACAGGTAGGTGGTGGAGAGGAGGATTGGGCAGGTAGTACAGGAGCAGATGTGGTTGGGAACTGGTATTGGGCAGGTTGTTGGTATGGGACAGGTTGTTGGAAGTGGGGAGGTTGCTGTAAGTGGGGAGGTTGCTGGAAGTGGGAAGGTTGCTGGAAGTGGGAAGGTTGCTGGAAGTGGGAAGGTTGTTGGTACTGGGGAAGTTGGTGGTATTGGGGAGGTTGTTGGTATTGAATGGGAGGGGGAGGAGGGACAGTTGGCTGGAGGGGGGGCAGGTGTGGGAGGAACGACTGGGGTGGGTGTAGGTTGGGAGGTAACCTGCGCTAGAGCACCGTGGCAAGTATGCATTACATGCATCTGCTGGCTAGGAGAAAGCGTATCCATGCGCTCGACTACAGACCGGAAAAAACTGTGGTTTGGCGAACTTCTTGCTTCTGAATGCATCGTTTGCAGAAGTGTCTTAAGCTCCAGAATGCTGGAGCTGAGCTGATTAAAGCCTGCAGCCATTTTCTCTGACAAGACTTTAAGACAGTTCTGAAATGATGCATTAAGATGCAAGAATTCGGGCGCATAGTTCTTTTCCTGACCCCCCTGCCGCAGCCGCCCAGTAGCCACAGGTGTACTAGAGGTGGCGGGAGAAGGGTGGGGTAAAGGGAAATCTATCTCCTGACCAGCAGCCTTATGCAATGCACTCGGTGACGATGCTGCAGCGCTGGTGGAGGGGACAGAGGGCTCACATGTCTGGGAAGGTGCGGATCAGCCGGGGCTGTCAAAGGGTCCCTCGGTGCCGGTCTCCTGAGGGTTCGCCCCATAAGGGTTCAACTCTGCGGGCGCCCGAGTGCTGGTCACCGTTCTGTGGAATAAAGAGAAAAAATACAACTAATATACTGTTATTGAATGGCCCTGGCTGAAAAAAAAATTTAGTTAGACATGTTATCATTTTGTAAAACTTGGGGTGGGTAATATTTACCTTCTGGTGACCATTGTTACCCGGAGGAACGACAGGGCTTCAGCGTACTTGTATGTGCTCCTGCGTCCTCCAGATCTACTTGGGGCCCGCATCTCTTTGTTGAACTCCTTCTTGAAGCGATCCCTCACAGACCGCCATCGCTTCACAATTCTGTCCCCTGAAACGAGATAGCAAACATTGGTTAATATACAACATCAGTGTTTCCCAAACTACAGTTCTCACAGACCACACCGGTTATGTTCTCAGGATTTCCAGTGTTGCACAAAAGTAAATCATGAAAACATGACCCGTGGGGGCCATGAGGACTGTAGTTTGGAAAACACAGCTTTGACTCCAGCAACCTGAACTGTATATACTTACGGTGTTCAATCTTGGACCGAGCGTCGAGGTCCTCACAGCGGTCCGCGAGTTGTGAAAAGATCTCCTCCCACAGCCGCCGGGTCACTATGACATCAGCATGGCTGCGGTCCCCCATGTTCCACAGTGGCTCCCTTTCTTGGACCAGATCAATGAGGAGGTCCACGTTGAGGACCCCCTCCTCAACGTCCGAGGCGGGAGCAGGCTGTGAAGCCTGTTAAAGGAAAAGAGAAAAAATATACACTAGTCTCCAAACTACCAAGGAAAAAAAAACATGTAAATAAAAAAGTAAAACAAAAAAGTTTACCAAAAAAAGTTTAAAAAAAAAAACAAAAAAAAAATACATGATGGTGACCGCCGTGTTGCTCACGCCGACGACCCTGGGAGGCACTACGAGGACCTCTTTGCCGAGCACCATTTCCGGAACACTATAAAAAAAAAAAATTATGTGCTTGGATGTAGGCATATGTGTTTGGGTGCAGTGTGATGTCTGTACTAAATTGTTTTCTATGTGTCATGTATAGTGTACAGTTCCTATAGCGTCTTGTGCTTGGGTGCGAGGAAAACACAGGAGACATAGGTTGAAATGAAATGACTTGTATTACTTCATACAAGCATGCTGAAAAGTTCACACAGTTTGCAGGAATAGAGACAGGAGACACAGCAGGCCAGAGTAACTTCAAGCACTACAATAAATCTCCAAAGCAGGTTCAGGATCTCTTCTCTGTACCGTAATTCCTCTGCAAACATGGATTCACCAAACAGCAGGTTTCCAGAGTCCAAAAGTGTTCCAAGGTTCCTCAGTAGGGAATAGCTGGAGTACAAGTCCAAGGTTTCCAGAAGTCAGGTCACAGACTGACTGAGGCTTGATTCAGGAGCACTGATTGTTCAGCTGAGGCTGCTTAAGAAGCAAGAGGGAAGAATCAGGGCGGGAACATGAAAACTGGAAACTCCATATTAACTGAGGGCAAGAGCTGCAGAAAGACAGAAAGCAAAATGGCCGACGGAAAACTGAGTTTCAAGGAACATGTCAACAGAGACAAAGAACCTTACACTATGTGTTGTGTGTAGTGTGATGTGTTTGAGTTATGCATGCAGGAAACTTACGAATTGCGAGCCCACTCCGGGTATCTCTCCACCCTTTCATTCTTCTCCTGGGAGCTCCTCTTCAGGTTCCATTTCCTGTTATAAATAAAAAGTAATGCCATTAATATATAAATAACAGAGATGCGATTGTGCAATAATAAAAAAAAATTACCTCTAAACGCTGACGATGCGTCGGAGGGCTCCCAGAAGAAGACATGTCCTGTGCTGGTGGCGTTGATGGCCGTCTTCTGCTGTGGAATAAAGATAAACAAAGGCCATGCAATATCAAGTGATATTGCATGGCCCTGGCTGGAAGGGGTAGTGTGTGATATTTACCGTCTGCTGTCTGCTGCTGTGGTCTCCTCACTGCCTGAACTTTCTAGTGCTGGCGTTGAGGGCCGTCTTCTGCTGTGGAATAAAGACAAACAAAGGCCATGCAATATCAAATGATATTGCATGGCCCTGGCTGGAAGGGGTAGTGTGTGATATTTACCATCTGCTGTCTGCTGCTGTGCTCTCCTGCTCTTCTTGGGCTGGTGGTGGTGGTGGTACTGCTGGCGTCGACGTTGTTGGTCGGCTTGTTCCGTGGAATAAGGAGAAAAAAAGAAAAATTGATATTGCATGGCCCTGGCTGGAAGGGGTAGTGTGTGATATTTACCATCTGGCCTCTGCTCCCATGCTCTCCATCAGCAGCTGCATCTGTTGGAGTCCTGGGGGTGTAGGTGCTCCTGGTGACGGCTTGTGCTGTTGAAAAAAGAGGAAAAAAAAGGGCCATGAATATACTGATATTGCATAGCCCTCACTGAAAGTGCTTGTCTGTGATATTTACCGTCTTGCATCTGGTCCCGACTGCATCATGGCCACAGATTCTTGGGGTCGTGCTGTTGGTGGTGGTGCTGGTCTGGCCCCCTATCCTCCTCTCCTGCGGCTGGCTCCTCGGCGGCTGGCTCCATATCTTGCTCCTGCTCTCTTCTATGGCTGCATGGTTATGGCTGAGGGTGGTCCCACAAACATTGTTTATATAGGTTGGCTGTGGGCTGGGCTACAAAACCAAAAACAAATAGAAAGTATTGAGCAGAGGGAAAAAGTGACAAAAGAAAATGCAAAACAAATTAGATTCACTAACCCAGAATTTTACCCGGTGCAAGCACGCACGGAAGACATTGATAAATTCCAGAAAGCAGTAGAGACGCAGTTAATAAAGTTACATCAGCAGGTTGAAAAAAATAGAGAAAGAAAAAATAACCAGAATAGGCAGATAGAAGCCTTAAGAAATAACCCTTATATTACAATACAAAAGGCGTATAAGGGAGGAAAAATAGTAATCATTGATAAGACACTATTGGAACAGCAAGTATTTAACCATCTAAATACACCAGAAACATACGTGAGGTTAAGCGAGAACCCAATAAAAGATATCCAAATGCGATTAAAGGCGATTTTGAATATAGGAATGCAATCATCTATATTGACACAACATGATGTAGATGCATTATATGTGATTAATCCCATTCATCCAACACTTCAGACCACGCTCAAATTACATAAAAAAATATTTCCGCCGCCCATAAGGCCTATTGTTTCGGCGATAGGTTCAATTTTTGAAAAATCGTCCATATGGGTTGACAAATTTTTGCAACCCATTGTGGTCACAAATCCCGGATATGTGAAGGATGTATTTTCGTTAATTGATGAGATAAAAACAATTGAATGGAATACTAATTATAAGTGGGTAGGATGTGACATTGAGTCTCTATACACATCTATCCCTCATGACACAGCTATGTCAGTACTTGCGAGCACACTTATGGAATATACAGCATATGAATGGAAACTGCAGCATTTCATTCTTATAGCAGTATCATTCTTACTAAAAAATTATTACTTCTTGTACAGTAAGAAATATTATAGCCAAATAAAAGGTTGTCCAATGGGATCGGCATTTTTACGAATGACAACAAATATTTAAGCAATATGATATGGTACAGAAGATATGCGGATGACGTGTTGATTATATGGAAAGGTAGTAACAATGAAGTACAAGAATGGATCGAGCAATTAAATCACAATAATTTACTGCTGTATTTCACTCACAATGTTCATGATAGAACTATACAATTTTTAGACGTGTTAATAGATATAAATCCCAATAACAAAGCAATCAATTATCAAAATTATAGAAAGCCAGAAGCGGGTAATGTTTTGCTACGCGCAGATAGTATGCATCCAGCACATACAATATGGGCATTACCCATGGGTCAATTTTTGCGCATTAGAAGGCAATGTTCGGATATAACTAAATATGAAGGACAGGCTAATCAATTAACAGCTAGATTAAAAGAAAGAGGGTATAAAATTATGGACATCAAGCAAGCGCGTATAAAAGCTGAAGAGAAATATGTAAAAAATTTTCTAGATAACAAAAATACATCTCCAATTAATAAGGATAACAAAATTGAAGAGGCATTGATATTCACTACGAAATATTCTAAACAATATAATAAAATTGTATCCATAGTTAAACATTCATTGCCACTAATGTATGTTAATGAAAAATTACATGACATAGTCAAGGACAAATGTATTTTTATAGCCAAGAGAGGCAGAACAGTAAAACAATGCGTTGCTCCCATTGACAAAAGTAGCATATTGAGCCAATGGTTAAATATGAAAGGAAATTATCGCTGTGGCAGAAATCGATGCCCAGCCTGTACCTATATGAACAACGGTGCTAAATATGTTATACCAGCTAATGGAACAAAAAAACATTGGATAAATTCATATATTAGTTGTACAACCACTAATGTGGTATACATGATAACCTGCAATATATGCAACATTAACTACATCGGTTCAACGATAAGGAAGTTATCCAAACGTTTTGCTGAACACCTAGGTGAAACACGACCGAATGCTACTAGATTATCTTCGGCGGTAGCACGACATTGTGTACAATATCACAGGGGTAGGACTGATAATCTCATATTAACTGGTTTAGAACGGGTGAAAAATCAGGAAAGAGGAGGTGATTAATTAAAGAAGCTTAGGATGAGGGAAGCGTTGTATATAATGAACTTTAACACCAGACAACCGCTAGGTATGAATAATAGAATGGATATTTCGTATATTTATTGATAATTATGCAATATAATTTATTAAACGAAATCAATATTTAACACAAAAAAAAAAAGGAAATATATAAATCATAATATTAGAATTAATATGATAAAAAATTAATGAAATGAAACATAATTACTAATATAATAAAATAAAATACAATGAATTATATTTGACATTTGCATATAAATAAAAGTTGCATAACATATATTCATGTAATGCAGGTAAGCAGATTCACCGCGGAAGCATATCCATTACTATATTTTAATGATTAGATCAGCATCTAGACATCATTTAAAAACAGAGATGAATAGTATATAAATGGCATTGATACGGTTAATAGTGTGCTTGTAAGGCTATGGTTCCACGGTCCGGAACCATAGCGCTTTGGACGGAGCGGAAATTCCGCTCCGTCTAAGCCCCGCCCCCTTTCTGACGCGCGATCTTTCCGGAGGTGTTCAGGACACCTCCGGAACACCTCCGGAAAGAGCGCAGGGCTACATAGCCCTGTGTTAATTCTGTTGCGGCGACGCACCGTCGCCGCAATACGCGAGGACATGCTGCGGTCTAAAAAGACGCGCCGCATGTCCGTTTACGCAGGTTTGCCACCTGGTATGTTACGCATAGTGGAGACGGGATTTCTTGAAATCCCCTCCACTATGCTGTAACATCTGGACGCTGCGTGTTTGGCGCTGCGCCAGCGCACAGCGCCAAACACGCAGCGTTTCCTGACCGTGGAAACTCACCCTAAGGAGTTTAGTAGTATTAACCAACCACACCTAAAGACTAATCATGTCACAGAAGGTGGTGAACTTTGGAATTACTGGCGCTTATTTTAAAAGCTGGCGTCCGCGGTGAGCATGCAGCCTAGCAATTTGACAAAGCTCATCTTTTGGAGCGAAACATGTAATTGCAACATTGTACCGCAGCACCTACTATGCAAGCAAGCATTTTTAGCTGACAAGCGATTCAATTAAGGATTTTTTTGACTTCACATGGAGATGGATTGGATTCTATTATATGAACTACAAAACCAAAACCAGACAAAAAGAACTGGATCCGGCGCATTGCGGCGCTCATAGACTTTCATTGTAAAAAAAAGCCGGAAGCGCCGATCCGGCGCATCCGGCCTTTTCGCCGGAGACAAAAAAGTTACATGAGACGTTTTTCCCAGACGCCGGATTGAGACCAGATGCCGGATCTGGCGAAAAACGGACTTGCCGCATGCCAATGCGGCGCAATCCGGCACTAATGTTAGTCTATGGTAAAAAACCGGATCCAGTTTTATTTTTTACCGGATCCAGTTTTCAGAAAACATGCCGGACTCGGCTGATTGAAAAAACCTGATGTGTGAAACAGGCCTAAGAGATGACTTGTCAGTGCAGCAAGGGATCATTTTTAAAGGAGACAGGGTTGTTATACCAGAAGTTCTCAGAAGAGACATACTGAAAACATTGCACTCTTCTCACTTAGGCATGGAAGGATGTCTACATCGAGCACGAGAATCTGTTTATTGGCCAGGAATGAATGACCACAGTAAAAATTATATAGCACATTGTGAAATATGTGTGTCGTGCAGTGATAAACAACCAAAGGAGACATTGCAACCTCATGAAATTCCACATAGGCCATGGTCAAAAATAGAAACGGACATGTCCACATGGAATGACAAAGTATACCTGATTACAGTGGACTATTTTTCAAACTTCTGCGAGGTTGATTTGTTGCAGGACACAAGGGCGAGAACAGTGATTAAAAAACTCAAGACCCCTTTTGCCAGGTATGGCATTACAGATATCATTTTCTCTGACAATGCGGTGCAGCTTACTTCGAAGAGTTCAAAGCCTTCAGCAAGAAATGGGAATTTGAACACCAGATGTCTTCTCCAAGATATTCTCAATATAATAGAAAAGCAGAGTCAGCAGTAAAAACGGCAAAAAACTAATGCAGAAAGCATAACAGGCAGGAACAGATGTATTTCCGCCTATACTGGATCATAGAAACACACCCACCAAGGCCTAGACAGCAGTCCGGCACAGAGGCTCATGAGTAGGCGTACAAGACACTCTTGCCAACTGCTAGTCATCTGTTAAAGCCAAAGTTGCTGGGAAACATCAAAGCTAAATTACAGAAGAATCATGATAGGCAAGCTTCCTATTACAATAAATCTGCAAAGGATCTGCCTGAGCTCCAGAGAAATGACAACATTCGGCTGCAGCCAAGCAGCACATTTGACAAACACTGGCAAAAGGCAAAGGTTGTCCAGAAACTAGGACCTCGGTCCTACGAAATTCTAACAGAGGAAGGAAGAAGACTAAGGAGGAATCGGAGATATCTGAGGAAAATGCAAGATAGAGATGATTCATGGCCTTTTGAACACTATCCTGACACCGAAGAAAACGAGGCAAGTACAAGTCAAGCACCAACAGTGATAGCTGACCATCAGGGTGAGGATTCAGGCCAGAGACAGGCAATATCAGAAGGCATATTAGCAGAATGAGAAGAACTACTGTACAAGATGTAGACGGTGATACATCTCATGTTACTAGAGCTGGCAGAAATATCAGAAAGTCGGCGTACCTCAAGGATTATATCTAACTGGACTTATTATTTTAGATCTCTAATTTGGTCATGTTATCCATTGTTTATTTTTCATTGTTCATTCAGTTAAAAGAGAAAGGATGTAGCAATGTTATATGATGATTTGGCCTCTAGGGGTCTCACTACGTTTATGTGTGTACTATAGTGTTGTTGGAACTTGCTGGTTGCAAGAGAGACTCATGTAAAGGAGGATTACACCGCATGTAATAACCAGCCTGTAAATACCAACAGAGTGTGATCCATGATGGAAAGCAACTAACAGAAAGGACAATTATGCCCCTTGATCTTTGCTGTAGTGTCCCCGAAGGGAACAAGTCAGTAAATAGTTCTGAATAGAGTTGAGCGAATGTTTCAAAATTTGGTTCCAATTATGATCAGCGGCGAATATTGTATTTGCAATATTCGCCAAACACAGCCAAATGTCATTGGAGTCAATGGGAGTAGAAATGACTGAATATGTTTGGAATCGATCGCCCAACATAAATTCTGCATGAATAGGGTACTAATATGGCACGAATATGGAAAATTCAGATTTGGCGACCGATTCTGAACATATTCGCTCAACTCTAGTTCTGAATAGTACATACTGTGACAGTTGATAAAACTACTGTGGATGTGAATCTTTATAGATTTTGAAGTTATGTCAGTGTGAATACTTAATGTTACCTTAAAATATAATAAAAATTTGTCCAGGACTTTCAGCAGCGTCAAGTACATGGACATTGAGCAGAAGCCGAGGACAGCACTCCTCTCTTCACTGCTCATGGTGCAAAATGGAGTAACAGGTTTCTTTTAGTCTTATCATTATAAAAGCAGATTGTAACATGCATAAAAAGACACTTTACTTATTGCTCCTGTAAGCAAACTTGGGATAAATGTATGTGTTTAAGAATAGCATGACATGAAAACAATATTGAAAACAATATTATCTACCACAAAACAGTAAGTGCTTTTGTAATTTGAGTGAAATAATGCCTGTTCCCTACAGATTGCTGAGAATTTTTTTTTCTTATAAAAAGCAAGGTGTGGTGGTGACAGGAGGAAGCTATGGAGGCAAAGAGATGATAAGACTTGGATAAATCCCCTGTGTCAGCTACACTAGAAAATGCAGACAAAGCAGCTGGCAAAGAGCAGGAACAGAGAACCAGCGGAAAGGAAGTTGGTAACAAAATAATCTTTTTTTTTTTGCTTGCTGTTTTGCTTGTCAAACAATAGGCAATCTGAGCAGTTTTTAAGCCTCAGCAAATGAAATCTGTCTGAACACCAAACTAAATCACCTAACTGCTTCAGGGTCAACAAACAGCTGTATACCCAATAGTTCTGTCTTTCTGTACTGGAAAACTATTAAAGAAACAAGTGCAAGTTCTTGCAAGTATTGGTAAATATTGATCTTGTCTTAGGTTGCAACTGACTAAATACATATACATATCCCACTCCTTGTAAAGAATTTTGATTGATGAAACATGAACATGTAAACATGTGTATAGCATCTTACTAAGACATACCTCTAAACTTTCTGAAAAAAAAGGCAGCTCATCAGACGCACAGAGCAGAATTATGGGCCACACCCTTAACCACCATGCCACACCTATTTACCATTGCACTCTTCCCTTGCTGCAAAAAAATGTTAGAATGCTATGCCTGAATGTTGTAAAAGCAACCCCACCAAAAAAAAACCTATAGAGGAATTGCAATTTTTTCATTATTTCATCCCACTTTTTTTCTTCATTTTTTTATTGTACCTTTTATGGAAAAATAAATGATATTGTTGAAAACTGCAGCATGCTCCGTAAAAAAATCCTGAATGTGGTTATGTCAACATAAAATAAAAGAAGAAAAGATGGAGGGTGAAAAATGCAAACTGTAAAAATGAGGTAAGTGATTAACCCCTTTCTGCCATCGGACGTACTGTCCCGTCCAGGTGACCTGGGCCCGTATCACAGCAGACACCCAGCACTATGTGCCAGGAGCGGTCACGGACCGCTCCCGGCACATTATCCCCTGGCACACTGTGATAAAAGATGATTGCAGTGTTCCGGGAAGCATCCGTCAGGGAGGGGGCTCACTGTGTGCTTCCCCGAGACCCTCAGAACAATGTGATCGCGCTGTTCTGAGGCCTTCCTCCCTGCAGGACCCCGGATCCAAGATGGCTGCAGGGTCCTTCGTGGTCTTGCAGGGAGGCGGCTTCCTCATTGCCTGCTGAGAGCAGGCGCTGAGAAAGCCTGCAGCACTGCCTGTCACATCACTGGTCTGACAGTGTGCTATGTCAGACCAGCGATCTGATCTTATACAGTAATGTCCCACCCTGGGACAATGTAAAAATGTAAAAAAATAAACATGCTTAAAAAAATTCTTAAATAATGAAAAAAAAAAATATTCCCCAATAATTTCATTTATTTAAATACATACAGCATCATCTGCGAAAAAATAAAAAAGTTATAGCTCGCAGAATAAAGCAATGCAAAAATAATTAATTTTTATATAAAATAGTTTTTATTGTATAAAAGCGCCAAAACTTAAAAAAATATAAATGAGGTATCGTTGTAATCGTACTGACCCGAAGAATAAAACTGCTTTATCAATTTTACCACACGTGGAACGGTATAAACGCCCCCCTCAAAATAAAATAATGAATTGCTGATTTTTGTTCATTCTATCCTCCCAAAAATCGTAATAAAAAGCGATCAAAAAAAGTCACGTGCCCAAAAATGGTACCAATAATAACGTCAACTCGTCCCGCAAAAATAAGACCTCACATGACTCTGTGGGCCAAAATATGGAAAAATTATAGCTCTCAAAATGTGATGATGCAAAAACTATTTTTTGCAATAAAAAGCATATTTTAGCGTGTGACAGCTGCCAAACATAAAAACCCGATATAAATAGTAAATCAAACCCCCCTTTATCACCCCCTTAGTTAGGGAAAAATAATAAAATTTAAAAAATGTATTTATTTCCATTTTCCCATTAGGGTTAGGGTTAAGGTTGGGGCTAAAGTTAGGGTTGGGGGTAAAGTTAGAAATAGGGCTAGGGTTGGGATTAGGTTTAGGGGTGTGTTAGGGTTAGGTTTGTGGTTAGGGTTATGGTTAGGGTTGGGACTAGGGTTAGGGGTGTGTTGGTGTTAGGGTTGGAGTTAGAATTGGGGGGTTTCCACTGTTTAGGCACATCAGTGGCCCTCCAAATGTGACATGACCTCTGAGCTCAATTTCAGCCAATTTAGCTTTGAAAAAGTTGAACAGTGCTCCTACCCTTCTGAGCTCTGCCATGCGCCAAAATAGTAGTTTACCCCCACATATGGGGTATCAGCGTACTCAGGACAAATTGCACAATAACTCTTGGGGTCTAATTTCTTCTATTGGACAAATAAAAATTGGGGGCGAAAATATCATTTTGTGGAAAAAAATTATGATTTTTTATTTCTATGGCTCTACGTTACAAACTTCTGTGAAGCACTTGGGGGTTCAAAGTGCTCCCCACACATCAAGATCAGTTCCTTTGGGGTCAAGTTGTGGAGGGTTTCCAATGTTTAGGCTCATCAGGGGTTCTCCAAATGCAACATGACGTCAGCAGACCATTCCATCGAAGTCTGCAATCCAAAACGTCACTACTTCCCTTCCGAGCCCCGATGTGTGCCCATACAGTAGTTTTCTCCCACATATGGAGTGTCAGCATACTCAGGACAAATTGGACAACATTGTTTGGGGTCCAATTTCTCCTGTTATCCTTGGGAAAATAAAAAGTTGGGGACTAAAAGATCATGTTTGTAGAAAAAATATGATTTTTTTATTTTCATGCTCGGGCGTTGTAAACTTTAGTGAAACACCTGGGGGTTCAAAGTTCTCACCACACATCTAGATAAGTTGCTTGAGGGGTCTAGTTTCCAAAATGGTGTCATTTGTGCGGGTTTCCACTGTCTAGGCACAGCAGGGGCTCTCCAAACGCGACTTGGCGTCCAGCCAATTCTGCGTTGAAAAAGTCAAATGGCACTCCTTTCCTTCCGAGCTCTGCCATGCACTCAAACAGTGGTTTATCCCCACATATGGGGTATCAGCGTACTCAGGACAAATTGCACAATAACTTTTGGGGTCTTGTTACCCTTTGGAAAATAAAAATTGGGGTGAAAAGATCATTTTTGTGGAAAAAATATGATTTTTTAATTTTACGGCTCTACGTTATAAACTTGTGTGAAGCACTTGGGAGTTTAAATTGCTCACCACAGATCTAGATAAGTTCCTTAGGGGGTCTAGTTTCCAAAATGGGGTCACTTGTGGGGGGTTTCCACTGTTTAGGCACATCAGGGGCTCTCCAAATGCAACATGGCGTCCAATCTCAATTCCAGCGAATTTTGGTTGGACAAAGTCAAATGGCTCTCCTTCCATTCCAAGCTCTGCCGTGCACCCAAACAGTGGTTCCCCCCACATATGGGGTATCAGCGTACTCAGGACAAATTGGACAACAACTTTTGTGGTCCAATTTCTCCTGTTACCCTTGGGAAAATAAAAAAATTGGTGACTAAAAGATAATTTTTTGTGGTAAAAAATAGGATTTTTTATTTTCATGCCCGGGCATTATAAACTTGTGTGAAGCACTTTGGGGTTCAAAGTTCTCACCACAAATCTACATAAGCTCCTTAGGGGGTATAGTTTCCAAAATAGGGTCACTTGTTCGGGTTTCCACTGTTTAGGCACATCTGGAGCACTGCAAACCGAACATGACACCCATCAACGTCTACATTCCAAAACGTTATTACTTCTTTCCAAGCCCTGCCGTGCGCCCAAAGTTTCCCCCCCCCCACATATGGGGTATCAGCGTACTCAGGACAAATTGAACAACAACTTTTGAGGTCCAATTTCCTTGGGAAAAATCAATAATTGGGGACTAAAAAAATCATTTTTGTGGAAAATTGTTTTTTTTTTTTTTCACACCCAGGCATTATCAACTTTTGTGAAACACTTGGGGGTTCAAAGTGCTCACAACAGATCTAGATAAGTTCCTTAAGGGGTCTAGTTTCCAAAATGGTGTCACTTGGGGGTTTCCACTGTTTAGGCGCATCAGGGGCTCTCCAAACGCGACATGGCGTCCAATCTCAATTCCAGCCAATTTTGGTTTGAAAAAGTCAAACGGTGCTCCTTCACTTACTTCCCTTCCGAGCCCCGATGTGTGCCCATACAGTGGTTTTCCCCCACATATGGGGTATCGGCATACTCAGGAGAAATTGCACAACAACTTTATCTGTCCATTTTCTCCTTTTACCCTTGTGAAAATAAAAAAAATGTTTGCAAAAATCATTTTTGTGACTAAGGCCGGGGTCACACTGGCGACAAAATCGGACGACTGCAAAGCGATGAAATATCGCATTGCAGTCGGACCAATGTTAATCTATGGAGCAGCTCCCACCATCCGATTTTTTGTCGTCCGTTTTATACGTGCGAGTGGGGTCGACAATCGCCAATGCAAGTCTATGGGTGCGATGAAAAATCGGATTACAAACAGACCGCACGTGTGACTTGTGATTAAATCGCAACGGTGTCCTTTAGAAAAGCCGGCAATTCATCCCCGGCTATACTGTAAAATCACACTGACAGGTTTAATAAAGAATAGAAAGAATAGATATATGCACATAGAATACATATATATATATATATATATATATATATGTATACATGTCATTGTGACACATATACACATATATATATATTTATAGTTCATACACTTCTACATAGTAGAATTTTGTAAAATTACAGACCCGACATGAAATGACACATGGTTTACATAGAGTTCACCATGTCATTTCATGCAGTTTGATATATGGTTTTCACTAACAATGACATGAGTGTATAAGTGCAAAATTTCATACATGTAGGGGTTAATTAAAGGTGCGTGGGCTCTCGCGCTATTTTCTCCACCAGATAGGCAAAGCCAGCGAGTGGGGTCAGATAATAATAGCCTAGGGAGGGTGCATTTATTTTGTGCCCCCCCTGGTTACTAACATCTGCCCCCAGCCACCCCAGAAAAGGCAAATCTATAATTAGATGCGCCCTTTTTGGCACTTATCCCGCCTATTCACATTGCCCTGTAGCGGTGGCTAATGGGTTAATAATGGGTTAAAGCCACCTTGCTATTAGAAGGTCACTTTAAGCCAGGTTAATTATTGAGAGTTGTCAATTAGACAACTCTCAATTATTAATCTTATTGTATGAAATAAAAAAAACACGCACACATTAATTAAAAATCATTTTAATGAAATAAACACAGTTTTTGACCATCTTTTATTGTACTGGTATTCCTTCGATTCCCTTGTTCTCCTGTAATAATTTTTTTTTTATAAAACATCAGGTCCAACGCTGTAATCCTTCACAAAGGGTTAACTGGTTTACAGCAAGCAGCGCAGCTAATGCTGGCAGCTCAGCTGTAAGCCCCCAAATGAATGAGCTCCTCTCCCGGCTGACAGGAGAGGAAGTGATTAGCTGGGAAGCTTAATTGATTGCTTCCCAGGCTAATAAGGTCAGCCTGGCTGACCTGAAGTGAACTGATTACTATGGGAAACAATGAGTTAAGCTTCCCAGTTAATAACTTCCTCTCCTGTCAGCCGGGAGAGGAGCTCATTTGTTCGGGGGCTTACAGCTGAGCTGCCAGCATTAGCTGCGCTGCTTGCTGTAAACCAGTTAACCCTTTGTGAAGGATTACAGCGTTGGACCTGGCAGAGCACCGGATAGGTATGAATAATGTTGTTTTATTATTTTTTTTATTACAGGAGAACAAGGGAATCAAAGGAATACCAGTACAATAAAAGATGGTCAAAAACTGTTTATTTCATTAAAATGATTTTTAATTAATGTGTGCGTGTTTTTTTTATTTCATACAATAGGATTAATAATTTATTTAGAGTTGTCTAATTGACAACTCTCAATTATTAACCTGGCTTAAAGTGACCTTCCAATAGCAAGGTGGCTTTAACCCATTATTAACCCATTAGCTACCGCTACATTGCAATGGGAATAGACGGGATAAGTGCCAGAAAGGGCGCATCTAACTATAGATTTGCCTTTTCTGGGGTGGCTGGGGGCAGATGTTAGCCAGGGGGGGCACAAAATAAATGCACCCTCCCTAGGCTATTATTATCTGCCCCCACTCGCTGGCTTTGCCTGTCTGGTGGAGAAAATAGCACGAGAGCCCACGCACCTTTAATTAACCCCTACATGTATGAAATTTTGCACACATACACTCATGTCATTGTTAGGCCTCTTTCACACATCCGTCTTTTTGAATCAGGCATGATCCGGCGTGTTGGTAAAAAAACGGATCCGGTACCGGATGCATTTTTTTACCATTGACTTTCATTAGCGCCGGATCGTGCCTGATGTCATTGTGTTGTATCCGTTTTTGTCCGGATCCGGCGGAAATGTACATTCCGGCGGCAGGACAAAACGGAGCATGTAACGTTTTTTTTTCTTTTGCCGGAGCCGCATGATGTGCCTGAAGCGGCGCATCAGGCGGCCGGAAACAATAGAATTCAATGGAACCGGATCAGACTTTTGTGCAATCCGGCAAAAGTCTGATCCGGATTCTGGAAATCAAGGTCTAACTACTACTACTACTACTACTACTACTACATTTTCCAGTGTCTCCGGGCATCAGAAACCCTCTTTTTCTGGGTTCAAAAGTTCAGGTCGGATCAGTTTTTTTTGTTTCAGCGCCGGATCCGTCCCTTCAGGTGTTCGATCAGGCCTGATACAAAAAGACTGATGTGTGAAAGAGGCCTTAATGAAAACCATATATCAAACTACATGAAATGATATGGGTTACTGTATGTAAACCATGTGTCATTTCATGTCGGGTCTGTAATTTTTCAAAAGCCGGCAATTGAATTAGCGACTATTATACTATGTAGAAGTGTATGAGCTATAAATATATATATGTCACAATGACATGTATATTATATATATATATATATATATATATATATATATATATATATGTATTCTATGTGTATATATCTATTCTTTCTTTTGCGATTTAAAAACTATTAATTTGGATCCATTATATGTCGGTTTTGCTAGCCACCGAAAAAATCTTGCAAGTCGGATGTCAATCGGATGTGAAACGTACGCTCAGATGCGACTAAATCGCATCATCGCAGTACAATCGGATGACAGACGGATCAATGTTCATGAAACTTTTGTGCGATAATCGTCCGACTAAAAGGGTCCGATTTTTTAGACGTTGTGTGTGACCCCGGCCTAAAAAGTTAAATGTTTATTTTTTCCTTCCATGTTGCTTCAGCTCCTGTAAAGCACCTGAAGGGTTAATAAACTTCTTGAATGTGGTTTTGAGTACCTTGAGTGGTGCAGTTTTATGAATGGTGTCACTTTTGGGTATTTTCTGCCATATAGACCCCTCAAAGTCACTTCAAATGTGAGATGGTCCCTAAAAAAATTGGCTTTGTAAATTTTGTTGTAAAAATGGGAAATCGCTGGTCAACTTTTAACCCTTATAATTTCCTAACAAAACAAAATTTGGGTTCCAAAATTGTGCTGATGTAAAGTAAACATGAGGGAAATGTTATTTATTAACTATTTTGTGTGACATATTTCTGTTTTAAGGGAATCAAAATTCAAAGTTTGAAAATTGCAAAATTTTCTAAATTTTCACCATATTTGCATTTTTTACAAAAATAAACGCAAGCTATAGTGAAGAAATTTTACCACTAACGTGATGTACAATATGTCTCGAGAAAACATTCTCAGAATCACAAAGATCCGTTGAAGCGTTCCAGAGTTATAACCTCATAAAGAGACAGTGGTCAGAATTGTAAAAATTGGCCTGGTCATTAACGTGCAAACCACCCTTGGGGGTAAAGGGGTTAAAGGGGTTGTGCAAGCTTGGGATAAAATTGCGCAGTCTCATGAACAGGCAGTCACAAGACTGCACGTGTGCGATTTTGCATACTTGTGGTCACACGTGATTAGTCTCATCAGTAGAGATGAGTGAACCTTTCACGGTTCAGTTCGGTTCCTGATGTTCGCCGAACTTGTTTGCTGAACGGTTTGTCCAAAATACCCAAATCCTATTGAATTCAATGGGAGGCAAAACCAAACGAATAAAAAATACCTTAAGGGAGGACAAAAAATTTCCCAAACAGCTCAAATTAGGGGCAAACACCAGGAAAAGTGGCATCAATTGACCCAGAGTACAAATAGTATAAATGCATTGCATGAATGCATGGGAAAGGGCTTGGACCAGCAGTTCTAGCTGAAACATTGATCGATATCAGGTGGATGAGTGACAGGTGTAGGCCTGCTGCTCTGAGAACCCTGCCAAGTTCAGGCAACAAACATGACGGAGACCCAACATGGAGTCCAAACATTTTCAAAAATTAGGGGCAGACAACAGGAAAAGTGGCATCAAATAACCCACAGTAGAAATTTGATAACGGAACAGCAGCAGTCATCCATGGGCCATGAGGTATCAGGGTCTGGGACAGCATTTAGAAGTTTGAATTGAAGTTTCAATTAAGACAAGATGGGTGAGGGAGAGGTGTAAGCCTTCTTTGCTGAGAGCCCTGATACTTCATGCAACAGCTCAGCTCAGACTGTTTTTTTTTCCCAGCCACACTTGGGTGGCACGAATATTAGCATGGTAGAGCACTAATGTTAGAAAAATGTAAGGATAGTAACACAGGTAGTTGCCTGAAAGTAAGTGCAAGCCTGCCGGTCTGGAAACTCTACTGCTACAGGCAACAGACATGAAGAAGACACAACTTGGAGTGCAAACATTTCAAAAAATTATTGCCACACACCACTAAAGTGCATCAATTTCCACAGAGTAGAAACAGTAAAATTGGCTTCTGATACCCCTTCCACAACAGGCAACCCACCAGATGTAGACCCAACTTGGAGTTTCCCCATTTCAAAAAACTATTATCACACATAACTAAAGTGGCATAAATTTCCCAACAGTAGAAATAATATAATGGGGCTCTGACACTCCTTTGACCACAGGCAACCCACCAGATGGAGACCCAACTTGGAGTCTTCACATTTCAAAAAGTCATTGCCTAACACCACTAAAGTGGCATCAATTTCCCCAGAGTAAAACACTATAATGGGCCTCTGACACAGAGTAGAAACAGTATAATTGGCCTATGACACCCTTTCAACAACAGGCAACCCATTAGATAGAGACCCAAACTGAAGTCTGCACATCTCAAAAAAATTATTGTCACACTCCACTAAAGTGACTTCAATCTCCACAAAACTGAAACAGTATAATGTGACTCTAACACACCTTCCACTACAGGCAACCCAACAGATAGAGACCCAACTTGGAGTTTCCACATTTCAAAAAATTATTGTCTTAAACCACTAAAGTGGCATTCATTTCCACAGAGTAGAAACAATATAATGAGCCTCTGACACCCCTTCCTCAACAAGCAACCCAAGAGATGGAGACACAACTTGGAGTCTCCACATTTCAAAAAAATTATTGCCACACGCCACTAAAGTGGCATCAATTTCCACAGAGCAAAAACAGTATAATGGGCATCTGATACACATTCTACTACTGGCATACCATCAAATGGAGACCCTTTTCAAAAAATTATTATCACACACCAATAAAGTGGCATCAATTTCCTCACAGTGGAAATAGTATCATGGGGCTCTGACAGACCTTCCGCTAAATGCAACCCACCAGATGGAGACCCAGCTTGGAGTCTCCACATTTCAAAAAATCATTGTCTTACACCACTAAAGTGGCATCAATTTCCACAGAGTAGAAACATTATAATGGGCCTCTGACACCCATTCCACAGCAAGCAACCCAAGAGATGGAGACTCAACTTGGAGTCTCCACATTTCAAAAAAATGTTTGTAACATCAGCAGCAGTAGCAACAGCAGGGACAGAAGCCACGATAAAGGTGTCACAGATAGTGTTGAGCGATACTTTCCAATATTGGGAAATATCGGATCAGATTGGATCGGACCGATACTCAAAAAGTATCGGATATCGCCGATTCTGATACCTGAAACCAATGCAAGTCAATGGGTCAGAAATATCGGAATTAAAATAAACCCTTTCTTTCCTTGTAGGTTAATTGTACATGAAGGAAAACAACTAAGAATAATGTAGAATGTATTGGGGGAGGTGGAGGAGACATTAAAGGCATAGTGGTTTAGCCCAATTAAATGGAATAGCAGGAATAATTTTTTTTTTTAAGACGTTCGAAGTAACAAAGAAATTGACTAAGTTGTTAACCTTTTTTGTATTTTGGCACATATGTGTTTCACTACTTCCATGCTCTTCACCTTCTTTTTTACTTCTCCCACACTTTCTCCTTCATGATCCTCAGCAGCAGCATCTTTTTCATCAACTTCTTCTTCACCTTATTTATCTTCTTCTTCACCTTCTTCCTCTTATTCTTTTTTTTTACATTCTTCATATTCTTCTTCTTCAACTATTATTCTTCTTCATATTCTACTTCTTCATCTACTTCCTATTCATCTTCTTCATCATATTCTTATTTGTGACAGGCATTCCTGTAGTTGTTATCGCTAAAAGTTTGAAGATTACACTTTTCTTTCTTGCTGTCACAAAAGATTTACAACAGGATTTGTCCGCGTTCAGTTTGGCCTGCAGCAGCAGGCATTTTCCAGGGGCACCACGAGGAGGAACGGACTCACCCCCATACACTGCTTAGTCTTCTTCTGCTTATAATTTAGAGCATATCGTTTGCTCTGATTTTTTGTCTTATGCTTAATGTTCTTATGCTTTTTGTTCTTCTGCTTCTTGGTCTTCTGTCTCTTGTTCTGTATTTTGGTGGTTGTCTTCTTGTTCTTTGTCCTCTTGGTCATCTTCTTCTGGGTAATATTTTTGGTCATTGGGGTGGTGTTCAGGCTCGTCGTCTTCATGGTCGTCATCTTTGGGGTCGTCGTCTTCTGCGGGGTGGTCTTCAGGGTCGTCGCCTCCAGGGTCGTCGTCAGGGAGATCCAGAGTGATTACCAAAAACCATTTAAAAAATCTTCAACTTGGAAATGTAGCAGAAGGTACAAGAAGGCTGAATAACTGCCGAGAACCAGCTGACTGTCCTGGAACCCGGATGGGTAGTAGAAAGAACAAGAGCCAATGGCACTACCGAGGACCAGCTGACGGTACTGGGACATGGTTACTAAGCAAGAGGTACCTGTGCTAGAAAGCACTACCAAGGACCAGCAGACGTTGTTGGAACTCGGATACCGAGATGGAGGCACCTAGGCCAAAGGCACTGCCGAGAACCAGCTGACGGTACTGGAACCCAGATGGGTATCAGAAGATACCCATGAAAAATAAAGTTGCAAGGCCGCGAGCCGGCCGCAGTTTACCGAATCCCACAGTCCTACAGGGGGTGCTTGTCCTATTGGCACTACAGAAACAGCCTTTAGTTCCATATCCCGCAGCCCACATAGGAAGCACCTAAACTGCAGGCACCATAGAGTCGGCTAACCCGACCGCAACACGACAGGACAACGTATTGGAGGCAAAGTGACGTTGACACTGCCCGGAAACAGCTGGCGTGCTGCAACCTGGCTGGGCAGGAGGGAGTACCTGTGCCAAAGACACTGCCAAGAACCAGCTGACGGTACTGGAACCCGAATGGGTATCAGAAGGTACCCATGAAAACCAAAGTTGCAAGGCCGCGAGCCGGCCACAGTTACCGAATCCCACAGTACTACAGGGTTTTTTTTGTCCTATTGGCACTATGGAAACAGCCTTTAGTTCCATATTCCGCAGCCCACATAGGAAGCACCTAAACTGCAGGCACCATAGAGTCGGCAAACCCAACCGCAACATGACAGGACAACATATTGGAGGCAAAGTGACGTTGACACTGCCCGTAAACTCGCGATGTTGGAGCCCAGGGATGAGAGTAGAAACAGAGTGGAGGCAGAGGCCTAATTGGAACAAGTGTAAAATCTGTACTTGTGTGAGTGTGGACAGAGCAGGAAAACTTGCCGGATACACAGCTGGGGATCAGCTGACATTACTGAACCCCAATACTACAGGAGCATATGTTGACTGTGCAGACGGCACTTCCGAGCAGCAACTGGCAGTGTTGGAGCCCAGGGATGAGAGTAGAAATAGACTGGAGGCAGAGGCCTAATTGGAACAAGTTGAAAATCTGTACTTGTGTGAGTTATGGACAGAGTAGGAGACATTGCCAGCTACACAGCTGGGGATCAGCTGACTTTACTGAACCCCAATAACACAGGAGCATATGTTGACTGTGCAGAAGGCACTTCGAGCAGCAACTGGCGGTGTTGGAGCCCAGGGTCAGTCAGGGTGTAGGCAGAGGCCTAATTGGAGCAAGTATTTTATCTGATGTAACTTGAATTTGGAGGGAGCAGGACTTATTGCCGTACACACAGCAGGGGATCAGCAGGCGTTACTGAACCCCACTAACACAGGAGCTAGTGTTTTTCTCTGCATACAGCACTTCTGAGCAGCAACTGGCGGTGTTGGAGCCCAGGGACAATCAGGGTGTAGGCTGAGGTCTAATTAGAGCAAGTATTTTATCTGATGTAACTTGAATTTGGAGGGAGCAGGACTTGTTGCTGGACACACAGCAGGGGATCAGCAGGCGTTACTGAACCCCACTAACACAGGAGCTAGTGTTTTTCTCTGTGCATACAGCACTTCTGAGCAGCAACTGGCGGTGTTGGAGCCCAGGGTCAATCAGGGTGTAGGCTGAGGCCTAATTGGAGCAAGTATTTTATCTGATGTAACTTGAATTTGGAGGGAGCAGGACTTATTGCCGGACACACAGCAGGGGATCAGCAGGCGTTACTGAACCCCATTAACACAGGAGCTAGTGTTTTTCTCTGTGCATACAGCACTTCTGAGCAGCAACTGGCGTTGTTGGAGCCCAGGGTCAATCAGGGTGTAGAAATCTCATATAGAGTAGTTGCCTAGTTCTGGGCACTTCAAAATGTATATACTCCAAACAAGGGAAACATAAGCTTTACTACCATAAAATGATGAATTTTATTCCAAAATATTTAAATATAGACATTTAAAATATAAGCGCATATATGCACATGGCGACAACAAATGCAACCAAAAAAGCCAACATAGGGTATAGGGGTTGAAATGAATGCATACAAGTACATTTCATAATCCATTAATGCTGCCTAATGAACGGTATGTACACCTGTACTATAGTGCAGACAATGTATGTAGGACTAGTCATCATCATCATTATAACTTATATGTGACAGTAAAAAATACAGTCATTGAGGACAACTCTTAGTTCACACCCCATATATTAAAGGTCCAGCATGTAATCCTGATAATATGGCGCAATAATCATGCATAACCTAGAAAAAGTGCATCGTGCATAGTGCAAATTGCTATGTATGCCTGCAAGTGCAGGTGAAACAACGCCAACGGATAGAAAAGGTATATGCTACCTATGTATCAGAGTGCATAGCGACTGATGGCGAATGGCGATATAATACTCTACCTCAATAAAGGCTGCGGCACCCCTCACGCGCATTTCGCTTGTAGCTTGTTGAAGAGGGGAAGTGGGTGTATGCTTGCGCGTTTGTTTTGCCGCCCAGACTGGCTTCCTGCTCTAACGCGTCGGGTATGGGAGCGGCTGGGCGTCATATGACGCTGACTTGCAGTGACGTTGCGCAGCATTCGTCAGCAGTAGCGCCGCTACAAAGCCGCCATCATGACTGATTCCCTCTATAAACATGCACCTATGAGCAACCATACACGCACGTCCCCTCTTGAAGAGGCTACAAGCGAAATGCGCGTTAGGGGTGCCGCAGCCTTTATTGAGGTACAGTATTATATCGCCATTCGCCATAAGTCGCTATGCCTCTGATACCAGATAGCATATACCTTTTCTATCCGTTGGCTTTGTTTACCGACTTTACAGCTGACATTGCTATTCTTGACTAGTGCACGATGCAACTTTTATAGGTTATGCATGAATATTCGCCTATTTCGTATTAGATTGGACCTTTAATTATTGGGGTGAACGAATAAGTGAAGTTGGACCTCATGAGTGTATTTTTACTGTAATATAAGTAATGGTACTGCTACATCCATGTCTGCACTATATTACAGGTGTGTACATACCGTTCCTTATAGGGGGTTATTGCAGCACTCTGGTCTCATACAGTGAGGCTGGTACAATGACTAGTACGTCCAATAGTAGGATATAACTTTTTACGCACACTCCAAATGATCAATTTGCATATTCAATGCAATTTATGGACAACTAAATTGTGAAGCCAAAACAGGAATGGTAAGATTAAAGCGACACTAATATCTAACGTTTGGTTACATTCCGAACCTAGTCATGTAGTCGCTGTGAATAAAAAACTATATAAATAACATATTAAATAAGAAAGATAAATAAAGGATGACATAAAGATTGGTACAAAAATCTCCAGTGAATAGTCGATATGTACAGATCCTTGAATAATAACAAATTGCAAAAGGTAGAGATGACATCGGGAGCGCCGACCGATACTAACGATCATCCAGGAAAGGTGACTTCTCTACAGGGTACAGACATTCTCAGACCGCTATCATTCAATAATCTTATTGCTTTGCTGACTGATTTACTCCTCAGGTTGGGAAACTCCCTGTCTCTGATGTTAAATTGAATAACGACTTCTAGGTATGATGCATTGATGCAAACTATCTAAATATACAATCTGACCACTTCTACAATGTATTGTTACTAAGTAACAGTAAGTTCTCAAATTTACAGTCTAATGTAAGCTTCCTTATCTTCTGCACATCTGCACTATCTAATTAAGGTATTATTAGTATTTCATTAGCTCAATTGAGCTTCACTCTCACAAGATACCACCAATATATATCTTCCATTAGGCATTTCCTATACGTTTTCAGATTACTATTGAGGCTTCTCTCTTAGAGACATTGGATACAGGTACCAGGCAATTAATGTGGTTGTCTAACACTGTATTATTGCATGTTTTTAACACTATTACTGTTGCTTGCAGCTATCCTCTATATTTGGACACTTATCCTTTATATTTGGACACTTATCTCTCTATATATCCACTCAAAAATTTTCCTTGGACTGAGGTAAAAAAAAAAAAAAAAAAAAATTCTATATACTTATGTGATTATTCTCATTGGCTCTGATGATCTATGAATATATATGGCTGCAACTTTATTGTCACTTCTACCTTTTGCCAATTTTGTTATTTTATTTTAAGACTGTACATATTGACTATTCACTGGAGATTTTTGTACCAATCTTTATGTCACCTTGTATTTACTTTCTTATTTTATATTGTTATTTATATAGTTCTTTTTATTCACAGCGACTACATGACTAAGGTTCTGGATGAACCGAAACGTTGAGATATTAGTGTCGCTTTATGCTTACATTCCTATTTTGTTTCACAAATTTAGTTGTCCACAATAAATTGATATTTTGCAAATTGATCATTTGGAGTGTGCGGTAAAAAGTTATTCCATACCGTTCCTTAGGCAGCATTAATGAATTATGAAATGTACTTGTATGCATTCATTTGAACCCCTATACCCTATGTAGGCCTTTTTGGTTGCATTTGTAGTGGCCATGTGCATATATGCGCTTATATTTAAAATGTCTATATTTACATATTTGGGACTACAATTCATCATTTTATGGTAGTAAAGCTTCCGTTTTTCTTGTTTGGAGCATATCAATCAGGGTGTCGGCTCAGGTCTATGTGGAGCAAGTTTAACATCTGATGTTGTGTGCATGTGGAGGGAGCAGGAGACTTATTGCCGGACACACAGCAGGGGAACAGCTGGCTTACAGAACCCCACTAACACAGGAGCTTGTGTTTTTCTCTGTGCAGATGGCATTTCTGAGCAGCAATTGGCAGTGTTGGAGCCCAGGGATTACAGTTCAGGTGGTAGAAACATGAACACAACAGGAGACATGGATACTGTTGCCAACCAATTATTTAATCTGAAACCGGACAGGCAAATTCAGTCGAGATCCAGGCCTTTTTCATTTTCAGAAAAGTAAGCCGGTCAACATTATCGGAGGATAGTCGCATGCGACGGTCTGTTAGTACACCACCTGCGGCACTAAAGACACGCTCCGATAATACACTAGCAGCAGGGCAAGCCAGCACCTCCAATGCATACTGGCTAAGCTCTGGCCATGTATCCAGCTTAGAGACCCAAAACTTGAAGGGGGAAGAGCCATCTGGGAATACACTGAGAGGGCAAGACATGTAGTCTGTCACCATCTGACGGAAACGTTGCTGACTGGAGCCGTCTGTGATGGTGTAGACATTTGTGGCGGGGACACAAAAGTTTGCCACATTTGGACTATACTGGTCTTGCCTTGTGCAAAGGCGCTGCTTCTGCTCCCTCTTGGTGCAGAGCTTCCTCCACTGCCTCGATGCACAGAGCTGCTTTGTAAAGCACTAGGCAGCACTGCTCTCGGGTGGAATGGAGAACATGATGGAATGCACCAGTGTGTCTTGGTACTCCCGCATTTTACGCTCCCGGTTCAACGGTGTTATGAGGCTTTGTAAGATGTCCCGGTAGCGAGGATCTAGGAGGCTGTACACCCAATAATCAGACGTGGTGAGAATGTGGGCGATGAGGCGGTCGTTTCTCAGGCACTGCAGCATGAAATCAACCATGTTCTGCAGACTCCCAACTGGCCAAGAAACGCTGTCCCCTGCAAGAGGCGTCATCTCTGCCTGCTCTGCATCACCCCACCCTCGCTCTACATACTGACTACTAGAGCATTGTGTACCTCCCTCCTCTGGAGAGATGTCTTCCTCCTCCATTGACTCCTCCTCATCCTCCTCACAAAGTGTCCCTGCCTAGGCCTTTGTGAGGAACCACGTTGCGCAGACTGCCCAGAAGCAGATGGCATTTGTGACTCCTCATTCTCCACCTCTTCCAAAACCTCATCCCTTAGTGCTTGCAGTGTTTTTGAAGCAGGCAGATAAGTGGGACAGTCATGCTGACTAGTGCATCATCTGCACTCGCCATCCGCGTGGAATCATCGAACGCACGCAAAACGTGGCAGATGTCCTTCATAGTGGCCCACTCAGTGGTGGTGAAGTGTGAACGGCGCGCAGTGCGACTTGTTTGCACCTGATGCAGCTGGTACTCCATTACTGCTGCCTGCTGCTCACACAACCGCTCCAACATATGTAACGTGGAATTCCACCTGGTGGGTAGGTCACATATGATGCGTTGTTCCGGAAGGCGGAATCGGCGTTGCAGTGCTGCAATGCGCAATCTTGCCATGCTGGAACGCTGCAAGTGAGCGCACTCTATGCGGACCTTGTGCAGCAGTGCATCAAGATCCGGATAGTCCCTCAAAAAACTCTGCATGACCAAGTTGAGCACATGTGCCAGACATGGTATGTGAGTGAGGTTGCCTAGGCCCAGAGCTGCCACCAGATTTTGGCCATTGTCACACACTACCATGCCTGGCTGGAGATTCGCTTGCACAAACCACACGTTGCTCTCCTGCTTGATGGCATTCCCGAGCTCCTGCGCTGTGTGGCTTCGATTCCCCATAGAAATTAATTTCAGGATGGCCTGTTGACGTTTGGCCACGGCTGTGCTCATATCGGTCGTAACAGGTAAGCGTTCACGGGTCCATGTGGAGGTAGACCGTGACGGCTCCTGCAGTGATGATTCTGAGGAACTGGAGTATGAGGAGGAGTCAATGTGTACTGACTGGATTCCTGCAATCCTTGGAGTTGGCAGAACACGTACAGCGCCACTCTCAACATTTGTACCCGGCTCCACAACATTTACCCAATGGGCAGTGAGGGAAAGGTATCATCCCTGTCCATGGTTACTGGTCCACGCATCGGTGGTCAGGTGGACCTTGCTACTGACACACGTTGCTCTCCTGCTTGATGGCATTCCGAGCTCCTGCGCTGTGTGGCTTCGATTCCCCATAGAAATTAATTTCAGGATGGCCTGTTGACGTTTGGCCACGGCTGTGCTCATATCGGTCGTAACAGGTAAGCGTTCACGGGTCCATGTGGAGGTAGACCGTGACGGCTCCTGCAGCGATGATTCTGAGGAACTGGAGTATGAGGAGGAGTCAATGTGTACTGATTGGATTCCTGCAATCCTTGGAGTTGGCAGAACACGTACAGCGCCACTCTCAACATCTGTACCCGGCTCCACAACATTTACCCAATGGGCAGTGAAGGAAAGGTATCATCCCTGTCCATGGTTACTGGTCCATCTGTGGTCAGGTGGACCTTGCTACTGACGGCGTTTAGTAGCGCTTGTTTAATTTTTCCCTCCACATGCTTTTGCAGGGCAGGGACGGCTTGCCTACTAAAATAAAAGCGGCTGGGCACGTTGTATTGTGGGACTGCCAATGCCATGAAGTTACGGAAGGTGTCAGTCTCCACCAGCCTGAATGACAGCATTTCAAGGGACAGGAGTTTTGCAATGCCAGCATTCAGAGCCTGTGCCTGTGCTCGGGGATGGTTTGCCGAGTATTGCAGCCTTTTCTCCCATGCCTGTGCTACCGATGGCTGTAGAGTGGCCTGGGAGTGTGAGGATGACAGGGAACGTGGTGCTGTGGGTGGAATTACACTGGGTCTCTGTACACCAGTGCCAGAGGTTCTTCCAGGGCGATCCTGTGAGGAAGCCGAACCAGCTGTGTGTGAGCTGGAGGAAGAGGCTACAACACGAGCTGAAGAGGTAGGTGGTGCTGTAGGTTGGCCTACGTCTTCAGTGTGTCTTTGTAACTCCACCACGTGCTTGATCTGCACATGTTTCCACATATTTGTGGTATTGAGGTTGCTGACACTTTTACCTCTTTTTACTTTTTGATTACACAGCTTGCATTTGACAAAGCAAATGTGATCTGCAACTGTGTCAAAAAAGGACCACGCACTGCAAGTCCTGGGAGCGCCCATTTTGGGTTTTGGAAGAGAACTGCTCCAAACGGGTGGCAAAGTGGAGGCTACAGGCAACCGAGTCTGACTCCTACCTCTCCCTCCTGTTTGGGCCGTTGGGGGAATCTCTTCCTCAGAGCTGCTCCCACCACCTTCCTGTTTCTCACGCCATTATGGGTCAAGGACCTCATCATCTACACTACCCTCTTCAAACACTTGCTTCTCCTGGGTCGTCTGGCCAGCACCGTGCGCAACATAAACTGGCACCTGAGTCTCATCATCATCAGATGCATTCTGAGGTGTGCTGACTAGTGTTGAGCGATACGATACCGCAAGTATCGGGTATCGGCCGATATTAGCTCTATCGGACTTTCGATACTTAGTTCCGATATTTTCGTCTTATCGGATACCGGAATCGAATTTGTCACTGTCACTGTCAGTGTCCGTCGGTCGGGTCTGTCAGGAGTCAGCGGCACTTACCTGGCAGAAGATCTCCGGCGGTCACGGGCTGGACTGCTTGATGGCCGCCATCATCTTTCCCCGGCGGTCACATGCAGTTTCTCGCGATAACTGCAGTGACTGCTGGGTAATCCCGGCCGTAAAGCAGTCAGTCCGATGACGTCACCGCCGGGGAAGCAGGTAATCAGCTGTGCTGCGTCGAGATGACAGGCTCTGCCTGTCATTGCGATGTAGCAGAGCTGGATCGTCGTGGGACTGTCGTTACTATGGACTGCGTCGGACAGGTGGTATACTGTTGGTTTGTTTTTTTTCTTTTTTACAGGAGATCGATGGCATCGCAGGAATGAGTGTATAATAAAATTAATGAAAACTATGTTGTCTCTTTTATTTCATTAAAATACTTTTTTCTTGCTGTGTCTTTTTTTTTATACATTTAAAAACTTTGGGATTAATAATGGATCGGTGTCTTATTGACACCTCTCCATTATTAACCGGGCTTATTCTCACCGTGCAATCAACGGTGACATTAACCCCTTATTACCCCACTTGCCACCACTACAGGGCAGTGGGAAGAGCCGGGTAAAGTGCCACAATTGGCACATCTTTTGATGCGCCAAATGTGGGGCTGCTGTAGCCTGGTATTATCAGGCTGTTGAGGGCCAAAATCCATGGGCCTTGACAGTCTTTTAATACCAGGCCACAGCAGTCTGCATTTTACTTGGCTGGTTAACAAAAATAGGGGACCCCTACGCCGTTTTTTTTTCGAGGGGATCCCCTATTTTTGTTAACCAGCCAAGCTAAGCAGACTGCTGTGGCCTGGTATTATCAGGCTGGCAAGGTCCATGGATATTGGATCCTTACCAGCCTGAAAAACCAGGCCTCAGCAGTCTGCTTCATCTGGCTGGTTAACAAAAATAGGGGGGACCCCACGCCAAATTTTTTTCGAGGGGATCCCCTATTTTTGTTAACCAGCCAAGATATGCAGACTGCTGTGGCCTGGTATTATCAGGCTGGCAAGCAGGGTCGGACTGAGGCACCGGGACACCGGAGAAACCTACGGTGGGCCCCAGCTCCTGCGTGGTGGCCCTGATTTAAAGGATAGGTCGCGGGGCAGAGGGGGCGGTGGCCCCGGGGCCCGCGCTCTGAGGGGGCCCACCCGGAGCTACGATACAGTTACATTCTGCGGCAGAGCAGGGAGAATCGCTCTCCCTGCTCTGCCGCCCGGAATCTATGGGGCCTGAACAGGCGTTGGGGAGGCCCGGTGCCAGCAGTGGGCCCCACACCCGTCATCGGAGGGTCAGCTTTATCGGCATCCAGCCGATAAAGCTGACCGCATGGAGAGAGAAGGAGCCAGCGCTCCTTCTCTCCCATAATTCCCCTCTCAGCGTATGACAGCGGGCGCAATAACATCACCTGCCGGCGCCCGCTGTCAGACGCTGAGAGGGAGAACAGTGAGCAGCACAGGAGCCGGGAGGTGAGTTTTTTTTTTATTTTTTTTTTAATGGGGGTGCAGTCGAGTCCTGGCTGGAGAAGTCGTCATGTTGGTGTGGGCCAGATGGAAAAGACATGAAAAGTGAACAATTCCATTAGAAAGAACATCAGCGGTAAGTCATTATCTGTACCTGTGCTGTAATCTATTATATGTTCTGTAGGACTGGTATTATTTAACACAGACCATATGGCGGTAATATCAATATTGGTCTTTTTATATATAGATTATTTTGGCCAACAGCGCGGTCATTTGCTGAGGTTCTCTGATGATGGGCCCACTCAGAAGTTTTGCCCCCACTAAACCAAAACCTTAGCTACGCCTATGGCTCTCTCTCTAGTCTTTCTTTCTCTCTCTCTGTTCTTTCCTTCTCGCTCTCTGTTCTTTTTTCTCTCTGTTCTTTCTTTCTCTCTTTTCTTTCTTTCCTCTCTTTCTTTCTCTGTTTGTTCTTTCTCTCTCGCTGCTCTTTCTTTCTTTTCCTCAGTACCAGCCACTGTGCCCTCATTACCAGTCAGTGTGATCAGCAGTGCTAAATGGTTACGCTTGGGGCAAGGATATGGGTGTGATTAGCTGTGAAATGGGTGTTGTCGGGGCGTGGCCTAAAATTTTCAGCGGCGCGCAACACGCGCCGCAGCCTTTAATCCTCTTTCCTGTCTTCCAAATTTGGGAGGTATGCTGTATGACCTCCCTGCAACTTCTGGCCATGCTCCTGATGAGCGCGACGGATGGTCTCGTGAGGGATCTCCTCCCACACCTGGACTAAAGCATCCACCAACTCCTGGACAGTCTGTGGTGCAACGTGGCATGGCCTAAAATTTTCTGCAGCATGCACAGCGTGCCACAGCCTTTGTCCCTCTTTCCCTTATTCAAAGGTTGGGAAGTATGATGTTGGGCCGCAAGAATATATTTTCTCTGGTGGGCCCAAGGTACTCCAGTCCGACGCTGCTGGCAAGGTCCATGTATGTTGGCTCCTTAACAGCCTTAAATACCATGCCTCAGCAGCAGGGGCGTACATATAAATCATGGGGCCCCATAGCAAAAGTCTGAATGTTCCCCACCCCCCCAAAAAAAACCCAGAGGCATTGTAAATGTAAAGTGCCAGCACAGTGAGGGAAGTTGAGTCGCACAGAGACAGGGGTTTTGGGGGTAGTCGGCACCGATCACGTCGACTTCTATGGGGGATGTCACGAGTAGCACAGCTCGGTCCGTGACCTGGGCGATCACTGGAATGTGGGATATTTCCAGGGGATGATAGAATGTTCGTGTAGTTTGTCGTGACGCCACCTGTAGTACCTGGTCAGGGTGTCCAGCGCTGCTGTGCAGGTCCTCTGGAAGGGATGGTGTAGTGCAGGTAGGTGAAAAGTCTTCTACAGGTAACACGCTATCCTTCCAGGGCAGATAGATGTGAGATAGAGCAATGGTGCAAAGTGATGTAGCAGAGTGGACTATGCGACGTAGTAAGAAAGCAGGAAACACTTCAAGTTAAACGTTGCATAATAAAATTTTTAATAATAACATTACAAAAGTGCAAATGGCTTATATTATGTGACATGTTTTGTTACTGTTCATACCCTTGATATGTGTTATACATGTGTGTTAATAAATACATATTCAACAAAAGTGCAAATAGCATTAGTGCCGAAGTTCGTGGAGACTTCTTAGGACTACCCCCACCGGGGTAACTTCACAGTGTCCTTTACTTGTGCTTGTGGAGGACTCGCTCCAAACCTCCAACTGTGGTCTTGGGTGGGCTGCAAGACTTTCCTTGAGCAGACCTCACTTTCGGCCACACCAAACGGGTTTTTAGTTTCTGAGGTAGTTGAAAATAGTGCACAGTAAAGTTTTTTGTAAAACCAAGATGGAGCACCGAAGTGCCAACTATTTACAGAAAAGTTTGTGAGCCAGTACAGTTCATGGCTTCAAAGTTCAACATTTTGATTACAGTGAAACACCATTACCCAACCTGGGTATATTAAGGCAACAATAAACTTGTTCTTCTGAACATTCACCCGTCCGGGTACATCAAACCATTACCCAACCTGGGTTATATTAAGGCAACAATAAACTGCTTTTTATGAACATTCACCCGTCCGGGTACATCAATAATTTAACTATTTACATACAGAGACCCTGTCCGGGTTATTTAGACTTCTTTGGCTGGCCTCTTCCAGGTACCACCTGGTACTCTTCTGGAGCTTGCCAAACATCCGTGACAGGAGGGTCCACCCAGACCTGATGACGTCGTGTGGCCTGTACAGTGACGTCGTGACCCGCTATCTGAGTCTGTGTGGCCACCTCTTTCATCTCCCTCCGGGTCTGGACCCCTATGTCCCGGACTGAACGAACCCCAGGGGGCCTAACAGGCGCCGGGTACGGGCCAGCTATCATTATCATGTCCATAGCTGGGGCTGCTGAGGAGACCACTGAGGGAGGCTGGGGAGATTTACGGCGTGGGGTGGGCACTTGTGCAGAGGCCTGGTTGGGGGAGGCTGAAGGCTCGTAGGGTCTGTCAGTTTCCTGACACTCTGGGGAGTAGGGGTCACACCTGGTAACATTTAGGGCGTACCATCCATTGTAACCCCAGTGTCGGGTGTAAGTCACCAAGTCTCCTGGCAACAGGTCCCTCCCCGGGTGTCCTTCTGGGAGGTGAGCCTCCACGTCCCGCCGGGTTACAAAAACTTCTAAATAAAGTCCAGGCTCCTGGATGAAGCCCCAACCACCTTTTAACTTAAAGTTCCGTACTGCACCCTTACGCCGCGGCTCCCTCACCGTACTTTTATCCTTTCTCATACATGCCTTCTCTGCCAGGTCCTACTCCAGGTGACGTTGCCGAAGCTTTTGGGATTCTCGCTGCTCTCTTTGTCGCTCTGCTTCCCGCTCCCGACGTCTCCACTCTTCCTCCTGACGCCGGTTGTAATTCTCCTCCACCAGCATCTCCATGTCTCCACCATCAAACGCCAGCTTACGATGTACGGTTTGCGGCAGCTCTCCTGGTGCCCGCCAGTCCTGGTGGCGCTCACCTGTGGCGGAAGCAGCCGGCTCTGGAACAGATGACGGTCGGGGCTCCGGTACAGGCAGGTAGAGCTCTGGTGCCTGTGCGGCCTCCTCCATGAGAACGGGTGTCGCTTCTTCTGCCTCAGCGACGGGGGCAGACAGCGGGATCTGGGGTGCTGGTGCGGCGTTTTCTGCAGGAACGGGTGCCTCCACTGTGATACTGGCAACCGGTTCAGATTGCAAGGGCTGGGATGCCCGCACGACCTCCTCTACTGGAATGGGTGCCTCCACTGAGATACTGGCAACCGGTTCAGATTGCAAGGGCTGGGATGCCCGCACGGCCTCCTGTACTGGAACGGGTGCCTCCACTGAGATACTGGCAACCGGTTCAGATTGCAAGGGCTGGGATGTCCGCATGGCCTCCTCTACTGGAACGGGTGCCTCACCTTCCGGTACAGACACTTCAGGGGGTAAGAGGGATTGGCGCCGCTCCAATTGTAGTTTTAGGGCCCGCCAGCTCGCTTCCATCCTGGCGACCTCTCCCGGTGCCGGTCCAGGTCTCTCAGGGTATCCTCCACTTCTTCCAGCGTAGGAGGGTTTCCAGGCCGGGTGCCAAACGGTGGCTCCGTGGCGATCGGGTCGCTTCCGTGGGGGAGAGCTCTGACTCCTCCATCCCTTCCCACTTCTGCTCACGTCCATTCGCCATCTCTGCCAAGTCACATGTGTCATTAGCATCAGGAGAGGCGACATCTTTGTAGGGAGGCGGGACCTTTGCGTTCGTTTCCGCCCACTGAGGAGGATGAGGAGGCGGAACTCCAGAGCTGTGGGGCACGATCTTACATTGCAGTAACATTTAGAGTGTGCGTACATCGTTTTCGCGCCACGGAGTGAGTGTACGCCCACGAGAGCACGCCTTATTCTTCACCTGTGCCTCGTGGCGCAGATAGACGGAAAAATGGCAAATACAGACTATGATGATTTTTGCAATTCTCAAGCAAAAAAACAGTTCAATTAAGGCACACAGGACTCGCTTATAGCGAGCTTCTGAATGCTGTTCGTGACGCCAAAGTTGAGTCGCACAGAGCCACAGGTTTTGGGGGTACTCGGCACCAAGCCGTCGACTTCTATGGGGGATGTGACGGGTAGCACAGCTATGTCCGTGCCTGGTCGTCACTGGAATGTGGGATATTTCCAGGGATG
>JARQOD010000004.1:93348211-93484376 GCA_033576555.1 Oophaga sylvatica | reverse complement strand
CAGGGATGAGAGTAAAATAGACTGGAGGCAGAGGCCTAATTGGAACAATTGAAAATCTGTACTTGTGTGAGTTATGGACAGAGTAGGAGACTTGCCAGCTACACAGCTGGGGATCAGCTGACTTTACTGAACCCCAATAACACAGGAGCATATGTTGACTGTGCAGAGGCACTTCCGAGCAGCAACTGGCGGTGTTGGAGCCCAGGGTCAGTCAGGGTGTAGCAGAGGCCTAATTGGAGCAAGTATTTTATCTGATGTAACTTGAATTTGGAGGGAGCAGGACTTATTGCCGTACACACAGCAGGGGATCAGCAGGCGTTACTGAACCCCACTAACACAGGAGCTAGTGTTTTTCTCTGCATACAGCACTTCTGAGCAGCACTGGCGGTGTTGGAGCCCAGGGACAATCAGGGTGTAGGCTGAGGTCTAATTAGAGCAAGTATTTTATCTGATGTAACTTGAATTTGGAGGGGCAGGACTTGTTGCTGGACACACAGCAGGGGATCAGCAGGCGTTACTGAACCCCACTAACACAGGAGCTAGTGTTTTTCTCTGTGCATACAGCACTTCTGAGCAGCAACTGGCGGTGTTGGAGCCCAGGTCAATCAGGGTGTAGGCTGAGGCCTAATGGAGCAAGTATTTTATCTGATGTAACTTGAATTTGGAGGGAGCAGGACTTATTGCCGGACACACAGCAGGGGATCAGCAGGCGTTACTGAACCCCATTAACACAGGGCTAGTGTTTTTCTCTGTGCATACAGCCTTTGAGCAGCAATGGCGTTGTTGGAGCCCAGGGTCAATCAGGGTGTAGAAATCTCATATAGAGTGTTGCCTAGTTCGGGGCACTTCAAAATGTATATACTCCAAACAAGGGAAACATAAGCTTTACTACCATAAAATGATGAATTTTTATTCCAAAATATTTAAATATAGACATTTAAAATATAAGCGCATATATGCACATGGCGACAACAAATGCAACCAAAAAAGCCAACATGGGGTATAGGGGTTGAAATGAATGCATACAAGTACATTTCATAATCCATTAATGCCTAATAACGTATGTACACCTGTACTATAGTGCAGACAATGTATGTAGGACTAGTCATCATCATCATTATAACTTATATGTGACAGTAAAAAATACAGTCATTGAGGACAACTCTTAGTTCACACCCCATATATTAAAGGTCCAGCATGTAATCCTGATAATATGGCGCAATAATCATGCATAACCTAGAAAAAGTGCATCGTGCATAGTGCAAATTGCTATGTATGCCTGCAAGTGCAGGTGAAACAACGCCAAACGGATAGAAAAGGTATATGCTACCTATGTATCAGAGTGCATAGCGACTGATGGCGAATGGCGATATAATACTCTACCTCAATAAAGGCTGCGCACCCTCACGCGCATTCGCTTGTAGCTTGTTGAAGAGGGAAGTGGGTGTATGCTTGCGCGTTTGTTTGCCGCCCAGACTGGCTTCCTGCTCTAACGCGTCGGGTATGGGAGCGGCGGGGCGTCAATTGACGCTGACTTGCAGTGACGTTTGCGCAGCATTCGTCAGCAAAAGCGCGCTAAACCGCCATCATGACTGATTCCCTCTATAAACATGCACCTATGAGCAACCATACACGCACGTCCCTCTTGAAGAGGCTACAAGCGAAATGCGCGTTAGGGGTGCCGCAGCCTTTATTGAGGTACAGTATTAATCGCCATTCGCCATAAGTCGCTATGCACTCTGATACCCAGATAGCATATACCTTTTCTATCGTTGGCGTTGTTTCACCTGCACTTTCAGGTATACATTGCTATTTTCACTATGCACGATGCACTTTTTATAGGTTATGCATGATTATTGCGCCTTATTATCAGGATTAGATGCTGGACCTTTAATATATGGGGGGTGAACTAAGAGTTGTCCTCAATGAGTGTATTTTTTACTGTCACATATAAGTAATGATGATGACTAGTCCTACATCCATTGTCTGCACTATATTACAGGTGTACATACCGTTCCTTATAAGGGGTTATTTAGCGAGCACTCAGGTCTCATACAGTTGAGGTGCTGGTACAATGGACTAGTACGTCCAATAGTAGGGAATAACTTTTTACCGCACACTCCAAATGATCAATTTGCAAAATATCAATTTATTGTGGACAACTAATTTGTGAAGCAAAACAGGAATGTAAGCATAAAGCGACACTAATATCTCAACGTTTCGGTTCATCCAGAACCTTAGTCATGTAGTCGCTGTGAATAAAAAAACTATATAAATAACATATATAAATAAGAAAGTAAATACAAGGTGACATAAAGATTGGTACAAAAATCTCCAGTGAATAGTCAATTGTACAGTCTTAAAATAAAATAACAAAATTGGCAAAAGGTAGAAGTGACATCGGGAGCGCCGCTGAACCCGATACTAACGATCACCAGGTAGGCTGACCTTCTCTACAGGGGTACAGACATTCTCAGACCGCTATCATTCAATAATGCTAATGTCTTTGCTGACTGATTACTCCCTCAGGTGGGAAACTCCCTTGATCTCTGAGGCTTATAATTGAAATAACTGACTGCCAGGTATGCTGCATAGAACTATCTAAACTTACATTCTGACCACTTCTACATGACTGTCCTGTTACTAAGTAACAGTACAGTTCTCAAATTTTACAGGCTAATAGAGTCTCCTTTCTTCTGGCCACCATCCGACTACTATACAGGTATATCAGGTATTTCATTAGCTCAATTGAGCTTCACTCTCACAAGATACCCCCAATATATATCTTCCATTAGGCATTTCCTATACGTTTTCAGATTACTATTGAGGCTTCTCTCTTAGAGACATTGGATACAGGTACCAGGCAATTAATGTGGTTGTCTAACACTGTATTATTGCATGTTTTTAACACTATTACTGTTGCTTGCAGCTATCCTCTATATTTGGACACTTATCCTTTATATTTGGACACTTATCTCTCTATATATCCACTCAAAAATTTTCCTTGGACTGAGGTAAAAAAAAAAAAAAAAAAAAAAAATTCTATATACTTATGTGATTATTCTCATTGGCTCTGATGATCTATGAATATATTGGCTGCAACTTTATTGTCACTTCTACCTTTTGCCAATTTTGTTATTTTATTTTAAGACTGTACATATTGACTATTCACTGGAGATTTTTGTACCAATCTTTATGTCACCTTGTATTTACTTTCTTATTTATATATGTTATTTATATAGTTCTTTTTTTCACAGCGACTACATGACTAAGGTTCTGGATGAACCGAAACGTTGAGATATTAGTGTCGCTTTATGCTTACATTCCTATTTTGTTTCACAAATTTAGTTGTCCACAATAAATTGATATTTTGCAAATTGATCATTTGGAGTGTGCGGTAAAAAGTTATTCCATACCGTTCCTTAGGCAGCATTAATGAATTATGAAATGTACTTGTATGCATTCATTTGAACCCCTATACCCTATGTAGGCCTTTTTGGTTGCATTTGTAGTGGCCATGTGCATATATGCGCTTATATTTAAAATGTCTATATTTACATATTTGGGACTACAATTCATCATTTTATGGTAGTAAAGCTTCCGTTTTTCTTGTTTGGAGCATATCAATCAGGGTGTCGGCTCAGGTCTATGTGGAGCAAGTTTAACATCTGATGTTGTGTGCATGTGGAGGGAGCAGGAGACTTATTGCCGGACACACAGCAGGGGAACAGCTGGCATTACAGAACCCCACTAACACAGGAGCTTGTGTTTTTCTCTGTGCAGATGGCATTCTGAGCAGCAATTGGCAGTGTTGGAGCCCAGGGATTACAGTTCAGGTGGTAGAAACATGAACACAACAGGAGACATGGATACTGTTGCCAACCAATTATTTAATCTGAAACCGGACAGGCAAATTCAGTCGAGATCCAGGCCTTTTTCATTTTCAGAAAAGTAAGCCGGTCAACATTATCGGAGGATAGTCGCATGCGACGGTCTGTTAGTACACCACCTGCGGCACTAAAGACACGCTCCGATAATACACTAGCAGCAGGGCAAGCCAGCACCTCCAATGCATACTGGCTAAGCTCTGGCCATGTATCCAGCTTAGAGACCCAAAACTTGAAGGGGGAAGAGCCTCTGGGAATACACTGAGAGGGCAAGACATGTAGTCTGTCACCATCTGACGGAAACGTTGCTGACTGGAGCCGTCTGTGATGGTGTAGACATTTGTGGCGGGGACACAAAAGTTTGCCACATTTGGACTATACTGGTCTTGCCTTGTGCAAAGGCGCTGCTTCTGCTCCCTCTTGGTGCAGAGCTTCCTCCACTGCCTCGATGCACAGAGCTGCTTTGTAAAGCACTAGGCAGCACTGCTCTCGGGTGGAATGGAGAACATGATGGAATGCACCAGTGTGTCTTGGTACTCCCGCATTTTACGCTCCCGGTTCAACGGTGTTATGAGGCTTTGTAAGTTGTCCCGGTAGCGAGGATCTAGGAGGCTGTACACCCAATAATCAGACGTGGTGAGAATGTGGGCGATGAGGCGGTCGTTTCTCAGGCACTGCAGCATGAAATCAACCATGTTCTGCAGACTCCCAACTGGCCAAGAAACGCTGTCCCCTGCAAGAGGCGTCATCTCTGCCTGCTCTGCATCACCCCACCCTCGCTCTACATACTGACTACTAGAGCATTGTGTACCTCCCTCCTCTGGAGAGATGTCTTCCTCCTCCATTGACTCCTCCTCATCCTCCTCACAAAGTGTCCCCTGCCTAGGCCTTTGTGAGGAACCACGTTGCGCAGACTGCCCAGAAGCAGATGGCATTTGTGACTCCTCATTCTCCACCTCTTCCAAAACCTCATCCCTTAGTGCTTGCAGTGTTTTTGAAGCAGGCAGATAAGTGGGACAGTCATGCTGACTAGTGCATCATCTGCACTCGCCATCCGCGTGGAATCATCGAACGCACGCAAAACGTGGCAGATGTCCTTCATAGTGGCCCACTCAGTGGTGGTGAAGTGTGAACGGCGCGCAGTGCGACTTGTTTGCACCTGATGCAGCTGGTACTCCATTACTGCTGCCTGCTGCTCACACAACCGCTCCAACATATGTAACGTGGAATTCCACCTGGTGGGTAGGTCACATATGATGCGTTGTTCCGGAAGGCGGAATCGGCGTTGCAGTGCTGCAATGCGCAATCTTGCCATGCTGGAACGCTGCAAGTGAGCGCACTCTATGCGGACCTTGTGCAGCAGTGCATCAAGATCCGGATAGTCCCTCAAAAAACTCTGCATGACCAAGTTGAGCACATGTGCCAGACATGGTATGTGAGTGAGGTTGCCTAGGCCCAGAGCTGCCACCAGATTTTGGCCATTGTCACACACTACCATGCCTGGCTGGAGATTCGCTTGCACAAACCACACGTTGCTCTCCTGCTTGATGGCATTCCCGAGCTCCTGCGCTGTGTGGCTTGATTCCCCATAGAAATTAATTTCAGGATGGCCTGTTGACGTTTGGCCACGGCTGTGCTCATATCGGTCGTAACAGGTAAGCGTTCACGGGTCCATGTGGAGGTAGACCGTGACGGCTCCTGCAGTGATGATTCTGAGGAACTGGAGTATGAGGAGGAGTCAATGTGTACTGACTGGATTCCTGCAATCCTTGGAGTTGGCAGAACACGTACAGCGCCACTCTCAACATTTGTACCCGGCTCCACAACATTTACCCAATGGGCAGTGAGGGAAAGGTATCATCCCTGTCCATGGTTACTGGTCCACGCATCGGTGGTCAGGTGGACCTTGCTACTGACACACGTTGCTCTCCTGCTTGATGGCATTCCAGAGCTCCTGCGCTGTGTGGCTTCGATTCCCCATAGAAATTAATTTCAGGATGGCCTGTTGACGTTTGGCCACGGCTGTGCTCATATCGGTCGTAACAGGTAAGCGTTCACGGGTCCATGTGGAGGTAGACCGTGACGGCTCCTGCAGCGATGATTCTGAGGAACTGGAGTATGAGGAGGAGTCAATGTGTACTGATTGGATTCCTGCAATCCTTGGAGTTGGCAGAACACGTACAGCGCCACTCTCAACATCTGTACCCGGCTCCACAACATTTACCCAATGGGCAGTGAAGGAAAGGTATCATCCCTGTCCATGGTTACTGGTCCATCTGTGGTCAGGTGGACCTTGCTACTGACGGCGTTTAGTAGCGCTTGTTTAATTTTTCCCTCCACATGCTTTTGCAGGGCAGGGACGGCTTGCCTACTAAAATAAAAGCGGCTGGGCACGTTGTATTGTGGGACTGCCAATGCCATGAAGTTACGGAAGGTGTCAGTCTCCACCAGCCTGAATGACAGCATTTCAAGGGACAGGAGTTTTGCAATGCCAGCATTCAGAGCCTGTGCCTGTGCTCGGGGATGGTTTGCCGAGTATTGCAGCCTTTTCTCCCATGCCTGTGCTACCGATGGCTGTAGAGTGGCCTGGGAGTGTGAGGATGACAGGGAACGTGGTGCTGTGGGTGGAATTACACTGGGTCTCTGTACACCAGTGCCAGAGGTTCTTCCAGGGCGATCCTGTGAGGAAGCCGAACCAGCTGTGTGTGAGCTGGAGGAAGAGGCTACAACACGAGCTGAAGAGGTAGGTGGTGCTGTAGGTTGGCCTACGTCTTCAGTGTGTCTTTGTAACTCCACCACGTGCTTGATCTGCACATGTTTCCACATATTTGTGGTATTGAGGTTGCTGACACTTTTACCTCTTTTTACTTTTTGATTACACAGCTTGCATTTGACAAAGCAAATGTGATCTGCAACTGTGTCAAAAAAGGACCACGCACTGCAAGTCCTGGGAGCGCCCATTTTGGGTTTTGGAAGAGAACTGCTCCAAACGGGTGGCAAAGTGGAGGCTACAGGCAACCGAGTCTGATCCTACCTCTCCCTCCTGTTTGGGCCGTTGGGGGAATCTCTTCCTCAGAGCTGCTCCCACCACCTTCCTGTTTCTCACGCCATTATGGGTCAAGGACCTCATCATCTACACTACCCTCTTCAAACACTTGCTTCTCCTGGGTCGTCTGGCCAGCACCGTGCGCAACATAAACTGGCACCTGAGTCTCATCATCATCAGATGCATTCTGAGGTGTGCTGACTAGTGTTGAGCGATACGATACCGCAAGTATCGGGTATCGGCCGATATTAGCTCTATCGGACTTTCGATACTTAGTTCCGATATTTTCGTCTTATCGGATACCGGAATCGAATTTGTCACTGTCACTGTCAGTGTCCGTCGGTCGGGTCTGTCAGGAGTCAGCGGCACTTACCTGGCAGAAGATCTCCGGCGGTCACGGGCTGGACTGCTTGATGGCCGCCATCATCTTTCCCCGGCGGTCACATGCAGTTTCTCGCGATAACTGCAGTGACTGCTGGGTAATCCCGGCCGTAAAGCAGTCAGTCCGATGACGTCACCGCCGGGGAAGCAGGTAATCAGCTGTGCTGCGTCGAGATGACAGGCTCTGCCTGTCATTGCGATGTAGCAGAGCTGGATCGTCGTGGGACTGTCGTTACTATGGACTGCGTCGGACAGGTGGTATACTGTTGGTTTGTTTTTTTTCTTTTTTTACAGGAGATCGATGGCATCGCAGGAATGAGTGTATAATAAAATTAATGAAAACTATGTTGTCTCTTTTATTTCATTAAAATACTTTTTTCTTGCTGTGTCTTTTTTTTTATACATTTAAAAACTTTGGGATTAATAATGGATCGGTGTCTTATTGACACCTCTCCATTATTAACCGGGCTTATTCTCACCGTGCAATCAACGGTGACATTAACCCCTTATTACCCCACTTGCCACCACTACAGGGCAGTGGGAAGAGCCGGGTAAAGTGCCACAATTGGCACATCTTTTGATGCGCCAAATGTGGGGCTGCTGTAGCCTGGTATTATCAGGCTGTTGAGGGCCAAAATCCATGGGCCTTGACAGTCTTTTAATACCAGGCCACAGCAGTCTGCATTTTACTTGGCTGGTTAACAAAAATAGGGGGACCCCTACGCCGTTTTTTTTTCGAGGGGATCCCCTATTTTTGTTAACCAGCCAAGCTAAGCAGACTGCTGTGGCCTGGTATTATCAGGCTGGCAAGGTCCATGGATATTGGATCCTTACCAGCCTGAAAAACCAGGCCTCAGCAGTCTGCTTCATCTGGCTGGTTAACAAAAATAGGGGGGACCCCACGCCAAATTTTTTTCGAGGGGATCCCCTATTTTTGTTAACCAGCCAAGATATGCAGACTGCTGTGGCCTGGTATTATCAGGCTGGCAAGCAGGGTCGGACTGAGGCACCGGGACACCGGAGAAACCTACGGTGGGCCCCAGCTCCTGCGTGGTGGGCCCTGATTTAAAGGATAGGTCGCGGGGCAGAGGGGGCGGTGGCCCCGGGGCCCGCGCTCTGAGGGGGCCCACCCGGAGCTACGATACAGTTACATTCTGCGGCAGAGCAGGGAGAATCGCTCTCCCTGCTCTGCCGCCCGGAATCTATGGGGCCTGAACAGGCGTTGGGGAGGCCCGGTGCCAGCAGTGGGCCCCACACCCGTCATCGGAGGGTCAGCTTTATCGGCATCCAGCGATAAAGCTGACCGCATGGAGAGAGAAGGAGCCCAGCGCTCCTTCTCTCCCATAATTCCCCTCTCAGCGTATGACAGCGGGCGCAATAACATCACCTGCCGGCGCCCGCTGTCAGACGCTGAGAGGGAGAACAGTGAGCAGCACAGGAGCCGGGAGGTGAGTTTTTTTTTATTTTTTTTTTAATGGGGGTGCAGTCGAGTCCTGGCTGGAGAAGTCGTCATGTTGGTGTGGGCCAGATGGAAAAGACATGAAAAGTGAACAATTCCATTAGAAAGAACATCAGCGGTAAGTCATTATCTGTACCTGTGCTGTAATCTATTATATGTTCTGTAGGACTGGTATTATTTAACACAGACCATATGGCGGTAATATCAATATTGGTCTTTTTATATATAGATTATTTTGGCCAACAGCGCGGTCATTTGCTGAGGTTCTCTGATGATGGGCCCACTCAGAAGTTTTGCCCCCACTAAACCAAAACCTAGCTACGCCTATGGCTCTCTCTCTAGTCTTTCTTTCTCTCTCTCTGTTCTTCCTTCTCGCTCTCTGTTCTTTTTTCTCTCTGTTCTTTCTTTCTCTCTTTTCTTTCTTTCCTCTCTTTCTTTCTCTGTTTGTTCTTTCTCTCTCGCTGCTCTTTCTTTCTTTTCCTCAGTACCAGCCACTGTGCCCTCATTACCAGTCAGTGTGATCAGCAGTGCTAAATGGTTACGCTTGGGGCAAGGATATGGGTGTGATTAGCTGTGAAATGGGTGTTGTCGGGGCGTGGCCTAAAATTTTCAGCGGCGCGCAACACGCGCCGCAGCCTTTAATCCTCTTTCCCGTCTTCCAAATTTGGGAGGTATGCTGTATGACCTCCCTACAACTTCTGGCCATGCTCCTGATGAGCGCGACGGATGGTCTCGTGAGGGATCTCCTCCCACACCTGGACTAAAGCATCCACCAACTCCTGGACAGTCTGTGGTGCAATGTGGCATGGCCTAAAATTTTCTGCAGCATGCACAGCGTGCCACAGCCTTTGTCCCTCTTTCCCTTATTCAAAGGTTGGGAAGTATGATGTTGGGCCGCAAGAATATATTTTCTCTGGTGGGCCCAAGGTACTCCAGTCCGACGCTGCTGGCAAGGTCCATGTATGTTGGCTCCTTAACAGCCTTAAATACCATGCCTCAGCAGCAGGGGCGTACATATAAATCATGGGGCCCCATAGCAAAAGTCTGAATGTTCCCCACCCCCCCCAAAAAAAAACCCAGAGGCATTGTAAATGTAAAGTGCCAGCACAGTGAGGGAAGTTGAGTCGCACAGAGACAGGGGTTTTGGGGTAGTCGGCACCGATCACGTCGACTTCTATGGGGGATGTCACGAGTAGCACAGCTCGGTCCGTGACCTGGGCGATCACTGGAATGTGGGATATTTCCAGGGGATGATAGAATGTTCGTGTAGTTTGTCGTGACGCCACCTGTAGTACCTGGTCAGGGTGTCCAGCGCTGCTGTGCAGGTCCTCTGGAAGGGATGGTGTAGTGCAGGTAGGTGAAAAGTCTTCTACAGGTAACACGCTATCCTTCCAGGGCAGATAGATGTGAGATAGAGCAATGGTGCAAAGTGATGTAGCAGAGTGGACTATGCGACGTAGTAAGAAAGCAGGAAACACTTCAAGTTAAACGTTGCATAATAAAATTTTTAATAATAACATTACAAAAGTGCAAATGGCTTATATTATGTGACATGTTTTGTTACTGTTCATACCCTTGATATGTGTTATACATGTGTGTTAATAAATACATATTCAACAAAAGTGCAAATAGCATTAGTGCCGAAGTTCGTGGAGACTTCTTAGGACTACCCCCACCGGGGTAACTTCACAGTGTCCTTTACTTGTGCTTGTGGAGGACTCGCTCCAAACCTCCAACTGTGGTCTTGGGTGGGCTGCAAGACTTTCCTTGAGCAGACCTCACTTTCGGCCACACCAAACGGGTTTTTAGTTTCTGAGGTAGTTGAAAATAGTGCACAGTAAAGTTTTTTGTAAAACCAAGATGGAGCACCGAAGTGCCAACTATTTACAGAAAAGTTTGTGAGCCAGTACAGTTCATGGCTTCAAAGTTCAACATTTTGATTACAGTGAAACACCATTACCCAACCTGGGTATATTAAGGCAACAATAAACTTGTTCTTCTGAACATTCACCCGTCCGGGTACATCAAACCATTACCCAACCTGGGTATATTAAGGCAACAATAAACTGCTTTTTATGAACATTCACCCGTCCGGGTACATCAATAATTTAACTATTTACATACAGAGACCCTGTCCGGGTTATTTAGACTTCTTTGGCTGGCCTCTTCCAGGTACCACCTGGTACTCTTCTGGAGCTTGCCAAACATCCGTGACAGGAGGGTCCACCCAGACCTGATGACGTCGTGTGGCCTGTACAGTGACGTCGTGACCCGCTATCTGAGTCTGTGTGGCCACCTCTTTCATCTCCCTCCGGGTCTGGACCCCTATGTCCCGGACTGAACGAACCCCAGGGGGCCTAACAGGCGCCGGGTACGGGCCAGCTATCATTATCATGTCCATAGCTGGGGCTGCTGAGGAGACCACTGAGGGAGGCTGGGGAGATTTACGGCGTGGGGTGGGCACTTGTGCAGAGGCCTGGTTGGGGGAGGCTGAAGGCTCGTAGGGTCTGTCAGTTTCCTGACACTCTGGGGAGTAGGGGTCACACCTGGTAACATTTAGGGCGTACCATCCATTGTAACCCCAGTGTCGGTGTAAGTCACCAAGTCTCCTGGCAACAGGTCCCTCCCCGGGTGTCCTTCTGGGAGGTGAGCCTCCACGTCCCGCCGGGTTACAAAAACTTCTAAATAAAGTCCAGGCTCCTGGATGAAGCCCCAACCACCTTTTAACTTAAAGTTCCGTACTGCACCCTTACGCCGCGGCTCCCTCACCGTACTTTTATCCTTTCTCATACATGCCTTCTCTGCCAGGTCCTACTCCAGGTGACGTTGCCGAAGCTTTTGGGATTCTCGCTGCTCTCTTTGTCGCTCTGCTTCCCGCTCCCGACGTCTCCACTCTTCCTCCTGACGCCGGTTGTAATTCTCCTCCACCAGCATCTCCATGTCTCCACCATCAAACGCCAGCTTACGATGTACGGTTTGCGGCAGCTCTCCTGGGCCCGCCAGTCCTGGGGCGCTCACCTGTGGCGGAAGCAGCCGGCTCTGGAACAGATGACGGTCGGGGCTCCGGTACAGGCAGGTAGAGCTCTGGTGCCTGTGCGGCCTCCTCCATGAGAACGGGTGTCGCTTCTTCTGCCTCAGCGACGGGGGCAGACAGCGGGATCTGGGGTGCTGGTGCGGCGTTTTCTGCAGGAACGGGTGCCTCCACTGTGATACTGGCAACCGGTTCAGATTGCAAGGGCTGGGATGCCCGCACGACCTCCTCTACTGGAATGGGTGCCTCCACTGAGATACTGGCAACCGGTTCAGATTGCAAGGGCTGGGATGCCCGCACGGCCTCCTGTACTGGAACGGGTGCCTCCACTGAGATACTGGCAACCGGTTCAGATTGCAAGGGCTGGGATGTCCGCATGGCCTCCTCTACTGGAACGGGTGCCTCACCTTCCGGTACAGACACTTCAGGGGGTAAGAGGGATTGGCGCCGCTCCAATTGTAGTTTTAGGGCCCGCCAGCTCGCTTCCATCCTGGCGACCTCCTCCCGGTGCCGGTCCAGGTCTCTCAGGGTATCCTCCACTTCTTCCAGCGTAGGAGGGTTTCCAGGCCGGGTGCCAAACGGTGGCTCCGTGGCGATCGGGTCGCTTCCGTGGGGGAGAGCTCTGACTCCTCCATCCCTTCCCACTTCTGCTCACGTCCATTCGCCATCTCTGCCAAGTCACATGTGTCATTAGCATCAGGAGAGGCGACATCTTTTGTAGGGAGGCGGGACCTTTGCGTTCGTTTCCGCCCACTGAGGAGGATGAGGAGGCGGAACTCCAGAGCTGTGGGGCACGATCTTACATTGCAGTAACATTTAGAGTGTGCGTACATCGTTTTCGCGCCACGGAGTGAGTGTACGCCCACGAGAGCACGCCCTTATTCTTCACCTGTGCCTCGTGGCGCAGATATGACGGAAAAATGGCAAATACAGACTATGATGATTTTTGCAATTCTCAAGCAAAAAAACAGTTCAATTAAGGCACACAGGACTCGCTTATAGCGAGCTTCTGAATGCTGTTCGTGACGCCAAAGTTGAGTCGCACAGAGCCACAGGTTTTGGGGGTACTCGGCACCAAGCCCGTCGACTTCTATGGGGATGTGACGGGTAGCACAGCTATGTCCGTGCCCTGGTCGCTCACTGGAATGTGGGATATTTCCAGGGGATGATAGAATGTTTGTGTAGTTTGTCATGACGCCACCTGTAGTACCTGGTCAGGGTGACCAGCGCTGCTGTGCAGGTCCTCTGGCAGGGATGGTGTAGTGCAGCTAGGTGATAAGTCTTGTACAGGTAAGACGGTATCCTTCCAGGGCAGATAGATGTGAGATAGAGCAATGGTGCAGAGTGATGTAGCAGAGTGGAGTATGCGACGTAGTAAGAAAGCAGGAAAGGAAACAATTCTTACTACAAAGACATGCAGCATAAGGCTGCCTCAACCCCTCCCATCCAACTAGCTACACCCTGTTCTAACCAGCCTGAGCTAGACCATCCCATTGGGTCCGCCTACACTCAGCTGGCATAGTGTACTGTTGAATGCAGTGGTTGGAGTCAATGGGGTGTTTCCTCCTTACCTGAGAGTAAGTTGTCACACCGCTGGGTGCGATGCAACATCTCTGTGGCGACTGGACCCTCGGGTGCTTCTGTCTTTTCACAAATGCCGGCTTTACCCGGCAATTGAATCAGAGGCTATTTTACTATGTAGAAGTGAATAAACTATAAATATATGTATATATATATGTCACAATGACATGTATATATATATATATATATATATGTATTCTAAGTGTGTATATTTTGTGTTTACAAGGAAAGAAAGTGTTTTTTTAGTTGCGATATTTTGTTCCCATAGACTTACATGGGACTTCCGGTATCGGAATCGGATATCGCCGATATTTAGTGATATCGGCGATACATTCCGATCCGATATTTTTAGATATCGAGCAGTATCGCTCAACACTAGTGCTGACCATAGGCACTGGCCCACCCGCCTCTTCAGATTCAGAGAGACAAAGCAGTTGTGCATCACTGCATACTTCCTCTTCTTCACATTCTAGAATGCTGCTTGGCTGGCCCCCTATTTCCAAGCCAACAGATTCAGAGAACAGAAGTAGAGACTGAGATGGCTCCTGTACAGAGCTCTCTGACTGCCTGGGCAATTTGGCTGATGGTGAAGAGACAGATGGTTGCTCTTCAGTGCTCTGGTCCTGAGAGGATGTGGAAGTAATTGATGTTGATGCGTTAGCTGCCATCCATCCGACAACGGCTTCAATTTGTTCTTCCCGCAGTGGGGTACGGCGAGTTCCTACAAAGCTGCGCATAAAGGACCGCTCCCGGGGAAAACTGGGGGATGCTGTGTCACTGGTGCTCACAGCAGGCACAGAATCCCCACGTCCTCTCCCTGCTGAAACTCCACGCCCACGACCACGTGCCTTACTCCCTGCCTTCTTCATCTTGGTAGATTGATAAAGATAGGCAGAAAAGTACTAAGGACTTAGTGTGCTCATTCCTGAACAGCTGCTAACAGGTATAAGAAACACTAAGTTTATTAAGTGTGGACTACACTTTAATATGAGCTAATGTGGCCTAACAAGTGTCAAGTGGAGTGTTTGGTGAACTTTATTAACTTTTTTTGTGTTTTTCACAAAAAAAAAGGTTGTGATTGAGACAAAAGATGTACAATCGATAGTATCACAAACTTTTTGTAGCTATTACAATGCAGGAAGGTAACCTACAATGCAATAGATGAGGATACAAAAAATAAGCTAATACTAATCTGGCTGGGCCTGCAGGCCACAAACCAGCAGAAAGGCTCCTCTATCTACTCCTATATAGTGTTTGCAACCAATCTAGCTGGATAGGAGAAATTCAGGAAAATAAACCACTACAGAAAAAATGGACAATGTATGAGGCAGTGACACACGCTGAGCGGACTACAACCAGCAGTGGATGCAGAACAAACTTCAGCGTGAGTTGCACTCACACACAGAGACCTGACAGACAGTCGTGAACGTGCAGAGAACTGTGCACTAGCAATGAAAGGCTACGCTATCTACTCCTATAGTGTTTGCAACCAATGTAATGGATACGGATGGAAGCGCAGCACAATAGGAGAGATCAGTAAAAATGAATTGAGCAGCAGCAATTAAACAAAAGAAAAAAGTATGAGGCAGTGACGCACACTGAGCAGACTACAACCAGCAGTGGATGCAGAACAAACTTCAGCGTGAGCTGCACTCACACACAGAGACCTGACAGACAGCCGTGAACAGTGCAGAGAACTGTGCACTAGCAATGAAAGGCTCCGCTATCTACTCCTATAGTGTTTGCAACCAATGTAATGGATACGGATGGAAGCGCAGCACACTAATAGGAGAGATCAGTAAAAATGAATTGAGCAGCAGCAATTAAACAAAAGAAAAAAGTATGAGGCAGTGACGCACGCTGAGCAGACTACAACCAGCAGTGGATGCAGAACAAACTTCAGCGTGAGTTGCACTCACACACAGAGACCTGACAGACAGCCGTGAACAATGCAGAGAACTGTGCACTAGCAATGAAAGGCTCTGCTACCTACTCCTATAGTGTTTGCAACCAATGTAATGGATATGGATGGAAGCGCAGCACACTAATAGGAGAGATCAGTAAAAATGAATTGAGCAGCAGCAATTAAACATAAGAAAAAAGTATGAGGCAGTGACGCACGCTGAGCAGACTACAACCAGAGATGGCTGCAGAACAAACTTCAGCGTGACCTGCACTCACACACAGACCTTGCAGACAGCTGTGAAAACAGCACTGCAAGGCAAAAGGAAGCTTTACACAGCGGTTGGTAAACTAGCCTGCCTAAAGCACAATACACAAAATCGCTATCACTAACTGTCCCTCAGAGTCAGAAGAGCAGCGTTCTGTCCCTAACTGAATTCACAGCAGAGTGAAACCAAAATGGCGGCGGCGCCTTTTATAGTGCATTCATGACATCATTTCAGCAGCCAATCACAGCCATGCCATTAGTTAACATGACCGCAGCCTTACAGGATGTTCCCACACTTCTTAGAATTCCTCATTGGCTGAATCAAATCACACTGCCTCTCATAGCATTGTGGGAACTTTTGATTCCGGTATTCGATATGGTAAAAGTATCGGAACTCAGTATCGGAATTCCGATACGGCGAATATATGCCGATACCCGATATTTGCGGTATCGGAATGCTCAACACTACTTATGACCATGTGATATATCAGTTTTTCTTTGTTAATAAATTTGCAAAAATTTCTACATTTCTGTTTTTTTTTCAGTCAAGAAAGGGTGCAGAGTGTACAATAATGAGAAAAAAAATGAACTTTTTTGCATTTACCAAATGGCTACAATGAAATAAAGAGTGAAAAATTTAAAGGGGTCTGAATACTTTCCGAGCCCACTGTACATCCTGGTCTTTTTGGCAAAGCAATTTTCCCTGCTAGTCAAATACCATTTGTGTATCTGCTAGGTGTTTTTTTGTCTACCTTCCCATCACCTTTCCTTTCTTCTCTATTAGGTTGGTGAGAGATTATTGAGAGATTATTCTTTTTTCATGTATTATTTTCTTTAGGTCTCCTTATTTCCCTTTCATGCATGTGCTTTAAGTATCCTCACTCTGGGTCCTCATTTTCCTCTGAACACTTTCCTTCTCCTGGTTAGCTGTACACAGCAGCCTACCCTCCTTGGGAGGTACGAGAAACCCCTCGATGGCCAGTTAGATTGCCAGAGCCGAGGTGGTGTTTTTTAGTTGTGCGGCTAGGGTTTGTCTAGTCTTTAAAGGGATCGGTAGTGTGTGGGTGCCTCTTCTCTGTGTTGTAGGCTTTATTATTCCCATTACCCATGTATGAGTGCGTTACATGCAGAACAATAACAGATGGCAATTCAACAGTTGTGAGTCAGGAAGTAGGTACAGATTGCACGAAATACAGCAGTTTGCAGAAATTATTACAGCTGAAAGAATTGGATAGTGGCAAACTCCAAAGCACATAATAACTGAACAAAAAGCTTGCTCAATATTCAAACAGTTGGCCTTGAAAGGCTTAGGGTGACGTTATTGAAGCTTGCTAGTTACCTTGTGAAACTTGATATGAATAACAGCAAAGGGCGGTAGCCATAGGACAAAGGAGCAGAGCCTGACCCTTGAGCAAAGGCAGGTGTGTAAAAATAGCATATATGGCTCTATTGCACGTTCAGAGGTGTCCATTTGTTTCAAGATTTGTGGATGAACCACTCCAATCATGTGCAATAATTTCCCTCCGAGTTTGGAAATGATAGCTTGGAATGACACTTATAGTTATCTTCCTTATCCCACAACCCCAGACAGTTGTTCAATACTTTTAACTCCCTGCTCCGCCCACCACTGCCCTCTCCAACTTCCCTAATCTCTGCTGAGGACTTCGCCAAGCACTTCAAAAACAAGATAGACCAAACACGTCAAGTCTTTATTATTGAACCACCAAAACCCTTTCGTATACCTGACCAATGCCCAAACCCCATAACCTCCTTATACAACATTACAGAAGGGGAGCTTGCTCATCTTCTCTCCAAATCACACCTTACCACTTGTGCACTCGACCCCATATCATCCCACCTCTTCCCCAACCTCGCCACCACTCTTACCCCATCAAAAACCCACCTCTTCAACCTATCACTAACTTCTGGTACCTTCCCTTCTGCTTTCCAACAAGCCACAATCACGCCTATCCTTAAAAAGTCAACCCTTGACCCAACCGCCATGCCAGCTATCGCCCAATATCTCTACTCCCATTCACTTCCAAACTCCTGGAGCAGCATGTCCACGCTGAACTTTCCTCCCATCTCTCATCTAACCTGCTCTTTGACAATCTACAATCTGGTTTCTGCCCCATCACTCCACCGAGACAGCCCAGACCAAAATTACTAACGACCTACTCACAGCCAAAGCGAACGGACAATACTCTATACTCCTCCTTCTAGACCTGTCCTCTGCCTTCGACACAGTTGACCACTGCCTCCTACTACAGATCCTCTCTTCCTTTGCCATCAAAGACCTCGCCCTATCCTGGATCTCCTCATTCCTCTCCAACCGCACATTCAGCGTCTCCCACTTCCACACTACCTCCTCATCCCACCCTCTCTCTGCTGGAGTCCCCCAAGGCTCTGTTCTAGGACCGCTACTCTTCTCAATCTATACACTTGGCCTGGAACAACTCATAAAGTCACACGGATTCCAGTACCACCGTTATGCCGATGAAACTCAGATCAACCTCTCTGGCCCACATGTCACCTCACTGGTCTCCAAAATCCCGGAGTGTCTATCAGCCATATCCGCCTTCTTCTCCTCCTGCTTCCTCAAACTGAATGTGGACAAATCTGAACTGATCATCTTTCCCCCATCTCACAGATCTTCCTTACCTGATCTATCTATCACAATTAACGACATCACGCTTTCCGCCGTACCGGAGGTCCTCTGCCTAGTAGTAACCCTTGACTCTGCCTTGTCCTTAAAACTGCACATCCAAGCTCTCTCCACTTCCTGCCGCCTCCAGCTCAAAAATATTTCCAAAATCCGTCCCTTCCTCAACCCTCACTCAACTAAAATGCTTGTGCATGCCCTCATCATCTCCCGTCTCGACTACTGCAACATCCTTTTCTGTGGCCTCCCTGCTAACACCCTCACACCTCTCCAGTCCATCCTTAACTCTGCTGCCAGATTAATTCATCTCTCTCCTCGCTACTCCTCCGCTTCTCCTCTCTGGAAATCTCTTCACTGGCTCCCACACCCTCAGCGTATCTAGTTCAAATTACTAACACTGACCTACAAGGCCATCTATAACCTGTCTCCTCCATAAATCTCTGAACTAATCTCCAGATACCTTCCCTCACGTAATCTCCGATCCCCCCAAGACCTCCTTCTCTCCTCCACACTTATTCGCTCCTCACCCAACCACCTCCAAGACTTCTCCTGAATAGCCCCATCCTCTGGAATTCTTTGCCCCAACACGTCCGGCTATCAACCACACTCGGGTCCTTCAGACGGAACCTGAAAACCCATCTCTTCAGGAAAGCCTACAGCCTGCAATGATCCCCGCTGCCTCCTCATCACTACTGGAGCTACCGCCTCACCATCACTGGAGCTGCTGGAACCCCCCAACCTACTGTTTCCTTCCCCACCATCCTGTAGAATGTAAGCCAGTAAGGGCAGGGTCCTCTCTCCACTCTATATCAGTCTGTGATTGTTAGTTTGTTTACTGTAAGTGATATCTGTAATCTGTATGTAACCCCTTCTCATGTACAGCACCATGGAATCAATGGCGCTATATAAATAAATATTAATAATAATAATAGTTGTGATAACTTGATATGGCATCTCTGTATAAAGTAACTTAAATGAAGGTGTGAGCCAGACACTTTTTTTTCTTCAGTCAGGAAATGTTCAATAAGACCTGTTATTTACTTATTTCAACTGTTGAGTTGGAACGTTCTCTCTTCTCCAATAGCTGGTTCATTTTCTTTTTTAACTTTTTACTTGATACACAGTAAAACACTTTTATTTAGCAATTCACTTCAAAGGCTAGAACTAAGGATATATGCTATATGTGCACAATGTTCACAGGAGAGAGAAGGCAGTCAAGGTTCCCCGCCACCGCCTTACATGGCCACTCACCAAACCATCCGGATCATTGTGGGACATGTACAGTACAGACCAAAAGTTTGGACACACCTTCTCATTTAAAGATTTTTCTGTATTTTCATGACTATGAAAATTGTACATTCACACTGAAGGCATCAAAGCTATGAATTAACGCATGTGGAATTATATACTTAACAAAAGACTGTGAAACAACTGAAAATATGTCTTATATTCAAGGTTCTTCAAAGTAGCCACCTTTTGCTTTGATGACTGCTTTGCACATTCTTAGCATTCTCTTGATGAGCTTCAAGAGGTAGTCACCGGAAATGGTCTTCAAACAATCTTGAAGGAGTTCCCAGAGATGCTTAGCACTTGTTGGCCCTTTTGCCTTCACTCTGCGGTCCAGCTCACCCCAAACCATCTCAATTGGGTTCAGGTCTGGTGACTGTGGAGGCCAGGTCATCTGGCCTAGCACCTCATCACTCTCCCTCTTGGTCAAATAGCCCTTACGCAGCCTGGAGGTGTGTTTGGGATCATTGTCCTGTTGAAAAATAAATGATGGTCCAACTAAACGTAAACCGGAGGGAATAGCATGCCGCTGCAAGATTCTGTGGTAGCCATGCTGGTTCAGGATGCCTTCAATTTTGAATAAATCCCGAACAGTGTCACCAGCAAAGCACCCCCACACCATCACACCTCCTCCTCCATGCTTAACGGTGGGAACCATGCATGTAGAGTCCATCTGTTCACCTTTTCTGCATCGCACAAAGACACGGTGGTTGGAACCAAAGATCTCAAATTTGGACTCATAAGACAAAAGCACAGAATTCTACTGGTCTAATGTCCATTCCTTGTGTTCTTTAGCCCAAACAAGTTTCTTCTGTTTGTTACCTGTCCTTAGCAGTGGTTTCCTTGCAGCTATTTTACCATGAAGGCCTTTTGCACAAAGTCTCCTCTTAACAGTTGTTGTAGAGATGTGTCTGCTGCTAGAACTCTGTGAGGCATTGACCTGATCTCTAATCTGAGCTGCTGTAAACCTGCGACTTCTGAGGCTGGTGACTCAGATAAACTTATCCTCAGAAGCAGAGGTGACTCTTGGTCTTCCTTTCCTGGGGCAGTCCTCATGTGAGCCAGTTTCTTTGTAGCGCTTGATGGTTTTTGCAACTGTACTTGGGGACACTTTCAAAGTTTTCCCAATTTTTCGGACTGACTGACCTTCATTTCTTAAAGTAATGATGGCCACTCATTTTTCTTTACTTAGCTGCTTTTTTCTTGCCATAATACAAATTCTAACAGTCTAATCAGTAGGACTATCAGCTCTGTATCCACCAGACTTCTGCACAACACAACTGATGGTCCCAACCCCATTTATAAGGCCAGAAATCCCACTTATTAAACCTGAGAGGGCACACCTGTGAAGTGAAAACCATTTCCGGTGACTACCTCTTGAAGCTCATTAAGAGAATGCCAAGAGTGTGCAAAACAGTCATCAAAGCAAAAGGTGGCTACTTTGAAGAACCTAGAATATAAGACATAATTTCAGTTGTTACACACTTTTTTGTTAAGTATATAATTCCACATGCGTTAATTCATAGTTTTGATGACTTCAGTGTGAATGTACAATTTTCATAGTCATGAAAATACAGAAAAATCTTTAAATGAGAAGGTGTATCCAAACTTTTGGTCTGTACTGTACATTAATGGATTATTGGTGGAAAGGTGAGCATAACTTTGCTTTTTTATTTTTATGTTTTTACTGAATAAATGGGTAAAAGAGAGTCTAGTGTTTTTATTTTAAATAAAAGACTTTACTCTGTGTGTATATTAAATTTGACTATGGGATAAGTAATGGGGAAGTCTGATAGATGTCTCTCCATCAATAACTCCTGTGCTTGATGTTAATGAACATAAAACAGCTGCCAGCAACCCCAAAACTGTTTCCCCACTTGCCACTGCAGCAGGGCAAGTAGGAAGAGCTGGGCAAAGTGCCAGAATTGGCTAATCTAAAGGATGTGCCTTTTCTGGGGTGACTGTGGGCTGCTATTTTTAGGCTGGTGAGGGCCATTATCCATGACCCATTCCAGCCTGATAATATTAGTCTCCATGTGTTAGCTTTAGCTTGGCAGGTTATCAAAAATAAATAATTTAAAAAACGGTGTGGGAACCCATCTATTTTTGATATGCAGCCATGATAAAGCTGACTGCTGAGGATAGCTGTCAGTTTTGCCTGCGCTGATTATCAAGAATAGAGGGGGCCGCACAGCATTTTTTTGTTTTATTTATTTAATTATTAGGTAAATGGACAGGTGCCAACTGGTGAACACACTCAACATCGTAAGCCTGTTCTGACTGCTATCAATGAGACCAGTCATATGATTATGGTGACCTTTTCACCTCAGGTCACAGCAGCTGGCATCTGTGTAACAGTGTGGGAACCACAAAGCGGCGTGAAACGTTACTGCTGTTCAGAGCTGGTATTTCTCGCCCTATCAGATGACAGCATGGGAATTTTCAGATGTTTGGGCCCCTCATTCATTTGTTGGGGTCTGACTTCGGGTTTGAGTTCAGGTACTGTTTTGGTACCCGAACCGAACTTTTTTCAAAATTCAGCCGAACCTGAACATCCACGGATCCACTTATCACTAATAATGAGTTAATATGTTTTTATTTGGTTCATTTATATTCTGCAAGGGGAATTTATAAGAATCAGATGTATTTGCATAAGAGTCTTACAATATTCAAATCAGGAAGATCATCTGAAAATTAATAAAAAAAACTCCAAAATATTCTGTAAAGATGTGCTATACTATTTGCCTTGATACAACAGAACACTGATGGGTGGCCAAGCTAGGCAAAAGTTTTATGTGGGAAAATAACTGTTCATTTCATATAAATGAAGTTATTACATCTTTTATGGAATGACAATATAAGAACCTCCGTTGACTTTTCAATTTCGAATTAGGCAATAACTGCCATTTTATTTTTTTGTCTAAAGCAGCAAAAAACGTTCTCAGTAATATGAAGCGATTTACAACTGACATCTCTTCCTTCTTATTTGTCTTCCTCCCTGATCTGTTTATATTTAAAATTTAAATTTCATACCCAGGTGATTTGGCTTTGTAAGTGAGCTCATTCACTTGACTTCCACAGGCTCAGTCTTTAAGTTTCATTATTCCAGCTGGATTATAATAAAAGTTCAAAAACATACACATTCAGCCACTGTGTTTCCCAGCAGCTTTGACAGTCTCTCTAGGAAAATCAAAGTCACAGTTGACATTTTTCAAGAATTCATCATAATTAAAACAGACGGAATTCTGTTTCTTCCATAATAATGTCAGCTAAGCATAATTTTTCTTAGTGGGAACAAGTATCATATGGTATTTTTGCATAACATGAGGCAATCAAACTTCTAATGAATCTTTTTAAATCACACTCTATTTAATAAATATTAAAGCTCAAATTTATCAAAGCTTTTACTCAAAACAACTGGCATAAAATAGTTTGAAAAGCCCAAATTTTTGCTCATTGCAAGACTGCACAAAAATTTTGACTATTGGTCACACCATTTTTGCTCAGCTCCACCAGTGACTAAGTGGGTATAGCTAGGGTTGGGCTCTTCTGGGTGTAGCTCATTAAATTCATTATTGGATTAGCATTTGTGGCAAAACGTTTTGAATGCAGCATATTTTTGCTGCATCCAAAATGCTGCCTTCAAATCACACAGGCTATGGGTGACACTAGCTTCTGTGCTGCAGATGATAATTTACATTCTGCGACTCATAAACCTGCGCCACTGGTGAGTTTTTGCAGCATCAAATAGAAGCACAGTTTGTATGCGATTTCTGTAAATCCCATCCAATGTGCTTGTAACCTATAATGCAGCGTTTCTGATGCAGCGAAGGTGAGCTGAATCCAAAACGCTGTTATTTCAGATTGTGGGCACATAGTCTTAGAGGCTTGTTCCTCTTAGGCCACGTTCACATGTTCAGCATGTAGTCAGTGTTTTACATCAGTATTTGTAATCCAAAACCAGGAGTGGGTGAAAAAGACAGAAAAGGTGACGTGTTTCTACTATACATATCCTTTGACTGTTCCACTCCTGACTTTGGTTTACAAATACTGATATAAAATACTGACCAAAAACTGAATGTGTGAATGTGGCTTTAATAAATTGAATTCTCGCTCTCCACCTTGCCTCATCATTAAAACTGGTGTGAAAAATGCTGGTTTTTATTAATCATGGACTTTAGGTTTATTCATGGGTTGCAGTCATGTAATTCTTATTTTCAGATCAATTATTTCAAAAGCTGCATCATAATAATTGTGTGAATAAACTCTTTAGAGGGCATATAAACTCAGATTTTTCCATTTATGTTTAATATAATGCAGTATGAATGCATACAGTTAGGTCCATATATATTTGGACAGAGACAGCATTTATCTAATTTTGGTTCTAGACATTACCACAATGAATTTGAAACAAAACAATTCAGATGCAGTTGAAGTTCAGACTTTCAGCTTTCATTTGAGGGTATCCACATTAAAATTGGATGAAGGGTTTAGGAGTTTCAGCTCTTTAACATGTGCCACCCTGTTTTTAAAGGGACCAAAAGTAATTGGACAAATGACTCCAAGGCTATTTCATGGACAGGTGTGGGCAATCCCTTTGTTATGTCATTCTCAATTAAGCAGATGAAAGGGCCGGAGTTGATTTGAGGTGTGGTGTTTGCATTTGGAAGGTTTTGCTGTGAAGGAAACATGCGGTCACAGGAGCTCTCCATGCAGGTGAAACAAGCCATCCTTAAGCTGCAAGAACAGAAAAAAAACCATCCAAGAAATTGCTACAACATTAGAAGTGGCAAAATCTACAATTTGGTACATCCTGAGAAAGAAAGAAAGCACTGGTGAACTCATCAATCCAAAAGGACCTGGGAGCCCACGGAAGACAACAGTGGTGGATGATCGCCGCATACTTTCTTTGGTGAAGAAGAACCCGTTCACAACATCAACTGAAGTCCAGAACACTCTCAGTGAAGTAGGTATATCTGTCTCTAAGTCAACAGTAAAGAGAAGACTCCATGAAAGTAAATACAAAGGGTTCACATCTAGATGCAAACCATTCATCAATTCCAAAAATAGACAGGCCAGAGTTAAATTTGCTGAAAAACACCTCCAGAAGCCAGCTCAGTTCTGGAAAAGTATTCTATGGACAGATGAGACAAAGATCAACCTGTACCAGAATGATGGGAAGCCAAAAGTTTGGAGAAGAAAGGGAATGGCACATGATCCAAGGCACACCACATCTTCTGTAAAACATGGTGGAGGCAACGTGATGGCATGGGCATGCATGGCTTTCAATGGCACTGGGTCACTTGTGTTTATTGATGACATAACAGCAGACAAGATTAGCCGGATGAATTCTGAAGTGTACCGGGATATACTTTCAGCCCAGATTCAGCCAAATGCTGCAAACTTGATTGGACGGCGCTTCATAGTACAGATGGATAATGACCCCAAGCATACAGCCAAAGCTACACAGGAGTTCATGAGTGCAAAAAAGTGGAACATTCTTCAATGGCCAAGTCAATCACCAGATCTTAACCCAATTGAGCATGCATTTCACTTGCTCAAATCCAGACTTAAGAGGGAAAGACCCACAAACAAGCAAGACCTGAAGGCTGAGGCTGTAAAGGCCTGGCAAAGCATTAAGAAGGAGGAAACCCAGCGTTTGGTGATGTCCATGGGTTCCAGACTTAAGGCAGTGATTGCCTCCAAAGGATTCGCCACAAAATATTGGAAATAAAAATATTTTGTTTGGGTTATGTTTATTTGTCCAATTACTTTTGACCTCCTAAAATGTGGAGTGTTTGTAAAGAAATGTGTACAATTCCTACATTTTCTAACACATATTTTTGTACAACCCTTCAAATTAAACGTTACAATCTGCACTTGAATTCTGTTGTAGAGGTTTCATTTCAAATCCAATGTGGTGGCATGCAGAGCCCAACTCGCGAAAATTGTGTCACTGTCCAAATATTTCTGGCCCTGACTGTAGATAAATGCTAGCCAAGAACTGTTATACGCTGCACCAAGCTCTTTGTCCTCTATTTGTAGTCACTAGGGATGAGCGAGTAGTGAAATACTCGGACTCGCTGTACTTGTTACGAGTAGCTCCTAATACTCGGGTATTCGTAACGAGTAGCGAGTCCAATGTAAGTCTATGGGAAATGCGAGTAATCGGCAGAGAATGTGTGTGGGCGGAGAATGTGTGCGGGGTCTGTGGGGCTGTGTGTGTGCGCAGGGCTGTGCCAGGCTCTGCTAGCTCGGGCTCTTTGGGGCCTGTGCCGGGGCTGTGCCGTTCTTTGCCGGTGCTGTGCGGGGCTCTGCCAGTGCTGTGCGGGGCTTTGCTGGCCTCTGCCGGGACTGTGCGGGACTCTGCAGGGCTCGGGCTCTGCTGACTGTGCGGGGATCGTCCGATGGGACTACCTTTCCCATCCAGCTATGCCTGCTACAGTGACAGCATTAGCGGATGATGGAAAAGTAGTATTCCCATCATCCGGCTAATGTGATGAATGTTAAAAAAAAAAAAAAAAGACATACAGAACATACAACATAATACAGTACATACACATAACATACAACACATAAAATAGAGTACATACTCACCGCACACACCTAATTCCCCGAAGCCCTCGTCTCCTGCAAATAATATTAAAATAATAAACCAAACTATACTCACCTTCCAATGCAGTCTCTCTTTTAAAACAAGAGTTCCACGAAGTACACAGCAGAGCCTGGCACAGCCCCACACACACACACACACACCTTCACATACCCCCGCGCACATTCTCCGCACACACATAGTCATAGCCTATGACACATAGGCTATGACTATGATGCTGCGCGGCCAGCTTATCACAGTAATGCCACAACAAAGAAGGCCGCAGCTTTACTGTGATTGGCTAACAAATGCTGGGCAGTAGATCCGAATATTGCAAGGCGAGTAGTGAAATTTACTCTCTAGGATTCGAGTACCGCATTACTCGCAGAGTAACGAATCCTAACGAGTATACTCACTCATCCCTAGTAGTCACTAGTAGAGATGGGGAACCAGAACAGTAAAGTTCAGTGTCTGTACCGAACATCTACTGTTCAGTAGAGTTGAGCGAAACAGGTAGGTCAGATTCAAAAATCACCGACTTTCGCCAAAGTCGGGTTTCGCCAAGCGAAACCTGACCATAGCATGAGGTCAGCCTTGCGGTCGTCGACCCGAGCACCAAAGTCAGTTTTCCCATAATGCTTGCAGGCGCCTTTTCTCAGGGAATTAACAAGGACGCACACTGTGGGCAACGAGATGACATGGGCAGCAGCCACCACCATCTTAGAGAAGGGCATTTGTTGTGTTAGGTAGCTGAGGAGAAATAGCAAAAACGGTAATACACCAGAGAGGCTGGAACCTATTGGATTGCAGTAACCTGAACTAACCACACAACTAGAGGTAGCCGTGGAGCGTTCCTACGTTGATCCTAGACGCTTCGTCACAGCCTGAGAGATAACTACATCTAAAGGCAGAAAGATGAAAGATATCTGCCCCGGAGCAGATCCCCAAAGAAAATAGGAAGCCCCCAAACATGTAATGGCGGTTAGACAAGAAGAAAGCACGGACACAGACAGAAAATAAAATAAGCAAACGCTGGGGCCCAATCTGTCTAGACAGAAAAGTACATGAAAGAATTCTGACTGCAATCCAAAAAAAACCCTAAAAAATATCAACACTTCTGATTGCAAAAAAACCTGAGATCACATGATCTCAACCACCTAAATCAGATCTCTGGTGTAACAAAACCAAGCCGCAGCCACTGAAAAAACAGGAAAAAGCAAATTAACAAATAACAGTGGCTACAGATAAACTGAGAGGAGCACAGGCCTCAGGAGGGGACCCGGCTGAAATCCAAAAGTGCAGAAAACTATGCAAAAATCAAGCACAAAAAGAAAAGCAAAAATATCTTATCTGAAAGCAAAAAAACGCAGGCAAGACTCCAGCAAACTTCCAAAAGAACCAGGAACCACAATTGAGACAAGAACAATTGATCACCGGCAACCATCATGGAGGGAACCTCCCTTATATCAGTCCAGTCAGTGATCCCAGATTGCCATTCCTCGCTGGAAGGTTCAGTACTGTCTGTAACCACCAGAGGGAGCCTCTGCTCAGAAACCATCTCTAGCACATTCACAACAGTACCCCCCCCTTGAGGAGGGGTCACAGAACCCTCACTTGTGCAACCAGGCCGATCAGGATGAGTTCGGTGATAGGCACGGATCAGTCTCCTAGCATGGATGTCCGAAGCAAACACCCAAGAATTGTCCTCCTGACCATAACCTCTCCACTTAACCAAATACTGGAGTTTCCGTCTAGAAAAACGAGAATCCAATATTTTCTCAATCACATACTCCAGATTGCCCTCAACCAAAAGAGGGTCAGGAGTCGCAGCCATAGGAACCACTGGCTCCACAAACCTCTTCAATAAGGATTTGTGGAACACGTTATGGATCTTAAATGTCCCTGGAAGAAGCAAAAGGAAGGAAACCAGATTAAGAATCTCCATAATCTTATAAGGTCCAATGAACCTAGGCTTAAACTTTGGAGATGCAACCCTCATAGGGATATTTCTTGAGGACAACCAAACCAAGTCCCCCACTTTAAACCGAGGACTATAAGTTCAATGCCGGTTGCCAAACCGCTGGGCCTTCTCTTGAGAGAGAGACAACCTCTCCACTACCTGGTCCCAAATCTGCTGCATACACTCCACAACAGAGTCAACACCCGGACAGACAGAAGCCTCAGCCTGTCACGAAGAAAATCGAGGGTGAAACCGAGAATTGCAGAAAAATGGAGACATCAAGGTGGCAGAGCTAGCCCTATTATTAAGAGCAAACTCAGCCAAAGGCAAAAAAAAGACCCAGTCATCTTGATCAGCAGACACAAAACATCTCAAATAAGTCTCCAAGGTCTGGTTTGTTCTCTCAGTTTGTCCATTGGTCTGAGGATGAAACGCCGAGGAGAAAGACAATTGAACACCAAGTTTAGAACAAAATGTCCTCCAAAATCTGTAAACAAACTGGACTCCTCTGTCAGACACAATGTTCTCCGGAGTGCCGTGCAGCCGAACCACGTGCTGAAGGAACAAAAAAGGCACCAACTCGGAGGAGGAAGGCAACTTAGGTAATGGCACAAGATGTATCATCTTGGAAAACCTATCACAGATTACCCAGATAACGGTCATTCTCTGAGAGACAGGGAGGGCGGAAATAAAATCCATAGAGATATGGGTCCATGGCCTCTTGGACACAGGTAATGGCATCAACAAAGCACTTGAGCGAGAGCAAGACTTGGAATGAGAGCAAGTCCCACAGGACTGCACAAAGTCCCTGACGTCACGAGACAAAGTAGGCCACCAAAAGGACCAATTCACCAAGTCTCTGGTACCAAAAATCCCGGTATGACCAGCCAACGCGGAACAATGAATCTCAGACATCACACTCTTCTTCCACTGGTCTGGGACAAACAATTTTCCAACAGGGCAGCGCTCCAGAGCCAGTCTCAAATTGGGCGAGATGGTGAAAAGTACTACACCTTCTTTCAAAATAACAGCAGGATCAGATAACTCAGGAGAATCCGCAAAGAAACTCCTTGAGAGGGCATCCGCCTTAACATTCTTAATGCCAGGAAGAAAAGAAACAAAATTAAAACGTGTGAAAAACAAGGCCCTCCTGGCCTGTCTAGGATTAACTCGCTTGGCTGATTCGAGATAAACCAGGTTCTTATGATCCGTGAGGACCACCACCTGATGTTTGGCTCCTTCCAGCCAATGTCTCCACTCTTCAAAGGCCCACTTCATGGCCAGTAACTCCCGATTACCCACGTCATAATTACGTTCAGTTGGAGAAAATTTTCAAGAGAAAAAGGCACAAGGGTTACTCTTAGAAGTCTCTGGATCCCTTTGGGACAAAACGGCACCTGCCCCAATTTCAGAAGCATCAACCTCCACCTGAAACGGTAGCGAAACATCAGGCTGCCGTAGAACAGGAGCAGAATTGAATCTCTGCTTAAGTTCATGAAACGCAGAAACTGCCTCAGGAGGCCAATTCACCACATCAGAACCCTTTTTGGTCAAATCAGTCAGTGGTTTAACAATACCAGAGAAATTACCAATACATTTACGATAAAAATTGGCAAAACCCAAAAATCTCTGAAGAGCCTTTAATGAAGTAGGTTGAACCCAATCACAGATGGCCTGAACCTTGACCGGGTCCATTTCAATAACAGACGGAGACAAAATGAATCCCAGAAATGAGACCTTCTGTACGCCAAAAAGACACTTTGATCCCTTCACATACAGTGCAATCTCTCTCAAAATCTGGAACACAGTCCGAACATGTTTCACATGAGAGTCCCAGCCGTTGGAAAAAATCAAGATATCATCCAAATGAACAATCAGAAATTTATCCACATAATCCCTGAAAATGTCATTCATGAAGGATTGGAAGACGGAAGGAGCATTAGTGAGCCCAAAAGGCATCACTAGGTACTCAAAATGCCCCTCTGGGGTATTAAACGCCGTCTTCCATTCATCCCCGTGCTTAATGCGAATAAGGTTATACGCCCCCCTGAGGTCAAGCTTGGTAAACCAACTAGCACTTTTCACTCTGGAAAACAGGTCAGAAATCAAGGGTAACGGATATTGATATTTCACAGTGATCTTATTCAGGAGGCGATAATCAATACACGGCCTCAATGAACCATCCTTTTTGGCCACAAAGAAAAAAACGGCGCCCAAGGGTGAAGAGGATGGTATGATATGACCCTTCTCCAATGACTCCTTGATATAAGATCGCATAGCATCGTGTTCAGGTACAGATAAGTTAAAAAGGCGACCCTTAGGAAATTTACCACCAGGCACTAACTCAATAGCGCAATCGTAGCTTCTGTGAGGAGTTAAGGACGCAGACTTACTTTCACTAAACACATCAGAAAAATCAGTCAAAAAGTCAGGGACATCCTGAGACTGGGGAGTGGCAGAAAAAACGGTAGTGTCAGTATTAACACATTGGCAACCTCAACTGGTCACAGACACAGATTTCCAATCCAAAAGAGGATTATGAGTCTGTAACCAAGGAAAACCCAGTACAATAATGTCATGCAGATTATGCAACACCAGAAATTTGCAACTCTCCTGATGATCTGGTTCAAACCTCATTATCACCTGAGTAGAAAATTGGGGTTTACTCTCCGCCAAAGGGGTAGAATCAATGCCCAGTAAAGGAATAGACTTCCGCAGGGTATCATGGGAAACCCACAATGTTTGGCAAAGTCAAAATCCATCACGTTAATAGCTGCACCTGAATCAACAAAAGCCTGAGCCGAAAATGTGGACATGGAGCAAATGAGGGTAACAGTCAACAGAAATTTAGTCTGAACACTACCCAAGACAACTGAGCGCGCAAAACGTCTTCCCCGCTTAGGACAGACGGAAATAGCATGAGAGGAGTCACCACAGTAGAAGCATAACCCATTGCGCTTTTCGAAACTCATGATGCTGTGCCCCAGAAGTCACTCCATCACACTGCATGGGCTCAGGAGCTGGCTCACAAGGCAACACCATCTCATGCATACCTCTGCCCTCACGCAAACGTCTGTCAATTTGAATCGCCAATGACATAGAATCATTGAGACCAGAGGGAACAGGGAATCCCACCATAACATCCTTTACATTCTCTGACAGCCCCTTCCAAAAAAGGGCTGCCAAAGCATCATCATTCCATTTGGTCAGGACTGCCCACTTTCAGAATTTCTGACAGTACAACTCAGCGTCTTCAAGACCCTGATTTAATGCCAACAAGGTCTTTTCAGCTTGATCAGTGACATTAGGTTCATCGTACAATAACCCCAGAGCCTGAAAAAATACATCAATATCATTCAAAACAGGATCCCCAGGTGTCAGGGAAAAAGCCCAATCCTGAGGATTGCCGCGCAGGAGAGAGATGACAATTTGAACCTGCTGTGCCGCGTTCCCTGAGGACTTAGGCTTTAAGGCAAAAAACAACTTACAGTTATTTTTGAAATTCAGAAATTTAGCCCGATCCCCCAAAAACAAATCTGGCATGGGAATCCTAGGTTCCACAACCGGCAACCCTGCAAGATAGACAGCAATACTACGAACCTCAGTGGCAAGCTGATCCACACGGCCAGACAACTGTGCAAACTCCATTGAGAGAAAAAAAAATCCTCCTCAGCACCCAGAGAAAAAGAGGGAAAAAATGCAACAAACAGAAAAAAAAAATCTCTGACAACTCTGACAACTTCTTTCTTTCCACACTATTTTTCCCTTCTGTGAGTACCATATAATTTTCAGTTTGGCTGATGATACTGTTGTGTTAGGTAGCTGAGGAGAAATAGCAAAAACGGTAATACATCAGAGAGGCTGGAACCTATTGGATTGCAGTAACCTGAACTAACCACACAACTAGAGGTAGCCATGGAGCGTTCCTACGTTGATCCTAGATGCTTCGTCACAGCCTGAGAGATAACTACACCTAAAGGCAGAAAGATGAAAGCTATCTGCCCCAGAGCAGATCCCCAAAGAAAATAGGAAGCCCCCAAACATGTAATGGCGGTTAGACAAGAAGAAAGCACGGACACAGACAGAAAATAGAATGAGCAAACGCTGGGGCCCAATCTGTCTAGACAGAAAAGTACAGGAAAGAATTCTGACTGCAATCCAAAAAAACCCCTAAAAAATACCAACACTTCTGATTGCAAAAAAAACTGATATCACACGATCTCAACCACCTAAATCAGATCTCTGGTGTAACAAACCAAGCCGCAGCCACTGAAAAAACAGGAAAAATCAAATGAACAAATAACAGTGGCTACAGATAAACTGATGAGGCAAAGGTTATCTGTAAGAACTGCGGAAGGACCTTTAGCCGAGGGAAAAATCTCCGAAATTTGAATACCAGTTGCATGCTTAGACATTTAACACTAGAAGTCCCAGAGAGGGGTCATTAACATTTCTACATCCTATAACCACCGTCTTTTGTTCTGTAATTAAGGCCATTACTGTCGCACCACAGGAGGTTGTTGTTTTCCATTGAGTTTAGCCATTTAGTTTCTAGTTAGTTCCATTCAGTTTATTGTATTTGATAACATAATAAAGACTATACAAATTGTATTTAGTTTAGTTTTATTTTAGCAAAAAAGCACTGAAACAATGAATCATTTTTCATATATTTTAAATAGAGAATTAGAAATTTTAGAGCAAGGTACAGCTGTGAGTAATGACCAGAAGCATTTGTGTCTAAGGCCTCAAGCACACTAGCAAAAAAAAATCGCGCGAAAATCGCATTGCAATGCGATGTGATTTTTTTTTCTTCGATTTGCCAATGTATTTCAATGGCACCAAGCACACCCGCGATTTTTTTTGTGCGATTTTTTTCATAGGTGCGATTTTCCTGCAATTTTTTTGTGCGATTTTTTTCGTGCGAAAAAATCCCAGAGGAATGATCTATATGACTAATGGGACAGATCGCAAAAAAATCGCAAGTAGCTGCGATTTTTTTCCGATTTTTTTTTGCACCCATTGACTTGAATGGGCTGCGATTTTTTTTGTGCAATTTTTTTTCATAGGTGCGATTTTCTGCGATTTTTTTTGTGCGATTTTTTTCATGTGAAAAAATCCCAGAGTAGTGATTTATATGACCAATGGACAGATCGCAAAAAAATCGCAAGTTGCTGCGATTTTATTTCGCACCCATTGACTTGAATGGGCTGCGATTTTTTTCCTGCGATTTTTTTTCACGCAAATTTCACACAAGAGGACTGAAATTTCAGTGTGAAAAATATACAAAAGAACAACTGTTATTTGTTTCCATGCTTTTTATTTTTTTTTTTCAATAAAGGGTTATTTCACACCAACATCAAACAATAGTCACATTTTCAAGATGAGCAGTGTATAAGCGGCATGGCCAAACAAATGTGACAAGACAGTGAACAAGAAAACAATATCATCAAATTATACAACAGGGAGGGATGTTGGGGAGGAGAAGTGGGATGAGGGGAGGGGGGAAAGGGTAAAGACAAATACATGGGGTAGGGAGTAAAGGAGCATGCATCAAAGGATGCTTTTTATTTTTGTTATAAAAATAATAAAAAAAATACAAGGAATAAAACAATTCCACACATATTTACAGTAGGCTTCAGTGGGGGGCTGCGTGTGTGTGTGTGAGTGATATGTCCCTCTTGTGTGACTAGCATTTCAGCACTCACTAAGCAGTCTGTCTGCACTGTCGGAACATATCTGGCACTGCCTGGGTATGTCCCTGGTACATTTGCCCCACGTGTATTTGTAGCAGTCAACACATCTCTCGGTTGCACAATTGTTCGTGCATCGAAGGTTGACCTGACACTTCGCCCTTTTGCCAGGGCTGGGTGTGGAAGGTTGTTGCCAAAGGAGTTTCTGCCTTCTTTTCAGTCACATGAGAGCCACCTAACTCTTTTGCAAGCTCAACCAGGAAGTCCACCCGTCTCTCCTGTTAGCAACCTTAGACGAAATCGTACCACTAGAAAGCGATGAAATATTGCTTTGCAGTCGACCCAATATTAATCAATGTAGTAGCTCCCAGCATCCGATTTTTTGTGGTCCGATTTAAACGTGCGAGTGCAATCGCAGCATGCTGCGATTGTCACTGATTGTGGGTCGACTATCGCCAATGCAAGTCTATGGGGCGATGAAAAGTGGGATTACAAACGGACCGCACGTGTGAGTTGCGATGAAATCGCACAACTTTTCCAGGTGACAGGAAACTGCCTTTGAAATTCTCAGGAAGCCTTTACATGCTAATTAGCTAAGCGCATCTTAAAAAAAAACAGGAAGAACGCCTACACGGAGTCCAGAAACATGGCATCTACCCTCATCAATGTGGAACTCCTCATTGTATTGGTGCAGGAGAGGCCTGAATTGTGGGACCAGCGCGATCCCAATTACAGCAATCGGACACGCAAAGAGGCGGCATGGCAAACATATGTGAACACATTTTTCCAGACTATCTTCAGAGATCCAGGGAGGACCAAGAGCGTCTTAGTAAGTACCACATGTAACGGTTTTTTTTTTTTTTTTAAAATGTTAGTAAGAAAATAATAATGTATGCTTATGTGTTTAAATGATATTGAAAAAGCAGCATTATCGAACTCTGCCTATTTATAACAACACATTGATGTGTGTGTTCACCAACAATATCCATGTCTTTTAACATATCATCGATGCTTTGTCATTTATTCACTATAACATTTTGTACTCCCCTTCACCTCAGATGTAGTTTGTAGGTACTAAAATGCTAAATGATTGATTCGTTTTGTTAAGGGCCAAGCATTTTTTGAAATGTATGTTACAGCTTATAACATCTATACTTCTGGTTGTATGTTTATGTGTTTTAATATTGTAAATCACATCAGACATGAACACTATTTAAATGTTCATTGTTGCATAATGTTATTTTTTGATGAATAAATACATATCAGTCATTATAACCGTTATGGTGTTATTAAATTTGTAGTGACTGATGTGACCAGGCGGTGGCGCAGCTGTCGGGACTGCTACCGGAGGGAGAGGCAGATTAGGGATCGGAGTGGGGCTTCAGCCTCTAAGAAGAGGAAGTACCTCTATTTGATAGACTAAACTTCCTTGCGCCAGTGATGGATGTGCGACCGTAAGTGCATGTGTGTTCAACCACTTTCAGGTCAAACTTTCTAATTTGCTGGGTTTTAATTGTCAAAATTTATTTCCTTTCTAGGACGGAGTCAAAACTAACTGAGAGGGAGACGGGGTTTGACTCCGAAGTGCTTATCGACCCCGTTGGTGATGGGGCAGAGGAGGCAGGCCCTTCCTCTGCAGCATGTGGGTCCACCCAAGCAGCACCAACAGCAGCTGCAGGAGCTGAGGATTCACAAAGCCAGCATCCGGAACATGAGGACCTACCTCAGAGCAGCAGCCCTAATAGGGGGTCAGGATGTGTCTCCTCCTCATTCCCAACGCACAAGGCGAGGTAGGCGGCGACGAGAAGGAGTGGGTTCTGTGACAAGGAGGCAGGTGGACCGAGGAGTTCTGGACTATTTGTCCAGTGTAGCAAAAGATGATGGGGAGGAGGGATTTTGCCGCAGTCTGGCCCGTTACCTCCGGGCTATTCCAAGACAGCACAGACTGCGGATCAGAAGCGGACTGCAGATTGTTTTGGAAGCTGGAACAGCGCCTAATGATCCAAGCAACCTACTAGATTATCTAGATAGATGGGTGGTTGGTCCTGAAAATGTGTTAAGGTTGTTTGGACCAAATCCCTCACAATCTGCTTCTACCTCTGATCCTCCTCCTCCTCCTCATCATCCTCCTCCTCCGCCTCCTCCTTGTGTCCAACAGAACCCAACTCCTACTCCTCATCATCCTACTGCAGCTCCTTCTTTCTTTGGAGCTACCCAGCTCCAAGCCATGGGACAGAGTGGCCATGCACAATATGCCCACTCTAACATACCCAATGTTGTTGGCTGGCCACAACATGGATATGTTAGACATGGGCATATTGGGGGTCATTCTGCTAGTGCTCAGTCATATCAATATGACTATGAGCATCAATTCCCTATGTACCCCTACACGCAAGCCCTTCAGGATGCAGCCAGTAACCCAGCTGCTACGTTAGGTTCTGCAGCACCTCAGGCTCAATCACAGGTTGCAGATAGTGGAAGGCCTAATACGCAACCTGGCCATCCATCACCACCACCACCACCACCAAGCTACCATCAATTGTAGCTGAAATTTTTTTTGGTTGTATGGAACTTATATATATTTATTTTTGCATATTGAGAATGTTATACATATTTTATTTTTATGTTTGGACATGTTGGTCCTGTTTTCTAAATATATCAGCCTCTAAAAGGCTTACAAACTAAATACACTAATCATTAAAATTAGTGAAGTGCCATTGGTTGTCTGTGATTATTCTTATATGTTATGTCCTGTGTTAAGTATGAAAAAGTGTACATAAAATAATTACAGTCTTCCATTAATTGATGAATGTAAAGTAAGTTTATGGTATCAGATAACATAAAGCACACTACATAGCTATGGCCTCATCTTGCCAAGGAATAGCACCAGCAGGAGAAACAAAATAATTGGTCAATAAGTCACGGACTTTGAGTCCAGAAGGGGGACGACGAGGATGGATGACTGGTCTCATAGGCCTCGTCATATTATCAGACTGAAGTTCAGGCATATCAGCTGATGAGCATTCATGCATTCTGGTAAAATTATGTAGTACTACACATGCTTGCACTACAAGATTAACATTTGAATCACTTAGCTGAATGGCTGATTGTAGGACACGCCATTTGGCTGTAATATACCAAATGTGCACTCTACCAGGCGTCATGCACGAGCAAGCCGATAATTAAATATGCGTCGCTGATGGTTCAGATTGCGCCGAGGATATGGCCTCATAACATGACGAGTTAATTGGAAGGCCTCATCCGCTACTACAACATATGGCACTGCATCCACATTTGACTGTGGAAGTTGACATGCTGGTGGTAAGTCCAATTGGTTATTGCGTAGCCGCCGACCCATAATGGAAGAATTGAAGACTCTGGAGTCTCCAGTCCTTCCATAGGCCCCAATGTCTACAATTATGAAGCGGTAGTTACTGTCGACCAAGCCCAAGAAAACTATAGAAAAATATTGCTTATAATTGTAGAATTGGGTCCCTGAGTTCGGCGGCTTACGCACACGTATGTGCTTCCCGTCCAGGGCTCCAATACAGTGTGGAAAATTTCTGCTTTCTTGAAATCCACGTGCAATCCTCAACCAATCTTCCATTTTGGGCTCTGGCATCACCTCTTTATTTAGTCTGGACCAAATTTGTCCACAAGTAGAGCTGACTATTCCGGAAATGGTGGATTTCCCTATCAAAAACTCTAAATGCAGAGCAGCGTATGAGAGCCCAGTGGAAAGGAACCTGCAATACACAAACAACAACAAACATGTACACATCAGACAAAAATACAAAAACACTGCATTAACCAAATGTAAACAGTGGACATTTGTTTACTCACCCATTCACTTAATGTCATGACTTAGAAACCATTATGACTGCTACACACAACCATATAGGGCAAACTTAAACATTTTATAATGCCATGGGGTACAGTATGTTAAGATTTACAAAGTAAGAAGAATGTGAAAGTTGTTACATTATGCAAAACATCATCAACATATCGTTGACACACATACCTTAATGTTAGAAGAAGCCTTTCCTCAGCAGAAATTGAAGGACGCATCCTGGTGTTCTGAAAGGTGATTCCAGGGCGCAATATGTCAAGCAAAATATCAAAGGTGGCAACACTCATGCGACAATAGGCAAAAAACTTGTCTGGATTCCTACGCAGTGTCGAATACAGGCGCTCAAAATGCCCTTTGCTGATCCTTCGCATCACAAGGGGATGCACCCACATCCTTCTGCGTATTCTGTGAGAAACAACTACAGGGTATGGCTCCCCAAAACTTCTGGATAGCAGCCAATAGTACAGCAGACGCTCAGTTCTATTAAACATTAGTCTGTCACTCATAATTTTCACTTTGCAGCAACACAACAGGAACCACTAAGAAGCCAAACACTCCACGGCAACGTTTGGGAGGGTAAGAACAGTCAAACCACGCTTAAATATGGGTCTGGCTCATTATTCAAATGATTTGCAGGCCTCAAAACCGTTAAATGTCCATTTTGCTATGATGCCACTAAAAAACGGTAGTCGCTGGGTAATCGGATGTGAAACTTAAGCGTACATGCTACAAAATCGCATCAACTACTAAAAATCGGATGCCAGTCGCATCAATGTTCATGAAATTTTAATCCGATTATCGACCAACTAAAACGGTCCGATTTTTTAGACATTGTGTGTGACTCCAGCCTTATACATATCCCTGCACAACAATGCAGCTGAGGGGTGGGCAGACACACTCAGGAGCAGCTTACATTCTTTTGTTTACACTCTCTTACAAGACCTTTGTTGAGGTGGATCAACACAACATCATTTCCCCCTGCAGATTCCTCAGACAATGGCCACATTTACAAATGAAAGGATGCTAATTGGAGCCAACAGAGTTGTCAGTTTGGACTAAAGGGTATGCCACACTAAGCGAGATCGCAAACGAGATCGCTAATGAGATCGCAATTGCGTCACCATTTATGACGCAGTACGATCTCGTTAGCGACTTAACTGTGTGTGGCATGTAGCAGCGATGTGGCCCCTGCAGAGATGTCGCTGATCGTTTGTAAACGTTCTGAGCCGTTTTTTGGTCATTGGTGTCCCGCTGGTGAGCCTGAATCGCTGAGTGTGACACCCTTTATGAACGACTTCACCAGCATCACAGGTGGGACTAGGTTTTCCCAACGACCGCAGAGGTCGTTATACAGATCGCTGATGAGTTGTGTTTGGAATCACATAGCTAAGTCGCTAACGAGATCGCTACTGCGTCATAAAAGGTGACACAGTAGTGATCTCGTTAGCGATCTCGCTTGGATCTCGTTTAGTGTGGCATACCCTTAAGGGTCATTTGACCCTCTTTCAGGACTTCAGGGCGGAGCTCGAAATTTCTGGGACTTCTAGTGTTAATCAACATGCACTTGCAAGCGTGGACAGACTACAAAACCTCAGGTAGCACATGTTCACCTGCTCCGACTGAAGGTAGCAAGCAACACTCCATCGCTTACCCCACTGTAAGCCCACCGGTTATCACACCACCAGCAAGAAATGTTGAGGTGTCGTCGCAAGGCCAAAGCAGTCAGGGAATCACAATGTTTTTGCAACGAAAGACTGAATCTAGGCCTTCACCACCACCACCATCACCAACCCCCTCCCAGTCCATCTTGTCCACCCCTAGTTCACCCATATGCAGCTCTCAAGTCCCGCTCACCCTAGCAGACATTCTGAGTAGGACAAGAAGGTACTCATCCTCTGATCCGCGTACACTGGCTTTGAATGCCTACATTGCCAAACTAATCTCATTAGAGATGATGCCCTTCCGTTTGGTTGAAAGCGCAGTGTTCCGAGAGCTCATGGCCTACGCTGTCCCACGCTATGACCTACCCAGTCGGTACTTCTTTTCTAGAAAAGCCATCCCTGCCCTCCACCTGCATGTGAAAGACCGCATTGTCCAGGTACTAAAACAATCAGTGAGTGGAAAAGTGCACCTCACAAAAGATGCATGGGCCAGTAGGCATGGCCAGGGCCGTTACGTGTCCATCACTGCACACTGGGTTAATGTGGTGGATGCAGGGTCCACAGGAGACAGCGGCGGTGGGACAGTGCTGCCTAGCCCATGGTATAGGCAACAGTTGGCTGTAGGTGTTCGACCCTCCTCCTCCTCCAGAAGCGCAGTCGCACGAGCACTCCATCAGCAGCTGCCAGTGTTGCACATGAGGTGTCACACTATCGAACAGCTAGTGGTAAGCGTCAGCAGGCTGTTTTAAAGATGATGTCTTTGGGCGACAACAGACACACTGCGGAGGTACTAGCCGACTACTTGCAACGAGAAACTGTGTCATGGCTGGGCAGTCTACATCTTCCGCCAGGCAAAGTAGTCGGTGATAACGGCCGTAATTTTGTGGCGGCCATAGCCCTGGCAAAACTCAGACACATTCCTTGCCTGGCTCATACCTTGAACCTGGTGGTGCAGTGCTTCCTAAATAATTATCCAGAGTTAACAGCCCTTCTCCATAAGGTGCGAAGACTGTGCTCGCACATCCGTCGCTCGCCCGTAGATTCCAGTCGTATGCAGAGGATGCAGTGATTGCTCCGCCTCCCCAATCACTGCCTAATCATAGACGTTGCAACAAGGTGTAACTCCACCATGCACATGGTTGAGAGGCTGTGCGAACAGAGGCAGGCTGTAATGCATTTGTGGGAGGATGCACGGGCAGGCGGTTTGAGGGCAGACATGGAATTGTCGGTGTGCAGTGGTCAAAGCTGAAAGACCTCTGTAAAGTCCTTCAGTGTTTTAAGGAATGCACACGGCTGTTAAGCACAGACGACGCCATCATAAGCATGTGCATCCCACTTATGCGTCTGCTCATGCAAACTTTGATGCACATTAAGGATCAAGTGTCTGCACTTGAGGAGGAAGAGGAGGAGGAGGAGGGAAGCCTTGATGACAGTCAGGCATTGTCTGCTCAGGGAACTATCCTGGACAAGGTGGAGGAAGAAGAGGAAGAGGAGGAGGAGGATGAGGTGTATGATTATTTTGGGGAGGAGGATGCTTCTCAGGGGGCAAGAGAAAATGTTGGCTTGCCAAGGTCAGGTACAGGGTTTGTGCTTGAATGGAGGGATGTGGATTTGGCAGAAAGTGCTCCTTGACCCACCACTGTCAGTGCATCATTGACACCTAAATTATTGGCCCACATGTGTGATTATGTCTTGCAGATCCTAAAAATGGATCCCCGCATTGCCAAAATTATGAAGAATGACGACTACTGGTTGGCCAGCATCCTCGATCCACGCTATAAAGGCAAATGACAGAACATCATGCCACAAGAGAACCTAGAGCTAATATTGGCGAACAAACAAGCAACTCTGGTAAACCGTTTGTTAGAGGCATTCCCAGCACACAGCAGCGGTGCAGGTTCTAACACAAGCCGTACTGGGCCAAACAAAAGAGGTTGTTTGTGGTGCACATAGCCGAAGTGGCGTTGGAGACAGGGGTTTCATGACCATGTTATAGACTGATTTCTCGAGTAACGCTGACACGACTGGTAATACTGAATTGATTGCAACAGACATGAGACAGCAGTTGTCAACTATGGTTCAAAATTACCTCTCCTCGCCTATCGATGTTCTCCCTCACAGTTCATTCCCCTTTGACTACTGGGCCTGTAAACTGGACACCTGGCCTGAATTAGCCCAATATGCTTTACAGGAGCTCACTTGCCCTGCTGGTAGTGTGCTATCAGAAAGAGTCTTCAGTGCTGCTGGATCAATCCTGACAGAAAGAAGGACCCGGCTGTCGACCCAAAATTTTGGTGATCTCACCTTCATAAAAAAGAACCATGCCTGGGTTTCAAAGGATTTTGTACCACCTTCCCCTGATGACACATAGGTTGCCAGCAAAATGGCTCGTTTTGTCCTCCTCTTCCTCTGACTTCTCCAATTCCTCCATTTGCAGGAAGCTGAACGTCCAGCCTACACAGTTTTTTCCACCTCCCTAACTGGGCTGTACACCCCCCAGGGCTGGAGTCAGCACCTCGCGCACCCGGGCAAGTGCCGGTTCCCTGAGCAGGTGGGGGGGCGACTCATGGGCGACGGCACTGGCACAGGGCCCCTCATAGTACGCAAAAGTGTCTCTGATGGTGGAGGGGCCCCTCGCTGTCAGACACACCGGCGTACTATGAGGGGCCCTGTACCAGTGCCGTCGCCCACGAGTGGGCCCCCCGCGTGCTTGCTCAGGGTCACAGCACTTGCAATACTTACTTCTCCCTGCTCCACCGCTGTGATGTCTTCCGCGTTTCCTTACAGTGACATTCAGGTCAGAGAGCGCGATGACGTACGTCTGTACGCCCTCTGCCTATACAGTCCAAGTGCAGAGAGATGGAAGATGGCGACGCTGAAGTGTCCAGAGTAGAGCAGTGCCCAGCGAGGAGAGGTATTTCAGTTTTTTTAATGTTTGGAGCAATATATGGGTAGCGTTATACACTGGAGAATAATATATGGGGCCCATCATACACTTGAGCATCATCCATGGGGCGCATCACACACTGGAGCATTCTATGTGGGGGACATCAGACACTGGAGCAGCATATATGGGGCCCATTATACACTGGAGCATTATAAATGGGGCCCATTATATATGGAGCATTATATAGGCCCATCATACACTGGAGCATCATCCATGGGGCCCATCATATACTGGAGCATTCTAAATGGGGGTCATCAGACACTGGAGCAGCATAATGGCTCGCTTTGTCCTCCTCTTCCTCCGACTTCTCCAATTCCTCCATTTGCAGCTACTGAACGTCCATCATCCATGGGGCCCATCAAATACTGGAGCATCATATGGGTTCATTATTTATGGAGCATCATATAGGGTGTGGAGCATCAGATGGAGCACATATGAGGCCTATTCTGTATGGAGCATTATATGGAGCCCATTCTGTATGGAACAATATATGGGGACCATCATATACTGTATGGAGCTTTATATGCGACTCATTAAACTGTATGGAGCAATATGTGGGGCTCATTCTACTCTATGGTGACCGTCCTTTACTGCATGGCACATTATATGGGGACCATCATATACTGGAGCATTATGTGGAGCTCATCATATACTGTATGGAACATTATATGGGACCAATTATTCTGTATGGAGCAATATATGGGGCTCATTATTCTGTTTGGTGCACTATGTGGTGGCCATAATACTGTATGGAGTAATATACTGTCCGGTTTTTGAGCTATTGTACAATTTAAAATAGATATCAGTCATGTAATGTAAGAAGTGAAGTATTTGTCATTGTACTATACCTATATTTCTGCACCGTATCGGAGCATCATGAATTGTGGTATGTGTTAAAGGGGCCAACTGACATTCTTTCGCCCGGGACACACGAAAACCTGGAGCCAGCCCTACCCCCCCCACAACTTTAGCCAAATAACCCCCAGTTTTCAATGCGTAACTATTATTATAAAGTAAATTAAGGTTGCCAAGATTAAGTAATAAGAATTGATGTCGTTGGCATTGAAATGGCCACTGTAGGTGTGTTTACTGTCCTCCACTCCCTGCCGACTTTGTTTCCTCATTGACTTGCATTGGGTTTCGTGTTTCAGTCGGACCTCCGACTTTTCCCTATAGTCGGCAGATTTCGTTCGACTCGACTTTTGAGAAAGTCTGATTTCATGAAACCCTACTTGACCCTAAAAAAGGCAAAGTCGCTCATCTCTACTGTTCAGGCATGGACCCCAAATACAGACTTCTCCAAGAAGGGCATGTTACTGTTTGAGTTCACGAACATCTGCATGACAGCACAAGAAAAACCATCTTGTCACAGTTGTTGACTGATGGGAGTTCTGATAACAGCGAGAGGGTTTACCTCTATTTTTGATAGCATGCAGCCGTCCCAGAAGAGGTGCATCCATTAAGGGTATGCCACACTAAACAATATCGCTAACGAGATCGCTAAAAAACGTCACTATTTAGCGATCCCGTTAGCGATATTGTTCAGTGCGGCAGCTTCCAGCGACGAGCTTCCTGCTGTGATCTCGCTCGTCGCTGGAATCGTTCCGGACCCTATTTCATCGCTGGCGCTCCCGCTGGGTAAGTATCTTATCGCTGTGTGGCACCTTTTTTTAGCGATTTAGCGTACTTTGTACCGCTAAAGTCGTTTAAGAAGATCGCTAACAGGCGATTACGTCGTTAACTGATATCGCTAAAATGTGGCCCGCATGTAGCGATATAGAAACGATCCCGCTAGCGATTCTCATATATGCAACGCTAACGAGATCGCTAGCGGATTGCTTAGTGGGCAGTACCTTTAGAGTCGCCAATTTTGGTGCTTTTCTCAGCAGTTCCCATTTGCACTGTGGCGGTGACAAGCGGAGTTAATATTTGTGAGGTCAGCTGACATCAAGCCAACAGGTTAGTAATGGAGAGATGTCCACAAGAAGACTGTTCATTACTACCCTAAAGTCACATTGTAAATAAATACACAGCCAGAATAAAGTCCTTTATTTGAAATAAAAGTGCACAATGTTTTACTTTTTTATTTAAAAATAACAAACACAGTTGTACTCACCTTACACCAATTCCATTAAAGCACTCATCCTCTGTAAATAAACAGAAACTAATAAACAACAATACTCACCTTATGCCCATTTCATTGAAGCAATGGTCTGCTGTAAAAAAAAACAAAATTAAAGAACAACAATATGCCTTACCTGTCCGACATACCATCCCCCACCGTAATCCATGTCTGAGAAAAGTGGTTTTCACCCTGGACTGTGCCAAGATGCAACACCCAGACTGAAAACCATGGAAGAATGAGCTGCAGGGAGCACAGCATCAGTGACTAGGGGTGATGTTATAGAGGTTACCGCAGGTCACTGAGGCTGCGATGCCTGCTCATTTTGATGTGAGCTGGGCCGATGAACTGCAGTGACCTCAGTGAGATTACCACTACCACCATGAGAAAAAGTGGTGCAGCACTGAGCTCAGTAAGTTCACTGCAGTTCACCGTGAGAAATTTCTTGCAATCTGACTATGGGGTTGGTAATGTAATTTATACTAAATTGTGGGCTTGATGTCAGCGGCCCTGCTGATATCAACTCCACAAATATTAATCCCACTTGCCACCGCCACAGGGCAAGTGGGAGGAGTCGGGCAAGGTGAAAGAATTGGCACATTTAATAGATGTGCTGTTTCTGGGGCAGCTGCAGGCTGCTATTTTTAGGCTGGGGGACAATAACCCCTTACTAGCCTGAGAATACTAGCTCCCAGCTATCTGCTTTTGCTTGGCTGGTTGTAAAAAATGGGGGGACCATATGCCATTTTATTTAATTATTAATTTAAAGAATTTTTAAAAAATTACATGGGGTCCCTCTATTCTTGATTTTTTTTATCAGGCGCCGGCTGTTGAATTCTCCCATTAGCTGGCTCCTGCTATCGACAACAGGCATAGGCTGATGGGAGTAGTACACCCATCAGCAGACGCCTGTGACTGAAGGTAAACTTTTTACCTCCAGTCACAGCTGCTGGCTCATACTGTCATCTGCCAGCATGGGAACCGCAACTCTGACCGGTGGTGATGATCTTATTCCTAATCAGAGCCAGTGATTGCCGTGCTAAAAATTTTTTTTAACTGTTCAGCCGAACTCGCCGGACCTGAACATCCAAGGGATCGCCCATCACTAGTCACTAGCTCGCTCTGATTACTTGTGCCAGTTTTTGATGACAGCCAAATGCACTCCTGTGACATCACATGAATGGACCATTTAGATGCTGCCTAAAAATTTGGAGTTAGCCTCTTCTACTGTGGAGTATTGCACCTCAGAGTCCTATTGTAGAACTGGGAGAAAAACGCAGCTCTGCCACTGAGTCAACTTTGTTATACTGCTTTATCTCCTTTGTTGGATTTTACTACAAAGTTAGAGAACCTATCAACATGATTGGATATTGTAATTTAAAGACATGACTAAAATGGCACTGTAATACTGATTAAATTGATGCCTTTGGTGAAAAAATCTGCTTTTCGGTACTTTTTTAATCACCATTTGATGTTTTCTGCAAATTAGGCTTTGGTGCACAGGGGCTGGACTGTACATTGGGTCTTCTCCTCCCTCTCTCTGATATTCCAGCCCCTCTGCCTGCCTCCAGTCTTTCAGTGACCTTCCTCCTCTGTTTGAAATTAATAGTCACAGCAATGAATAGCCATTTAAAGGCTTGAGGCAGGTGGAGGGGCATGGAAATCCCAAAAAGGAAGGAGAAGACCAAGCATACTCCATGTTCAAAAATATTATGCAAATGCTATTTTTGTGTTTGATATACAAACCAACTTGCGCTAATGGGAAGTAAATGAGATGAAAAAGAAGATAATAACAAGCAAAAAATAAACTTACACTCCAGTATTGCACACTTAACTTTCATTAGTGGATTATATTGCACTAATATATTTGCCTTGGTGTATTGTGCTTGTTAGATATTTCATAATAATGCACTCATATATTGCACTGATACTTTTGCGTCAATATATTGTGCTTGATTGATGTTTTAGTGCTCAAAATTACACCATTACTTATATCCTTGCTTATTTATTGTACTTCACATCAAAATTAATTCACAAGTTAATCATATCACTTGTATAGATGTACAGTGAAGACCAAAAGGGTAATGATGTTTTGAACTTTTGACTTTTATTCAATTCATTTTGGCTCCATATCTCATTATCCACTTCTGCTTTGAACTTGAGACTGCCATCATTTTATAGACAATCATTTTGGATATCTCATTCTTAAATTTGACTTGAAACTATTTAGCATATGATTAGTTATGCAAATTCTTGTCATGTCACTGCATTGTTACAGTTTTACTCCTAAAGATCTAAATTTTATTTTGTATTAATTTGTTAGTATTTTGTAAATCCACCTTTGTCTTTCAACACTGCCTGAATGCTTCTGGGCATGCTCTCAATCAGATTCAAACACGTGTTGACCGAAATTTGTTCTCAGGTCTCTTCCACACGTTCCCAAAGTAGGTGTATACTGGTCAACTCTCTTGGGTATGTATACAGTTTTTTCTTCAATTTTACCCTCAGGCATTAAATTGGGTTGAGGTATGCGGAATGTTTATTCCATTCCAGCACCTCTACTTCATTGCTATTGAACCATTTCTTTGTCAATCTACGTATGCTTCATTTTGTTGTCCTGTTGGAACACTGTGTCATCCTATTCATACCCATAGTACTTGAGTGTAAGAAGTAACTGATCTTGTAGGATACTCACATATAGCTCAGCATTGAGACCACCATTGATCCTGGTAAAGTACCCAAAGCCTCTGGCTGTGATACAACCCCATATCATCAGTCTTTCTCCACTGAACTTGACATTTCCTTCAATTTCTCAATCCCTTAGCCACCTTTTTCCCTTTTTTCTTTCAGACCCACTTGCACCTATCAGAGTGTAGTCTATTGAATTTCATGTCATTGCCCCAAATCACACTCTCACGACTCTGTTGTTTGGTGACCCAGGACCAGAGGCTCTTTCTCTGTCCCTAACACTAGGGGGCACCCTAGCTCACCCTGTTCCCCAGGTTACTTCAGAAGGTGGAGATGCTGGGGCTTAGTACCTTGCCTTATCCCCTGAATCTGATCTCTGTCTGTACCCTTCCTCTACCCAGGGAAGAGGGGAGTAGTTGTGCACCGTAGTACACCAACCAGACAAACAAGGTAACACTAACAGGGGAAATGGAAAATACCAGGCATACAAATAAACACTCACATATAACAGAGGAATGCACTGGGGAGTAGAGGATGGGGTAAAACTAAAGAAGGAGAAGCAAAGGGAATAATTACACTTACTAAACCAAGCAACAGTCACAGATAAGCCCACCAAATGCCTTCTCATATAACCACCAATTACTATCCTCCCAGACATGCAGCATAAGCTAGCTCTGACAATGTGTGTCAGTCAAGACTCAGATTATATAGGGGATAGGAGTGGCTAAAAGTGTTCAGCTGAGAGACTTGGCTTCCAGAGCTCCTAACATTGCCGACTAACCCCTGTACTGCCAAGAGAAATTTACACCATTTAAAAAGAAGGTGAAGTGTTTCTTTTCAGCACAGAAGTAGAAGCAATCAGATGCTGCCGTCTTCTGTCTCTAGTAACCCCGTGACACACCTGTTTCAAATCTTTAAATTTCCACTTTTTGTACTTGTTTGGAAACTCAAGCGGACTCTTTTTATGACAAAATTGAAGTTGAGGCTTCTTCATCTTTTTTCGGGCCACCATTCCATACTTGTGTAATGTGCAGTGCATGGTGCTTGCATCGACGTCTGTGATCTCACTGTTATGAAGCACTTAAGCCACCTCCACTGCCATGTTTGTCGCACTAGAACTGTCAGACATTGGGATGAGCCAATTTGTTGACTCCAATTTTTTGCCTGGATGTCCACCTTTTGGTTTCTGAATGGATGGGCGGACTTCATTTCATATTCTTCCAACTGTCATGGCACTCATATGATGTAGTTTGGCAATTTTGTTCTCCAAGAGAACGCTATCGATGAGCTTGATAATGCTGTTTCTCATTTCTAGGAAAATCATCTTCATGGCTGCTCCTCGATTCGAACCAAAAACATTTCACTTGGGAATCAACCTAATAATATACTGAGTGATTAGTGAATGTGAGAAAAGGTTGTATTTCTAATATCTACCTGTGTAATAAATCATACAAGAGCTAAAAGGACAATGTCAATTGATGCATTAGTATTCCTTTATACATATACTGAAGTTGCACATGTATCCTTTCACAAAAAAGAGGTTGGACCTCTATATGCTATGTGCTAGTGTCTAAATACCTGTTCATCCTGTTTGCTTTCCAGTTTTGGATGTAGAGTCCACATTAGGTTGTGCAAGAGTGTGAGAGTACACTTGTGGGCATTAGCCCATTTGCAGATGGAGCCCCAGTCAGTGGTGCACACCTAAGAGTCTTAGAAACTGCAAAAATTTAATGAAATCCATGCCCTTCTGTGCTGAACTCCAGTGAACCATTGCTGCATGATGTCATGATTGTAAGGATATCTTAAGGGACCAATTCCTACGTGTATCAGCTTCCTTCATCAGGGATAGTTTAAATTAGACAGGTTAGTCCTTTTATAGCCGATCTACGCACTAGCAAAAATATTGGCAAAAATGCTGGGAGCATTATAAACATTTCTATTTCGTTATTAAGGTCATTGGATTTCAGGGTGTCTAATTCGAAGAGCCACTGGCTTTCAATGCATGACACTTGTTTCATGAAATCCCACACTTGCCAATCTCTCTTTACTGTTTGAATTCCCCATATACTGTATGTGTGTCTGTCAGGGAACCTCCATGTTTGTCAGCACAGTGTCTAGATAGAGGGTATCCGTCAAATTTATTAGTGATATTGTGTGCATGTTCACCAATTCTTTCAGTGTTCTCTTGGTGCAACCTATATATCTTTTTATACACGGACATTAAATGGCATATACAACCCCCTTTGTTTGGCACGTAATGTAATCCTGAATTGTGAATTTTACAATCCCATTAAAGAATTCATTTTGTTTTTAGTAAGTAGCCTGCGACACACTTTGCATTTTTTACACAGAAAAAAACTTTTACATTTACAAAGGATGTGATGCTTCTAATATTAGAATATGGTTGTTGGATGTTAAGGGCAACCAAATTTCTAATGCTCTGGGCTTTTCTATAAATGAGTCGTGTGTAGTGTTGAGCGATACTGCTCGATATCTAAAAATATCGGATCGGAATGGTATCGCCGATATCACTAAATATCGGCGATATCCGATTCCGATACCGGAAGTCCCATGTAAGTCTATGGGAACAAAATATCGCAACTAAAAAAACACTTTCTTTCCTTGTAAACACAAAATATACACACTTAGAATACATATATATATATATATATTATATATATATATATATATATACATGTCATTGTGACATATATATATATACATATATTTATAGTTTATTCACTTCTACATAGTAAAATAGCCTCTGATTCAATTGCCGGGTAAAGCCGGCATTTGTGAAAAGACAGAAGCACCCGAGGGTCCAGTCGCCACAGAGATGTTGCATCGCACCCAGCGAACAGGATTCAGAAGCTCGCTATAAGCGAGTCCTGTGTGCTTAATTGAACTGTTTTTTTGCTTGAGAATTGCAAAAATCATCATAGACTGTATTTGCCATTTTTTCCGTCATATCTGCGCCACGAGGCACAGGTGAAAATAAGGGCGTGCTCTCGTGGGCGTACACTCACTCCGTGGCGCGAAAACGATGTACGCACACTCTAAATGTTACTGCAATGTAAGATCGTGCCCCACAGCTCTGGAGTTCCGCCTCCTCATCCTGCTCAGTGGGCGTAAACGAATGCGAAGGTCCCGCCTCCCTACAAAAGATGTCGCCTCTCCTGATGCTAATGACACATGTGACTTTGCTGAGATGGCGAATGGACATGAGCAGAAGTGGGAAGGGATGGAGGAGTCAGAGCTCTCCCCCCACGGAAGCGACCCGATCGCCACGGAGCCACCGTTTGGCACCCGGCCTGGAAACCCTCCTACGCTGGAAGAAGCGGAGGATACCCTAAGAGACCTGGCCCGGCACCGGGAGGAGGTCGCCAGGATGGAAGCGAGCTGGCGGGCCCTAAAACTACAATTGGAGCGGCGCCAATCCCTCTTACCCCCTGAAGTGTCTGTACCGGAAGGTGAGGCACCCGTTCCAGTAGAGGAGGCCGTGCGGGCATCCCAGCCCTTGCAATCTGAACCGGTTGCCAGTATCTCAGTGGAGGCACCCGTTCCAGTACAGGAGGCCGTGCGGGCATCCCAGCCCTTGCAATCTGAACCGGTTGCCAGTATCTCAGTGGAGGCACCCGTTCCAGTACAGGAGGCCGTGCGGGCATCCCAGCCCTTGCAATCTGAACCGGTTGCCAGTATCTCAGTGGAGGCACCCGTTCCAGTACAGGAGGCCGTGCGGGCATCCCAGCCCTTGCAAGCTGAACCGGTTGCCAGTATCACAGTGGAGGCACCCGTTCCTGCAGAAAACGCCGCACCAGCACCCCAGATCCCACTGTCTGCCCCCGTCGCTGAGGCAGAAGAAGCGACACCCGTCCTCATGGAGGAGGCCGCGCAGGCACCAGAGCTCTACCTGCCTGTACCGGAGCCCCGACCGTCATCTGTTCCAGAGCCGGCTGCTTCCGCCGCAGGTGAGCGCCACCAGGACTGGCGGGCGCCAGGAGAGCTGCCGCAAACCGTACATCGTAAGCTGGCGTTTGATGGTGGAGACATGGAGATGCTGGTGGAGGAGAATTACAACCGGCGTCAGGAGGAAGAGTGGAGACGTCGGGAGCGGGAAGCAGAGCGACAAAGGGAGCAGCGAGAATCCCAAAAGCTTTGGCAACGTCACCTGGAGAAGGACCTGGCAGAGAAGGCACGTATGAGAAAGGATAAAAGTACGGTGAGGGAGCCGCGGCGTAAGGGTGCAGTACGGAACTTTAAGTTAAAAGGTGGTTGGGGCTTCATCCAGGAGCCTGGACTTTATTTAGAAGTTTTTGTAACCCGGCGGGACGTGGAGGCTCACCTCCCAGAAGGACACCCGGGGAGGAACCTGTTGCCAGGAGACTTGGTGACTTACACCCGACACTGGGGTTACAATGGATGGTATGCCCTAAATGTTACCAGGTGCGACCCCTACTCCCCAGAGTGTCAGGAAACTGACAGACCCTACGAGCCTTCAGCCTCCCCCAACCAGGCCTCTGCACAAGTGCCCACCCCACGCCGTAAATCTCCCCAGCCTCCCTCAGTGGTCTCCTCAGCAGCCCCAGCTATGGACATGATAATGATAGCTGGCCCGTACCCGGCGCCTGTTAGGCCCCCTGGGGTTCGTTCAGTCCGGGACATAGGGGTCCAGACCCGGAGGGAGATGAAAGAGGTGGCCACACAGACCCAGATAGCGGGTCACGACGTCACTGTACTGGCCACACGACGTCATCAGGTCTGGGTGGACCCTCCTGTCACGGATGTTTGGCAAGCTCCAGAAGAGTACCAGGTGGTACCTGGAAGAGGCCAGCCAAAGAAGTCTAAATAACCCGGACAGGGTCTCTGTATGTAAATAGTTAAATTATTGATGTACCCGGACGGGTGAATGTTCATAAAAAGAAGTTTATTGTTGCCTTAATATACCCAGATTGGGTAATGGTTTGATGTACCCGGACGGGTGAATGTTCAGAAGAACAAGTTTATTGTTGCCTTAATATACCCAGGTTGGGTAATGGTGTTTCACTGTAATGAAAATGTTGAACTTTGAAGCCATGAACTGTACTGGCTCAAAAACTTTTCTGTAAATAGTTGGCACTTCGGTGCTCCATCTTGGTTTTACAAAAAACTTTACTGTGCACTATTTTCAACTACCTCAGAAACTAAAAACCCGTTTGATGTGGCCGAAAGTGAGGTCTGCTCAAGGAAAGTCTTGCAGCCCACCCAAGACCACAGTTGGAGGTTTGGAGCGGGTCCTCCACAAGCACAAGTAAAGGACACTGTGAAGTTACCCCGGTGGGGGTAGTCCTAAGAAGTCTCCACGAACTTCGGCACTAATGCTATTTGCACTTTTGTTGAATATGTATTTATTAACACACATGTATAACACATATCAAGGGTATGAACAGTAACAAAACATGTCACATAATATAAGCCATTTGCACTTTTGTAATGTTATTATTAAAAATTTTATTATGCAACGTTTAACTTGAAGTGTTTCCTGCTTTCTTACTACGTCGCATAGTCCACTCTGCTACATCACTTTGCACCATTGCTCTATCTCACATCTATCTGCCCTGGAAGGATAGCGTGTTACCTGTAGAAGACTTTTCACCTACCTGCACTACACCATCCCTTCCAGAGGACCTGCACAGCAGCGCTGGACACCCTGACCAGGTACTACAGGTGGCGTCACGACAAACTACACAAACATTCTATCATCCCCTGGAAATATCCCACATTCCAGTGATCGCCCAGGTCACGGACCGATCTGTGCTAATCGTGACATCCCCCATAGAAGTCGACGTGATCGGTGCCGAGTACCCCCAAAACCCCTGTCTCTGTGCGACTCAACTTCCCTCACTGTGCTGGCACTTTACATTTACAAATGCCTCTGGGTTTTTTTGGGGGGGGGTGGGGAACATTCAGACTTTTGCTATGGGGCCCCATGATTTATATGTACGCCCCTGCTGCTGAGGCATGGTATTTAAGGCTGTTAAGGAGCCAACATACATGGACCTTGCCAACAGCGTCGGACTGGAGTACCTTGGGCCCACCAGAGAAAATATATTCTTGCGGTCCAACATCATACTTCCCAACCTTTGAATAAGGGAAAGAGGGACAAAGGCTGTGGCACGCTGTGCATGCTGCAGAAAATTTTAGGCCATGCCACGTTGCACCACAGACTGTCCAGGAGTTGGTGGATGCTTTAGTCCAGGTGTGGGAAGAGATCCCTCATGAGACCATCCGTCGCGCTCATCAGGAGCATGGCCAGAAGTTGTAGGGAGGTCATACAGCATACCTCCCAAATCTGGAAGACAGGAAAGAGGATTAAAGGCTGCGGCGCGTGTTGCGCGCCGCTGAAAATTTTAGGCCACGCCCCGACAACACCCATTTCACAGCTAATCACACCCATATCCTCGCCCCAAGCGTAACCATTTAGCACTGCTGATAACACTGACTGGTAATGAGGGCACAGTGGCTGGTACTGAGGAAAAGAAAGAAAGAGCAGCGAGAGAGAAAGAACAAACAGAGAAAGAAAGAGAGGAAAGAAAGAAAAGAGAGAAAGAAAGAACAGAGAGAAAAAAGAACAGAGAGCGAGAAGGAAAGAACAGAGAGCGAGAAAGAAAGACTAGAGAGAGAGCCATAGGCGTAGCTAGGGTTTTGGTTTAGTGGGGGCAAAACTTCTGAGTGGGCCCATCATCAGAGAACCTCAGCAAATGACCGCGCTGTTGGCCAAAATAATCTATATATAAAAAGACCAATATTGATATTACCGCCATATGGTCTGTGTTAAATAATACCAGTCCTACAGAACATATAGATTACAGCACAGGTACAGATAATGACTTACCGCTGATGTTCTTTCTAATGGAATTGTTCACTTTTCATGTCTTTTCCATCTGGCCCACACCGACATGACGACTTCTCCAGCCAGGACTCGACTGCACCCCCATTAAAAAAAAAATAAAAAAAAAACTCACCTCCCGGCTCCTGTGCTGCTCACTGTTCTCCCTCTCAGCGTCTGACAGCGGGCGCCGGCAGGTGATGTTATTGCGCCCGCTGTAATACGCTGAGAGGGGGATTATGGGAGAGAAGGAGCGCTCGCTCCTTCTCTCTCCATGCGTTCAGCTTTATCGCTGGATGCCGATACAGCTGACCCTCCGATGACGGGTGGGGGGCCCACTGCTGGCACCGGGCCCCCCCAACGCCTGTTCAGGCCCCATAGCTTCCGGGCGGCAGAGCAGGGAGAGCGATTCTCCCTGCTCTGCCGCAGAATGTAACTGTATCGTAGCTCCGGGTGGGCCCCCTCAGAGCGCGGGCCCCGGGGCCACCGCCCCCTCTGCCCCGCGACCTATCCTTTCAAATCAGGGCCCACCACGCAGGAGCTGGGGCCCACCGTAGGTTTCTCCGGTGTCCCGGTGCCTCAGTCCGACCCTGCTTGCCAGCCTGATAATACCAGGCCACAGCAGTCTGCATATCTTGGCTGGTTAACAAAAATAGGGGATCCCCTCGAAAAAAAATTTGGTGTGGGGTCCCCCCTATTTTTGTTAACCAGCCAGATGAAGCAGACTGCTGAGGCCTGGTTTTTCAGGCTGGTAAGGATCCAATATCCATGGACCTTGCCAGCCTGATAATACCAGGCCACAGCAGTCTGCATATCTTGGCTGGTTAACAAAAATAGGGGATCCCCTCGAAAAAAATTTGGCGTGGGGTCCCCCCTATTTTTGTTAACCAGCCAGATGAAGCAGACTGGTGAGGCCTGGTTTTTCAGGCTGGTAAGGATCCAATATCCATGGACCTTGCCAGCCTGATAATACCAGGCCACAGCAGTCTGCATATCTTGGCTGGTTAACAAAAATAGGGGATCCCCTCGAAAAAAAAACGGCGTAGGGGTCCCTCTATTTTTGTTAACCAGCCAAGTAAAATGCAGACTGCTGCGGCCTGGTATTAAAAGACTGTCAAGGCCCATGGATTTTGGCCCTCAACAGCCTGATAATACCAGGCTACAGCAGCCCCACATTTGGCGCATCAAAAGATGTGCCAATTGTGGCACTTTACCCGCTCTTCCCACTGCCCTGTAGCGGTGGCAAGTGGGGTAATAAGGGGTTAATGTCACCGTTGATTGCACGGTGACAATAAGCCTGGTTAATAATGGAGAGGTGTCAATAAGACACCGATCCATTATTAATCCCAAAGTTTTTAAATGTATAAAAAAAAAGACACAGCAAGAAAAAAGTATTTTAATGAAATAAAAGAGACAACACAGTTTTCATTTATTTTATTATACTCTCATTCCTGCGACGCCATCGATCTCCTGTAAAAAAAGAAAAAAAACAAACCAACAGTATACCACCTGTCCGACGCAGTCCATAGTAACGAGGGTCCCACGACGATCCAGCTCTGCTACATCGCAATGACAGGCAGAGCCTGTCATCTCGACGCAGCACAGCTGATTACCTGCTTCCCCGGCGATGACGTCATCGGACTGACTGCTTTACGGCCGGGATTACCCAGCAGTCACTGCAGTTATCGCGAGAAACTGCATGTGACCGCTGGGGAAAGATGATGGCGGCCATCAAGCAGTCCAGCCCGTGACCGCCGGAGATCTTCTGCCAGGTAAGTGCCGCTGACTCCTGACAGACCCGACCGACGGACACTGACAGTGACAGTGACAAATCCGATTCCGGTATCCGATAAGACGAAAATATCGGAACCAAGTATCGAAAGTCCGATAGAGCTAATATCGGCCGATACCCGATACTTGCGGTATCGTATCGCTCAACACTAGTCGTGTGTGATATGGTAAAAGTTCACCCTCGATTGATTTTGTCATCCCTCAAGATATTCCAATATTTATTCACAATGCTTTTTTGAAAATTGGTTTGAGTATTATATTGTGTAATGATTGGTATATCTAGTGCATCACTTGTGTCCTTAGTTTTATGTTGTGAATTTGCTAATAAATCTAATTGTGGAGTGTCCCTCACTGTAGCGTGGACCTTTTCTAAAAAATCATCATTACAGCCTTTTTCCTTAAATTTGGCTGTTAAAGTTTTTGCTTCTTATTCATAGTCTTTAATTTTGGTACAGTTTCTATATCATCTTGTGTATTGGCTTTTTGGCACATTAAATAGCCATTGGGGAGATGACAAATACTCATAGAAATATAGCTGTAGCTATCCATTGGTTTGCTGTAATACAAGTGCAAATATTTCCATCTTCCAAATAAATAGCCCAATCTAAAATATTTATTTTTTTGTTTACTGAACAATAATGTAAAATTTTAATTAAAATCGATTTTATTAATATAATTAAAAAATCTAAAAGGGAGGCTTAGCTTCCAGACCAAATACATATATAATATCGTCTATAAATCTCTGCCAGATGACCAGGTTCTCACGTAATGTACATTGATCCTCCTATCTGCCTACATAACTTAGTGCGAACCTGATCCCCATTACAGTTCCTCATTGCTAGTCATAGTAATCCCCAATATTTAAAATAATTACCGTATGTGTTAAAATAAATTTCATATATTCTCCAATGTATTATACTTTGTTTACTGGATACTGATTGCTTGCATTAAGGAAATATTTTGATGCTTCATATCCTTTATTGTGCTCTGTGATAGTATATACAGATGTGAGGTTAAGAGAACACATGGCATAGTCGTCCTGCCATTTAAATTGATGTAGTATCGGTAGGTTGTAATTGGTATCCTTCACATATGTGGGCAGAATTGGAACATGTTTTTGAAGTTAGATATCTATTTACATGGAAAGGTTTGCTAGTAGGCATCCAAACCCGGATGCAATAGGTTATTCTGTGGCAGATTTCCGTTGATGGCAGGTTTATGAATTTTTAGGATATGGTCAAAGACCGCTATTCTGGGGTGGTGAGTGTTAATGAATTAGGATTCATCTTTATTTAGAAATCTCTCATCAATACTCTTTTTGATGAATATATTTACCATAGTTCTTTTCTAAATTCTTTCATAGTATCATTTTTAAATAGCTTATAGTTTTTTTTCATTTTTCAGTAAATGTTCTGATTTTCTATTATAATCCTCAAAGTCCATTATAACATTCCCCTTCACCTATGTCCAAAGAGCCAATCACTATATTATTGTTGTCCTGTAAGTTTTTAATGGCATTTTTTTTCCTTCATGGTCAAATTATATTTCAAGTTATTGTTTATTTTATTTATCCGTCGTATTTCGTTGATGACACTTTTTTGTAAAATTTCCATTTAGTTTGAGTATTCATGAATAGGATGGAAATTTGACTTATTCTTTAAATTTGTGTGTACATACATTTTGGTAGATTGTGCAGTCGTATTGATTATTGGATTTTACAAAAAAGTTTTTTGATGGTCAGTTTTCTCATAAATTGTTTTAGGCCAATGAAGGCTTAAAAATGATTGAACATTGTTGAAGGAGCAAATTTCATCCCTTATGTAAAAGGGCTTCTTCATCTCTGCTTAGGGGTGTATTTACTTAAGTTGAAAATTCTCTGCCCTATGGTGACTAATTGGTTTGAATGGCCTTTTACCTTTATAAATATTTTCCTTCCTCCACCACTCCTTTTGTGTGTTTTTAGTTTCTGGCATTGAAAAAAATTCAGATTAATAGTTTTCTTATTGTTATGCTTTTTAGGATATTAGATTTTTTAGGAATTGTTTTTCTTTTGTTCGTTAGGGTTTTAGAAGCTCAATGTGTGTTTGTAGGTACTCCATATTATTGATTAACGTGTCTTGCGTCTTTAGCCGCAGGCGGTGATTCCCTCACCTATTACAAAACCTGATATTGGTTCTGAGTGTAAGTGCATAGTGATGGGGAGTCACATGTTGGAGATAAACTAATTGGTAAATCTTCACCTATTTGTGTTGGTGTATTTCTATGTATTTGTCCCACTGGAGGTAAGGAAACAGGTGGTGGACTTTCAGACTGATCTGAAGTAATATGGATTGAAATAATCTCCTTCCAGAAATTATTACAATTATTCTCATCCATAATTTCCAAGTCTCCTGGTTTTTCTGCACTTATATGATAACAACTGGTTATTTGCATCCCTCCCAAATTTACGGCATTTTTTCTCAATGATGTTTCTCTCCTTGCTGTGTATCCTGGCTTTAATATTGTTGGACAAGGTAACAACATCAGAGTGCTTTAAATATGGCTTTAATTCCTCAAATAAATTGGATATTCTAGTGCTAATTTGCATTAATTGGAGCTTTCATTTTTCTTTTTTTTTCCAGCTGACAAATCGCGTTTTAATGTGGCTACCTCCCACAAGTCGCGCATCTCTTTATGTTTGGTTTTTTGCAGATTGAAAAATTCTCTGCACAGTCTAAGTGTGCTCCTTGCGATCTGCTCTGAGATGTCCCATTTTTATATATAAAAGTTGGTTGTTATTTCATGTTATTTATTACACTCACTAAAGGTACTTACGCAGATTGGCATGCTGGTGGATTAAAAATACATAAACTAAAAACATGTTGTGTACACCAGCACTGAAAATCCATTCCTTTCCCAAGCTGCAAATTGAAAAACTCCACAATTTGCAAAAATAGTAATATTTATATTCGATGCAAAAACCAACTTGCGCTAATGGGAAGTAAATGAGATGAAAAAGAAGAAAATAACAACCATAAGATAAAAGATGTAAACCTATACAACAGTATTTCACACATAGCTTCTATTAGTGGTTTACCCTAGTATACTGCACTTAGATATTTACCTCGCTATATTGTGCTTGGTAGATATTTATAATATTACACTAATATATTGCACTGATACTTTTGCATCACTATATTGAGCTTGATTGATTTTTTTAGAGCTGAAAATTACACTATTATATCCTTGCTTATATTATTGTGCTTGACACCAAAATTAATTCACAAGTTAATTATATCACTTGTACAGATGTAGCTGATTAATGGATAGGATGTTTATATACTTATTTGTGGCGTTCAAGTGACGCCTATATACTGGACCTGTAAATTGAGCCTATAAATCCTGTTATATTTGGGAAATCAGCACTCCCGGCCCTGTGCACCAAAATCTAATTAGGAGAAACCTTCAAATGGTGATTGAAGAATAACAAAGGTATCACATTAATCAGTATTACAGCACTATTAGAGCCATGCCTTTATTTTACATTACAAAATCATGCTGACAGGGTCCTGTGGAGAAACGAGGGGTCGGCAGGCGCCCAAGTCTGTTAGCTGAAACTGCATGCACCAGGGATCGTCCCGCCTAACACCCGCTCTCCTGTTAAACGTGGGCATAACACTACACAGACAACACAGGTTTAGGGTAAAACAGTGTGGCAATACTTTATTGAACCACAACGCCCAATAGAAAACAGAACAATCGCAGCAAATTACCCCCAACATGGTGCACATTACAGGGCCTAACCCTTCCGCTGACTCACCTGGATGACTGTAGATGTTACGTTAGAGCTCCCAGGGTCGATATTCCACCTGTGATATACACACAGAGAAGAGATATTGACAAGCGTAGGTAGATGACTGAGAACAGTTCATACAATCCGCACAAGGTCCAAAGCCAGTTGACACAATGTCACAGCTCCCAGGGTCGCTATTCCACCTGTGATATCCACACCGAGAAAAGATAACAACAAGCGTAGGGAGATGACAGTCCATACTGTTCATACAAGGTCCAAAGCCAGTTGACAGGAGAGTCACCACCTGGCTTATCCAACCATCTCCATGGAACCAGGTGACCAGCAGGTCCCAAAACCTGGCTTTCTCCAAACATATCCATGGTTCAGAGATGGTCACTGGATCCTTCCAACCGGAGACGACAACCCCAAGGTTGATTCTGATAGAATCATAGATCTGTGTCCCTCGTGATGCTGCCATGATGAATTAGCTATCTTTTGAATTACCCAGTGTCATTCAGACCACCCTCACATTCTTTTCCCTCTTTACTTTAAAAGTCAACAAACTAGCTTCATAATACAACACACAATTAGCATATCAGTACACAACAATAGACAAAGATAAACACACACTATGTACAAGTCACTATTACAGACTTACACAGTATGTTAACCCCTTTCTGTCATCTGACATACTATCCCGTCCATGTGACCTATTACCTAATTCTCAAGGACGGGATAGTATGTCATAGTCGATTGGCCGCGCTCACGGGGTGAGCACGGCTGACTGTGGTCGGATGTCAGCTAATTCTCACAGCTGACACCCGGCACTAAGTGCATGATCGCAGGGTTACAGTAGCATAAGGAAGCATCACGCAGGGAGGGGGGCTCCCTGCATGCTTCCCTGAGATCCTCAGAACAGCGCGATGTGATTGCGCTGTTCCGAGGGCCTCCTCCCTGCAGGCCCCCGGATCCAAGATGGCTGTGGGGTCCATCCGGGTCCTGCAGGGAGGTGGCTTGTCAGTGCCTGCTGAGAGCAGGTGCCGGCAAGCCTCCTACACTGCCTGTCAGATCACTGATCTGACACAGTGCTCTGCAAACTGTCAGATCAGCGATCTGACAATATATAGTGATGTCCCACCATGGGACAATGTAAAAATATAAAAAAATAAAAATAAACATGTGTAATAATATTTATAAAAAAATCCCTAAATAACTAAAAAAATATATATTTCCCCAGTAAACACATTATCATGTAAATAAAACAAAACAATAAAAGTACACATATTTAGTTTTGTCGTGTCCTTAACGACCCCCCCTATAAAACTGTCCCACTGGTTAACTGCTTTAGTGAACCCCTTAAAAAAATAGAGCAAGGCAAAAAAACAATGCTTTATCATCATACCGCCAAAAAGATGGATATAAATAAACATGGTACCACTGAAAACATCATCTTGTCCTGCAAAAAACGAGCCACCATACAGCATAATCAGTGAAAAAATACAAAAGTTATAGCTCGCAGAATAAAGTGATAATTATTTTTTATATAAAATAGTTTTTATTGTATAAAAGCACCAAACCATAAAAAAATTATACAAATGAGGTATCGCTGTAATAGTGCCAACCCGAAGAATAAAACTACTTTATCAATTTTATCACACGCGGAGTGGTATAAACGCCCCCCCCCCAAAAGAAATTCATGAATTGCTGGTTTTTGATCATTCTGCCTCCCAAAAATTGTAATAAAAAGTGATCAAAAAGTGTCATGTGCCCAAAAATAGTACCAATAAAAACGTCAACTCGTCCCACAAAAAATAAGACCTCACATGACACTGTGGGCCAAAATATGGAAAAATTATAGCTCTCAAAATGGGGTGATGCAAAAAACATTTTTATCAATAAAAAGCTTTTAGCGTGTGACATCTGCCAATCATAAAAACTCGCTATAAATAGTAATTATTGTATTTATTTCCATTTTCCCCTTAGGGTTATGGTTAGGAATAGGGTTAGGGTTAGTGTTAGGGGTGTGTAAGGGTTAGGTTTGTGGTAAAGGTTACGGTTAGGGTTGGGATTAGGGTTAGGGTTGTGTTGGGGTTAGGTTTGGAGGTTGAATTGCTGGTTTCCACTGTTTAGACACATCAGGGGCTCTCCAAACGTGACATGGCGTCTGCTCTCAATTCCAGCCAATTCTGCTTTGAAAAAGTCAAACGGTGCTCCTTCACTTCCGAGCTCTGCCATGTGCCCAAACAGTGGCTTACCCCCACATATGGGGTATTGGTGTACTTGGGACAAATTGAACAATAACTCTTTGGGTCAAATTTTTTCTGTTACCCTTGGGATAATAAATAATTGTGGTCGAAAATATCATTTTTGTGGAAAAAATATGATTTTTTATTTTTATAGCTCTACGTTATAAACTTCTGTGAAGCACTTGGAGGTTCAAAGTTCTCCTCACATATCTAGATAAGTTCCTTGGGAGATCTAGTTTCCAAAATGGGGTCACTTGTGTGGGTTTCCACTGTTTAGGCACATCAGGGGCTCTCCAAAGGCAACATGTCGCCCGCAGACCATTCCATCAAAGTCTGCATTCCAAAACATAACTACATCCCTTTCGAGCCCTGACGTGTGCCCATACAGTAGTTTTCTCCCACATATGGGGTATCAGCGTACTCAGGAGAAATTGGACAACTTTTGTGGTCCAATTTCTCCTGCTACTCTTGGGAAAATAAAAATTGGGGACTAAGATTATGTTTGTGGAAAAAATATGATTTTTTAATTTTCACGCTTTGGCGTTATAAACTTTAGTGAAACACCTGAGGGTTCAAAGTTCTCACCACACATCTATACAAGTTCCTTGGGGGTTCTAGTTTCCAAAATGGAATCACTTGTGGGGGGTTTCCAATGTTCAGGCTCAACAGGATCTCTCTGTGGCCTGAGAAATGAATGGCGGTGCCCCAGAGAGATCCACATGAGGGGCTCTCCAAATGCGACATGGCGTCCGATCTCAATTCCAGCCACTTCTGCGTTGAATAAATCAAACGGCGCTCCTTCTCCTCGGTGCTCTGCCATACGCCCAAACAGTGGTTTATTTCCACATATGGGGTATTGGCATACTCAGGAAAAATTGCACAATAACTTTTGTGGTCTTGTTACCCTTGGGAAAATATAAATTAGGGGTGAAAATATCATTTTTAAACTTCTGTGAAGCCCTTGGGGGTTCAAAGTGCTCACCACACATCTAGTTAAGTTCCTTGAGGGGTCTAGTTTCCAAAATAGTGTCATTTGTGGGGGTTTCCACTGTTGAGGCACATCAGGGTTCTCCAAACGCAACATGGCATCCAGCCAATTCTGCGTTGAAAAAGTCAAACGGCGCTCCTTCCCTTCCGAGCTCTGCCATGCACCCAACTAGTGGTTTACCCCCACATATAGGGTATCAACATACTCAGGACAAATGTCACAACATTTTTTGGGGTCCAATTTCTCCTGTTACCCTTGGGAAAATAAAAAATTGGGGGTGAGAAGATCATTTTTGTGGAAAAATTATGATTTTTTATTTTTACGTCTACGATAGAAGCTTCTGTGAAGCATTTGGGGGTTCAAAGTGCTCACCACACATCTAGGTAAGTTACCTAGGGGGTCTACTTTCCAAAATGGTGTGACTTGTGGGGAGCTTCCACTGTTTAGGAGCATCAGGGGCTCTTCAAACGCAACATGACATCCGATCTCAATTCCAGCCAATTTTGCATAGAAAAGCCAAACGGCTCTCCTTCCCTTCCAAGCTCTGCCGTGCACACAAACAGTGGTTCCCCCCACATATGGGGTATCAGAATACTCAGGACAAATTGCACAACAACTTTTGTGGTCCAATTTCTCCTGTTACCCTTGGAAAAATAAAAAAAATTGGCTCTAAAATAAATAGTTTGTGAAAAAAGTTAAATGTTAATTTTTTTTAAACATTCCAAAAATTCCTGTGAAACATCTGAAGGGTTAATAAACTTATTGAATGTGGTTTTGAGCACCTTGAGGGGTGAAGTTTTTAGAATGGTGTCACTTTTGGTTATTTTCTATCATATAGACCTCTCAAAGTGACTTCAAATTTGATGTGGTCCCTAAAAAAAATGGTGTTGTAAAATTGAGAAATCGCTGGTCAACTTTTAACCTTTATAACTTCTTAAAAAAAAATTTTGTTTCCAAAATTGTGCTGATGTAAAGTAGACATGTGGGAAATGTTATTTAGTAACTATTTTGTGTGACATATTTCTCTGTTTTAAGGGCATAAAAATTCAAAGTTTGAAAATTGCAAAATTTTCAAAATTTTCGCCATATTTCTGTTTTTGCATAAATAAACGCAAGTTATATCGAAGAAATTTTCCAACTAACATGAAGTACAATATGTCACGAGAAAACAATCTCATAATCGCGAAGATCTGTTGAATCGTTCCAGGGACAGTGGTCAGAATTGTAAAAATTGGCCTGGTCATTAACGTGCAAACCATCCTTGGGTTTAAGGGGTTAAATAGTATATCAGCTTGCAAGACCATCTTCTTGACCCACCAGACATAAACACTTAAGCCCACAAGCCAATATACAGATAGAAAAAAATCTCCCTTTGGCCTGCAAAAACACAGTTGTCTGGGTAATCTACTATATAATCATCTAATTCTGTCTGTCTGTAACGGAAATTCGAACCATGCACGCTACCGCAATCGTCGGGAGATCGTCGCTGACCTCCCGATGGTAGCCGCGGGTCATCTCCTGCCGCATGGAGGTCAGCGGCGACGCAGCTGGGAGTAGGTCATGGCATTGTATTGGATCCCTGAGCTGGGCTGGGCATAAAAGCCAAAAATTGAGGGAAAAAAAGCTATTGCTTATATGATTACTATTTTTTTTAAAGTTGTCCTTATTTTTTGTGCTTGGCTGATATGAAGGTCCCTGCTATGGGACTCCTCTACAGAACAGGGCATGAAAGGCAAACATTTATTTTAAAAATTCCATCTTTTCTGTGGTTACTTTTTCCATCCTCATTGTTTTGTTAAAAAATTAGGATTTTTTTGGCCATTTAATGGAATGAATTATCCCTGTAGGATTTAGCCCTGTGCAAAGCTGGAAATATAATAAGCTGTTCTACTAACTTTCATTATTACCTGATCGGAGAGTTACAAAAAACATTGTTCAAAATTAGGACAGACTGTGACAGCTGAATGGATGGTCATTGGTCATCATCAAGACTTCTGCACTGCATTCATAATTTATAGAATGCTTGGCCCAACCAGTTCTATACGACAACAAAATATCTCGAATCAGGAGAAATAATGCTCTTCTACATCGGTTATATATCAGGCAGAATGCCCTGTAGTAAATATTATGTGGGCTTAATAAATCATGAATTAAAAATCTGAGTTAGAAAGCAAGTGAGAGATTTTGAAAAGGCTAAGACAGCCCACAGGGATGAACCATTAAGGACATTACCCCGCCATTTAAAAAAAAATAACAATTCCAACTCAAGACTGTTGAAAATTAAGGCCTTTGATTAAATTGTCCCTGGACCACGTGGTGGTAATGTAAGTAGGTCTTTGGCCCAACTTGAGAGCAAATTGATACGATGGCACCGATCGGCATTAATGAACACTCTGGTTTGGGGGTATTTCTCTAACCTTTCCATTCTCTATCTTATTTATTGGTGCTCACTAGCAATGGCTTATCCCTATTTATCTTATCTTTGTTACTTTTTGACCATAAATGTCCCATTTTACTAATTTTTACCCTGTTTGTAATAGAGGATGTGGGCTTTTGCGTATTCTGTCATCAGATTGGTTTATCCATAAGGAAGTTCTTCTTTACCTTACCGCTCCATTTCATACTCAATGTCTAACAACTTCGGCCCACTGGATGGACCTTAGTAGATTCAGGATATCATCTCTAATCTCTAATCCTCGTCTGGACTATCTTTACATAATATGTATTCATGCTGATAATGTCCAGGTGTTTTATTGTCTTGATTATACTTACCTATCTTGCCATATCGCTCCATCCTGACTTCTATGGTTTTATTCTCTTTATATTTGATTGATACTCAGATTAGTCTTTCACATAGTTTTGAAGAACATCCTTATTACTTTGTGATAAGTTTATATTGTTATAGATTTTTTATTTTATTCATTTGTTTTACCTTTATATCTCTGGTGGATACACTAATCATGTTTTATTCATTTATTGTGGCCATATCTTTTTCCTACCTTGTACCGTTCTCTTGCTTCCCTTTCCTCCTTCTCTCCTTCTTCCTTTCCCCTCCCCCATATTTTTCCTCTCCTGCCCCAGTTCTGCATCACTTTTTCCCTATCTTTTTTATCTATTTCTCCTTTCACACTCATTCCTCCTTCACTTTATCTTCCCCTTCACCCTTTCCCCCTACTCATGTCTAATTCTTTTTCCTTATTTCTTTATACAAACTGCCTCTTTAATTCACATGTTCTTTCACCCTTACATGTGTATACCCTAATATGTCCCCTTATTAACAGAATTTTGGCTGTTCACCCCATTCATCTCATTAGCTTATTGGCTCATGTATACATCATAGCACCTATATTTTCACTGTGATTTTTTTCACTTGTCCCTGGTCTCAGTGATATTATCCTGGTTGGATCGTCCATGTATGATTCTTCCACACTTAGCATTTTCTCTAGCAACTTCTCTCCTCTTACTTGGTATTCATTACCTTTCACTGATGTCATCCCTTAACCACAGTGCGCTTGTACGTACAGCCATCATTTCCGAATACCTCTTGCTGCGGTACGGCGTGGTGGTGTGCTGGCACAATTCTTGGACTCAATGGCATTTTGTAGCCACAGTGTCCATGTCTGGTTTGTGTCCCGTGAACCAGAAACATGAAGAGGACCTTTATCATTCTGGAGCCGGCTTACCATTTGCCTCATTTGGGGCCACTGGAAATGCTAAACTTAATCTGCTTTATATGATCCCCCTTGACTATTGGCTAGCACCAAATACTTAAAACCACCCAAATTTTTCATCCCCTACACATGTCCCCGAGGAAGCAATTACATGTTATACCCTAATATATCCCCTGATTAACAGCTTTTTTGCTGTTCATCCCATTCACCCTCATTAGCCTATTGGCTCATGTATACATCGTGAAATGAAATGTGCATCGGGGCCCTTGGATTTCACTGGGTAAACCTTCATTGCAGATATGCCACATGGACTGGTATATGTGATCTACCATAACATATGTTGCTAACTATAAGCAGCCTTAATATTTTATATATGTAGATGATTTCATTTATTGCATTATGCTATTACTCTAATATACCCCTTGAATTTCATTAGTAATTTTTGTATGCTATTAATTAACAGAAGGAAAAAATCATTTTATGTCACTTCCCATTGCATTATGCAATTGTTCATATATCACCTGTAGCATGGCAGTTATGCTATTTATGCAGCATTGCTCTTACCACTAGTGAGGGCACTACTATGATACTCACATTATATGCATACGCCTATCGGCACAACACTTTTTTCCCTTACTGCTACATCCGTCCATGTTTTTCTGCTTTAACTACTGTATTCTCATAATATATTTATTGGGATTATCATCATTTTGTTATTTTTATATTATCTACTCTGACTCTATCTGCATTATGCTTGATACTTTGATAGATTCCATCATGATAATTTAATATACTTATCAAGTGCTGTTCCTTCGGTGAGCAACCTTGCTTTTAAGCTTGTGTGTTTCATGTTTTTAATTGTCTTAATTAAATGTGTTCTTATGGTTAAGTGGAGTGTCCATTGCACCATTTATATGTCTCCATGATCCTGTTTGGAGATATTTTGTTGTCACAAAAACCCTAGGGTGCATTCCTTTACATTGTTTGTAGGTTGATTTAAGGACTTTAATTAATATCCAACCAGTTCTAGCCTGGATCACAGGTCTGGAGAGGTGAATTCAGTCAGTAGGCCCTTCTTAGTATGTCTATACACAGTTCACTTCAGTAGCTCTCTTGAGGTACTGTCACACTAAGCGAGATCGCTAACGAGATCACTAAAGAGTCACCGATTTTATGACGCAGTAGCGATCTCGTTAGCGACGCAGCTGTGTGTGACATGTAGCAGCGATGTGGCCCCTGCTGCAATGTTGCTGATCGCTTATGAACGTTCTGAGCCGTTTTTTGGTCGTTGGTGTCCCGCTGATGAGCCTGAATCGCTGAGTGTGACACCCTTTATGAACGACTTTATCAGCGTCGCAAGTGGGACTAGGTTTTCCCAACGACCGCACAGGTCATTATACAGATCGCTGATCTCTGATGAGATCTTTGTGTTTGGAAGCTAACTAGCAACCACATAGCGAAGGCACTAGCGATCTCGCCGGTCGTGTCGTTGTCGGGATCGCTAGTGCGATCGCTAAGTGTGACAGTGCCTTTAGCCTATCCTATCACAAAAATGGGATTATTTTTGGACCATTTTTAATTTAAAAATACATAGTTCATCAGTGCATTATACTGTTAAATAGGCTGCTTGTTACCATTGGATGCCTGCTAACTTTTACTGCTAACTCATAGCCATGTATGTTGAGGACACTTACTTTGACATTACTAAGGGTGTGCTTGAGATGAAGAGACATCTTCTAGTCTATATTTAATGATTTTCAGCTTGAAATCTACATCTTTTAAGGCCAACAAGAGATTTTGGAGTATTTTCGATAAGTAGGGATAGTAATGAGTGAGTTTGCTCGGATAAGGTATTATCCAAATATGTTCGAGTGCTAATAGAGTATCTTCGGTGTGCTCTAATACTGTTTCGAGTCACCGTGGCTGTATGTCTTGTGGCTGTTCTACAGCCGCAACACTTGCAGGGATTACCTACACGTGATGTGGATGTCGAACAGCCGCGAGACATGCAGCCAGGGCAATTCAAAATTAGTATTTGAGCATGCCGAAGACACTCTATTAGCACTTGAGCATGCTCGACTAACACCTTATCTGAGCACGCTCGCTCATCACTAGTAGGAAATCGAATTCCCATGAATCTTATTTTCTTCACCTATGGTGGAGGTGTGCTATTCTTTCTTGTGAGTGTTGCTGCTAGCTTATGATTGGGCATCATCATACAGGGGAAAGAACACGCCCCCAGTGAAAACTAGCTGATAAGAGCCAGTTGGACCTAACAAAAATTAACCTATTAGGAATCAAATAGTTTAATGGCTAATATGTTCTCAAGGGAGAGAGTTTTTTTTAAAAAAGTTTAATTCCACTTTGCAGAAAATATTACATTTTGTGTCCATTTCAACATGGATAATTTGATGAATTGTCTTCTTTAAAGATAATAGTCCAGTTTTGGATTTCATAGCAGTTGCCACCAAATAAGTAGGTGGGCAACAAGTGAAATATGAATTGAGCGGCCTGTTAGGGTAAAAATGTTCAACATGGCCCACACTGGGACTTGTATTTTCCAGTGGTGGGGCTGTGAGAAAGTATATTTCCTGATAGATCCAATTATATACAGCTCTTGCAAAAATTAAGAGACCACTTTCAAATGTTCAGTCTGATTTTTCTTTATAGGTATATTTTTGAGTAAAATGTAAATTGTTCTTTTAGTCTATAAACTTCTGATAACACGTCACCGAATTTCCAAGCAATAAATTTTGTATTTTTTTTCTGACAAAGAAAAATGGTCAAAATTTTTAAAAAAACAGACCTCACATAATGCAAAGAAACAAGTTCATAATCATTTAGAAACAACAATACTAATGTTTTAACTCAGGAAGAATTCTGAAATCAATATTTTGTGGAATAACCATGATTTTTGAAAACAGCTTTCATGCGTCTTGGCATGCTTGCCACCAGTCTTTCACACTGCTTCTGGTGCAAAAATTTAAGCAGTTCTTTTTTGATGGCTTGTAACTACCCATCATCTTCTTGATCACATTCCAGAGGTTTTCAATGGGGTTCAGGTCTGGAGAATGGGCGGCCCATGACAGGGTTTTGATGTGGTGGTCTCTTAATTTTTTCCAGAGCAGTATGTGAATTTTAATGTCCAAGAAGTAAGAATTCAATAATCTAGCACCCCAGAATCCAAATTATCATAGTATTCTTATAATTTTCTTCTGAAATTATAAATATATACAACTATTCAAAGAGGGTAGAGTAGGGTCACAGACAATGTAGACATTGCAAAATAATACTGTAAGTGTTTGAAGAAAGGAGAACATTTGAGCGGTAATCCTTTAAGATGCTTGAGGGCTGTATGCGGGCCATGTAAGAACATAATTAACATGTAGGAATGTCTACTTGGCTGTTTCCATGGCAACAAATGCTCAAGTCACTTTCCAATAAAATGTTAGTGGATAATTGTGTCTTGCTTCTCAAAACTGGCAATTAAAATAGATTTTTAATATTTCTTTTAGCATTCTATGCACTCAAATTTTATGGAAAAGAATTTAACAAAAAATTGGAATTGTCAACAACTTCTATTGCACAAGAATACTTGTACTATAGCTCTTTTTTAATAGCCATCTCTTTTGATCTTTGATCTTCCTGCTGATTTAAACACTTGAAAATAATTCCATCACTTCATAACAAGAAATAGGCAATCAAAACAGGATTTAGATTTGTATATAAGCAAATTGGATTTTTCGGATGAAAAATCTGCCATTTTTGTTTAGTGTATATACGGCAGGACATGATTGATCTCTTTTATCATCCAGCTCTAAATATATTAAATATATTAACTAAAGCTAAAGGTACTGCCACACTAAACAATCCCGCTAGCGATCACGATAACGACGCATACTAATGCGATCGCTAGCGGGATTGTTTCTATATCGCTAAGTGCGGCCACATTTAGCGATATAGTTAACGACGCTATCGCCGTTAGCGATCTTCTTAACGACTTTAGCGGTACAAAAGTACCGCTAAATCGCTAAGAAAAGGTGCCACACTAGCGATATATACTTACCCAGCGGGAGCGCCGACGAGAAAATAGGGTCCGGAACGATTCCAGCGACGAGCGAGATCACAGCAGGAAGCTCGTCGCTGGCAGATGCCGCACTGAACAACATCGCTAACGGGATCGCTAAATAGTGACTTTTTTAGCGATCCCGTTAGCGATATTGTTCAGTGTGGCATACCCTTAAGTGTATGAGTATTGTGTACATGCCAGAGAGCAACTCTATGACTCATCTTGGAATGCATGAAAAACGTTAATGAGAGCAAAAAGTATAATAAAACATAAAATTAGCCATGACTTATGATAGTAAGAAATATTCATATGTAGAAGGAGAACACTGGATCTAAAATAAATTTACTTAACTTGTCTTCACAACTAAAAATACTTCACATACCATATTTTTCGGACTATAAGATGCACCAGACCATAAGACTCTAAATTTTCAGACCGAAAATAGGGAAAAAAAAATAATGTGTCAAATGGTGGTCCGTCTTACAGTCCGAATTCAGCTTACCGGGGGGAATCGGCAGCGCTGGTGAAGCGTGGTCACAGGGGGTGTTCGGTGGTCCGGCGATATGACACCCATCCCAGGCTGGTGCGGCAGGTGTCGTGGCCTCTGGGAAATCCCATACCAGACTGGTGTGGCTGGTGCGGGGATGGTGCTCTGTGGTTCAAGAGGACTCCGATGGCATTTTGTGAAAAGCTGGAGGCCCCGCACATCCTTTGCTTCGACGTGGTAGCCTCCTGGAAAATGGCCGCCAGAGGCGGCGCATGCTCATATTGAGATATCGGCACCAAGATTTTGTCCCGAGATCTCAGGACGGGATTTTAATCTGAGCATGCGCCACCTCCGGCAGCCATTTTCCCGGAGGCCATCGCATCGCAGCAGATTGAGATCTCGGCAATGAGATCTCGTCCCAAGATCGCGGGAGATGAGTTCTTGTGATGAGATCTCGCTGCCACTCCATGGGCGCTCATTTTCCCAGAGGCTACCACATCGCAGCAATGGATATGCGGGGCCTCCGGGCTTTCACAAGATGCCGGCGGAGCTCCCCCGCACCATAGAGCACCACCACCGAACCATCCGCATCAGCCTGAGAAGGGAGTGTGATCATTGCCCTGTAGCCCAGACCTGGATTGCTGCAGAATTGCCTGACTCCTCCTGCCTCCACAGTATTTGTAAGTATATTCCGACTATAAAATGCACCCTCATTTTCCCCAAAAAATTTTTTGGGAAAAAAGTGCGTCTTATAGTAAGAAAAATACGGTAGATGTTTTGTATCTTGCATTTTGTCCCAAAGGTATAACGTATTAAAAATTGTGGCAAAAAATTCTGAATATTTAGAGTGGTCTGAGTTTTACTTTTTTGACATTTAGCTCTAAGTGCCCTACTGTACATAGACAGTGTAGATCTGGATGCTAAGTGCCCATCATTGGCAAAAACAGTTGTTTGGGACCCACTGTTCAAATACATAAATTATAACCTGATACTTGTTCACAAATTGAATATACTTCTGTATAATAATTTTGCTGCTCTTCAAAGTGATTTACAACAAAATTCTGGTGTAATTGCTTTTATGAATTTGTTCCAGAGAGTTTAATGAAATATTAGCTAGAGGCGAAGATTGAAGGGTATGCCACACTAAACAATATCGCTAACGGGATCGCTAAAAAACGTCACTATTTAGCAATCCCGTTAGCGATATTGTTCAGTGCGGCAGCTTCCAGCGACGAGCTTCCTGCTGTGATCTCGCTCGTCGCTGGAATTGCTCCGGACCCTATTTCATCGCTGGCGCTCCCGCTGGGTAAGTATCTTATCGCTGTGTGGCACCTTTTCTTAGCGATTTAGCGGTACTTTTGTACCGCTAAAGTCGTTAAGAAGATCGCTAACGGCGATAGCGTCGTTAACTATATCGCTAAATGCGGCAGCATTTAGCGATATAGAAACAATCCCGCTAGCGATCTCATTAGTATGCAACGCTAACGAGATCGCTAGCGGGATAGCATAGTGTGGCAGTACCTTGAGAAGCTGTGCCAGTGCAATTAGCAGCAGGAGCCCAGCAGTAGTTGACAGCCAAGCTTCAAATGTAATTGAACAGGATCAGAGGATTCTCTCATGCTGGCTAATTGACCATAGTAAATACAATGATTAATCCCTTTACCACTGAAGCTTGTTTTCACCTTCATGACCAGGCTAAATTTTATCACTTTGACCAGTGTCACTTCATGTGGTAATAATCTGGAATGGATCCCACTGATTCTGAGATAGTTTTGCGTGACATATTGTACTTCATGATGGTGATAAAATTTGTTCAATATGACTTACATTTATTTGTGAAAAAATTTGAAAATTGGTGAGAATTTCATGAGAATTATGTCACGCAAAATACTTAAAGGGAATCTGTCACCCTAAATTGGCGGGATATTTAAATGATGGCAGTCAGGTCAGATGGGCGGTGTTTTGGGTACTTGCCTTAACATGTTGTTCGCTGCTGTCTCCATTATTTCTGGGAATTGTAGTCGTTGCCCTACATATAATGCGCCTGCGCATTGCAATCTGGGGGCAAAACATACTGCGCGTGCGCAATTCAAGATTGCAATGCGCAGGTATGTTATATGGAGGACAACGACTACAATTCCCAGAAATAATGGAGACATAGGCGAACAACATGTTAAGGCAAGTACCCAAAACACCGCCCATCTGACCTGACTGCCATCATTTAAATATCCCACCAATTTAGGGTGACAGATTCCCTTTAATAAATAACATATCGCACATGTCTACTTTACATCAGCACAATTTTTTAAACCTAATTTTATTTTGTTAGGAAGTTAGAGGGGTTAAAAGTTGACCAGCGATTTCTCATTTTTACAGCAAAATTTACAAAACCATTTTTTTAAGGACCACATCATATTTAAAGTGACTTTGAGGGGTATAGATGACAGAAAGAAAATAATATTGACACCATTTTAAAAACTGCTCTCCTCAAGGTGCTCAAAACCAAATTTAAGAAGTTTATTAACTCGTTGAGTATGGCTTGCATCCTAGTTGTCCGATGGTGGAACAGTCTCCTTGAAGCGAGCGGAGCATAGTAGGAGAGTTCTCCCATTGCTATGCCTCTCCTAGTGCTTGCAAAAGACACGGAGTGTAAGCATGCTCCGGCTGGAACCATACATTGAGTCTGTCGCTCAGTATTGATGATGTCACCTTTCACCACTCCCCCTGCTCACCTCGCTACTAAATGGTGGCGCTTCCAGTAGCAAAGACAGACCCAGCACGGACAACTAGGATGCAAGCCATAGTTATCAGGTGAAGAATAAGTGCTGCATCCCTTATCAAGGTACCTGCTAAGGGCTGTTTCGTGTTTTATATGCATGTTTTATATATATTTCAAGCAGATCTGTAGATACCTGAATTTTACATTTTAGTACATGTGCAAGTGCAAAAGGATTGCACATAGAGTTTGCCTGACCACCAGCATCTTCAGCTCATATACAGCCTTTGAGTACCAGTGGGTTTTCTACTATTTTCCAAAGTTTATTAACACCTTCAGGTGTTTCACAGAAACTGAAGCAAAGCAGAAAGAAAAAAATTACATTTAACTTTTTTTAACAAAATTTAAATTTAGACGCATTTTTTTTTATTTACACTAGTGTAACAGGAGAAAATGAATCCCAAAAATAATTATGCAAATTTTCCTGAGTACGCCAATACACCATATGTATGGGAAAATTACTGTTTGGGTGCACTGCAGAGCTCCAAAGAGATGAAGCACCGTTAGACTTTTGAACACAAAATTGGCTAGGATCGAAAGCGGACTCCATGTTGAATTTGCAGAGCCCCTGATGTCGCTAAACAGTAGGAACCCCACACACATGACGTCATTTTGGAAATTAGACTCCTCAAGGAATGTATCTAGTTGAGTCGTGAGCACCTTGAACCCCCAGGTGCTTCGCAGAAGTTTATAAGTCATGAAAAAAAAAATTACTTTTTTCCCACAAAAATTTTCTTTTAGCTCCATTTTATTATTGTCAAAAAGGTGAAAAGGAGAAAATGGAACAAAAAAATTTGTTGCACAATTTCTCCTGAGTATGCAGATACCCCATATGTTGGAGAAAAACATTGTATGGGCACATTGCAGGGCTCAGAAAGGAAGGATGTTTTGGAATGAAGACTTTTATGTCATGGTCTGGGGGTGTCATGTGGCATTTGGAGAGCACTGGGTGTGCATAAACAGTGGAAACCCCCCCACAAGTGACCCCATTTCGGAAACTAGACCCCTTAAGAAATGTATCTAGATATGTGGTGAGCATCTTGATGCCACAGATGCTTCATAGAAATTACAACATTGAATTGTGAAAATTGTGGTAAAAAGGTGACATCATCTAGATATGTGGTGAGCATCTTGATGACACAGATGCTTTACAGAAATTACAACACTGAATTGTGAAAATGAAGAAAAAATATTTTTCACACAAAACTGATGATTTTCACAAGGATACAAGAAAAAAAGGTAGCACACTGTAGCGCCATAGCTTGCAAACACGAAATATGAAAAATGAATTGCATCACTGCCTTAGAAATATGAAAAATTGAGAAGTCTTAGCGCATAAGATGGCCAAATTATGTGTGCCTGATAGCCACGTCAAGGCTCTTCTCGTATATCAGGTCCTAACTAATGCCAATCCTCGCTTAGAAAAGTCTGTCTGCATGGGAACATATGAATCCTCTCTTCAGACCAAAATCTACATCTCTGTGGTGGGGTAATGAGCCTGGTGTAATTAAAAAGCCTGTGACCAACAGGTGGAGTGCTCAGGTAGAAGGTAAATGAATACATATCAAAAAACTGACCGGCACATCCAAACATAGATCCAGTGTGAACAGGTGCCAAACCCAGAGTCACCAACTCATGCACATACAAGAAAAAAAGGTAGCACACTGTAGCGCCATAGCTTGCCAAAACGAAATATGAAAAATGAATTGCATCACTGCCTTAGAAATATGAAAAATTGAGAAGTCTTAGCGCATAAGATGGCCAAATTATGTGTGCCTGATAGCCACGTCAAGGCTCTTCTCGTATATCAGGTCCTAACTAATGCCAATCCTCGCTTAGAAAAGTCTGTCTGCATGGGAACATATGAATCCTCTCTTCAGACTAAAATCTACATCTCTGTGGAGGGGTAATGAACCTGGTGTAATTAAAAAGCCTGTGACCAACAGGTGGCTGTGGTGCTCAACCACGAACCAACATCAAGTAAAAAAAGGGGAGAAGCCGTGCGCTCTGGGTCATGCATGCAGTTCTATCTGTATTTTTTTGGTGATTGACCTAGGCTGCTGTGCACACACACAGCAGCCCTGCCCTGCCTGGGCTCTGCTACACACAGCAGCCCTGCCCTGCCTGGGCTCTGCTTGATTTTACACCTGCATCTGTGCCGGTTTCACCCTTCATCTGTGGTTGCTGGTCTGACAGTGCAGAAGTCAGATCTGAAATGTCCATCTCCGGACCTGGTCGGCTTTCACCTGCGCTTGCCTTACTGGCACCATGGGAGTGATACAGCAATGCTTCAGGTACTTTTGTTTTGATTTTTTGCAGTCTTGCTTTTATACATTCAGGAGGCCGTAATGGCACAGCGAATATAAAAAACGTAGAGTAGGACTGCCCCATATGAGAATGCCTTGTCGTGGCGGGGTGGCTCAAAGAATTGATCAATTATTTGCAAAATGTCTCATTTTTAATACAGTTAGAATCCAATATGTGCATATGCACTTTATATATTACATGCTGACCATGTGCGGCACTGGCTTCTCCCCCTTTTTTTTACCCAAAGATTTTTAATTTTTCTAAGTTCTAGTAAGAAAAAATAGACCTTATATAAATATTTCTCCTGAGTAAGCCAATTGCCTACATGTAATCTGGAAATGCTTTTCAGGTACTGTGAAAAGCTGAGAAGAGAAGTAGCAACATATTAAAGTGCAGATTTTACTGTTATGGTTTGCAGGTAACTTGACCCACTGAGAGAGCCACTGAGCTGCCAGAACAGCAGAACCCCCATTAGTGACAGCATTTTACAAGCTACATCAATCAATTAATTAATTTAAGGGTGCAGTGATTATGTTGACACCACAGGTGTGTCATAGAATTTTATATCATTGGGCAGTGAAGAAAAAATATAAATTTTTTCTAAATAAATTTTGTTTCAGCCCCCGGTTTTACATTTTCCCACAGGGAAATGGGTAAAAATGCCACAAAATGTGTCCCACAATTTCAGCTGAATGTAGAAATATCCCATATGTGGCGGTACAGTACTGATGGAGAGCGAACGACTATTTGCCTCATGGAGTGCAGATTTTCCTAGAATAGTTTTTGGACTTCATATACAGACTCCTTAAGTGCTAGAAGATCAGACAACACATGGAGAGGGTAAAACAGTGTGGCAATACTTTATTGAACCACAAAACAGACAGATAACACATAAAACAGTTCTGGCAAAATACACAAGATGGTGCAAATTGCAGAGTTTTACACTTCCACTGGCTCGCCAGGATTGGAGCCGCTTCCAAGACTAACTATCCTCACCAGTGGCACCCAGTTTTTGGTGTGCAACCACGAAGAAGAGGTACAGTAACAATAAGCGTAGGAAACTGACCTAGAGCATGTGGTCAGGTGACCTGATTGTCCCAACTGGATTCTTTCAAATTTCTCTGAGGGTTCGTGATGGTCAATGGAGCAGATTTGTGTTCTTCTAATTGGGGCAGTGGTCGTCTAAGCTAAGCAAAGTTCCTTAGGTGGTTTCACGGTCAGGAAACGCTGCGTGTTTGGCGCTGTGCGCTGGCGCAGCGCCAAAAGCAGCGTCCAGATGTTACAGCATAGTGGAGGGGATTTCAGAAATCCGTCTCCACTATGCGTAACAATACGCAGGTGGCAACTGCGTAAACGGACATGCGCGCGTCTTTTAAACCGCAGCATGTCCTCGCGTATTGCGGCGACGGTGCGTCGCCGCAACATAATTAACACAGGGCTATGTAGCCCTGCGCTCTTCGGAGGTGTTCCGGAGGTGTCCTGAACACCTCCGGAAAGATCGCGCGTCTAAAGGGGCGGGCTTAGACGAGCGGAATTTCGCTCCGTCAAAAGCGCTATGGTTCCGGACGTGAACCATAGCCTTATATAGTTCACAACCGTCATTCAAGCCATCATTCACAGGACAAGGTGAAGTGGTGATGAAATTAATTCAGATTGCTTGATTATTTATAGTTTATTCTTCAATGTTTGCAAGTCAACAAACTGAATGGCCTGGTACAATGTGTAATCAACATACCAGCAAACATCATTGTTTAATGATATTGCATCCCTGTTTTGCAAAGATAACAGTAGGAGCTACTGTAATATAAGAGGTAAATAACAATCATTCATAAATTTACAAATATCAATTTAACCTACAAGTAGAGACAACATTTCAGACTCTTGATCTTGACCAACTGAAGAAAGAAACATATAAATTTAAAATATAGATAACAGACAGATAACAGTTTTTGACTTCTGGCTTATTGAAAATAGAAGTCTGGATAATTAAGATAAAATGCTGTATTGTAACAATGTTACTGAGTGGAAATTGTAAACTATCCTTGTAATGCCCATTAAGTTAGAATCCCCAATATGTTGTATTTCCAGTATGTTGTAGTACCTAGCTCATGCTTCTGGAGACACGTACCCGTAAAATTAGGCGAGCTCTCACCGCTACAGAAATGCCAAACAAGTGGACCCTAAATGTAGTGTAGAATGAAAAAATCAACAGCAGGTGAAGAATTTATTAAATTTTTTTTGCCGTTACTCGTGCGGTATAAGTGATTAGACGACTTTATTATTCGGGTTGGTGTGATTATAGCTATACCAGATTAATGTAGTTTTCTTTTTGTTTGGCTGCTGTCACACACTATTAAATGCTTGTAAGAATCGCCATATTTGAAGAGCTATCATTTTTCCATATTCTGGGTGATAGTCATGTGAGGATTTGTTTGACATTTTTATTGATACAATTTTTGGGCACATATTGCTTTCTATTCCAATTTTTGAGAGGTAGAATGACCAAAAACCAGCTTTTCAAAAATTTTATATTTTTTATGCCGTTCCACGGGTCGTATAATTGTTAAGGCAGCTTTATTCTTTAGCTTAGTACGATTACACTGATACCACAATTACATTGTTTTTTATGTTTTGGTGCTCTTACACAATACAAACTTTTATAGAAAAATTAATTATTTGTGCATCGCTGTATTCTGAGATCTATAGGTTTTTCTACTGATGAAGTTGTGTGGTGGCATGTTTCTTGTGGGACAAGATAACGTTTTCAGCGGTACTATTTTTATTTACCTTCTTCTCTTATCGTGTTTTATTCCACTTATTGTTCAGATATTTAATAAAAGAGCAACTTTTTGATGTGTACTTTTTTTCTTTATTTAATTTTTACATAAAAATACAATGCACAAGAATTGCAATGGTTTATAACTGTCAGTACTGCACTGACAAAAGCCTCTTAGACCATGCTCTGACACATAGCCTGGTGACCTGGATGTTGTCATGACGATCTTGGCAATGATTGGAGTGGGAGCTCCCTCTTCCTGCCTTCTAAATGCTGTGATTGATGTCCATCACGGCATTTAGGGTCTTAAAATGCCGGGCATCAACAATGATGTTAGCTGAACACCCGGCAGCACTCCTTGTGCCTTTATTCTGCTGTTCAGTGCTTTGCAGCAGAGAAAGCTAAGTGTTTATTTCCCAGTCCCTTTCTTGTTTGCGACTGTCCCCTGTGTTGCATTATCTGTAGTGGCTAGGCAAGCGACCTACACCGGCCAGTGAACTAGCCAGGGCAGTGTTAGGTGACAGCGAGGACAATGTATCCTGGCGGCGGCGGAGGGAAGGACCCGCATAGGGCGTTAGGTGAGTGCAGGGACAGGCTGAGGTTGGAGCTCAGATGGTGACCATCCCTCATTCCCTATTGGTAGGGCCTTCCTCTCCCCTATTCCATCCCCATTGTGTGTGTGTTGTGCCGTTTGGTGACCGACCATCCGTTGGGTTGTGTCACACAGTGACAGCCTGGTAGAGGAAGATGGCCATCTCTTAAATAATACACTGGAATACCATGGATAATGATATAAAACTGAAAAAGGAGGTAGCTGACACCCTAGAGTATGCAATCGATACTGTTTTTTCCAGGTCTCCGTGATTATTCCATGATTGATGGTGCTCACGAGAAAAAAGTGAAAATTTGTTAAATGATTTCTTTTTCCCCTGACATGATCTAATCTGTCAGAGGATAGTGAAATAGTGCTCTAAATTCCCCCGCTATACCTCTGTACCATTGTTGCTATCCTCTGCTTCCACTCTTCTTCTCTGTGGAATAAAATGGTGGACACATTTGCGTCTGCTGGCCGGCACCTGGCAATATAAGGAACCAAGTTCATTGGTTCCGGATACTTTAATCACTGTGATAAATCCTGTTACAGTTATCAAAATCATCATTGTTTAGAATACAGAACTGCACTTACTGTGTCTCTCTTCGCCCCATGTTCTTGTTCTGGGAGAGAAGAGAGGTTTGATACCTCCATGTGCTGCTCTGAACCTAAAAAGAGAATGTGAAGGCGCCCTGCTCCATAATGCAGAAATCCTTCATAAAGTGCAGATGGTGAGGGCTGACAGGGCATAAGGAAATTAACCTACGTGACTTTTCTTAGTAATCATGAGTCCATATATATCAATCCCGATAAATAAAAACAATCCCTTTACATAATATATCAAAACATATAAATCTTTATTTTATTATACAGTAGGTTCAGAAAGTATTCAGACCCCTTTAAATTTTTCACTCTTTGTTTTATTGAAGCCATTTGGTAAATGCAAAAAAGTTCATTTTTTTCTCATTAATGTACAAACTGCAACTAATCTTGACTGATAAAAAGCAGAAATGTAGAAATTTTTGCAAATTTAATAAAAAGAAAAACAAACATCACATGGTCATAAGTAGAGATGAGCGACTTTGCCTTTTGGAGGGTCTCAAAAGTCGAGTCGAACGAAATCGGCCAACTATCGGGAAAAGTCGGAGGTCCGACTGAAACACGAAACCCAATGCAAGTCAATGGGGAAACAAAGTCGGCAGGGATTGGAGGACAGTAAACACACCTACAGTGCCCATTTCAATGCCAACGACATCAATTCATATTACTTAAGCTTGTTAACCTTAATTTACTTTATAATAATAGTTAGTGTTGTGAATGGGCTTGAGATGAGTTCTGAGCAGAGGCTCCCTCTGGTGGTTACAAGCGGTACTGGTCTGTTCAGTGAAGATTGTGAGGACTGGGAATCAGGTGTTACTGACTGGTCTTATATAAGGGAGTCACCTTCCCATCAGGGTTGCCGGTGATCAATTGTTCTGGTCTGAATCCTTGATTCCAGTTTCCCTTGTAGCCTGCTGTGTCGTGTCTGCATCTCCTTCTAACAGATAAGACATTTTCTTCTTTTTGTTTCTGTGCTTGATTTTTGCATTTTGTCCTGCACTTCTGTGGGGGCCTTCTGGGTCCCCTCAGGGGGCTTTTGCCCTCTCAGTTAGTTCAGCCACTGATGTTTGTACTTTTGCTTTTTCCAGTTTTTTCAGTGGCTGCTGTTTTGATTTTGTTACACCAGAGAGATAATTTAGGTGGTAGAGGTCGTGTGATCTCAGGTGTTTTTGAAATTAGTAGAGTTGGTGCTTTCAGGGTTTTTTTGGGATTGCAGTAAGTACCCTTCCTATCCTTTTCTATTTAGTTAGTTTGGGCCCCAACGTTTGCTCATACAATTTTCTGTCTGTGTCAGTATTTCGTCTTGTCTAACCACCATTACATGTTTGGGGGCTTGCTATTATCTTTGGGGTTCTGCTCCGGGGCAGATAGCTTTCCTATTTCTATCTTTAGGTGTAGTTAGTTTCTCAGGCTGTGACGAGGCGTCTAGGACCAACGTAGGAACGCTCCACGGCTGCCTCTAGTTGTGGTGGTTAGTCAGGGTACTGCAATCTCATAGATTCCAACTGCTCTGGTGTATTGCCTTTTTGCCTGCACTCCTCAGCTACCGAATCATAACAAGTTACGCATTGAAAACTAGGAGTTATTTGGCTAAAGTTGTGGGGGGGGCAGGACTGGATCCGGTTTTTGTGGGCCCCGGGCCACAGAGTCTCAGTGGGCCCCTGTAACACATACCACAATTCATGATTCTCCGATACGGCAGAGAAATATAGGTATAGTACAATGCCAAATACTTCACTTCTTACATTACATGACTGATATCTATTTTAAATTCTATAATAGCTCAAAAACCGGACAGTATATTCCTCCATACAGTATTATGGCCACCACATAGTGTGCCATACAGAATAATGAGCCCCATATATTGCTCCATACATAATTGGTCCCATATAATGTTTCATACAGTATATGATGAGCTCCACATAATGCTCCAGTATATGATGGTCCCCATATAATGTGTCATACAGTATAGGACGGTCCCCATAGAGTATAATGAGCCCCATATATTGCTCCATACAGTATAATGAGTCGCATATAAAGCTCCATACAGTATATGATGGGCCCCATATATTGCTCCATGCAGAATGGGCTCCATATAATGCTCCATACAGAATAGGCCCCATATGTGCTCCATATGATGCTCCATACCCTATATGATGCCCCATAAATAATGAACCCCATATGATGCTCCAGTATATGATGGGCCCCATGGATGATGCTCCAGTGTATGATGGGCCTATTTAATGCTCCATATATAATGGGCCCCATATGATGCTCCAGTATATGATGGGCCCCATGGATGATGCTCCAGTGTATGATGGGCCTATATAATGCTTCATATATAATGGGCCCCATATGATGCTCCAGTATATGATGGGCCCCATGGATGAAGCTCCTGTGTATGATGGGCCTATTTAATGCTTCATATATATTGGGCCCCATTTATAATGCTCCAGTGTATGATGGGCCCCATTTATAATGTTCCAGTGTATGATGGGCCCCATGCATGATGGTCCAGTGTATGATGGGCCTATATAATGCTCCATATAAAATGGGCCCCATATGATGCTCCAGTATATGATGGGCCCCATGGATAATGCTCCAGTGTATGATTGTCCAATATAATGCTCCATATATAATGGGCCCCATATGATGCTGCAGTATATGATGGGCCCCATGGATGATGCAACTGTGTATGATGGGCATATACTCTGTGTGCAGAATTATTAGGAAAATGAGTATTTTGAGCACATCATCCTTTTTATACATGTTGTCCTACTCCAAGCTGTATAGGCTTGAAAACAAACTGCCAATTATGTAAATCAGGTGATTTGCATCTCTGTAATGAGGAGGGGTGTGGTCTAATGACATCAACACCCTATATAAGGTGTGCTTAATTATTAGGCAACTTTCTTTCCTTTGGCAAAATGGGTCAGAAGAGAAAAACATGATTTTCATGCAGGACAATGCTCCATCACATGCATCCAAATACTCCACAGCGTGGCTGCCCAGTAAAGGTCTAAAAGAAGAAAAACTAATGACATGGCCCCCTTATACACCTGATCTGAACCCCATAGAGAACCTGTGGTCCCTCATAAAATGTGAAATCTACAGGAGGGAAAGCAATCCACCTCTCAGAACAGTGTCTGGGAGGCTGTGGTGGCTGCTGCACGCAATGTTGATCGTAAACAGATCAAGCAACTGACAGAATCTATGGATGGAAGGCTTTTGAGTGTCATCGTAAAGAAAGGTGGCTATATTGGTCTCTGATTTTTTCTTTGTTTTTTAATGTCAGAAATGTTTATTTCTAAATTTTGTGTTGTTATATTGGTTTACCTGGTGAAAATAAACAAGTGAGATGGGTATACATTTGGTTTTTATTAAGTTGCCTAATAAATCTGCACAGTAATAGTTACCTGCACAAACAGATAACCTCCTAATATAGCCAAATCTAAAAAAAAAAACACTCCAACTTCCAAAAATATTAAGCTTTGATATTTATGAGTCTTTTGGGTTGATTGAAAACATAGTTGTTCAATAATAAAAAGAATCCTCTCAAATACAACTTGCCTAATAATTATGCAACAAGTGTATAATGCTCCAGTGTATGATGGGCCCCATTTATAATGCTCCAGTGTATGATGGGCCTATATAATGCTCCATATATAATGGGCCCCATATGATGCTCCAGTATATGATGGGCCCCATTTATATGCTCCAGTGTATGATGGGCCCCATTTATAATGCTCCAGTGTATGATGGGCCCCATTATATGCTCCAGTGTATGATGGGCTTATATATTGCTCCATTATAATGGGCCCCATATGATGCTCCAGTGTATGATGGGCCCCATGGATGATGTTTCAGTGTATATGGGCCCCATTATAATGCTCCAGTGTATGATGGGCCCCATTTATAATGCTCCAGTGTATGATGGGCCCCATGCATGATGCTCCAGTGTATGATGGGCCCCATTTATAATGCTCCAGTGTATGATGGGCCTATATAATGCTCCATTATAATGGGCCCCATATAATGCTCCAGTTATGATGGGCCCCATTTATAATGCTCCAGTGTATGATGGGCCCCATTTATAATGCTCCAGTGTATGATGGGCCCCATTTATAATGCTCCAGTGTATGATGGGCTTATATATGCTCCATTATAATGGGCCCCATATGATGCTCCAGTGTATGATGGGCCCCATGATGATTTTCCAGTGTATGATGGGCCCCATGTATAATGCTCCAGTGTATGATGGGCCCCATTTAATATGCTCCAGTGTATATGGCCCCATGCTGATGCTCCAGTGTATGATGCCCCATTCTAATGCTCAGTGTAGATGGGCCCATGCATGATGCTCCATGTATGATGGCCCCATTTAGAATGCTCCATGTAAAATGGGCCCCTTATATGATGCTCCAGTGTATGATGGGCCCCATATATAATGCTCCAGTGTATGATGGGCCCTATCTATGATGCTCAAGTGTATGCTGGGCCCCATATATAATTCTCCAGTGTATAATGCTCCCCGTATATTGCTCCAAACATTAAAAAAAATTAAATACCTCACCTCGCTGGGCACTGCTTTACTCTGTGCTCCTCAGCGTCGCCATCTTCCAGCTTCTGCACTGTGACTGTACAGGAAGAGGGCGCATAGACGTGACGTCATCACGCTCTCTGACCTGAATGTCACTGTCAGGAAACGCGGAAGATGTCACAGCGGTGGAGCAGAGAGAGTAAGTATTGCAAGTATGCCGGTGTAGGCTGGACGTTCAGCAGCTGCAAATGGAGGAATTGGAGGTCAGAGGAAGAGGAGGACAAAGCGAACCATTTTGCTGGGAAACTATGTGTCATCAGGGGAAGGTGGTACAAAATCCTTTGAAACCCAGGCATGGTTCATTTTAATGAAGGTGAGATCACCAACATTTTGGGTCGACAGCCGGGTCCTTCTTTCTGTCAGGATTGAACCAGCTGCACTGAACACTCTTTCTGATAGCACACTACCAGCAGGGCAAGCGAGCTCCTGTAAGGCATATTGTGCAATTCAGGCCAGGTGTCCAGATTACAGGCCCAGTAGTCAAAGGGGAATGAACTGTGAGGGAGAGCATCGATAGGGGATAGGAAGAGGAAGAAGAAGGACTTTTATGGAGGTTTTCCTCTTCCTTTCTTTGGTCACTTTTGGGTAAGTTCCATATCCCTGCACTCTATTCTTATCCTTTATTTTTAATTTTATTTTTTATTTTTATATTTTTTATATTTTAATTTTTTATTTTTATTTTTGTTTTTTTCATTTTCGATTTTTTATTTTCATTTTTATTTTTATTTTTGTTTTATTTATAATTTTTTTTCATTTTTTCTTTTCATTTTTTCATTACATTCTGTTTTCCTATTTTGCTATTTTTATTTATTATTTATTATTTTTTATTTTCTAATTTTTATTTTTATTTTTCTCTAGTAATTCATTTTTTACTGATTTTACTGTTTTTGTTTTTTTTGGTTCTAATTTTCTTTCTATAGTTTGCTTATTAAAAATGCCCCCCTTTTTTCCATAATTTTCCACTTAATAATGGATTTTTCTTTATACTCATTTGTTATTTTATTAAAAAAAAAAATTCCGATATTTTTTTACTTTATTTTATGTTTATTTCTTATTTTTTCAAATTCATACATCCCTGGTACATTTTTTATTTAATTTTATCTCATTTTATTTTTATTTTTATTTTCATTTTTATTTTTATTATGTGTTTTCAATTTTTATTTTTTCATTTCCTATTTTCCCTGTAACTCTTCCATGGCTCAATTTCCTTTAAAACCCTCCTTAGAATTACCCTTTTACATGCATATTAACATGCCTCTTTCTATTTATTATCTGACACATACCAACTCCTTAATAGGTAGTGCTGTCACACTATTTTACAGCTCAGCTCCACACTGGCGTTTCCGGCTCGCTCCTGCGCTCCTAGAAGCGATAACAATTATCAGGGGATTCCCTTTACATGATTGCGCAAGCGCACTGAGTGCCTCTGACTCATCCCAGTACGGATACACACACTGAACACTTCCAGCGCTCTGCGCATGCGCTGAGGGCGGCGACACGCTTCCTGCGTGTCTAGCCTCCTTTCAGTCCCTAGAGCCTTGCACTGGCACCCTGTGAGACCGGAAATGACATCCGGACGCCACTCTATAAGCACCACTACCACCACCGCTGAGCACACATTCAGATTAACCAAACGGACGGACATACCGCTACTGAAACCGCTAGGTTGGTACCTATTCCTCCATAAAATGCTCCCCTAAGTCTTTGACTTGATTTATCTTTTGTTTCCTAATATCTACCTTCCCCTCTTACTTCCATTTAGTGTGCACGGAACTTACCCCTCTGCATATTCCTTTTTTCTCCCACACTCTGCAAAATAAGGTTAGTAGATGGGTTTACCTTCTTGATCAGACTTTTTTTTCCTGGAGTTCTCAGAACTTTCCTATGTATACATGAGATGTTCAGGATTTTTCTGCAATATCTACAGTGCCATTTAAAATTCTGTTATATTAAATTAGGCGTTGCACTATTTTTTGTATATTTGTATATATGTATTGTAAGCTTTTCAGGGGATATAGCTCTGAGATCGCCGTCCGGGTAGACGAAGTGGCACAGAAACAGTTCATTCAGACAGCATTTCTGATGAAAACTGGCCGCAACCAGCTTTATTAAAGTCCACAGCAAACAAATCATAAACATAAGACCTGGGCTTGTCCAGCCACTAATTACACTTAGATAGATTTCCCTATCTATCCGGGTCCCGACTCTAACAGCCAGGGCCAAAACAACACATATGTTCAGTATTTACCAGCATGGAGGTTCACAGAGTCTCCTCCTTGTGTCTGAAGGCACCTTCAACGTCCAGACTTGAGCGAGCTCCCCTCCTATTCAGCAGCTATCCGCATGGATTCTCACAGAGACTACTCCTGTGTCCGGGGTACATCGAGCACCCAGACTGAGATAGCTCAAACTCCTGGAGACACCTTCTGTGCCTGGACCCCTCCTGTGTCCAGACTAAGCAAGCTCTCTGACTGTGCTCCCAAGCACCTACTTCTGGCTTCCTAATCAACACCTGAGTGGATTCAGGTCTGAGCTGCAAGCGTGTACTGAATGGCAGGTGTAGTGACCTTTCTTTACCACCAGGTTTACAAAGCCACACATTTCGCTCATACAAGTCAGCAAAGTACTTAGGTGAAATATACACCTCATTCAACACATATTCCTTCACTGTCTCACAGTATATAGATATAGATTAATACAAAGCTGACACATTCAGGACGTTGTTTTGCACTTGTTTCTCTCTAGGGAAGCTCCTGCCGTTCCCATATGTTATTGAGCATCACATCCATATTCTTGAGTGTATTCCTATTCTATATAAATTACGTTTAGTTTCTCTTTGTCATATATCTTTTTTCTTTGGTTTTGGGTTTATTGTTATTGTCATCATATATAATTTTTCTATGTTTATTTTATATTTGACATGTACAGCACCGTTTTAAATATCTTTATATTTACTTTTAGCGAGGTTTTTAAAAAGACCAGTTGCGGTCCAAACGTCAACCTCAACATCTTTGTCCGTACCTTTGGCGCAGGTTACAAGCTTACGTATTTTGGCCAAAATATGAACTAATACCCCACTATTTTTGTATTTTTTGCACTTTATTTTTCGGGTTGCAGCCAGGCCCAGGCACGTCTGGTCTAGCATGAGGGGTGTTCACACTGGTGCGATTTGAGAGTGTACTGGCCAGCCCGCCTAATTGAATAGTAGGGGCGTGATAATAGGCTGTGAACCAGACACTGTGCAGTATCCTTGCGTGAACAGCGCCCTATGCGGGCTTCTATTGTGCAATTGTATACTGGGCAGTCACCCCCTCCTTGGATGGGTATGTGGAGAGTGGCTGTTTTATCTGGTATTTTGCACCTGTGCTGCTAATATCTTGCTTAATGGGCTGGCTGCATCCTGTAGTAAATTTGTTCTGAGATCTGGGCAGGTGAGTGTTGCTGCCTTTTTTTGCTGTTTATATTGAATTTTTTGAGACCTTGAGTCTCCTTTAGTGGTTTTGCTGGATAGTGTAGAGTAGGACTTGTAAGCGTGGGGACCTTTGGCGCAGGTTACAAGCTTACGTATTTTGGTCAAAATATTAACTAATACCCCACTATTTTTGTATTTTTTGCACTTTATTTTTCGGGGTGCAGCCAGGCCCAGGCACGTCTGGTCTAGCATGAGGGGTGTTCACACTGGTGCGATTTGAGAGTGTACTGGCCAGCCCGCCTAATCGAATAGTAGGGGCGTGATAATAGGCTGTGAACCAGACATTGTGCAGTATCCTTGTGTGAACGGCGCCCTATGCGGGCTTCTATTGTGCAATTGTATACTGGGCAGTCACCCCCTCCTTGGATGGGTATGTGGAGAGTGGCTGTTTGATCTGGTATTTTGCACCTGTGCTGCTAATATCTTGCTTAATGGGCTGGCTGCATCCTGTAGAGCATTTGTTCTGAGATCTGGGCAGGTGACTGTTGCTGCCTTTTTTTTTTGCTGTTTATATTGAATTTTGGAGACCTTGAGCCCCCTGTGGACCCTGTATTCACCACTTTAACCCAGTGGCAGTGATGGACACGTAACGGCCCTGGCCATGCCTACTGGCACATACATCTGTTGTGAGGTGCACCTTTCCACTCACTGATTGTTTGAGTGCATGGACAATGCGGTCTTTCACATGCAGGTGGAGGGCAGGGATGACTTTTCTAGAAAAGAAGTGCCGACTGGGTAGGTCATAGCGTGGGACAGCGTAGGCCATGAGCTCTCGGAACGCTGCGCTTTCAACCAAACGGAAGGGCATCATCTCTAATGAGATCAGTTTGGCAATGTAGGCTGTTATGATTTGGTAGCTGAGGAGAGCAGGCAAAAAGGAAATACACCAGAGCAGTTGGAAACTATGAGATTGCAGTACCCTGACTAACCACCACAACTAGAGGCAGCCGTGGAGCGTTCCTACGTTGGTCCTAGACGCCTCGTCACAGCCTGAGAAACTAACTACACCTAAAGATAGAAAGAGGAAAGCTATCTGCCCCGGAGCAGATCCCCAAAGAACATAGAAAGCCCCCAAACATGTAATGGCGGTTAGACAAGAAGAAATACTGACACAGACAGAAAATAGTATGAGCAAACGTTGGGGCCCAAACTTACTAAATAGAAAAGAATAGGAAGGGCACTTACTGCAATCCCAAAAAACCCTGAAAAGCACCAACTCTACTAATTTCAAAAACATCTGAAATCACACGACCTCTACCTCCTAAATTAGTTCTCTGGTGTAACCAAAAACAAAACAGCAGCCACTGAAAAAACTGGAAAAAGCAAATGTACAAACATGAGTGGCTGAACTGAACTGAGAGGGCAAAAGCCCCCAGAGGGGACCCTGAAGGCCCCCACAGAAGTGCAGGACAAAATGCAAAAATCAAGCACAAAAACAAAAAGAAGAAAATGTCTTATCTGTTAGCAGGAGATTCAGACACGACACAGCAGGCTACCAAGGAAACAGGAATCAAGGATTGAGACGAGAACAATTGATCACCGGCAACCCTGATGGGAAGGCGACTCCCTTATATAAGACCAGTCAGTAACACCTGATTCCCAATCCTCACAATCTTCACTGGACAGTCCAGTACCGTTTGTAACCACCAGAGGGAGCTTCTGCTCAGAACTCATTTCCAGCCTATTCACAACAGTACCCCCCCTTGAGGAGGGGTCACCGAACCCTCATTTGAGCAACCAGGTCGGTCAGGATGAGTTCTATGATACGCACGGATGAGTCTCCTAGCATGAATGTCCGAAGCAAACACCCAAGAATTGTCTTCCTGACCATAACCTCTCCATTTAACCAAATACTGGAGTTTCCGTCTAGAAAAACGAGAATTCAATATTTTCTCAACCACATACTCCAGATTGCCCTCAACCAAAACAGGGTCAGGAGGCACAGCAGCAGGAACCACTGGCTCAACAAACCTCTTCAACAAGGACTTGTGGAACACGTTATGGATCTTAAATGTCCCTGGAAGAAGCAAATGAAAAGAAACAGGATTAAGAATCTCCATGATCTTATAAGGTCCAATGAACCTAGGCTTAAATTTAGGAGATGCCACTCTCGGGGGCGTGGTTTGCTGCTAGATGTGAGCAGACATCTTTCTGCTGGGCTCCTGAAGCCCCCTGCTTTAGCAACGAAATAAGCTACGTTTGGAGGAGGCTGGGAGAAAAATCTTCGACACCGGAGGACCCCTGATCACATAAGGATTACAAAAATCCTAATTTGGACTGTTTTGGAGCCAGATTGAGAGGAGGAACGTTTGCGGCCTACAGAGAAGGGAGAAGCCGGGGCCTGGAGTAGCCCTGTGCAGCCCAGTGCAGCCGCATCCTGTCTGAGCCTCCAGCACTGGTTTGGGACCTGTGCCCCCCTTCTAAAGTGAGCGGTTTGCCCCCTGACTTCATCGGGTGCAAGAAGACCTGGATATAAAGAAGATATAGAAGAATTCTACTCACCGTTGTAGTCTCCAGCGTCCTGAGCGTCCCTGAGGCTTCCTCCATTGCCTGAAGTGGTGTGGAGATCTTCAAACACCAGCGGTCTTCTCAGGATTAAGCCGACAGTCTTCTTCAATCAAGTTCCAGGAGGGACCGGAGACCGAGACCTCTTCACCCGAAGCCGTGACGCCCTGTGAGCTGCAGCTGCACCGTCGGTTTCTGTGAAGGTAAGCGGTGAACGCCGCCATTACCGTAAAGCGATACCGTTGCAGTGAAGCGATTTTGCGCTCTGAAATGAGTCGCTAAACTGGATAGCGTCACTAAAAGCATCGCTAAGGAGGATTGCGACTTGGAATAAGTCGCACAACAAGCCTGCGTTCTGGAAATTATCGCATAGTTCAAGTGAGACTCTAACGACGGCACAAACCCTCTAAAGGCTTTATTGGAGTCCCGGATTGCGACGTCATCTACATCTTGATTCGTGTCTCTTCTCTCTAAAGGAGGATTTTACTTGTTCTTTAACATCTGGTAAGCTGGTTCGCTCCTGGATTTTACCATTAAGGAGGAATCCCATTCTTGAAGAAGTCTGCATTTGCCTGACGTTTCCTATCTTTTTGGAACTAAACTCGCTAAAATCATTCAGCGAGCTCAGTCATTCCTGTCTTCTTATCCTGACAGTTCTTATTTCAGCAAATCTTGCAGGTTGTATTTCAAAGAAAAAAGACGCGTAGCTTGGTTAATCATTCACTTCTGTTACTTTGTATTGCATTTGATTCTTTCCTCTTTGTTGAAAGGTTACCCCTCTTTAAAAATGAGTACTAGAAGTAACAAAAAAACTCAGGGGGAAAAGTCATCACACAAATCAGCACTGAAATCTGCTGTCAGGAAGGATATCACTGATCTTGATGAGGCAATTTGTATTAGCCCCTCCACATCTCCGCCTGCGGAGGGCTATAAAATTGGCTTAAAAGATGACACTAGCATGCTGAAAGAAATTCAAGACATAATTGATACTCAGGCTGATATGGATACCACTGTCACTAAAAAAAGAAACATAATTAAAGCTTGGTCTGACTCTGAGGAGGAGTTTCATGACACTTCTCCTACTCAGAGTCCAGATAGAAGTAGGCCTAGGTTATCTGAGGAAGCACCCAAAATATGCCCTATTGAAGGGATTCAAGCTTCCAATGAGGGTGTATCCCAAGCTTACGTGAAAGATCTAATAGTCGCCCTAAACAATAGTCTTAGATTGACAATGGAGGAAAATACCAATCGTTTACAAGCCAAATTTGAAGTTATCAATTCTGGATTGATAAACACGATAAAAAAATTGTTGCCTTGGAAAAGAGTTCTTCTTCTTTACAGAAGCAGCAAGCAGATACACAAAAAGAGGTGCAATACCTAAGAATGAAGCTTGCTGACATCGAGGACCGCAGTAGGCGGAACAACATTAAATTGAGGGGAATTTCTGAAAAAGTAAGCCAGGCAAATTTACAGAACTACACTATGGGGATCCTAAAAAAAATCTTTCCGGATTCTCCGGAACTTGAGCTAATGATTGACAGGATACATAGGTTACCAAGACCCAGAGCTATTTCGGAAGATATTCCGAGGGACACAATACTAAGATTTCATTTTTACCCCACTAAAGAAAGACTCCTAGCTTTTATGAGGGACAAGAAGCAGCTCCCTCCCCCTTTTGATCATATTAAAGTATTCGTTGACTTGTCCAAAGATACAATCCAGCTAAGAAAGAGCTTTGGGGAAGTCACGTCAATTTTACGCAGGATGGGTATTCAATACAGATGGGGCTTCCCAACTAAATTACTTGTAAATAGAGGAGGCAGGATTGTTTCGTTACTCACACCACAAGATGGTATGTCCTTTATCTCCTCTCTGAACAAAATTGGGGATAATCCGGGGTAAGAAATTGTGTACTTTATTCTTTGTAAATGTGTCATTTGCAGGGGGCTTCTAATGCCATCCATGAACTTTCCCATTTAAGGAGAACATCCTTCGAATTTGAGGATTCTTCACAAGACTGTTTAGTTGGTTATCAAAGTTTTGTGTGTTTTGTTTTTCTGTTTGTTAGCATTACTACATAGGAGAAAATGGTTAAAATATTATCATTTAACGTGAGAGGCCTAAATAGCCCGGTTAAGAGGCACTCTACATGGAGAGAGATCAAGAGAAGCAGTGCGAAATCATTTGCTTACAGGAGGTCAAGCTTGCCAAGTCAGGTCACCCAAGATTCGAAAATAAAAATTATTCTCATATCTTTGAAGCCCTAAATGATAAAAAGAGGGGAGGGGTTATTACCCTTATCAAAAATTCATTAGATTTCCGCAGCATCGAGACTCACTCAGACCCAGAGGGTAAATATTTAATACTGGTGGCCATGGTCAATAATCAATTGACTACTATCATCAATGTTTATGCGCCTCAAAACGCTCAGATTAAATTTTTCAACGAGCTTGACAGTAAAATCCAGGAGGTTAGAAGGGGGTGGTGATTGTAGTAGGAGACTTTAATATTGTCCCTGACGCCCAGCTGGATTCTACTGCAAGGTCTAGGTCTTCTTACCCAGTTTTAAAAGGATGGCTCCACAGCCATGAATATCTGGATGTTTTTCGGTGCATAAACACTACATCATTGGAATATACACATTATTCAGAGGTACATAAGACCTTTTCGAGAATCGACCTATTCCTTACCGATTACTTTTCAATTTCCAAATTTAGGAGAATAGATATCCTACCAAAGTCCTTTTCAGACCACTCTCCTGTAATCTGTGAAGTGGATCTTGGTCTATCACATAAGAGAGACTTTCTCTGGAGATGTAATTCCTCACTTTTGTACAACCCAATCTTCAGAGAAAAATTGAGAAAGCCATCACTGACTATTTTAAGGAAAACGAGTCGGAAGATGTGAGCCCGTTCACATTGTGGAATGCCCACAAATGCGTTATAAGAGGAGTGATGATAGGCTTACTGAACCAAAAAAAAAACAGGACAAGGAAAAGATCCACAATTTACATATGGATCTTAAGAATAAGGAAGATGCACAACAAAAATTAGTGGCACCTTCTTCAGAACTGCACTCAGAGATTGTCAACCTCAGAATTGCGCTGAGAGCAGCTTTATTCGAAGACTATGATAGGTATGCCAAGAGGATGAAAGCGAATTTCTACTCCTCATATAACAAACCTTCCAAGCTTATGGCCCAGAGATTCCAGGCCATAAGAGTTAGGAATAGGATTAATAGGATCAAATATAACGGGATGATCTCCGACCACCCTAAAGAAATAGCGGATCATTTCGCAGATTATTTCTCTTCCCTATACAATCTTAAGTATGACCCAGATACATCCCAGCCAGACAAACTCCACATCCAAAAATTCTTATCAAGTATTAACCTACCTGAACTTTCTGCTGAGCAATTGACGGCCATTGACGCCCCTTTTACTCAGCATGAAATTTCCGAATCCATCAAGAAACTAAAACTTAAGAAATCACCGGGACCTGATGGATTCACGAGTGAGTATTTAAAGTGTTTGCCCCTCACCTGGTTCCCTGCCTCGGCTCAGTGTTCAATAAAGCATCTTCGATTGGCGAATTCCCACCGGAAATGCTAAAGGCCACTATAATCTTAATTCCCAAAACTAAAGGGGACCTGGAGTCGGTCAAAAATTATAGGCCAATTTCACTAATTAACACTGACGTAAAAATATATTCAAAAATCATTGCCGATAGAATCAAATTTATTCTTCCAAGCATTATTCACAAAGACCAGATGGGCTTTATCCTGGGACGTCAGACCAGTGACGGTACTAGAAAGGTATTCAATCTAATTCACTCTGTCAGATCTAAAAGAACTCCTTCAATTCTCCTAGCGTTGGATGCTGAGAAGGCATTTGATAGAGTGAATTGGGACTTTTTGGTAGCGGCCCTTAAAAAATTTGGATTTAGCCTCAATAAATTAAAACAATCATGGCCTTATATGCTTATCCCTCAGCAAACGTGTATGTAAATTGTCACCTATCTAAAAACATTCCAATAACGAATGGTACAAGACAGGGATGTCCCTTGTCCCCTCTGCTATTCGCTATTATCATGGAGCCACTTGCTGAGAGAATAAGAGGGAATGAGTCGATTAGGGGAATCCAGATAGGGGCAAAACAGTACAAAATTAGCCTGTTTGCGGATGATGTCATCCTCAGCCTTACAAATCCTTCATGTTCTATTATGCATGTCCTCCAGGATTTTGGAGATTTTTCAAAGGCATCGTTGTTCAAAATTAACGAATCAAAGTCTAAAATTTTGGACTTTTTCTTGAGCCAGGATGATATCTGCGGTATTAAAGGGAATACTAATTTTGATTGATAAAAGGAGTCGCTGACATATCTTGGCATACTTATCTCTAGAGTTTTTCGCAAGACGATTGATCTTAACCTCCAAAAAATCACTAAGGAAGTGCAATCTGAACTTAATAATCTTGGGAAGCAGGAAATTTCTTGGGCCGGGAGAATTACTTTATTTAAACTTTTTACTCTCCCCAAAATTTTATACACCTTTAGAGCTTTACCTTTATTTATTCCGTTAAAGCTAATCAAAAAACTACAAAGTATAGTTAACACATTCGTATGGAACAAGAAGAGAGCAAGGATAGCATTCACCACTATCACCAAAATTAAAACAAATGGAGGCCTTGCTCTCTCAAATTTGGTTAACTATTACTACTCCTCCTTGGTGAAACAGTCTCGTATTTGGCTCAGGCCGGATAATGGCCCGGCTTGGTCAGAGATTGAAAGACACTATAATAGGAACACTCCTCTGGCAAAATTAATTTTAAGTAATGTCCTATCATCCTCCTCTGTATCGCATATCTCGCTGACTATTTCTGCTACCTTATATGCCTGGACCTATATGGCCAAAATTCAAACACAAAGCAGGAAGAGGTTCAGATATGACCAAATCAAGGACATATCACTGAAGTTTTTTGGCTTGATAATGGAAAAGGAGATTCCTAGCTCTTGGAGATTGGTTAGTTTAACGAAAGTACAGGATATTTTTGATGGCAAAGATTTCATTGAATATGAAGCGTTGTTGTCAGTACATAAACTTCCTCCTGAAGATGCCCAAATCTTTTATTTCATTAAAAAACTCATCTCCAAATTTATCAGGAAAAAGTCTCTCATCACGGAGATGGTAGGCATGTTAATTTGTAATCCGGACAATAACCTTTATTGGAAATCCAAATTTATTTATAACTTTTTAAACGAAGATCTAGTACCCAAGGAAACCCTTTTCGAGACTAACTGGCAAAGGGATATGAACTTGAATTTCTCTCACGATCAATGGCGGAAAGCACTTAAAGCTACTTATTCCTCAAACATATGTGCTTCCCTCCATGAGTCGTATTATAAATTAGTCTCCCGATGGTATTTCACACCTGCTAAAATGGCAAGAATTTTTCCGGGAGTGTCCTCTAATTGTTGGAGAGATTGTGGTTTCGCAGGGAATCTTCTTCATGTCTTTTGGGAGTGCCCCAAGATAAGGTTACTATGGTCAAATGTCTCTGACTTGGTGGACAAGATCACTTCTAGAACTGTGACGTTGACCCCTCAATTGGCCTTATTGTCTCTCGATCTTGAGGAAATCCTCACTCAAACAGACATCTAATCATCCACTTATTCTTGGTAACCAAAAACCAAATAGCTTCTCTTTGGAAGGAAGAAGCGGTTCCTAAAATAGCCGACATTGTAGACAAAATGTCTCTGCACATGTCATACGAGAAAAGCCATGCACTGGCTAATAACAGCTTTACTTCCTTCTGTAAAAAATGGAATCCTTGGCAAGACTTGATCTCTTAAACTCGCTTATGTTGGCTTGATTCTCTCCTATATCCTCTCACGGCAAAGATTCTCTTTGATTAATTAGCAATTGATATCCTCTACTGTTAGTTTAGTAATGTTATTGTTATGGTTATGTTATTATTATTTATTAATATCCTTACTGTCAAGCTACTTGACATATTCTACAGTTAGATTTCTTCAGCTCCATGATTAACTCGATTGATGTCTAGTACTGTTAAGTATGGAAAGTTATATTCTATTTGAGACGTAAGACTGTAATACCCTACTCTCATTGCTAAAAATTATAATAAAGTTATTTTGAAAAAGGAGATGCCACTCTCATAGGAATATTTCTTGAGGACAACCAGACCAAGTCCCCCACTTTAAACCGAGGACCATCAGTCCTATGCCGGTTAGCAAACCGCTGGGCCCTCTCCTGAGAAAGGGACAACCTCTCCACTACCTGGTCCCAAATCTGTTGCATACGCTCCACAACAGAGTCAACACCTGGACAGACAGAAGCCTCCGTCTGTCCTGAAGAAAATTGAGGATGAAACCCAGAATTACAGAAAAATGGAGACATCAAAGTGGCAGAGCTAGCCCTATTATTAAGAGCAAACTCGGCCAAAGGCAAAAAAGAGACCCAGTCATCCTGATCAGCAGACACAAAGCATCTTAGATAAGTCTCCAATGTCTGCTTTGTTCTCTCAGTTTGACCATTGGTCTGAGGATGAAACGCCGAGGAAAAAAGACAATTGAACACCAATTTTAGAACAAAAGGTCCTCCAAAATCTGGAAACAAACTGGACTCCTCTGTCAGACACAATGTTCTCAGGAATGCCGTGTAAACGAACCACGTGCTGAAGGAACAAAGGCACCAATTCAGAGGAGGAAGGCAACTTAGGTAATGGCACAAGATGTATCATCTTGGAAAACCTATCGCAAATCACCCAGATGACCGTCATTCTCTGAGAAACAGGGAGGTCGGAAATGAAATCCATAGAGATATGGGTCCATGGTCTCTTGGGCACAGGTAATGGCATCAACAAACCACTAGAACGAGAGCAAGGCTTGGAGCGAGAGCAAGTCCCGCAGGACTGCACAAACTCCCTGACATCACGAGACAAGGTAGACCACCAAAAGGACCGACTAACCAAGTCTCTGGTACCAAAAATTCCGGGATGACCGGCCAACGTGGAACAATGAATCTCAGACATTACACTGTTTTTCCACTGGTCCGGGACAAACAATTTCCCAACAGGGCAGCGCTCGGGCTTATCCTCCTGACACCCCTCCAGAGCCAGTCTCAAATTGGGCGAGATGGCGGAAAGAACTACACCCTCTTTCAAAATAACAGAAGGATCAGATAACTCTGGAGAGTCCGCCAGGAAGCTCCTCGAGAGGGCATCCGCCTTAACATTTTTAGTGCCAGGAAGAAATGAAACCACAAAATTAAAACGTGTGAAAAACAAGGCCCACCTGGCCTGTCTAGGATTAAGTCACTTGGCAGATTCCAGATAAACTAGATTCTTATGGTCCGTAAGGACCACCACCTGATGTTTGGCTCCCTCCAGCCAATGTCTCCACTCTTCAAAAGCCCACTTCATGGCTAATAACTCCCGATTACCCACGTCTAGTGTTGAGCGATACTGCTCGATATCTAAAAATATCGTATCGAAATGGTATCGCCGATATCACTAAATATCGTCGATATCCGATTCTGATACCGGAAGTCCCATGTAAGTCTATGGGAACAAATATCGCAACAAAAAAAACCCTTTCTTTCGTTGTAAACATAAAATATACACACATAGAATACATATATATATATATATATTGTAAGCTTTTCGGGGGGTTTAGCTCCAGGATCGCTGTCTGGGTAGACAGAATGGCACGGAAACAGTTCATTCAGACAGCAGTTTGGTGAAAACTGGCCGCAACCAGTTATATTAAAGTCCACAGCACACAGATAAAAACAAATCATAAACAGAAACCCTGGGCTTGTCTAGCCTCTAATTACACTTAGATAGATGGCCCTCTCTATCCGGGACCCAGACTCTACCAGTCTGTGCCCAAAACAACACATATCACATATGTTACCAGTATGGAGTTTCACAGACACTCCTCTTTATGTCCGAAGGCAACTCCAATGTCCAGACTTGAGATAGGTCACCTCCTATTCAGTCGCTATTCGCACGGATTCTCACTGCGACTACTCCTGTGTCCGGGGTACTTCCTGCACCCAGACTGAGATAGCTCACACTCTTAGAGACTGCTTCCTTGTGCCAGGACACCTCCCTGTGTCCGGGCTAAAGACAGCTCCCACCCTCTTGGAGACACCTTCTGTGTCTGGACCCCTTGTCCAGACTGAATGAGCTCTCTGACTGTGCTCACAAGCACCTACTTCTGGCTTCCTAATCAACACCTGAGTGGATTCAGGTCTGAGCTGCAAGCGTGTACTGAATGGCAGGTGTAGTGACCTTTCTTTACCACCAGGTTTACAAAGCCACACATTTCGCTCATACCAGTCAGCAAGGTACTTAGGTGAAATATACACCTCATTCACCACATATTCCTTCACTGTCTCACATATCCCCTCCCTCTTCTCCAGACCGGAGGGCTGGTCATCCAGACCGGAGGGCTGGTCAACAATCCAACAGAGACAGTGAACTCTGGACCAGTCATGGCCCTCATCAGCTTCATCCTCACCACTGTCATAGCCAACATCAGTTTTCTCTTCATCTGAAGCATCCGCACTACCCTGTACCCTCCCAGGCCTATACTCTCTGCGGGCCTCGGGTATCCTGCACGGTTTCATCTTGACTTTAGTGCCAGCCTCAGTCTCGGTATAGTGGCTCACCAGATAAGTACGACCAGGCACGTCAGAACAGCTCTGCTGATTCTTCCTCAGAAACTTTCGTACCTCCTGTTTTTGGGGCACTGACCCTGTGTCACCCACTGTCACAGGAGGTATAGGGGTTTTCTCTAATTCCCCCTGAACTTTCTTTAGCACATCTACTTTCTTAAATATCAGTTGATTCATAAATTCTACCTCACAGAACCCAAGCGCCTCTGTCATGGTCTCTGACCATTCCGAGCCACACTGTTCAAACGATTGGCACTGTAGAGGGAGCTGATCGTTTTTCTTGGTCGGTACACATAATTTATCCTCTTCTGGTACAGGCTCACTTTGCATAAGACTCAGAGCTCTTACTTCTTTCTCCAGGAGATCCTCATGGCTACGCATCTTCTCCTGTAGTTGTTGGACGTCCTTTACGTCTTCGGCCCTTTCTTCAGGCTCTTCTGGTAGGACATGCTCAGAAGCCCTACCATCAGTCTTCTTTTCCACCACATCTTCAGTCTTGTTCCTCACAGCTTCACTTGAGACATCAGCCTCTGGTGAGGCACCTGGCCTGGTGTCCACCACTTCCATGGCTTTCTCCACCTCTGCAGCATCACCTTCCGAGTCCTTGGCCTGATGCAGATCCACACCATACATTGATAACTTCTCATTTTCAACAGCATCCACTTGTGCTGTGTTCAGTTTCAGAGTCCTGTCTTTCACCTTAGTCTTCGCCAGGGAACCGACCAAGGTACAACATCTTCAGATGCCATCCTCCGTCCGACTGCAAGGTCAGCCTCAGCCTTCCTCTCAGGACTCTCAATCTCCTCTGCCACCATGCCTTCCTCACTTGCACTGGTTGCTTTATTGTCATCAGATAATTCACTATCACTATCTGACCCCTTTTTCTCAGCCACATCTGGCTCACTGTCAGGGCTATACACTTCATTTTCATTCACATCCTGCTCACTGTCAGGGTTATACAATTCATTTTCATTCATATCCTGTTCACTGTCAGTGTCACACAATTCATTTTCACTCACATCTTGATCTGGAACCTGAGTTAACATGTCATCCACAATATTAACTGCACCATCTGGTCCCTCAAGTATGTGACTATGTGACAACCCCAGCACTACACTTCTATATAGCTCAGGCACTAGGAGCTGACTCACAACCTCTCCCTGGACTTCAGTGTTTATGGCAACATGAGAGAACCTCTCCTCAGAGTCAGGCTCCTGGGAAACCTCATTTAGAACAATCATATTTTCCTGTGCTGTTTTAAGAGAGGGTTCTCGCCACTGCTCACTCTCAAAACCGTCACAGGACACAGGCAAGTCAGGGACACTCGGTTCCCGAGAACCACCATCCTCGTCTCCCAACATCACCTGCAAAGGAATTTCATCACTATCACAGTCATCATTATTATCAACATCATCATCATGACTATGATCAGTATTATCATCACTATCATTATCAGCATCAGCACCATTTTCATGGTCATCATCATTATCAGGTTCATCATCATCATTAGCATTATCATCATCATTATCACATAATTTTAACATCCCACTAGCATTGTGTTCCGCCCCCCGGGACTGCGCACCCTCAGTAGGAGCTTCATCACACTGTCCATCAGAAACATTTTTCCCCCAGAGATCCTTAGACCGGGGAAAGTCATTACCCAATATAACGGGGTGCACCAGGGTCTTCACTACCCCCACTTCATATGAAACCTCCCCGAGTTTGGGGACCAAGTCCACGGCAGTCTCTGGGTAGACTTTGGTGTCTTCATGGATGTACACCACACTCAGGTGCTTATCAGGGATGAAGTCCCTATCACTCAGGCTGTCACATACGGAAGTCACTGGACTCTCTGAGTCCAAGAGGGCCTGTGCTGGGCAGTCACTTACAACCACCGGGGACCCCTGTGGTCCAGTCTCTTCGGCTGAGGTGGACACACACACAGGCTCTGCGCAGGGAGAGAGGGATCTGCCAACATCACAACACATAGGCTCCCCCTCTATTGGACAGTTGGCTGCAATTTCACGCCAGCTCCAACACTGTCCATCACACTCTCCCACCCACATGTCCCCTCGGCCTGAACCCGCTTATCAGCATACCCCATGTCCCCAACAGCTGGAACGCTCTTACCGCGAGAGTTCAGCGTCCGGGAACTCTGAAGTGACGACCTCTCAGACGGCTGTACCTCAGGAGGACGTGCTTGGGTGTAGCGGTCCACTATCACCTTTTCAACTCCATAATCAGGCCTGCTGACTGCAGACTCCCAACTGTATCTCCAGTCACGAACTCCCCTGGCACGGGCTGTCACCGTAACACCCAGCCGGGTAAGAATCGCCGCTTTCAACTTGGCATAGTCTTCGCTGTCCTGCTTGCTCAGGTCAGCCCAGACTTTTTGGGGTTCCCCAATCAGATAGGGTACGACCGCCATGGCCCATTCAGATAGTGGCAGATTCTCCTTCTCTGCCAGTCTCTCAAACCTAGTAAGATATACCTCCACATCATCACGAGGTGTCATTTTTCTCAAGGACCGTCTTACCGCCTTCTTTATAGCGGACAACGCCGGTGCCTTCACAACATTACTTCGGGACGCGGCACCGAAATCCTTTTTTGGTGCTGTCATCTGCTCAACAAATAACCGGTTATTCTCCTGCTGCTGCTGCAGGAATTGCTGCTGGGCCTGCTGCATGTGCTGCTGGTGCTGCAGGCGCTGCTGCTCCATGGTTCGCTGGACCTGGGCCAGGTACTCAACGAGTTCCTCCATACTGCCGGACTTATCTGTCTCAACCACGGCAGTTTTATGTTGCACATTAACTTGTGCCATTTGTTCAAACAGCGCCTCCATGCTGTCATCCATGCTGTCAGACTTCTCTGTCTCAACAACGGCAGTCTTCACTCAAGACATACACACTACACAGCTTTTTTTCCACAGAAAATTCAGCCTTGCTGTGCAACCACTTTTTTTTTTTTTTTCTTTTGCAAAGTCTATTAGGGCTACTGTCTCTTTAAGACTGCTCCACAAACTTTTCTTTTGCTGCTGCACATTCCACAGTCATTTTCACAACAAGTTCAGCTTTGCTGTGCATACATTTTCTCTCTGCAGACCCTATCAGGGCCACTGTCTCTCCAAGACTGCTCCAAACAGACGTTTCTGCTGACACACACTTTTTTTTTTTTTCTGTTGCTATTTCAATAGACTTCACCTTTAATGCTGTCTCTCGCCACTGTGCTGCATGCACACTCCAGCACTAACTGTACCAGGCCCTGCGCTGCCCCAGCATTCTCCGCCAATTGTAAGCTTTTCGGGGGGTTTAGCTCTAGGATCGCTGTCTGGGTAGACAGAATGGCACGGAAACAGTTCATTCAGACAGCAGTTTGGTGAAAACTGGCCGCAACCAGTTTTATTAAAGTCCACAGCACACAGATAAAAACAAATCATAAACAGAAACCCTGGGCTTGTCTAGCCTCTAATTACACTTAGATAGATGGCCCTCTCTATCCGGGACCCAGACTCTACCAGTCTGTGCCCAAAACAACACATATCACATATGTTACCAGTATGGAGTTTCACAGACACTCCTCTTTATGTCCGAAGGCAACTCCAATGTCCAGACTTGAGATAGGTCACCTCCTATTCAGTCGCTATTCGCACGGATTCTCACTGCGACTACTCCTGTGTCCGGGGTACTTCCTGCACCCAGACTGAGATAGCTCACACTCTTAGAGACTGCTTCCTTGTGCCAGGACACCTCCCTGTGTCCGGGCTAAAGACAGCTCCCACACTCTTGGAGACACCTTCTGTGTCTGGACCCCTTGTCCAGACTGAATGAGCTCTCTGACTGTGCTCACAAGCACCTACTTCTGGCTTCCTAATCAACACCTGAGTGGATTCAGGTCTGAGCTGCAAGCGTGTACTGAATGGCAGGTGTAGTGACCTTTCTTTACCACCAGGTTTACAAAGCCACACATTTCGCTCATACCAGTCAGCAAGGTACTTAGGTGAAATATACACCTCATTCACCACATATTCCTTCACTGTCTCACAATATATATATATATACATGTCATTGTGACATATATATATACATATATTTATAGTTTATACACTTCTACATAGTAAAATAGACTCTGATTCAATTGCCGGGTAAAGCCGTGACATACCCCATAGAAGTCGACGGGCTCGGTGCCGAGTACCCCCAAAACCTCTGGCTCTGTGCGACTCAACTTGGGCGTCACGAACAGGATTCTGTAGCTCGCTATAAGCGAGTCCTGTGTGCCTGAATTGAACTGGTTTTGTGCTTGAGAATTGCTAAAATCATCAGAGAATGTATTTGCCATTTTTCAGCCATATCTGCGTCACGACGAGGCACTGGTGAAGAAGAAGGGCGTGCTCTTCTGGGTGTACACTCACTCAGTGGCGCGAAAACGATGGCCGACCACTGTAAATGGTACTGCAATGTAAGATCGTGCCCCACAGCTCTTCAGTTCCGCCTCCTCATCCTCCTCAGTGTGCGGAAACTAACACGAAGGTCCCGCCTCCCTACAAAAGAGGGGCCCTCTCCAGATGCTAATGACACATGTGACTTGGCAGAGATGGCTAATGGACACGAGCAGAAGTGTGAAGGGATGAGCAGTCAGAGCTCTCCCCCCACGGAAGCGACCCGATCGCCACGGAACCACCGTTGGGCACCCGGCCTGGAAACCCTCCTACGCTGCAAGAAGCGGAGGATACCCTAAGAGGCCTGGCCCGGCACCGGGAGGAGGTCGCCAGGATGGAAGCCAGCTGGCGTGCCCTAAAACTAAACTTGGAGCGGCGCCAATCCCTCTTACCTGAAGTGTCTGTACCGGAAGGTGAGGCACCCGTTCTAGTAGAGGAGTCCGTGCGGGCATCCCAGCCCTTGCAATGTGATCCGGTTGACGTTGTCGCAGTGGAGGCAACCGTTCCTGCAAAAAACTCTGCACCGGCAGCACCCCAGATCCCGCTGTCTGCCCCCGTCACTGAGACAGAAGAAGCGACACCCGTCCTCATGGAGGAGGCCGCGCAGGCACCAGAGCACTACCTGCCTGTACTGGAGCCCCGACTGTCATCTGTTCCAGAGCCGGCTGCTTCCTCCGCAGGTGAGCGCCGCCAGGACTGGGGGGCGCCAGGAGAGCTGCCGCAAACCGGACACTGTAAGCTGCAGTTTGATGGTGGAGACATGGAGCAGCTGGTGGAGAAGAATTACAACCGGCGTCAGGAGGAAGAGTGGAGACGTTGGGAGCGGGAAGCAGAGCGACAAAGGGAGCAGCGAGAAACCCAAAAGCTTCGGCAACGTAACCTGGAGAAGGACCGGGCAGATAAGGACCGATGAGAAAAGATAAAGGAACCCTGTGGGAGCCGCGGCGTAAGGGTGCAGTACGGAGCTTTAAATTGAAAGGTGGTTGGGGCTTCATCCAGGAGCCTGGACTTTATTTAGAAGTTTTTGTGAACCGGCGGGACGTGGAGGCTCACCTCCCAGAAGGACACCCGGGGAGGGACCTGTTGCCAGGAGACTTGGTGACTTACACCCGACACTGGGGTTACAATGGATGGTACGCCCTAAATGTTACCAGGTGCGACCCCTACTCCCCAGAGTGTCAGGAACCTGTGAGACCCTCGGAGCCTTCAGCCTCCCACATCCAGGCCTCTGCAAAAGTGCCCACCCCACGCCTTAAATCTCCCCAGCCTCCCTCAGTGGTCTCCTCAGCAGCCCCAGCTATGGACATGATAAGTATAGCTGGCCCGTACCCGGCGCCTGTTAGGCCCCCTGGGGTTCGTTCAGTCCGGGACATAGGGTTCCAGACCCGGAGGGAGATGAAAGAGGTGGCCACACAGACCCAGATAGCGGGTCACGACTTGACTGTACAGGCCACACGACGTCATCAGGTCCTGGTGGTCCTTGTTTGGCAAGCATCAGAAGAGTACCAGGTGGTACCTGGAACACCCCTGCCAAAGAATTATAAATAACCCGGACAGGGTCCCTGTATGTAAATAGTTAAATTGTTGATGTACCTGGACGGGTGAATGTTCATAAAAAAGTTTTTTAATTTAATAAAAAAAAAAAAACACAGTTTTCATTACTTTTATTACAGTCTCATCCTGCGACGCCATCGATCTCCTGTAAAAAAATGAAAAAAAAAAAAAAAAAGTATACCACCTGACCGACGCAGTCCATAGTAACGAGTGTCCCACGACGATCCAGCTCTGCTACATCAGAATGTCATCCCGGCGCAGCACAGCTGATTACCTGCTTCCCCGGCGGTGACGTCATCGGACTGGTTTACGGCCGGGATTACCCTGCAGTCACTGCAGTTATCGCGAAAAACTGCATGTGACCGCCAGGGAGAAGATAATGGCGGCCATCAAGCAGTCCAGGACGTGACCGCCGGAGATCTTCTGCCAGGTAAGTGCCGCTGACTCCTGACAGACCCGACCGACGGACACTCACAGTAACAGTGACAAATCCGATTCCGGTATTCGATATGACGAAAATATCGGTATTCGAAATCGAAAGGCCGATACAGCTAATATCGGCCGATACCCGATATTTGCAGTATCGTATCGTATCGCTCAACACTACCCACGTCATAATTACGTTCAGTGGGAGAAAATTTTCGAGAGAAAAAGGCACAAGGGTTACTTTTAGAGGTCTCTGGATCTCTTTGGGACAAAACGGCACCTGCCCCAATTTCAGAGGCATCAACCTCCACCTGAAATGGTAGAGAAACATCAGGCTGCCATAGAACAGGAGCAGAAGTGAATCTCTGCTTAAGTTCCTGAAATGCAGAGACTGCCTCAGGAGGCCAATTCACCACATCAGAACCCTTCTTGGTCAAATCAGTTAATGGTTTAACAATAACAGAGAAATTACCAATAAATTTACGATAAAAATTGGCAAAACCCAAGAATCTTTGAAGAGCCTTTAATGAAGTAGGCTGGACCCAATCACAGATGGCCTGAACCTTGACCGGGTCCATTTCAATAACAGATGGGGACAAAATGAATCCCAGAAATGAGATCCTCTGAACGCCAAAAAGACACTTTGATCCCTTCACATACAGAGCATTCTCTCTCAAAATCTGGAACACAGTTCGAACATGTTTTACATGAGAGTCCCAGTCATTGAAAAAATCAAGATATCATCCAAATAAACAATCAGAAATTTTCCACAAAATCCCTGAAAATGTCATTCATGAAGGACTGGAAGACAGAAGGAGCATTAGTGAGCCCAAAGGGCATCACATGGTACTCAAAATGCCCTTCAGGGGTATTAAATGCCATCTTCCATTCATCCCCGTGCTTAATGCGAATAAGGTTATATGCCCCCTGAGGTCAAGCTTGGCAAACCAAGTAGCGTTTTTCACCCTGGAAAACATCAGAGATCAAGGGTAAAGGATATTGATATTTCACAGTAATATTGTTCAAGAGACGATAATCAATACACGGTCTTAATGAACCATCCTTTTTGGCCACAAAGAAAAAACCGGCACCTTGATATAAGACCGCATAGCGTCATGTTCAGGTACAGACAAGTTAAAAAGGCGACCTTTAGGGAATTTACTACCAGGCACTAATTCAATAGCGCAGTCAAAGCTCCTATGGGGAGGTAAGGATGCAGATTTACTTTCGCTAAACACATCAGAAAAATCAATCAAAAAGTCAGGAACATCCTGAGCCTGGGGGGAGGCAGAAAAAACAGGAGTGTTGGTATTAACACATTGGCAGCCCCAACTGGTAACAGACACAGATTTCCAATCCAAAACAGGATTATGAGACTGTAACCAAGGGAAACCCAGTACGATAATGTCATGCAGATTATACAGAACCAAAAATTTGCAACTCTCCTGATGATCAGGTTCTACCCTCATTATCACCTTATCAAACTGAGGTTTATTCTCAGCCAAAGGGGTAGAATCGATCCCCAGTAGGGGAATAGACTTCCGTAGGGGTATCAAGGGAAACCCACAACGTTTAGCAAAATCAAAATCCATCAGGTTAATAGCTGCTCCAGAATCAACAAAAGCCTGAGCAGAAAATGAGGACAGAGAGCATATCAGGGTCACAGTTAATAAAAACTTAGTCTGAACACTACCCAAGACAACTGAGCGTGCAAAACGTCTTCCCCGCTTAGGGCAGACTGAAATAGCATGAGAGGCATCACCACAGTAGAAACATAACCCATTGCGCTTTCGAAATTCATGACGCTGTGCCCCAGAAACCACTCTATCACACTGCATGGATTCAGAAGCAGGTTCACAAGGCAACATTATTCCACGCATACCTTTCCGCTCACGCAAACGTCTGTCAATTTGAATCGCTAATGACATAGAATCATTGAGACCAGAGGGAACAGGGAATCCCACCATAACATCCTTTACATTATCTGACAGTCCCTTCCGAAAAAGAGCTGCCAAAGCGTCGTCATTCCATTTGGTCAGGACTGCCCACCTACGGAATCTCCGACAGTACAACTCAGCGTCCCCAAGCCCCTGACTTAATGCCAACAAAGTTTCCTCAGCTTGATCAGTGACATTAGGCTCATCGTACTATAACCCCAAAGCCTGAAAAAACGCATCAACATCACTCAAAACAGGATCCCCAGGTGTCAGGGAAAAAGCCCAATCCTGAGGGTCGCCGCGCAGGAGAGAGATGACAATTTGAACCTGCTGCGCTGCGTTCCCTGATGACTTAGATTTTAAGGCAAAAAACAATTTACAGTTATTTTTGAAATTCAGAAATTTAGCTCGATCCCCTAAAAACAAATCTGGCATGGGAATCCTAGGTTCCACAACAGGCAACCCAGCAAGATAGGTAGCAATACTCCGAACTTCAGTGGCAAGCTGATCCACACAGCCAGACAACTGTGCAAACTCCATTGAGAGAAAAAAAAATCCTCCTCAGCACCCAGAGATACAGAGGGAAAAAAAAAATGCAACAAACAGAAAAAAAAAAAAAAAATCTCTGACAACTCTGACAACTTTTTTTTCTTTCAACAATATTTTTCCCTTCTGTGAGTACAATATAATTTTCAGTTTTGGGCCATGATACTGTTATGATTTGGTAGCTGAGGAGAGCAGGCAAAAAGGAAATACACCAGAGCAGTTGGAAACTATGAGATTGCAGTACCCTGACTAACCACCACAACTAGAGGCAGCCGTGGAGCGTTCCTACGTTGGTCCTAGACGCCTCGTCACAGCCTGAGAAACTAACTACACCTAAAGATAGAAAGAGGAAAGCTATCTGCCCCGGAGCAGATCCCCAAAGAACATAGAAAGCCCCCAAACATGTAATGGCGGTTAGACAAGAAGAAATACTGACACAGACAGAAAATAGTATGAGCAAACGTTGGGGCCCAAACTTACTAAATAGAAAAGGATAGGAAGGGCACTTACTGCAATCCCAAAAAACCCTGAAAAGCACCAACTCTACTAATTTCAAAAACACCTGAGATCACACGACCTCTACCTCCTAAATTAGTTCTCTGGTGTAACCAAAAACAAAACAGCAGCCACTGAAAAAACTGGAAAAAGCAAATGTACAAACATGAGTGGCTGAACTGAACTGAGAGGGCAAAAGCCCCCAGAGGGGACCCTGAAGGCCCCCACAGAAGTGCAGGACAAAATGCAAAAATCAAGCACAAAAACAAAAAGAAGAAAATGTCTTATCTGTTAGCAGGAGATTCAGACACGACACAGCAGGCTACCAAGGAAACAGGAATCAAGGATTGAGACCAGAACAATTGATCACCGGCAACCCTGATGGAAGGCGACTCCCTTATATAAGACCAGTCAGTAACACCTGATTCCCAATCCTCACAATCTTCACTGGACAGTCCAGTACCGTTTGTAACCACCAGAGGGAGCTTCTGCTCAGAACTCATTTCCAACCTATTCACAACAGTAGGCGTTCAAAGCCAGTGTACGCGGATGAGAGGATGAGTTCTTTCTTGTCCTACTCAGAGTGTCTGCTAGGGTGAGCTGGACTTGAGAGCTGCATATGGGGGAACTAGCGGTGGGCATGACGGACTGAGAGGGGGTTGGTGATGGTGGTGGTGATGGCCTAGATTCAGTCTTTCGTTGCAAAAACATTGTGATTCCCTGACTGCTTTGGCCTTGCGACGACACCTCAACATTTCTTGCTGGTGGTGTGCTAACCGGTGGGCTTATAGTGGGGGAAGCGATGGAGCGTTGCTGGCTACCTTCAGTCGGAGCAGGCACACATGTGCTACCTGAGGCTTTGTTGTCCGTCCTCGCTTGCAAGTGCATGGTGATTAAATGTCTAAGCATGCAACTGGTATTCAAATTTCAGAGATTTTTCCCTCGGCTAAATGTCCTTCCGCACTTCTTACAGATAACCTTTGCCTCATCAATAGGATTTTGGTCAAAAAAGTGCCACACTGCACTCTTCCTACTATGGTATAAATTTTCAGGCTTGCACGCTGTGCTAATTTGACCATCTGGCCAAGCTGTCCTGCAACTCTTTTTGTTTTTTTAACACGTTTTTGGACAGCTACGGGCCTGCCAGATAACCGCTGCTGCAATGTCGATGCCTGCTGCGGATCCTTCTCTTCTGAGCTATTGCCAGCGGCACCCTCTTCCCCCAATGGATGCCAATCCGGGTCAACAACTGGGTCACCATCACCTACTCTTCCATTTCATCTGCACCTTCCTCTGTGTCACCGTGTAAGGTGGTATAGTATGCGGGAAAGGGCACCTGAGTTTCATCAGGGTCAGATTCTGGCTCAGTAGACTGCGAGGGCAATGTAGTGCTCTGGGTGAATGTACCAGCAGAATCATCTAGCAGTGGCTGTGCATCAGTGCACTCCATGTCAGATTCATCTTGGACTGGGGAATTCAGGATTTGACATGATAACCCAGGCATGGTATGTGAAAAGAGCTCCATGGAGTAATCTGAAGTGTGGCCTGTCGCATCCTTCCCTTTTGGTGGGGGTGAAGGACACAAGGAAAGGTGTTGTTCCTGACCAGGAGTGGGCACTGACAACTCAGAAGAGGAGGCGATAGAGCTGGAGGCTGTTTCGGCAATGTAAGCCAAAACTTGTACCTGATGCTCTGGCTTTAAAAGCTGTTTACTTACTCCCAGAAAAGGGAGCCTTCCAGGCCTTCTGGAGCCAGATGATGACGCAGGCTCAACACCTCCTGTCTTAGGTGCTATTGTGCTTTTGGCACTACCAGCAGATGCACCACCAACACCATCAGTACCAGCTGGCCCCCCACGCCCACGTCCGCGGCCTCTTTCACCATACTTCCTCATGTTTGTGAAAATGTACCCAAAATACCAGCAGATATATGGTCCTGTATCAGAAGCGTACAGCCTTATACGATGAAGAGGAAAATTTTAAATCTCTGTATATATTTCCGGAGTCACACACAGATGCTCTCAGGCTTAGTATGGATTAGACTAGAATATAAAAAGCAGAAGAGGGTAATGTATCAGAAGATACCAGGCGTAAACAGTGTAAGGGTAATTGTAAATCTCCGTTTATATTTCAGGAGTAACACACAGACACTCACAGGCTCAGTATGGATTAGACCAGAATATAAAAAGCAGAAAAAAGGTACTTTATCAGAAGCGTACAGCTGTATACAGTGTTTGGGTAATTTAAAATCTCAGTATATATTTCCGGAGTAACACACAGTTGCTCACAGGCTCAGTCTGGATTAGACCAGAATATAAAAAGCAGAAAAAGGGTACTGTATCAGAAGCGTACAGCTGTATACAGTGTTGTGGTAATTGTAAATCTCCGTATATATTTCCGGAGTAACACACAGATGCTCACAGGCTCAGTATGGATTAGACCAGAATATAAAAAGCAGAAAAAGCAGAAAAAGTATTAGGCTAAGTTCACACGTTGCGGAATTGCCGCGGAAATTTCCGCGGCAATCCCGCACTTCTCTGCTGCGGGAAATACGCATTTTTTTTGTATGCATATTCCCGCCAGAAACTAGCGTTTTGCAAGCGTAATTAGCTTGCAGAATGCTAGCGTTTTCCTAGCGATCTGTAGCATCGCTTGGAAAACTGATTGACAGGTTGGTCACACGAGTCACACATAGTGTTTGACACGTGTGACCAACTTTTTACTATTGATGCCGCCTATGCCGCATCAATAGTAAAAAGATCTAATGTAAAAATAATAAAAAAAATAATAAATAATGATATTCTCACCTTCTGGCGGCCCCCGCAGGCTTCCTGCCTCTCAGCGACGCTCCCGGCAACTCCCGTTCCCAGGCGTCCTTTGCGACAGACCCCAGATGACGTAGCATCACGCGAGACCGCTACGTCATCTGGGTGATTGTCGCAAAGGACTCCTGGAACGGGAGCGTCGCTGAGAGGCGGGGGCCGCCGGAAGGTGAGAATATCATTATTTTTTATTTTAATTATTGTTTTACCAGGGATATGGTGCCCAGGGTCTGGAGGAGAGTCTCCTCTCCTCCAGACCCTGGGTACCATCCACACATGAACCGCTTACATTCCGCATAGCCACATGCGGAAAGTAAGCGGTTCAATTCATTCCTATGGCGGCGATTCCGCCGAGATTACGCAAAATTAATGAACATGTTGCTATTTTTTCCGCAAAGCATTTTTTTCGCGGAAAAAAATGCTGCATGTGCACAAAAATTGCGGAATCCATTTAAATGAATAGGATGCTTAATGCTTGCGTTTTTTTTCGCGTTTTTGCCGCGGGAAAAAACGCGAAAAAAACCGCGAAAATTCCTGCCGTGTGCACTTAGCCTTAGTGCTGTGTAAAAAGCAGTCTGCACCGCTGTGTACACACAGCAATACAGCTAGCAGGCAGCCTATTAACCACCATTGCTGCTCACAAGAAATCCTCCCCTGTCACTGGCAGGCAGCCTAATTACCAGCTCTGCTGCACACAACAAAATCCTCCTCTGTCACTGCACACTAACTGTACAGCACAATTGCTATCAGCACAAGCACAGAAGAAGCTTTCTTTCCTGCCTTACTCTCTCCTACTGATAAACAGCGTCAGCAACCTCTCCCTACGCTAAGATCGGCAGAAGTAAAATGGCGGTCAGCGGTCAGGGTTTTTATAGCCATTGCGACTCCACACAAAGCAAGCAAATCACTGCAATGCCCTTCTCTAAGATGGTTGTGGCCGCTGCCCATGCCATCTCATTGCCCACAGTGTACATCCTTGCTCATTGGCTGAGAAAAGGCGCCTGCAAGCATTATGGGAAAACCGACTTTGGCGCTCGGGTCAACGACTGCATGGCCGACCTCACGCTATGGTCGGGTTTCGCTTGGTGAAACCGGACTTTGGCGAAAGTCAGCGATTTTTGAATCTGACCGACCAGTTTTGCGCAACTCTACTGATTTGTCATGGAACTCTTCTGACTGAGTATGATATACATAACACATTAAAATACTATGCATATTCCTACACATAATCCTAGTGATAATACTTACATAGTGCAAGTATAGCTAGAGGTGTGCCAGGGTACAAACAGTTCAGAAATCGAGTAGCCAGTGATTGTTACAAGAGCAAAAGATATATACCAGGGCAATAGGCAGTCATGGTAAAAGATATTTGCCACATGCAGGACATGTGGTAGTCCTGTCACCTTGGAGGGAAGTACAAATACCAGGCAATGCCAAGTTTCAAAGCCAAATATAGAATATCAATGCAGAAACCACTATGTATTACAAAAATAGTTTGCTTTTAAGCAGGCATAGAGTACTTATACAATGGCCCACAGAATATTCTACTTGCTTTGTTCTGGGAGTAGAACAGAATTCACTACTGACACAGAAATTTCTTTAACTGGTGACTTCTCTTCTATGCTTCCTCCAAGGAATTCCACAGCCCTATGGTAGTGGAGTCTGTCATCACTGCTGAACTGGTAGAAGCAGGGCCAGATACCAGTACCTCTTTATTGTGGAATCCCACCAATTCATTTTACCCACAAATACTCCAGTGTTTAGCAACCCCAGGAATATATCGTGTCACCAATTTTACACCCTTTTGAGTTTTTCCAAATTTTTGTCACCCATGAAGTATTGGAGCAAATTACGCAACAAATAAATCTATATACAAGACAATATATTTTCCAAAAATCTATTCCTATTCATGAATCCCCATAAGGGTCACTGAAATGAAAACATTTTGGGGAATTACCCTCAACATGGGTTTAGTAAAAAAAAAAACTAAAATAAACACTCAGCTGTCATGACCCAATCCTGTTATTGTAACGCTCGCTCCCAGACTGGATGACGTGAAGCAAAGATTGTGACCCCACTGTGCCACAAAGCAGACTAACCCTGGAGGGCATGACTAAGCAGCTACCTTGGTGTTCACTGGAGCCTCTAGTGGTGAGGTCAGGCCTGTGCGGCAGGTAGCTGCCAGGTGCCACTCCAGGGCGGCATCTGGCAGTAGCAGCTGATCCCACAGGAGAACAAGACACTAAGGACAGATGCAGGCAAGTACAGAAGAAAGCTGAGGTTTAGACTGGCAAGTACTGGCGGGCATGAATGATGTACTTGCAGGCAGGCGGGCACGGCTGGCATTCTGGCAGGCAGGTGTGCATGGCTGGCACTCTGGCAGGCAGGCGGGCATGGCTGGCAGGGGTTCAGACAGGAGGAACAGGAACTGTTTTGGGAAGCACAGGAACAATGGCTGGTACGAGTGGGATAAGGGAACAGGTAGGAACCAGTTCATACTGGAGGGACAGAAACTACAGGAACAATGGCTGGTACGAGTGGGATATGGGAACAGGTAGGAACCAGCACAGACTGGTAGGACAAAAAGCCACAGATGCGAAATGGGAGAAGAGCAGAGCCGCAGGATGCGGGTTGGGAGCAGAGCAGAGCCGCAGGATGTGGGACTGGAGCAGAGTCGCAGGATGCGGGACGGGAGCAGAGCAAAGCCGCAGGATGCGGGATAGGAGCAGAGCTGAGTCACAGGATGCGGATGGGTGCAGAGCAGAGCCGCAGGATGCGGGATGTTAGCAGAGCAGAGCTGCAGGATGGGAGCAGAGCAGAGCCGCAGGATGCGGGACAGGAGCAGAGCAGAGCCACAGGATGCAGGACGGGAGCAGAACAGAGTCGCAGGATGCGAGACGGGTGCAGAGCAGAGCCACAGGATGCGGGACGGGAGCAGAGCATAGCTGAAGAATGCGGGACTGGGGCAGAGCTGCAGGATGTGGGACAGGTGCAGAGCAGAGCTGCTGAGGCAAAGAGAGAGCAGAGCAGAGCTGCTGAGGCAAAGAGGCAGCAGAGCAGAACCACTGAGGCAAAGATGGAGCAGAGCAGAGCTGCTAAGGCAAAGATGGAGCAGAGCAGAGCCGCTGAGGCAAAGATGGAGCAGAGCCGCTGAGGCAAAGAGAGAGCAGAGCAGAGCCACTGAAGCAAAGAGGGAGCAGATGCAAGGATAGACACAGCAGGGTAAGGAAGTCTTCAGACAAGGATATAAACAGGTACAGGTAAAGTACTTAGTTCAGACAAGGTCAGACATAGGATCAATTACAGGACAAGGGATTCAGGCCTGGGTATACAGCCCCCAGGGTGACAGAAACAGGACAGGACAGGACCTGGCAACTCAGTAGCAGAAAGCAGACTGAGAGAGTTTGTTTCTCAGGCATATACTAATTAGTTGAGATGCCTTAAGTCCCCGCTACCTCTTGGCAATAGGCTGGGGACACATTAGGAATGTGCACACTGTCTCTATAAGGCCTCTTTCACACATCAGTTTTTTGCTGTCAGGCGCGATCCGCGTCGCGCCGGAGCACTGGATCCTGCTAATATTATGTAAATACGGATGAGACGGATCCGTCTAGCGGATATGACCAAAAACCGGATCCTTTTCATCCGTTTCATCTGTTTTTTTATCCGTTTTTTCGACGGATTACGACGGATCCGGTTTTTAAAAACGCCCCTTGGGGGCTTCCAAACTTGATTGGCTACTGAAAACCTATATATACACTGTTCCTACAGCCCATCTTTGACATGTTGCAGAGGAGCAAGTGCAGGTTGGAGAGAAGAGCAAGTGGCTGGTGAAGATGGACGTTGTGATAGGAAACATTTTGAAGAATTTGATTTTCACAGTGGAGGCGAATCATTTGAAAGAGATTGTTCTGGAGGAGAGAAAGATACAGCAGCGCATCATGCGTCAGCGACGACGCCGCCGTTTGTGGATCCACCTCATCACAGCCCAGATAATGACGCGTGGGGTGTATTCTACACTCTACATGGAGCTACGAGGAAACACTGAGAAATTTTTCTCATATGTTTGGATGAAAATTGAGAACTTTGATTTCTTGGTGGAGCGAATTGGACACCTCATAAGAAGATCTAACACCTATTGCCGCTTCTCCATTTCTCAGGCGGAGCATCTGATGGTGACTCTTCGGTAAGCCATATTTATTTGATCTGCTTGCTTGAGAGCACACTTGTCCTGTAATGTTGTTGCTGGTAGTTTGTAATAAATATTTGTACAGTATCTCCAATTGTTAAAGCTGAGTTCTGGTATGTAATGCTATGATTTTTAACTAATTTTTTTCTTTTTTTTTTATTCACAGATTCCTTGCAACTGGAGAATCTCTTTCCTCACTCCATTTCCAGTACAGACTTGGAATTTCCACCATATCTGGAATTGTAAAGCACACATGCTGTGCATTGTGGGACTCTTTACTTGAGGAATTTTTACGACAGCCCACAACAGTGAGTTGGCTTGAAATTGCTGACAAGTTTCTACAAATATGTCAGTTTCCTAATTGCTTGGGCGCTGTGGACGGGAAACATATCCGTATTATCAAGCCTGCAGGATCTGGATCCAAATATTTTAATTGCAAAAAATATTTTTCCATTGTCCTCATGGCCATCGCTGACGCGGAATACAAATTTATTGCTGTCGATATTAGGGCCTATGGCAGCTCCAATGACTCACAAGTCTTCAAATTGTCAGCTATGGACCATCATCTCTATGGAAACACCTTCCAATTCCCACCCCCTAGATCCGCTGCTTCAAACATCTGGCCCGCCTATGCCTTTTGTTTGTGTAGGGGATGAAGCCTTCCAGCTGTCAGAACAACTTTTGAAACCGTACTCCAGCAACAAAAATAATTTTTAATTACCGCCTCACAAGAGCAAGAAGAATGGTGGAGTGCGCTTTTGGTATTCTGACAGCCAAATGGCGTGTCCTATTGACTGCTCTCAACCGAAAGACTGAAACTGTGGATGAGGTAATCAAAGCTTGTGTGGTCCTGCACAATTTTGTTACCTGCAAGGAACAGATTTCCATTGAGGACCACTCTGAAGAAACCACCTTGCATGATTACCAGAACATTACCAATAGAAGATCTGTGACTGTCTCCCGAATGAGGGACAAATTTGCAGAATACTTTGTCACCTAAAGGAAGACTAGACTGGCAGGATGACAGAGTTTGAAAAATTGCTCTGTAACCTTAACCAAAGTCATGTACCTTCTGTACCCACAGTATACCTTTTCAAACCAAAGTTGTCTACCTTGTTGTGGATTATCTGCAGTATTTTACCATTTGGCCAAAGTTGTGTCCTTGGTTATGTATTAGCCAAAGTATTTCACCTTTTAACCAAAGATGTGTACCTTGTTGGGGATTACCTAACAATGTACAGTACACAACTTTGGGTAACAGGTGAAATACTTTGACTAATACACAACCAGGGACACAACTTTGGCCAAAAGGTAAAATAAATTTACCTTTTACCCAAAGTTATGGACCTAGTTTTGTATACCCAATAAATGTTACCTTTATTTATCCACATTATTTTACCTTTGTTTTACACATATTTAACCTTAGAAATAAATAAAAGACAACAATTTTAATCAACCAATTTACATTTATTGTATTTTCAATAAAAATGTTTATGAACAAATATGTTTTTTCACTTTCAAAGAAATGTTTTTTATTAAAGTTGATTTTTTATTTACAAAAATTACAAATTGGTATAGTGTGGGGTGGAGATACTGCTGGAGGGGCTGCGGGACACTTCGACATTGGGAGTGTGGAGAGCGGACTGGGATGGTGGTGGGGAAGGATCAGGTAAAAGAGGTGAAGGGGTGGAAAAAGAAATTGAACGGGTGGACATGTGGGAGGCAGAACAGGTGGGTGGTGGAGAGGAGGGTTGGGCAGGGACTGGAGGAGCAGATGATGTGGTTGGGAAGTGGTATGGGGAAGGAGGTTGGTAGGGGATTGATGTTGGTATGGGGAAGGTTGCTGGAAGTGGGCAGGTTGCTGGAAGTGGGGAGGTTGCTGGAAGTGGGGAGGTTGTTGGAAGGGGGAGGTTGTTGGAAGGGGGAGTTGCTGGAAGTGGGGAGGTTGCTGGTACTGGGGAGGTTGCTGGTATTGAATAGGAGGGAGGAGGGACAGTGGTTGGAGGGGGGTCAGGTGTGGGAGGAACTACTGGGGTGGGTGGAGGAGGTTGGGAGGTAACTTGCACTAGAGCAGCGTGGCAAGAATGCATTACATGCATCTGCTGGCTAGTAGATAGCATATCCATGCGCTCGACTACAGACCGAAAAAAGCTGTGGTTTGGAAAACTTCTTGCTTCTGAATGCATGGTTTGCAGAAGTGTCTTTATCTCCAGAATGCTGGTGTTGAGCTGATTAAAGCCTGCGGCCATTTGCTCTGACAAGACTTTAAGACAGTTCTGGAAAGATGCATTCTGATGCAAGAACTCGGGCGCATAGCTCCTTTCCTGACCCCTCTGCAGCTGCCGCCCAGTAGTCACAGGTGTACTAGAGGTGGCAGCGGCAGAAGGGTGGGGTAAAGGGAAAGCTATCTCCTGACCAGTAGACTCGTGCAATGCAGGCGGCCACGATGCTCCAGCGCTGGTGGAGGGGACAGAGGGCTCACATGTCAGAGAAGGCTGGGAAGGTGCAGATGGGCCGGGGAGGTCGAAGAGTCCCTCGGTGGCGGACTCCTGAGGGATCACTCCAGAACGGTCCAACTCTGCAGGCTCCCGAGTGCTGGTCACCGTTCTGTGGAATAAAGAGAAAAAAATATAATTAATATAGTGATATTGCATGGCCCTGGCTGCAAAAAAAAAATTAGTTAGACATGTTAACATTTTTTTTTTACATGGGGTGTGTAATATTTACCTTCTGGTGACCATTGTTGCCCGGAGTAACGACAGGGCTCGTGCGTACTTGTACTTGCTCCTGCGTCCTCAAGATCCACTCGGGGCCCGCATCTGTTTGTTGAACTCCTTCTTGAAGCGATCCCTCAAAGACCGCCACCGCCTGACAATTCTCTCCCCTGAAACGAGAAAGCACAAATTGGTTAGTATACAACATCAGTGTTTCCCAAACTCCAGTCCTCACGGCCCCCACGGGTTATGTTTTCAGGATTTCCATAGTGTTGCACAAAAGAAAATCCTGAAAACATGACCTGTGGGGGCCACGAGAACTGGAGTTTGGGAAACACTGCTTTACATCTAGCAGCCTGAACTGTATATACTTACGCTCTTCAATCTGGGCCTGAGCATCGAGGTCCTCCCAGCGGTCCACGAGTAATGAACAGATTTCCTCCCAGAGCCAACGGGTCACAATGAGATCGGCATGGTGGCGGTCCCTCATGTTCCACAGCGGCTCCCTTTCTCTGACTAGATCGATGAGGAGGTCGACATCAATCCCCCCCTCCTCACCGTCAGAGTCGGGAGCACGCTGTGAAGCCTGTTAAAGAAAAAGAGAAAAAAAATACATTAGCCTCAAAACTACCAAGAAAAGTAAAAAAAAAAAAGAGGAGAAAAAAAAACAAATTAAAATTTAAAAAAAGATAAAAAAAAATTACAGTTATACTTACACGACGGAGACCGCCGCGTCGCTCACACCGATGACCCTGGGAGGCACTGCGAGGTCCTCTTACTGTAGCCCCAGATTCAGAAGACTATAAAAACAAAAAAATTATGTGCTTGGATGTAGGCATATGTATTTTGTGCAGTGTGATGTCTGTACTAAATTGTTTTCAATGTGTTGTGTGTAGTGTGATGTTGTGTTTCTGCAATGCATGAAGGAAACTTACGAATTGCGAGCCCACTCCGGGTATCTCTCAACGCCTTCGTTCTTCTTCTGGGAGCTCCTCTTCAGCTTCAGTTTCCTGGTATAAATGAAAAATAAGGCAATTAATAGATATATCCCAGAGATGGATTGTGAATTAAACAAAAAAAAAAAAAACTTGTTTTTACCTGTAAACGCTGACTATGCGAGGGAGGACTCCCAGAAGAAGAAGATGTGGAGTCCTGCTGCTGCTGCCGGCCGGACTACATTACTGGTGGTGCTGCTGCTGCTGTTGGGCGGCCTCTGCTGTGGAATAAAGAAAAAAAATGCCATGAATATATTGATATTGCATGGCCCTTGCTGAAACACAAAAATTGGTTATACATGTTAACATTTTTGGGGAATGGGGTGTGTGATATTTACCGTCTGGCGTCAGCTCCTGTACTCTCCTGCTGGTGCTCGGACTCCATTTCTTGCTGTGGTGGTGGTGTTGCTGCTGCTGCTGTAGTAGGCAGCCTCTGCTGTGGAATAAAGAGAAAAAAATGCCATGAATATATTGATATTGCATGGCCCTGGCTGAAACACAAAAATTGGTTATACATGTTAACATTTTTTGGGGAATGGGGTGTGTGATATTTACCATCTGGCGTGTGCTCCCGTACTCTCCTGCTGGTGCCTGGACTCCATTTCTTGTTGGGACTTCCATTTCTTGGTGTGGTGGTGGTGCTGCTGCTGCTGTAGTAGGGCGGCCTCTGCTGTGGAATAAAGAGAAAAAAATGTCATGAATATATTGATATTGCATGGCCCTGGCTGAAACACAAAAATTGGTTTGCATGTTAACATTTTTTGGGGAATGGGTTGTGAGATATTTACCGTCTGGCGTCTGCTCCCATACTCTCCTGCTGGTCCCCGTACTCCATTTCTTGTTCTGTTGCTGCTGCTGTTGCTGTATTCTCCTGCTGCTTCCTTCTCCTGCGGCTTGCTCCCAACTTCTTGGCTGGCTGCATGGTTATGGCTGAGGGTCCCACTGGCATGGTTTATACAGTATATGTTTGCTATGGGCTGGGCTACTTCTGAGCATGCTCAGACAAAAAAAACGGTCGGGTGTCAGCTGATTATCACAGCTGACACCCATCACTATGTGCCAGGAGCAGTCACGGACCGCTCCCGGCACATTAACCCCTGGCACACTGCGATCAAAGATGATCGCAGTGTACCGGGGGCACAGGGAGGCATCGCGCAGGGAGGAGGCTCCCTGCGTGCTTGCCTGAGACCCTCAGAGCAACGCGATATGATCGCGTTGTTCTGAGGGCCTCCTCGCTGCAGGATCCCGGATCCAAAATGGCCACTGGGTCCTGCAAGGAGGCGGCTTCCTCAGTGCTTGCTGAGAGCAGGCGCTGAGAAAGCCTTATGCAGTGCCTGTCAGATCGCTGGTCTGACAGAGTGCTGCACAAACTGTCAAACCAGCGATCTTAGATTATACAGTGATGTCCCACCCTGGGACAAAGTAAAAGTGTAAAAAAAAAAAGTAACGTGTAAAAAAAATTTCTAAATAAAGAAAAAAAAAAATTCAATAAAAGTACACATATTTAGTATCGCCGTGTCCGTAACGACCCGCCCTATAAAACTGTCCCACTAGTTAACCCCTTTAGTGAACCCCTTAAAAAAAAGGCAAAAAAAAATACTTTATCATCATAACGCCGAACAAAAAGTGAAATAACACACGATCAAAAAGACGGATATAAATAAACATGGTACCACTGAAAACGTCATCTTATCCCACAAAAAACGAGCCACCACACAGCACGCAGAATAAAGCGATGCAAAATAATTATTTTTAATATATTATTGTTTTTATTGTATGAAAGCGCCAAAACATAAAAAATGATATAAATGAGGTATCGCTGTAATCGTACTGACGCAAAGAATAAAACCGCATGATTGATTTTGCCACACGCGGAACGGTATAAACACGCCACCACCAAAAAGAAATTTATGAATTGCTGGTTTTTGTTCATTCTGCCTCCCAAAGATCGTAATAAAAAGTGATCAAAAAAATTTCAAGTGCCCAAAAATGGTACCAATAAAAACGTAAACTCGTCCCGCAAAAAATAATATCTCACATGACTCTGTGGGCCAAATTATGGAAAAATTATAGCTCTCAAAATGTGGTGATGCAAAAACTATTTTTTGCAAAAAAAAAAGCGTCTTTTAGTGTGTGACAGCTGTCAAACATAAAAACCCACTATAAATAGTAAATCAAACCCCCTTTATCACCCCCTTAGACAGGGAAAAATAATAAAATTAAAAAAATGTACTTTTTTACATTTTCCCATTAGGGTTAGGGTTGGAGCTAAAGTTAGGGTTAGGGTTGGGGCTAAAGTTAGGATTAGGGTTAGGGGTGTGTTAGGGTTTAAGGTTTGTGGTTAGGGTTATGGTTAGGGTTGGGACTAGGGTTAGGGGTGTGTTGGGGTTAGGGTTGGAGTTAGAATTGGGGGTTTCCACTGTTTAGACACATCAGGGCTCTCCAAACGCGACATGGCGTCGGATCTCAATTCCAGCCAATTCTGCGTTGAAAAAGTCAAACGGTGCTCCTTCCCTTCTGAGCTCTGCCATGCGCCAAAACAGTAGTTTACCCCCACATATGGGGTATCAGCGTACTCAGGACAAATTGCACAATAACTCTTGGGGTCCAATTTCTTCTGTTACCCTTGTAAAAATAAAAAATTGGGGGCGAAAATATCATTTTTGTGGAAAAAAATTATGATTTTTTTTATTTTTATGGCTCTATGTTATATACTTCTGTGAAGCACTTTGGGGTTCAAAGTTCTCCCCACACATCTAGATAAGTTCCTTGGGGTTTGAGTTTCCCAAATGGGGTGACTTGTGGGGGTTTCCACTGTTTAGTCACATCAGGGGCTCTCCAAACGTGATATGACACCTGCAGACTGTTCCATCAAAGTCTGCAATGCAAAACGTCACTACTTCCCTTCCGAGCCCCGACAGTAGTTTTCTCCCACATATGGGGTATCAGCGTACTCAGAACAAATTGGACAACAACTTTTGGTGTCCAATTTCTCCTGTTACCCTTGGAAAATAAAAAACTGGGGACTAAAAGATCATGTTTGTGGAAAAAATATGATTTTTTTTAATTTTCACGCCCGGGCGTTATAAACTTCTGTGAAGCACTTGGGGGTTCAAAGTGCTCACCACAGGTCTAGATAACTTCCTTAGGGGTCTAGTTTCAGAAATGGGGTCACTAATGGGGGTTTCCACTGTTTAGGCACATCAGGGGCTCTGCAAACTGAACATGACACCCATCAAAATCTGCATTCCAAAACGTCATTACTTCATTTCCGAGCCCTGTCGTGCGCCCAAACAGTATTTCCCCCCACATATGGGGTATCTGCTTACTCAGGTCAAATTGGACAACAACTATTGGGGTCCAATTTTCGTGGGAAAAATCAAAAGTTGGGGACTAAAATCACTTCTGTGGAAATTTTTTTTTTTTTCACAGCCAGGCATTATAAACTTTAGTGAAACACTTTGGGGTTCAAAGTGCTCACAACAGATCTAGATAAGTTCCTTAGGGGGTCTAGTTTCCGAAATGGTGTCACTTGTGGGGGGTTTCAACTGTTTAGGCACATCAGGGGCTCTCCAAACTCAACATGGCATCCAATCTCAATGCCAGCCGATTTTGTTTTGAAAAAGTCAAACGTCGCTCCTTCCCTTCCGAGCCCTGCCGTGCGTCCAGACAGTAGTTTCCCCCCACATATGGAGTATCGCCGTACTCAGGAGAAATTGCACAACAACTTTTTTTGTCCATTTTCTCTTTTACCCTTGTTAAAATAAAAAAATTATTTGTAAAAATCATTTTGGTGACAAAAAAGTTAAATGTTCATTTTTTCCTTCCATGTTTCTTCAGCTCCTGTGAAACCACTATCATGAATTACAATATGTCACGAGAAAACTTTCTCAGAATCGCAAGATCCATTGAAGCGTTCCAGAGTTATAACCTCATAAAGAGACAGTGGTCAGAATTGTAAAAATTGGCCCTGTCATTAACGTGCAAACCACCCTTGAGGTTTAAGGTGTTAAATTGATACTTACATGAATAAAATGTAGAGTAGAGTCACATAAGAGTTTCAAGAGCCAATCATTTGTTCCACAAATTTATTCCCTCCAAGTGCACCAAATATGGAATAAAATTATTTAAAATGTACAAGAGCACAAGATACATGTCCAGTTCTCATTTATGAAGGTAGGGACTGCTAAATAAATCCAACCTGATGTTCTAAGACAATTGCCATACTAAGAAAAATTGTATGTGAGCTAATGATGCCATTTCTACATGAAAGGGAATCTGTTACCCCATTTTTCGACCATCAGCTACAGCCACCGCCATCAGGGGCTTATCTACAGCATTCTGTAATGCTGTAGATTAACCCCCGATGTCACCTGAAAGAGAAGAAAAACGAGTTATATTATACTCACCCAGGGGCGGTCCGCCTTCCGGTCCGGTCCGATGGGCGTCACGGTGCGGTTCAGCGCCTCCCATCTTCTAGTGAAGCTGTCCTCTTCTTAGCTTCCCATTGCGGCTCTGGCACAGGTGCACTGCTCTGCCCTGGTGAGGGCAGTGCAGAGTACTGCAGTGCGCAGGTGCTGGACCTCTATATTTCTTGACCATGTCTGTATAGCATATGTGTTTGCTCCCATGTGTCTCACGCTTTCATTAGTGCAGGCACCTGTGTTATTATACACATTTATATACGACCCTTTTTTTGCACATTTATGTGAATTGAGCTTTAGGCCAAAAAAATCTCATTTTTGCTTAATTGCATTTCTTGGTGCGCTACTATGACTGCATGGATATGATGAATTTAACATATATGGTCTAATTGGAAGGTGTTTGGTTGAGGCCCACTTGTTCCTGTTCTTAGTGGTATTGCCATTTTTAATCATGTTTTGTACTATTCTTCAATAAAATTTATATGTTTTTCATATTTTTGCTGTTATGAGGTTTTTTGCCTTTGGTGTGCTAGAAATATACTGTACCACAAAACCAGACTAATAATTGATTAGAAAATGATATATATTAGATAGACCATAGAAACAGATCAATACTGGATTAGAAGGATATGCAGTACTTTTCGGACTATGAGATGCACTGGACCATAAGATGCAACTAGATTTTAGATAAAGAAACTAGAATAATAAATAATAATCTTTATTTATATAGCGCCAACATATTCCGCAGCGCTTTACATTTTAACAGTTTCAAAACGCATGTCATAAGTAACAACGTTAACAATACAATAATTAAAGCAAAATAAGACGACCCTGCTCGTGAGAGCTTACAATCTACAATGAGGTGGGGGAGTGTGTATATACAATGGTGTATTTACAATGATGGTCCAGCCATCTTGAGGGAGTGAGGCATGGAGAAAGTGAATGGGCTACACACGAACACTTACACCTAGAATGATTTTGATTAGTGAATGTGATAGGCCGCTCTGAACAAATGTGTTTTGAGGGAGCGCCTGAAACTATGCAAATTTTGGATGGTCCTAATTTATTGGGGTAGAGCATTCCAGAGGATTGGCGCAGCGCGGGAGACGTCTTGGAGTCGGGAGTGGGAGGTACGGATTAGTGCAGAGGTTATTCGAAAGTAGTTTGCAGAGCGCAGCAGTCGGTTAGGCCGATAGATAGAAATGAGGGAGGAGATGTAGGGGGGCGCTGCACTGTGGAGAGCTTTGTAGGTGAGAACAAGTACTTTGAATTGGATCCTATAATGAATGGGCAGCCAATGTAAGGACTGGCGAAGAGCGGACGCGTCCGAGTACCGATTAGCCAGATGGATGACCCTGGCTGCTCCATTAAGGATGGACTGGAGAGGGGATAGTCTAGTAATGGGGAGGCCAAGTAACAGAGCATTGCAGTAGTCCAGGCGGGAGTGGATCAGGGCAACAGTGAGGGTTTTTGTTGTTTCCATGGTGAGAAAAGGGCTGATTCTAGAGATGTTCTTTAGGTGTAGCGGCAAGAGCGGGCAAGAGATTGTATATGGGAGGTGAAGGAGAGATTGGTGTCAAACATAACACCCAGACAGCGAGCCTGCAGCTAGAAAAAAAAATTGAAACAAAAAATGTGGTCAATTTTGTGCTAATATCCCCATCCTGGTATGTATGTATATCCTGGTATGCATGGCCCTCTCATCTCTATCTTTATATGCATAGCCCTCTCATTCCCATCCTGGTATGCACATCCCCCTCATCCCCATCCTGGCATGCATGGTCCCCTCATCCCTATCCTGGTATGCATGGTCCCTTCATCCCTATCCTGGTATGTATGGCCCCCTCATCCCTATCCTGGTATGTCTGGCCCCCTCATCCCCATCCTGGTATGCATGGACCCCTCATCCCCATCCTGGTATGCATGGTCCCCTTATCTCCATCCTGATATGCATGGTCCCCTCATCCCTATCCTGGTATGCATGGCCTCCTCATCCCTATCCTGATATGCATGGCCCCCTCATCCTTATCCTGGCATGCATGGCCCCCTCAACCCTATACTGGTATGCACGGGCCCCTCAGCCCTATCCTGGTATGCATAGCCTACTCATCCGTAGCCAAGTAGGCATGGTCCTCCTCATCTATATCCTGATAGGCATGGTCCCTCTCATCCCTATCCTGGTATACATGTCCCCATCCTTATCCTGGTATGATTGATGTCATGGGTGTGTCAGAGGCTGCAGACCATCGCATTGCATCTGACTGCAGAAGGTCTCAGCAGTTTGCTTTGCAGACTTCTTCCTGGTCCTTCTGACTCTAGGACCCAGTGGAAACCTTCCTTCTACTCTAATGAACACACTTGGAACAGTGTGTTTATAACTCCCAGCTTGCTGCTGGAAGTTGCTGGTGATATTTCCATTTCTATGTCCCCCTATTGAGGCTTGGAACTATAGCAGTCAGCTATCTTCCTCCTTGGTGTTACTGGAGGATGTCTGTGTTACTTCTCTGAGTCTACTCAAGCTAAGCTTGTTTGTGTATCCCATCTATCTTTAGTTGTAGTGGGTATTCACTAGTGTCCATCCTGTCATTCCCTATGCAGGGCTTACTTCTAGGGTCAGGCAGGGTTTAGGTATCCTGCTCAGCGATAGGTGCAGAACCTATATAGGGATGTTAGGGCAGACAGGGTGTTATGGACTGACCTGGTTTGGAATAGTGATATCGCCACCACTAGGGGTAGCACCAGCAGGGATTAGTCTGGGATAGTAAAGGAGTCGATACACAGGAGCAGCAATATAGTTTGAAGGAATAAGCAATAATCATAGTCAGAAAAGCCAAAAGTCAATATCAGGAACAGCAGTGTTGTTTGAAGGAATAAACAGTAATTGTATTCAGGAAAGCCAGTGGTCGATATCAGGAACAGCAGTGTAGTTTGAAGGAATAAGCAGCGGGTTGAAGGAAGCTTGACTAGAGGCTGGTAGCTCAATAATCACGCAAGGAAAAGAGAGCAAGTTCAGGTTTAAGTAGGGTGTGAAATCAGGATGAGACAATCAGGAACTCAGGGTGGTAGCCAACAGGAAACTCAGGGTGGGGACATCAGCAAAAACATAGGTACAAGTATTTGGGATTAGCACAGAATTATCCAGTGAGCTGAATAGCTCAAAGGGAAGAGCTGCTGTCTGGTGCACAGGAGCTGTTAGGTCGGCTTCACACTAAGGAGGAATACAGACGAGTGAGAGGCGTTACACAGTGAGGCGTTACACAGTGAGACGCATTACACACGGACCAATATTTCTCTATGGGGCAGCTCTGATCATGCGTATTTTTCTCGGCCGTATGTTACGGTGCGAGACACCCGCAGCATGCTGCGATTGACAGCGTATCACGCCCATTGTACGCCAATGAAAGTCTATGGGTGCGAGAAAATAACGGATTACACACGGATCAGACATGTGACTTGCGAGAAATACGCAAGACTTCTGTGTTATGTTTCGGTAGCTGAGGATGACAGGAACAACAGCAGGGCAGCCGAACACCTGAGATGTTGGTAACTGATGGGTTGCAGATTCCTAAACTAACAACACAACTAGAGGTAGCCATGGAGTGTTCCTACAATGATCCTAGACGCCTCGTCACAGCCTGAGAGATAACTACACCTAAAGGCAGAAAGATGAAAGCTATCTGCCCCGCAGCAGATCCCCAAAGAAAATAGGAAGCCCCCAAACATATAATGGCGGTTAGACAAGATGAAAATACAAACATAGGCAGAAAATAGACTGAGCAAACGCTGGGGCCACAAGCTGACTAAATAGGATAGGACAGGAGAAATTACTTTCTGCAACCCAGAAAACCCTACAAAAATCCAACAATTCTGATTACAAAAATACTGAGATCACACGATCTCGCCACCCACTAAATCAGATCTCAGTGTGAACAAAAACCAAGCCGCAGCCGCTGAAAGAACAGGAAAAAGCAAATGAGCAAATAACAGTGGCTGCAGAAAAACTGTGAGGAGCTCAGGCCCCAGAAGGGGACCTGGCTGACCTCCACAAAAGTGCAGAAAGCAATGCAAAAAACAAGCACAAAAAGAAAAGCAAAAAATATCTTATCTGAAAGCAGGAGATGCAGGCAGGACTCCAGCAAACTTCCAAATGAACCAGGAACCACAATTGAGACAAGAACAATTGATCACCGGCAACCATCATGGGAGGGAACCTCCCTTATATCAGACCAGTCTGTGATTCCAGATTGCCACTCCTCGCTGAAATGTTCAGTACTGTCTGTAACCACCAGAGGGAGCCTCTGCTCAGAAACCATCTCTAGCACATTCATAACACTTCTGCAGCTCACAGGAAATGGTGCAACACATGCATCAGGAAGCTGACACATGCAAATTAGCTCAAAAAGAGCACCAGACATCCCGGAAGAACCCCTCCATGGAGTCGGCCATGATGTCAACCCTCATCAATGTCGAGATACTCATTGTGTTGGTGCAGGAGAGGCCCGAAATTTGGGACCAACGAGATGCACATTATGTAGACTGCGCAAGGAAAGAGGTGGCATGGAGGCGCATCTGTGGGCAGATGTTTCCCCACTTTGGGGACAGCCCAAGCGAGGAGCAGCAGCGAATGAGTAAGTAATCTGAATATTTTTCAAACTTCTTAACGGTCAGACCGTAATAATATTTATGATTTTCCCTACAAAATATGTTTTTTTTTGGCGCCAAAATGTTATGTTGAACACATCCGACTAGGCCCCCATGACTATGAGAATTGTATGTAGAAGAATTTGGCACTGTGCAGCTAGCTAAATTATTACTTTATATGTCACATTGCAGTGGATGATGTCATGAGAAGATGGCGAAGCATCCGCGACCAATACCCCTGGGAAAGGCAGCAGAGGGCAAGGAGTGGATTAGCAGCACCCACCAAGAGGAAATACGTGTATTTTTTACCACCTTCGTTTTCTTGCTCCTATTTTGGATCTGAGACCGTAAGTACCTACATCACACTACATAACACCTATGCAGTTTAGGCTCACATCTGCAACATGTTCTAATACCATTTCATTTCCAAACAGAACTCAGTCCAACCTCACTGAGAGGGAGACAGGCTTCGACTCAGAGGCCATAATTGACCTGGTTGGGGGAGGAGAAGAGGTGGCTGGCCCATCATCTGACCCTCCCTGCTGCATCCCCCAAGCTTCACAAGCACCAGGACCTGACCAAGCAGTTGGACCGCAACCTGTACCTGACCCCCCTGCTGCAGCAGCAGGCCCCAGTGTAGAGGAAGCAGCCAATAGCAGCAGCCCCACTGTATCTCTGGGGGTATCCCCCCAGGCTGCTTCAATATCCCGCCGTGGGAGAAGACGTCGAGACATCACAGCTTCTGATACCCGGAGGCATGTGGACACTGGAGTCCTCAATTATCTGTCAAGGGCAGCTTTGGATGAGGGTGAGGAGGCCTATGCTCGTATCCTTGCCCGCTACCTTCGTCCCCTACCCCGAGAGGTCAGGCTCCGTGTGTGAGAATCAATTCAGATCCTAATTGACGCATGCACACCCCCCAATACCCCATATGAGGTGTTTGAATTCCTTTAGAGGTGGCAGCTCTCACCCCATAACCTTATGCGCCTTACCCCCCACCAAAATGTGCATGCTCAATTAGGATCTGAGGATCCTCCTGCACGGGCGCCTACACCTCAACCCATTCCCCCACCAAACCAACCTTGGCAACAACAGGGCCAAATGGCAGGCTATAACCCCACATCCCAATATGGCCACTTGTACAGATCTAGTTTTGGAGGCTGGTCCCAACCTGGATTTGCTCAACATGGTCATATTGGGAGGTATGATTCTCGTGGGTACCATGTTACCCAGGAATATAATCTCCCTTTTCTTTATGGCAATGTGCCCACACACCAACCTGACCGCGGCAGATGTTAGCTCAGGGCCCAGAAAATCCACCCCAACAGGGTGATGGTCAAGGTGCACCTCAAAGCCAACCACACAGAGACGCTGGGCACCGCCAACCCCACCACCCACATACCACCAGCTGTGATTTTTTATTTTACTTATATATTATGATTTAAAAACCTGTTTGTTATTTTTTTATATTTAGTTGAAACTCATGTTGTGTCAAAGAAATTTGCACTAATCTAGTTGCCTCTAAACAACATATGGTACAAATATGCTCTTCAGTAGGCATAGTCAAAGTTTGTTATTTTCATTATATCTTATTATTTATACAAAAGTTTGTTATTTTTTTATATTTATTTTTACACCATGTTGTTTAAAGCATATTTGTACTAATCGGAATGCCTACAAACAGCATATGGTACAGAGATGGTGGGAAATGGGCTACCTGAAAGTTTGTTATTTTCTTTATATATTTTAAATTCTAGCAATGTTTGTTATTTTCTTATATTTAATTTTAAACTTTGTTGGCTATTGCATAATAGTCTAGTCTTACAACCCTACCATATGGGTCAGATATGGTGCTCACTAGTGATAGTGAAACTTTGTTATTTTGATTTTGGAATATTATTTATGCAAATGTTTGTTATTTTTTATGACTTATTTTGGTACTTGTGTAATAATGCACACTTACAGTATAGTGCTACATATACCATATGACTAAAATATGGTTGTCACTACCTCAAGTGCGAGTTAGCACATGTAAAGATATATTTTTATATAAAGTTTTGTGTCTTGTTGCATAAGTAAGTTCTACTACATCACCAACATATCTGCTATGAGCTGTAACACCAGACACAGATCTGTCATAGAAAAATACCATTTATGTATACACACAAAAATACATTACAGCATAGATAATGCATCATCTTGCCATGTAGTAGTACCTTCAGGTGACACAAAATATTTGGTAAAGATATCACGGGTTTTCAGTCCTGAGAGTGGGTGACGTAAAGGGATGACATGGGGCATAGGCATATCCCCATTGGTCACCACACTTTCACCAATATCAGATGGGACACAATCATGCATTCTGGTGAAATTATGTAGAACAACACATGCTTTTATGACCTCATTGACGTTGGCTTCACTCAGCTGAATAGCAGACTGGAGGACCCGCCATTTTGCACACAGAATGCCAAAGGCACACTCCACCAGGCGCCTGGCCCGTGATAGGCGCAAGTTGAAGATCCAACAAGATCAGACGACGGTGGTCAAGGTGTAGTCGTGGGTATGGCCTCATCACATTCCTTGATAGCTGGAAGGCCTCATCCCCAACTACAACATATGGGACAGGTTCTAGATTGGAGCCAGGAAGTTGCTGTGCTGGTGGTAGGTGCAACTCGTTATTGCGAAACCGCTGACCCATAATGGAAGAATTAAAAACTCTAGATTCTCCAGTTCTTCCATAGGCCCCAATGTCTACAATTATAAACCTGTAGCTACTTTCAACCAGAGCCAACAGCACAACAGAAAAATATTGTTTATACTGTAATTATAGAATTGGGACCCTGAGTTGGGCGGCTTACGCACACGGATGTGCTTCCCATCAAGGGCTCCTATACAATTTGGGAACTGGCATTGCTCCTCAAATCCCCTGGCAATCCTCTTCCAGTCTTCCATCTTTGGCTTAGGCATCACCAGTTGATGAAGTCTGTCCCAGAGTTGTGAGCAGGTATCACGCACAGTGCCAGATATGGTGGACCTCCCAATCAAAAACTCCAGATGGAGTGCGGCATAGGATATGCCAGTAGTTAGGAACCTACAAGTAACCAAATGTAGAGAGAGCAATCATTACACATGCACAAAGGTAGAACAAACGCAATATAACAAAACCGTTAAATCATTTCATTTACAAACAATCCTAACTTTAATTTACCACAAGCCAAAGGTTTCTGTCATTTTTACATACACATAATAGTTCTGGAAGTTCTAGGTGATATATGATACAAACATAAGGGTAAAGGGACACTTGTGGGAAAACACATCATCAACAGACAGTATGTAGGTGAGGAATACATACCATAGCGTAAGGAGAAGTCACTCCTCTGCAGAGATAGCTTTGTGCATCCTGGTATCCTGGTAGGTGATCCCAGGGCGCACAATCTCCAACAAAACATCAAATGTGGGAATGGTCATCGACAAAACAGGAAAACTTGTCAGGATGAGTCCGCAGAGATGCATAAAGGCGGTGAAAATGGCCTCAAATGCGGATGCACCCACATTCGCCTCCTCCTCCGCGGATCAACGATCACTGGGTATGGCTGGTCAAAGCGGCGGGACAAAACCCAGTTGTACAACACTCAATCAGTTGGGGTGAACTGAAGACTGTCAGACATGTTGGCAACCAAGCAGCAGTACGCCAACACAAGCACATCACCAAAATGGCAAGATTGGGGGCTGCCACCTGATGCAGAGCCAATAAATAGGCTTGCTGATGATGGTTTGAATGAGTTTCAGGCATAAAAAACCGTTAAATGTCCATTTTGCAAGGCTGTGAGAAAAATATGCTATACGGATGCCATACGGATTGCATACGGATGCTTACATGCACAAAATACGCAGCTGCACCCTAACAACGGATGAAATACGGATTATTTTGCAGACAACATTTTGGCGTATTACGCTCGTACAATACGGTCCGTATTTTTCTACGGTGAATGTGACGCCGGCCTTAGGTTCAAATCCTGACACATTGTGATGTTGGATCTGCCTAGGGGTCTCCCTTCCCTCGTGTTGGGTTCCCTTCCCCTTATCCCTTCGTGTTGCACTTAGACTTTCCTACACTGTGTGTGACATTATCACTGGCCGTTCACATTTGCAAAAGGGGGAAAAAAACCTGACAATTTTTTTCTCCTTTTGCTGGGTTCTTGGATCCAGTTTCTGTACTGGCAGACTAGCTGCAGAAGTTGTCAATGGAAGTGATTGACCTTCATTCTGAGGTCCAGTAGCAATGGCAATGGCTGCTGGCTCCTATTGTGGGGGACGCCGCGGGTTGGCCGGTCCAACTTGAACCCAAAATTGTCCTTACGGACAGGTTTTCTGGGGGTAGGGACAAGGTTTTTGTGTTTAAGGAGGCATGCAAACTATGCTTTAAACTTCACCCTTACTCCTCTGGAGATGAGGAGCAATGAGTAGGAAATATTTCACTGTTGCAGGGAGAACTTCAGTCCTTGGCTTTTTCTCTGCCACAGGTGTCTATGTGTCTCCAGTCTATGGAAGAGATTTCAGGGCCCTTGCCCTGATGTATGATAATCCTGACCATATTTCCTTGGCTGAATCAAAGCTGCTTCGCCTTCAGCAGGTGATCGCTCAGTAGAGACGTATAAGCTCTTAATAATCAAGGGGTGTTTCGTTTTCAACCTGTAATTCTCTTTTTGTCCTGATAGCAGAGGTGGTGCTAGAGAGGAGGTCTGAAAAAATTTCTGTGTTTGTAGACAGTAGAGCTGGAGTCTTTATGGTGGATGCTGAGTTTTCTAGAACTCATATAGGGATGTTAGGGCAGACAGGGTGACGTTAAATCTTTCAAGGGGTCTCCACTCCCCCCTTCCATAGTGTTGGGCTCCCTTCCCCTTATCCCTTCATGTTGCACTTTGTCTTGCCTACACTATGCGTGACAATTGGCCCCATCCCTATCCTGGTATGCCTGTCCCCCTCATCCCTATCCTGGTATGCATTGCCCCCTTCTCGGTCTTGGTATGCATGGCCCTATCTTTAACCTGGTAAAATTGGCTTCCATCCTCATCCTAGTATGCATGGCCTCCATAAGAAAGAAACAAAAAAAAAACTTTAACCATTCTACTTACCTTCCTGCGCTCACATGCAGTTTCTTGTTCCAATGCTAGAAGCTCCTTTATGCTTGTAAGGCAGTAACATCATGCGCGGCTTACAAGCTCAAGAGAGCTGCCAAAATACACACTGCTCTCCACGCTGGTACTATGTGCATGGAGGGCAGTGACTATTAATTGCTCTTTAATAGTGAGCACAGTGTTAGCCGCAGCTGATGGCTTCCTGCAACTGCTGGGCTTTCACGTGCTACTAAAGGGAATGAATATTCACTGCTTTCTATGCCTGTGGAGGTGGAGAGAAGTGAATATTCATTGCCTTAAGTAGGGGGGACATGCAAACGCCAGGCAGCTTCAGAAAGTCCGCTAAGGCTAACAGCTTGTCCGCTATTAAACAGAAATGAATATTCACTGCCCTCCACGCCCATGTGCGTGAAATGCAATGAATATTCATTTCACTTTAGCAGCGGGTACAGGAGTTAACCGCAGATCCTGGCTCCTGCCTCCTGTGACCCACTGCTCCGTGGCTGCTGCTCCCCCACCACCCTACCACAGCCAGAGCCGGTATATTTGGACTATAAAACGCACCTCCCATTTTCCTCCACATTTTTGGAGGAAAAAGTCTTAAGAGTCTCAAAAATACAGTACATGTGTCAACAGTATGAAGTAATATCACATATGCCCACATTGGTTAGTCTGCAGGACCAGATCAGTACTGGATTAGAAAATTAGAAATGCATATACTACTCCACAAGACCAGACTAGTACTGGATTAGAAAATTATATATATTAGACAAACCATAGAACCACATCAGTACTGGATTAGAAAAATATACATATTTCGACAGTATTAAATGATATCGCATATGCACACATTGATTAATCTGCAGGACCAGATTAATACTGGATTGGAAAGTTAGATGTGCATATATGATATAATTATGCACATACTGTATATATAATCAAAGATAACCAGATCTATACTGGATCAGAGACTGATGAATGTATAAATCAGTATAAAAGACACCTTAACCAGACTGGTCTGCCAAACCAGATAGTTGACAGTTTATAGTTTTGTGGATATGTTATATAATATCCCCAGGTGATACCACATGACCTATGTATCCCTGAGATGCCCTAAAATCACTCTACCTGACAGCAAAGGTTCCCATCCTAATTTACAAGGTTTTGGTGCCCCCGATCCACGGTTTGTAATGCATCTTTATAGAATATCCTGTGCTAGACATAGTCCAACTATCTAGTAGGGAAACAAACGGGAGAGCAATGTATATGATAAAATGAAATGATTCTTATCAATGTGATGTTTCATGGGATATAGACTGATTCCATGCCTCTGCCTCAACGCATTTCCCCAATGCGGTTCATCAGGACTCCTGATTTGTATAATCCATGTAGCATACCTAGGGAACATCCACATTGCTACTTAAATGTGGTTCCCCATGTAGAAAAGAACACCTGATTGGTCCTAGTTTATTAGAGAGGGCTGGGCTTCATGCTGCTTACTGGAATAAATACCCAGTCTGTCAAGGATCAATATAAAGCTCCATGCCTCTATAGACCATGCCCCACAATATTCCCAACCACCAACAAAAAGGTATGGATATAAACATATCTACATACAATGTTTAAGGTGGCTCATGCTGATCTTCGCTTGCCGTGTGCCTGTCAGGACCAGAATTGTATGCATTCCAAGCTGGGACGCAAGCAACCCCGTGTGCGGGGTAAAGATGAGCACCCCAAGATGTAACCTCAATTCAAGAACTTAAATGCTCGCTCTCAAGCCTGGAATGCAAGTGGACATACCGGGCAGGCGCAAGAGAACAATGGATTCAGGCAGCGGCAGTTCAGGAGTACCTGTGTCCCATAATGGAGCGGCAGAGCTGCACATATATACATACAAGGGGTTAACAGATTCTTAAGCCCCAAGGATATAAATAAATAATATATAGTATATGCAAGGATGGTGGCATGTAAATTCAAATAATAACGGATCGATAGTGCATGTATCCCATGATGTAACACATACCCACTGCCTACAGACCTGTAAAGGTAACCAAATTACAAGTTAAAAATAGATAATACACATGATACGTGGATACGTGGAGAGAAGGTGATCATCATGGATATGAGTAACCAATAAGGAGAATCAAATCACAATTGGACGGGAAGAACTAAAACTGGGGAGCTAATTGCATATGTTCCAAAAAACATCAAGTAAGTTTAGTCTACAGTACATGTAGAGCCACAGTAAAAACCATGGGTATAGATACAGAAATATCAATGTAAAAACAGAAATCGATAGTTATATCATAAGCCCACAATCAGGAGGTCACATAAAGTGAAGGATGTCCATATTATTAGGGGCCATAATAATAATCCCTGGCTGGGGGGCATAAATCCCATTTAGAGAAAACAACTGTACTGGATTTGTTCATTGAGTACTTTGGAACTCAATGACTGGATCCTGAATATCCATTCAGACTCTTTTTAGAGGATTCGCTTATTGAGATCTCCCTCTCAGATTTGGCCTAATGAGTTCCTATGGCTGTATCACATTTGTTCCGGATGTCATCTAGGTGTTCACCCACCCGCCTTCTGAGTTCCCTCATGGTCTTACCGATATAAT
>JARQOD010000004.1:93330439-93348111 GCA_033576555.1 Oophaga sylvatica | reverse complement strand
ACTCAGCACCAGGAAAAGGTGAACTCATTATGCACCACCTTGTTATCTAAATGGATTTCTAGTCTTTTCAATAACACTGTTATGGGAGCACCAGAGAATTTGTGTATGTATGTGGACTTTAGGCTGACAAGTGGTTACCCAACAATTTCACATGGGTCTGTACACTGGCTTTTCTGACCCCTTCAACCTTTATAGTGCCTCACACCAGGGTAGATGTTACAGCAATCCCTATACACACATTGTACATAAGTTCTGCAGACAAAAATCCCAGAACAAATGGTAAGCCTCATCTTGTAGAAATAGAGGTGGCAAAAAAAATTGTAAGCAACATATTTGTATACTCTTCCATAATCCAGATGTGGGATAAGCTAGAAGAAGCAACTGATTATCCAGGTAACCAGATCTTTAGGATTCTTGAATTTTTCACTTCATCTAATATTGCACAGAAACAGCTAATTATAGTTACTAACCAACACACCATAGTACTAGACTATTCAACTGACAAAGAAGAGTTAGATGTGTCAGATAATAGGCCCTACCTGTTTCCATTACATTGACTGTGTAGGAAATTTTTAAGTTAAGGCCAAGATAGAGCTATTTTTTTATATATATAATTAAAGAAATTGTTACGCACATGCCCTGGTCCCTTTGATGTTCTTACACTCCACGTCGGGTTATGCAATTAGCCTGGCATGCTCCCATGAATTGTATTTTTCTAGGCCTATTTAAGGCCTCCCAAGCCTCACACCTATGCATTGGTTTGGCTCTAATACTTGCTAGTAACGCTCTTATTTGTCTGTGCCTATATTCCGTCCACAGTGATCAAGACATCTCCTGGCTGTCTGTTGTTTCCAGTACATGAGTTACATGTCTGCGGCTTCCAGTAACCTTGCTACCTGTCAGTGGAGGACTTCACTTGTTTGTCTGCAGTTTCCAGGAACAATGCTGCCTGTCAGTGGTCTTCAGGACTTCACCTGTTTGTCTGTAGCTTCCAGTAACCCTGCTACCTTTCAGTACAGGTTTTCACTTGTTTGTGTTCGGTTTCCATTAACCCTGCTAGCTGCTAGTGTTCTTCAGGACTCCACCTGTTGTCTGCTGTTTCCATTTACCTTGTTACCTGACAGTGGAGGACTACACCTGTTTGTGGTTTCCAGCAACATTGCTACCTGTTGGTAGAGGACTACATATGCTTGTCTGTGGTTTCCAATAACCCTGCTACCAACATGTGGTCTTCAGGACTTTATTTATCTGCCTGCAGTTTATAGTATCGCTTCCTACTTGCCTTCAGTTACCAGTAATCCTGCTACTTGCCAGTGATCTTCAGAACTTCAACTGCTAGTCTCTGGTTTCCAGTAACTTTGCTAAATGAAAGTGGAGGACTTTACCTACCCACATGTGGCTTCCCGTATCGCTGCCTACCCATCTGTGGTTTCCAGTTTTGCAACTTGTCTGCAGTTCCCAAGACTTCTTCCTGGTTGCCTGTGGCTTCAAAGATGTTCAGATTTTCTTGTTTCTCTGAAGTTCTGTCTGATATATGTCCCTGGTCTTCTAGGACTTCTTATACCTGTCTGCCTGTGGTTTTCAGGAAATCTTCCTGGCTGTGTGTGGCTTCCATGGTATTAGATTTCCTTGCTACTCCAAGGTTTTGTCTGCTACCTGTCTGTGTCGACATGACGCATCCTATTTGCTCAAGGTCATCAGTAACTCTGCTATGTGCCTGAGGTCTTCACTAACTCTGCTCTCTGTCTGTGGTTTCTAGATACTTATTAAAGTTTAGTTTGCATTCCACATGTCCATGTCCTGGGTACTCCAGTTGGCTGCCGCATTGACACCCATTGCCCACATGCCCACCTGGATATTGAACTTAGAGGATCCAATTTTCCATGTACACCCACTATGTGTAATAGAAATTAGGAATGAATTGTTGCAAGAACACCATGAAAACGAGGATTCTTTGTGGAGCAACACTTCTCATTCCTTAATCCAGCCAATTGGTTCAATGGTGTAGGTGGGTGGCTGATGGGCATCCTACAAGTTATTCTACAAATAGGAATGCTGGTACAGCTAGTGTATCTAGCTGCCAGGATTGGACCCAAACGCTCCAAGCTATCATAACATGGGGTCGTAGCTGATGGATAAATTGTTTGTAAATAATTAAAAGGGAGGAATTGCTTTGGTTAATATTTAATATTTTGCTTTAATTACCATTTATAATAATTTATATATCTATGTCTAGCTTTAGTATGTATGTGTTCTGCTTGTTTAAGTTTCTGATGTATCATGAAGGTAAATGACCATGACAAGTTTCATGGTCAGATATCCTGACAGGTGAATGATGTTTTAGCCAAGGAAATCTGCTATTTTTAATTATGTACCATAACTTCTTGTTCTTCTGTAAGCGAATAAAGCTCACTGCATGAAGTGGAAGAGCTTCATGGGGCATTGATAAGCAGACATGTCTGTAATCTTTGCTTTGTCTCTTACCAATCGATAATTTGAATTCTGAAACACCTGGCAACATGCAGACCCTTTGTCTATCGCAAAAGCTCTCATTTAAAGAAGGGTTTCCATGACAAAGTACAAAAATTTGGACACACCTGTTCATGAAATGGTTTTTCTTGTTCTTTAGAAATGTGCAGAATGTAGATTCAGACTGAAGTCAGCAAATCCACAAAATAGTACATGCGAAAACAAAACGTTAAGAAACACTTGTAATCCCAACCCAGAGTGAACACAAGGCTGAAATTGCGGTGTGGACAAAGATACAGAACACTGGACAGTGAGCAATGAGCAACTGAAACGTGAGCGGTGAGGTATGCTTTTTTCTTTTTAACCTTTTGCCAGTTGTTTCCTATCCTGCTGTCCTAGCTGCTCCTTGCTCACTGTCCAGTTCTCCGTGCATCTGTTGCACTGCAATGCTTTCCTGGTGTCTACTCTATGCCGGAGCTTCCAGCCATGAACAGGCCCTGGAGTTCACGGTGTCTACCAGAAGCCCCCATCAAGAATGAACTCTGGACTGGACATATTTCATGATGGATGCAAGTAGGACTGGGCAGCAGGGAAGGAGCAGCAGGAGTGGGAGAAAGTTTGCTGTGAAGCGATTGTAATCACTCTTTTATATATTTTCAAAAGTTGGCAAGTTTAGTTATGAAATGAGCCATTTCTTAATTACTTTGAACTCCTGATTTCAAATCTGTAACGAAATTTTTTAGTTGGCTCTTGTTTCTATGATATCAAGGAGTTTTTCTTTTACAGATACATATAATTAATGCATAAAAGTTTCAGTACATTGAAACATTATTATTTTTGCAAACATAAAGATGCAGAATATTTTGTCATGCCAACTTTCAGGTATTTATTTAGAGGAAACTTGGCCACAATTCAAACAACTAAAAAAATGCCTAAACACTTTTGCACATTATAAAGTTACAGAAATTGCACAACAAAATGTTGTCCCTATTCAATGACCAATCTTTCTTACTTTTGTACTTCTGCATCATATCATCTCTTACAATTGTCCAACAGTAATCTGCAAGCATTGATGGATTCTATTTTCCTTGATATATTTTCTCCATTGCCGGAATATCTTGGTGAAATCTCTCAACGTGCTAGTCGTTCACTGCTCTGCAGTTTGGTGGAATAAAGTCTAGATGTGAATGTAAGAAATGAATCTTTAACCCCTTCCCGACCTTTGACACAGCGTATGCGTCATGAAAGTCGGTGCCATTCCGACCTATGACGCATACCCTGCGTCATGAAAGGATCTCGTCCCTGCGGGCCGGGAGACCGGGGTCACTCAAAGGTCACCCGACCCGCAGTTACAGGACCCTTTGTGCTTCACCACAGGGGGGTTGGCTTAACCCCCCCGTGGCCACGATCGCTCTGATTGGCTGTTAAAAGTGAAACAGCCAATCAGAGCAATCTGTAATATTTCACCAATTTAATTGGTGAAATATTACAATCCAGCCATGGCCGATGCTGCAATAGCATCTGCCATGGCTGGACACCGAGACCTGACCCCCCCACACCGAGTCACGGCGGCGATCGGCCGCCGCCATCGAAAGATGGCAGCGATCGGTCACCGCCGTCACTAACAGCTCCCCTCCTCCTTTGCTCCGGTGCCCCCACCTTCCGATCCCCCCGCTAACCTTCCGACCACCCTACTCACCTCTCCCGATCCACCGATGTCCCTGGATCGGTCCCGGCGTCCGCCCGGGCCTCTTCATGGGCGCCGCCATCTTGGAAAATGGCGGGCGCATGCGCAGTGCGCCCGCCGGCCGGCGCATGCGCAGTGCGCCCCCCAGTGTCCAAAAATGTATTTTGATCATTGTGATAAACTGTCACAGTGATCAAAATAAAAAAAAGTAAATGAACCCCCCTTTATCATAGGTAGGGACAAATAAAAAAAATAAAGATTTTTTTTTTTTTTTTTTTTTCCTATTAGGGCCTGTGCACACGTTGCGGATTTTGCTGCGGATCCGCGGCGTATTTTGCTGCGGATCTGCGGCGGATTTCGCTGCTGATCCGCGGCGGATCAGCAGCGAATTCAGCGCGGATGCGGCAGCGATATCCGCGCAGATTTAGCAGCGAAATCCCCCGCGGATCCGCAGCAAAATACGCCGCGGATCCGCAGCAAAATCCGCAACGTGTGGCGGATTTCGCTGCGGATCCGCGGCGGTTTTCGCTGCAGATCCGCGGCTGATTTCGCTGCTAATCCACGACTGATTTCGCTGCGAATCCACAGCGGATTTTGCTGCTGATCCGCGGCAGATTTCGCTGCTGATCCGCGGCTGATTTCGCTGCTGAATCGCGGCGGATTTCGCTGCTGATCCGCGGCGGATTTCGCTGCTGATCCGCTGCGGATTTCGCTGCGGATCGGCAGCGGATTTCGTTGCTGATCCACGACTGATTTTGCTGCTGATTCGCTGCGGATACGCAGCGGATTTCGCTGCTGATCCGCGGCTGATTTCGCTGCTGATTCGCTGCGGATCCGCGCTGGATTTTGCTGCTGATTCGCTGCAGATCCGCAGCGGATTTCGCTGCTGATCCGCGGCTGATTTCGCTGCAGATCCGCGGCTGATTTCGCTATGATCCGCGGCTGATTTCGCTGCTGATCCGCGGCTGATTTCGCTGCTGATCCGCGGCTGATTTCGCTGCTGATCCGCGGCGGATTTCGCTGCTGATCCGCGGCGGATTTCGCTGCGGATTCACGGCGGATTTCGCTGCTGATCCGCGGCGGATCCGCGGCTGATTTCGCTGCTGATTTGCGGCGGATGTCGCTGCTGATTCGCGGCGGATTTCGCTGCTGATCCCCGACTGATTTTGCTGCTGATTCGCTGCGAATCCGCAGCGGATTTCGCTGCTGATCCGCGGCTGATTTCGCTGCTGATTCGCTGCGGATCCGCGGCTGATTTTGCTGCTGATTCGCTGCAGATCCGCAGCGGATTTCGCTGCTGATCCGCGGCTGATTTCGCTGCAGATCCGCGGCTGATTTCGCTACTGATCCGCGGCTGATTTCGCTGCTGATCCGCGGCTGATTTCGCTGCTGATCCGCGGCTGATTTCGCTGCTGATCCGCGGCGGATTTCGCTGCTGATCCGCGGCGGATTTCGCTGCGGATTCACGGCGGATTTCGCTGCTGATCCGCGGCGGATCGCGGGCTGATTTCGCTGCTGATTTGCAGGCGGATGTCGCTGCTGATTCGCGGCGGATTTCGCTGCTGATCCCCGACTGATTTTGCTGCTGATTCGCTGCGAATCCGCAGCGGATTTCGCTGCTGATCCGCGGCTGATTTCGCTGCTGATCCGCGGCTATTTCGCTGCTGATCCGCGGCTCATTTCGCTGCTGATCCGCGGCGAATTTCGCTGCTGATCCGCGGCTATTTCGCTGCTGATCCGCGGCTGATTTCGCTGCTGATCCGCGGCGGATTTCGCTGCTGATTCGCTGCGGATCGCGGCTGATTTTGCTGCTGATCCACGGCGGATTTCGCTGCTGATCCGCGACTGATTTTGCTGCTGATTCGCTGCGGATCCGCAGCGGATTTCGCTGCTGATCCGCGGCTGATTTCGCTACTGATCCGCGGCTGATTTCGCTGCTGATCCGCGACTGATTTCGCTGCTGATCCGCGGCTGATTTCGCTGCTGATCCGCGGCGGATTTCGCTGCTGATTCGCTGCAGATCCGCGGCGGATTTTGCTGCGGATCCGCGGCTGATTATCTGCTGATTCATCTGCGCTAGCGGGTATAGCATAACGCGATCGCGTTATGCTATACCGTTACCAGCCGGTCACCGCTACGTGTTGAACGGGCTGGTAAAACGCAATATGAACCCAGCCTTAGGGTTAGAACTAGGGTTAGGGTTAGCATTAGGGTTAAGGTTAGAATTACGGTTAGGGTTGGAATTTGGGTTAGGGTTGGAATTAGGGTTAGGGTTGGAATTAGGGTTAGGGTTGGAATTAGGGTTAGGCTTGTAGTTAGGTTTATGGTTAGAGTTGGGATTAGGGTTAGGGGTGTGTTGGGGTTAGGGTTATGATTAGGGTTTGTATTAGGGTTAGGTGTGTGTAGGGGTTAGGGTTGGGGTTAGGGGTGTGTTGGGGTTAGGGTTGGAGTTAGAATTGAGGGGTTTCCACTATTTAGGCACATCAGGGGGTCTCCATACGCGACATGGAGCCACCATTGATTCCTGCAAATTTTGCGTTCAAAAAGTCAAACAGTGCTCCCTTTATTCCAAGCCCCGACGTATGCCCAAACAGTGGTTTATCCCCACATATGGGGTATCAGCGTACTCGGGAAAAATTGCACAACAACTTTGGGGGTTCTAATTTCTCCTGTTAACATTGGGAAAAAAAATTGGGGACTAAAAATTATTTTTGTGGAAAAAAAATGATTTTATATTTTCACGGCTCTGCGTTATAAACTTCTGTGAAGGACTTGGAGATTCAAAGTGCTTATCACACATCTATAGGAGTTCCTTGGGGGATCTAGTTTCCAAAATGGGGTCACTTGTGGGGAGTTTCTACTGTTTAGGCACATCAGGGACTCTGCAAACGTAACATGACGCCCGAAGACCATTCCATCAAATGGGCATTTCAAAACGTCGCTACTTCCCATCCGAGCCCCGACGTGTGCCCATACAGTAGTTTTCTCCCACATATGGGATATCAGCATACTCAGGACAAATTGGACAACAACTTTTGGGTCTAATTTCTCATGTTACCCTTGGGAAAATAAAAAAATTGGGGACTAAAAGATCCTGATTGTGGAAAAAATATGATTTTTTTATTTTCATGCCCGGGCGTTATAAACTTCTGTGTAGCCCTTGGGGGTTCAAAGTGCTCACCACACATCTAGATAAGTTCTTTGCCGGGTCTAGTTTCCAAAATGGGGTCACTTGTGGGGAGTTTCTACTGTTTAGGCACATCGGGGGCTCTGCAAACGTAACAAGATGCCCGCAGACCATTCCATCAAGTCGGCATTTCAAAGCGTCACTACATCCCTTCCGAGCCCTGACGTGTGCCCAAACAGTGGTTCCCCCTCACATATGGGTACTAGCGTACTCAGGAGAAACTGGACAACAACTTTTGAAGTCCAATTTCTCCTGTAACCATTGTGAAAATAAAAAACAGTGGGCTAAAAAATCATTTTTTGAGAAAAAAAAATGATTTTTTATTTTCGCGGCTCTGCGTTATAAACTTCTGTGAAGCACCTGGGGGTTCAAAGTGCTCACTATGCATCTAGATAAGTTCCTTAGGGCGTCTAGTTTCCAAAATGGGGTCACTTGTGGGGAGCTCCAATGTTTAGGCACACAGGAACTCTCCAAATGCGACATGGCAACCGCTAAATATTCCAGCATATTTTCCATTCAAAAAGTCAAATGGCGTTCCTTCCCTTCTGAGCCCTGCAGTGCGCCCAAACAGTGGTTTATGACCACATATGAGGTATCTGTGTACTCAGGAGAAATTGCCCAACAAATTTTAGGATCCAATTTATACTGTTGCCCATGTGAAAATGAAAAAAACTGAGGCTAAAAGAAAATTTTTGTGAAAAAAAAGTACTTTCTTTTTTTACGGATCAATTTTGTAAGCACCTGGGGTTCAAAGTGCTCACTATGCATCTAGATAAGTTCCTTAGGGGGTCTAGTTTCCAAAATGGGGTCACTTGTGGGGAGCTCCAATGTTTAGGCACACAGGGACTCTCCAAATGCGACATAGCAACCGCTAAATATTCCAGCATATTTTCCATTCAAAAAGTCAAATGGCGCTCCTTCCCTTCTGAGCCCTGCCGTGCGCCCAAACAGTAGTTTATGACCACATATGAGGTATCTGTGTACTCAGGAGAAATTGCCCAACAAATTTTAGGATCCAATTTATACTGTTGCCCATGTGAAAATGAAAATAACTGAGGCTAAAAGAAAATTTTTGTGAAAAATAAGTACTTTCTTTTATTTACGGATCAATTTGTGAAGCACCTGGGAGTTCAAAGTGCTCACTATTCATCTAGATAAGTTCCTTAGGGGTCTAGTTTCCATAATGGGGTCACTTGTGGGGGAGCTCCAATGTTTAGGCACACAGGGACTCTCCAAATGCGACATGGCAACCGCTAAATATTCCAGCATATTTTCTATTCAAAAAGTCAAATGGCGCTCCTTCCCTTCTGAGCCCTGCCGTGCGCCCAAACAGTGGTTTATGACCACATATGAGGTATCTGTGTACTCAGGAGAAATTGCCCAACAAATTTTAGGATCCAATTTATACTGTTGCCCATGTGAAAATGAAAAAAACTGAGGCTAAAAGAAAATTTTTGTGAAAAAAAAGTACTTTCTTTTTTTTTACGGATCAATTTGTGAAGCACCTGGGGGTTCAAAGTGCTCACTATGCATCTAGTTAAGTTCCTTAGGGGGTCTAGTTTCCAAAATGGGGTCACTTGTGGGGAAGCTCCAATGTTTAGGCACACAGGGACTCTCCAAATGCGACATGGCAACCGCTAAATATTCCAGCATATTTTCCATTCAAAAAGTCAAATGGCGCTCCTTCCCTTCTGAGCCCTGCCGTGCGCCCAAACAGTAGTTTATGACCACATATGAGGTATCTGTGTACTCAGGAGAAATTGCCCAACAAATTTTAGGATCCAATTTATACTGTTGCCCATGTGAAAATGAAAAAACTGAGGCTAAAAGAAAATTTTTGTGAAAAAAAAGTACTTTCTTTTTTTACAGATCAATTTGTGAAGCACCTGGGGGTTCAAAGTGATCACTATGCATCTAGATAAGTTACTTAGGGGGTCTAGTTTCCAAAATGGGGTCACTTGTGGGGGAGCTCCAATGTTTAGGCACACAGGAACTCTCCAAATGCGACATGGCAACCGCTAAATATTCCAGCATATTTTCCATTCAAAAAGTCAAATGGCGCTCCTTCCCTTCTGAGCCCTGCCGTGCGCCCATACAGTGGTTTATGACCACATATGAGGTATCTGTGTACTCAAGAGAAATTGCCCAACAAATTTTAGGATCCAATTTATACTGTTGCCCATGTGAAAATGAAAAAACTGAGGCTAAAAGAAAATTTTTGTGAAAAAAAGTACTTTCTTTTTTTTACAGATCAATTTGTGAAGCACCTGGGGGTTCAAAGTGATCACTATGCATCTAGATAAGTTCCTTAGGGCGTCTAGTTTCCAAAATGGGGTCACTTGTGGGGGAGCTCCAATGTTTAGGCACACAGGAAATCTCCAAATGCGACATGGCAACCGCTAAATATTCCAGCATATTTTCCATTCAAAAAGTCAAATGGCGCTCCTTCCCTTCTGAGCCCTGCCATGCGCCCATACAGTGGTTTATGACCACATATGAGGTATCTGTGTACTCAGGAGAAATTGCCCAACAAATTTTAGGATCCATTTTATCCTGATGCCCATGTAAAAATGAAAAAATTGATGCTAAAAGAAAATTTTTGTTGGAAAAATTAAAATGTCCATTTTTTCCTTCCACGTTGCTTTAGTTCCTGTGTCGCACGTGAAGGGTTAATAATCTTCTTGAATGTAGTTTTGAGTAGCTTGAGGGGTGCAGGTTTTATAAAGGTGTCACTTTTGGGTATTTTCTGCCATATAGACCCCTCAAAGTGACTTCAAATGTGAGGTGGTCCCTAAAAAAAATGGTTTTGTAAATTTTGCTGTAAAAATGAGAAATCGCTGGTCAACTTTTAACCCTTATAACTTCCTAACAAAAAAAAATGTTGTTCCCAAAATTGTGCTGATGTAAAGTAGACATGTGGGAAATGTTATTTATTAACTATTTTGTGCCACATAACTCTCTGGTTTAACAGAATAAAAATTAAAAATTTGAAAATTACAAAATTTTCAGAATTTTCGCCAAATTTCCATTTTTTTCACAAATAAACGCAAAAATTATCGACCTAAATTTACCACTAACATGAAGCCCAATATGTCACGAAAAAACAATCTCAGAATCGCTAGGATCCATTGAAGCGTTCCTGAGTTATTACCTCATAAAGGGACACTGGTCAGAATTGCAAAAAATGGCAAGGTCTTTGAGGTCAAAATAGGCTGGGTCTTGAAGGGGTTAAGGACATGTTACAGCCAAGATCCTTATGTATTTGAGGAGATTTTCCACCAACTCTTCATAGTTATCAGCTCTTGAGCTTTCCAAAAAATGAGTTACGACTAATGTGAATGCTACTCATTCAGCTTTTTCCTTGCCCTGCAACAAACAGAAACTCACGATCTTGAAGAAGCTTACGAATCTGAAGTCCAATAAAGAATCATTCCTTCATCTTTTCTTCATTCAAGCTTGGAAATCTGTCAAAGGTACACTGTGGAGCATAAGGGTAATAATGTTTTAATCTTTTGATTTTCAGGCTCCATATCTCACCATCCACTTCTGCTTAGAAAATGAGACTACCATCATTTTATAGACAATCATCTCATACATAATTTGATTTGCAACTATTTAGCACATGATTAGTTATGCAGATTCTTGTCATGTCCCTGCATTGTTACTGTTTTAATCCTGGTGGTGGTAAAATCTTTTTCGGCCTGCATACTACAAAATACAACTTGTTCTCACATTCCCTAATAGCTCAGTGTGGTATTAGGTTGATTCCCAAGTGAAATGTCATTGATTTGAATCGCGGAGCAGCCATGAAGATTTCCCAAGAAACAACATTATCCAGTTCATTGATAGCTGTCTCTCAGCTAAGAAAATTACCTAACTGCATCATGTAAGTGCCATGACAGTTGGAAGAAAACAAAATGAAGTCCGTCCATCAATTCAAAAGCCAAAAGGTCGACATCAATGCAAAATGTCAGAGTCAACAAGTCGGCTCATCACAAGGTATAATAGTTCTGATGAGACAAATATGGCAGTGGAGGTAGCTCATATGCTTAATAAGAACACAGATGTTCATGCAAACACAATACAACGCAATGTATGGTCTGGAAGGGTGGCACGAAAAAAGGTGGTGAAACCTTGACTTCAATATCGTCACAAGAAACATCGGCCCGAGTTTGCATAAAAGTACAAAATGTCGACAGTTGAAGGTTGAAAATGGGTGATTTGGAGCAATGAGACAAAAATCAATAGACTAGGTTCTGATGGGTGCAAATGGGTCTGGAAGAAACAATGGAAATAGGATCTAACAGATCAAGAAATTAAAGGAACTGTTAAGTTCGGTGGAGGAAGACTGTTGATATGGTGTTGTTTCACAGCCAAAGGTGTCGGATACTTGACCAGGATTGTTGGTGGTCTCAGTGCTGAGTAGGGATGAGTGATATTGCCCGAAATCGTATCGGAATTCCGATTTTCGATATTGGAAAAATATCGGATATCGGAATTTCTGATTTCCGATATCAATGCAAGTCAATGGGAGAAAAAAATTGGAATTACAAAATGACCACTACAGTGCTATCTAATGGATAAAATTGAGGGAAAACACCTCAGGATAATGGGGAAAGAGTTTGCAGAGGAGCAAAAAAATCGCTAGAAAAATGCACAGAGCGAAAACTGTAGCAGGAAAACTGTTCGCCATCTTCTAATTCAATTGCCAGCTTTTGTGAAATTACAGAACCACTCGACATGAAATGACTCATGGTTTACATACAGTTAACCATGTCATTTCATGTAGTTTGATATATGGTTTTAACTAACAATTACATGAGTGTATGTGTGCAAAATTTCACACATGTAGGGGTTAATTAAAGGTGTAAATTCATTGAAAAAAAATTCAACGAATTTACACCTTTAATTAACCCCTACATGTCTGAAATTTTCCATCCATACACTCATGTAATTGTTAGTGAAAACCATATATCAAACTACATGAAATGACATGGTTAATTGTATGTAAACCATGTGTCATTTCATGTCGGGTCTGTAATTTCACAAAAGCCGGCAATTGAATTAGCGGCTATTATACTATGTAGAAGTATATGAACTATAAATATATATATATATATATATATATATATATATGTCATAATGACATGTATTTATATATTTATGTATTCTGTGTGTAACTATCTAGTCAGCGATTCTTCAGCTCCTGATTGGCTCCTCGGAGCGCTCAGAGGCTGAAGGATTATAATGGGATTTCCGATTTCCGATGTGAAAAAAATATCGGATTCGGAAATCGGAATTCCGATATAGCAAATATCGGGCCGATTTCCGATATTGCAACATCGGAAAGCTCATCCCTAGTGCTGAGCTATATGTGAGTATGCAACAGGAAGAGATACTTTGTGCACTTGAGTACTATGGGTGATTGGTGAAGAAATAGTTAAATAACAATGAAGTAGAGGTGATGGATTGCCCCGCACAGTCCCCAGACCTTAGAAATCAACAAAATTAAAATTTACATTTTTTGGAACAAAACTTTAACAATGTAGTGATGTGACAAGATTCTGCATAACTAATCTTATGCTAAATAGTTGGAAGTCAAATTCATGTATATGAGGTAGCCAAGATGATTGTCTATAAAATGATGATAGTCTCACGTTTGAAGCAGTAGTGGATGGTGAGATATAGCCTTCCCTGGCTATAAACATTGGCCCCCAGCTGTTGGCTTTCCCTCTGCTGGTTACGAAAATTGCTTGGGAGCACACTCCAATTTTTTCCGAAATAAACAATTATTATAATTAAATACATACCGTATATACTCGTGTATAAACCGACCCGTGTATAAGCCGACCCCCCTAATTTTGCCACAAAAAACTGGGAAAACTTATTGACTCTGTGTATAAGCCGGGTGTATAAACTGCCCTCCTGCTCTGTGCTGCCCCCGTCCTGCTCCTTGCTCCCCCATCCAGCTCTGTGCTCCCCCATTCTCCTCTGTACTCCCCCCTCCTGCTCCATCCTCCGCTGTGCTCCCCCATTCCTTCTCCGTCCTCCTGTGCCCCCCCGTCCTGTTCTGTGCTCCTCTGTGCCCTCCATCCTCTCCCCCCATCCTGCTCCGTGCTCCTCTGTGCCCTCCATCCTCCCCGTCCTGCTCAATGCTCATTGTCCTCCTCCATGCTTCCCCCGTCCTCCATTCTCCCCCCCTCCTCCTCCATGCTTCCCCCGTCCTCCCCCTGTCCTGCTCCATGCTTCCCCCGTCCTCCTCCATGCTTCCCCGTCCTCCGTTCTCCCCCCCGTCCTCCTCCATGCTTCCCCCGTCCACCGTTCTATCCCCAGTCCAGCTCCGTGCTCCTTGTCCTCTCCTCCATCATTTTCACCCTCCCCGTGCCATCGCTGAACGTCCCTGCAATCCTGCATTCTCCCCGGCTTCCTGCAGCTCTCCAGCACTGAGCGGTGATGTAATACCGCTCATTAAGGCCATGAATATGGAGGCCACGCCCATGGGAGTGGCGTCGCGTCCATATTACATGACCTTAATGAGCGGGTATTACATCACCGCTCAGTGCTGGAGAGCTGCAGGAAGCCGGGGAGAACGCAGGATTGCAGGGACCCTCAGCGATGGCACGGGGAGGGGTGAGTATGATCCCAGCCACCGGCTCCTGCCGCGGCATCCCCTCCCCCGCTGGTTTCTGCCCTATGACTCGTGTATAAGCGAGGGGGCATTTTCAGCACGAAAAAAGGTGCTGAAAATCTCGGCTTATACACGAGTATATACGGTAAGTAAGCTGCACACACACTGTAATAATTGTATTTGTCACAGACATCTGTATATTTACCTATTCTATTTGTATTTACTGTATGTAATCCATCTCTTCTATCCTTTCGGCTCCTAGTGTAATTTTACAGCACACGGGAGATGAATTATCGGCTTTTCTTCTGTCTACCTATCTATGCAATATAAATACTTATATATATTGTGTGTGTCACTGACATCTATATATCTATGTATTCTATATGTATATATCTATTCTATCTATTCTATTATAACCTGTCAGTGTGATTTTGCTGTATGCGGCACATGAATTGCGGGCTTCTCTTCTATCTATGTATGATATACATACTATATATATATACATATATACAGGAATAAAAAATGGGAAGCAGCACTGCAGTTTAGCAAAAATAGAAGAATGGACTTTATTAGGCCCACATGGCGTGGTGCCTAATAAACCGCCATAACCATGTGGGTCCATTCTTATATTTTTGCTAAATCTGAATCTGGAGTGCTGCTTCCCATTTTTTATTCCTATATATTTGTCAAGTATATGGATTAGTTACTGGGAGGCCTGTGCACCCACTTGATTGCATGTGCTGTTCCATCTTTTTTCTAACTACAGCTCTGGCAAAATTAAGAGACCCCGAAAAGTTTTATAAAAATCAGCTACTCTACATGTCTGACAGCCATTCCATTCCAGTGTCAGTTGAATTCCAATCAGAGTTCACCTCATACTACTTAAAGGGAATCTGTCACCCCAAAAATGCCATATCAAGTAAAGATATGGCTGAATAGAGCGTCCCATAACTAAGCTAACGGTGGGTATCATATATCATGATACCCCCGTTTTCATAGCAAATACCTTTTTAAAGTTGGTGATTGAACGTGTCAATCACTGCAGTCAGGTCAGGAGGGCGGCGGTTTTCATGTCCTCCCCCGCCCCTGCTCCTCGTCATCTGTTGCGTATCGCCATCTGTGAATACCACAGACGGCGTTAGTTTCCCGCAATTGCGCAATTCAAAATTCTGCTTGCCTTGGACGACTTCCGGGGCAAGGAAAGACTAGCGCATGCGCTGTAGTCATTTTATGCTTTGCCCACTGCTAGGCAAAGCATACTGCGCATGCGCCAGGCAGAATTTTGAATTGCGCAATTGCGGGAAACTAACGCCGTCTGTGGTATTCACAGATGGCGATACGCAACAGATGACGAGGAGCGGGGGCGGGGGAGGACATGAACACCGCCGCCCTCCTGACCTGACTGCAGTGATTGACACGTTCAATCACCAACTTTAAAAAGGTATTTTGCTATGAAAATGGGGGTATCATGATATATGATACCCACCGTTAGCTTAGTTATGGGACGCTCTATTCAGCCATATCTTTACTTGATATGGCATTTTTGGGGTGACAGATTCCCTTTAATGTGCATCTGATTAGGTGATCACCTGAACCAAATCTAAGGCTATGTTCCCATTTGCGTTTGATTCCGCAGCGTATCATCCGCATTCTTAAACGCATGTAAAAACGCATGCAAACGCATGTAAATGCAGAATTTTTTAGCCACATCATCTTACTCATGATGGCAAAAAAACGCAGCGTTTACATGCGAGTATATGCTTTTTTGCATGCGTTTGCATTTTTTATGCGCATGATTTAGAAATTTCCAATTTTTTCCAGTAGCTTTTCCTTTACATCAGACACCCAGTAGGCGTGCCTCATGGGATTTCTATATATATAGACACACTGCACTGAGGAAATACTCGTCTTTGGCTGCTGTATCTTGCTGCAAGATGGATCTTGACCTGGACAGCTTCCTAGAAGATCTGAATTTACAATTGAAGTTGGCTGTTGCCTTTGCTTTTGCTTGTCATGAACACAGAAGAAGAGAAAGACTGAGAAGACATCGTCATCGCTATTGGGAACACCCCATCCTTGAACTCCAAGAGAGCCGTGGAGCCTACCACTCTTTGTACACCGAGCTGCAGCAAAACCCGGAGAAGTTTTTAGATTACACGAGGATGTCGCAAACAGAGCTTCCATGACTTGCTGCTACAAGTCCAAGGATCCATTGCTAGGCAGGACACACAGCTCCATCGAGCAATTCCTGCTGAGGTCACCATGAGGTATGTAGTGTTGAAAAAGAAACTCCTGTCACAAATAACCCTAACCCTACCCTATCCCTAACCCTATCCCTAACCCTAAGTAGTGTACTGATTTTTGATTTTAATTTTCCTTTCCGCAGATTCCTGGCTACTGGAGAGACATTGTCCTCGTTACATTTCCAATTCAGGATTGGAGTATCCACCCTTTCTGGGATTATTGTAGACAGTTGTCGTGCTTTAGTTGGCATTCTACGGCAAGAATTCCTCCCCAACCCACAAGTGAACACTGGATTGAAAATGCTTCCAAACTAAAGGATATTTGAAATTTTCCTAACTGTGTGGGGGCTGTGGACGGCAAACACATTAGGATTATGAAATCATCTGGAAGTGGAACAGAGTACTTCAATTATAAAAAATATTTTTCCATTGTTCTAATGGCTATTGCGGATGTCGATTGTAGATTTGTTGTCGTGGACATTGGCTCATTTGGACGAGGCAATGACAGGCAGACATTAAAAAACTCAGAATTGGGCCAACGTTTGTATGGGAATTATTTTAATTTTCCACCGCCACAACCCTTGCCCAACACTGATGGACCGCCAATGCCTTTTGTTGTTGTTGTTGGTGATGAGGCGTTCCAAATGTGTGCCAACCTCATTAAACCATACTCAAGTTGGAACATAAATTACACAAAAAAAAATTTCAACTACAGACAGACAAGGGCACGAAGAACAGTGGAGTGTGCATTTGGATTCTGGGATCGAAATGGCGCATTTTGTGCATATCCATTAATCTAAAAATTAACACTATTGATGAGGTTGTGAAAGCATGTGTTGTTCTGCACAACTACATCATGGTAAAACAGCGACCAAGTTTATAACCTGAGGAACCTGTTACATTGCATGATTTCCAATTTCACCCTATGAGAACCACAGTGGAATTTGCCCAGATGAGGGCTAAGTTTGCAGCTTACTTTGTTTCAGATAATGGATGTGTGGCATGGCAAGACAAAATGATTTAAGCCGCTAATGTACCTGTTATGTTTTGTACCTTTTATGTTTAAAACATACCTGTAATGTCAAACATTACATACCTGTTATGCTTAAATGTACCTGTGATGTTACCATGTACATGTAATGTACCGTATATACCCATGTATAAGCCGAGATTTTCAGCCCATTTTTAGGGCTAAAAGTCCCCCTCTCGGCTTATACGCGGGTCATATACGGGGGTCGGCGAGGGAGGGGGAGCGGGGGTGTCGGATCATACTCACCCCTCCGCCGGCATGGTTTCTGCAGCCCCCCTGCTTCTCCCACGATCTCCGGCTCCTTCCTATGCACATATTCATGACTTTAATGAGCGGTACCACGTGACCGCTGCAGGACTGAAGCGCTGCGGAGAGCGCCGGGAGAAGAGGAGAGGCTGCAGGGAAGCGCGGTGGAGGGGTGAGTATAG
>JARQOD010000004.1:93308747-93330339 GCA_033576555.1 Oophaga sylvatica | reverse complement strand
AAAGAATCCGCGGGAGTTTTCCTTGATGCCTTGAGGTCTTGATTTGCACCCCCGGGGAATCTAGAGTCGGAAAAGAATAGCTTAGGAGGAGTAAGTGGACGTGGTCTGCTAATGAATCCTAGAGAGGCATCAGCCTTCCATTGCGCGCCTGGTCATAAAAATGACAAAATTAAATTGTTTGGGGAAAAGATTCAGCGAGCCTGGCGGGGATCAGGCCTTAGCCCCAATAAATTAAGGGGTTACGATGGTCGTCAGGACGACTATTTGCTTCACCCCCCTGAAGAATGTGTCCCATTCCCCTGAAGGCGCAATAATGGCCAACAATTCTTTTTTGCCCACACGTTTCCCTCAGCCGAAGAAAAACTTGGGAAAAAGGCAGGGGGTGCAAAACATTTCTCACCTGTTCTCTGAAGAGTATGCTCCAACAGCACAGCCTGAAGCACCCCCCTCTATTATGAGGAAAAGCGGGGGGTTGGGATGACTAAGATAGGGCGGTGGTAAATTTTCCTTTAAACAGGAAAATGCTTCCTATTTTGCGGGGCCCGGGGAGAACCTAGACTTTTCCCGGGGGTAATTGGGTGATGGGTGCACCCCTCAAAAAATTTTTTAAGAAACCTAAGAATTGCAAACCCTGAAACGCGCACCCCTTCACTTTCGGGGATTGGCCAATCCTTGAGGCTTGGGGTCTTGCTTCCATCCATACTAATCCCTGCGAGATGTACATCCCCAAAATTGAATTTGGTCCTGGGAATTCACATTTTTCAAGTTTGATGTGAGATGGTTTTTCTTGGCTTCTAAGACCATTCTACATCCCCTGATTTCCTCTGTGGAGTTAGAAAAATTAAAATCACCAGATAAATCACTAAAATTTTAAATTAGGAGACCCTGAAGATATATTCACAAGGTTGGAAGGGGGGGGGCGGTACTCAAAAAAAGGCATAACAGATATTCAAAGTGTCCATAGGGACCTGAAAGCTTTTTCCTTCCCCCCCTCTAATGGGGCCAAAAGTTATTGGCCCCACGGAATCCAGTTTAGAAAAAATTTTTGGGGCATGCCGCACCCTCTCCAACAACTGGGGGATTAAGGCAAGGGAAAAAGGGTTTCTAATAGAACCTTTTGATTCCTTATAGTCATGCGGGTCTCAGAGATCCATTTTTTCTTTTTTCCCAAAAAGATGGGTGCACCTGCTGGTTGGGGTATGAACCCTTGGCAAATTTTTCGACTATAAACCTTTTTCAAATTTTAGCTCGGCCCCGCGGGGGGTAATTTTACCAAAAGGTATCTCGGCCCGGCAAAAATTCAATTGGCAATCATATGGGGTGGGGGGGAAGCTGATCAGCGCTTCTTGTCACAAAAATCCACTAGCCCGGGGTATACACGGTATTCAGGGACTGACATGGTTCCTTTGGAACAAAAAAAGCTGAAACCTTGCTCTCTGTTTCTCCGGAAAGTGTAACCGGGCCCCTGTTAATGTAGCATTCTGCCCTGCACCATGGTACCCTAGAAAAGGGGAAAGTGGGAAAGAGAAACAAAAAAGACTTTTTCCCCCTGGTCTTTACCCATAAGGACCCCAAAGGCTCTGTTTCTTACCCCGGGGTCCAGAAGTGAGAGGCCATCCACATCCCATCTGTACTGGAGTACCTTTTTTTATGAACTTTCCCCCTTTTTCAGAAAAAAGGAGTATCCATAAAATTTCCACTTGTCCTGATCGTCAAAGCAAGCAGACACCCAGTGATCAACCCGAGTTTGATGGAAGGAAAAAATGAAATTTTTTTCTTTACAATCGCTGGGCACCGCTGAGAAACTTAAAAAATTGCAGCGTTTATACCGTCTCGTCCCAACAACAGGTTTAAAATTAGAAACAAGTCTTTGCAGCAGATCTCTCGGGCCTGACTCGGGGAGACAGACCTCTGCAACACTCACATGAAAAACTGCTGATAGTTACGAGAACGGGGGGGGGCGTTTTTAAAGAATGCCCGCTTACCAAGTAGAAACTAATTTTCCTTTAACGATGTTCTTTTCGTGCATCACAACCGTCTTTGTAAAGAGTCCACCTGCTGGGTTCAGGTTTTGGGGTTCCCCCCTTTTATCCTACTCAAGGTTTTCCCTTGCAGGGGGAGGATAAAAAGGTTATGCGATATTTTTTAACCCTCTTTTGTCTGCGTTCAGCGACAGCATCAAACGGATACAATGTTTTAAAAAAGCACCTAACCGTGGGGGGTCGGCACGGGGAATTCATCCTTAATTTGGAGACAAAAACCCCTTTCCAACAAAGATTTTTTGCGAAGGTCCCCCCAATGGGATCAAGAGCCCATCTCCTGAAAACCCCGGGGATATTCGGCTATGAAACCCCTTCCTTTTGGGCAAAGTTTTAAATGGCTGCTTCAGCTTTGCACCTCGATTGGGGCATCAAACACCTGCCCCATGGCTGAAAAAAAAGCATTAAGGGGGTTCAAACATCACCTCAGTCTCAATCAGGGGTTTGCCCACAAAAACTTATTTTGGAAGCAACATATTATATAAAACACTTTGGACGTTCAGTGGGGGAAAGTGAAGCGGCAGAGAAAATAAATTGCATTATAATAAATCCCCGAATTTCTCACGTTCACCGCCAAAAAAAAAAGGGTTAAATTTGGGGGGTCCAGAACTCGGGTTATGGCAGGACCGGGGGCCCTCCCCAAGCCCATCCGGCTCGAATTCCTGGGGGTCTGTCCAAAAAACTTGCAAATTATTTAGAGGGGCCCGTAGGTTGCAAAAAAGGGTTTTTTTTAATCGTCATTGAAAGGTTGATCAGGGGACTCCGCAAAGTTCTTTATGCGGCCTCCTCTTCAATCTTTTAAGGGGGAAGTGTGGGGAGGAAAGGAAAAAAAAAAAAAAAAAGTTTACTGTGGAACACTCCAGATAAAATTTAAAGGGGGGAAGCCTCACCCCGGGAAGGTTTTTAAAGTCACACCACTGTCATCACATAAGGTTTTAAACGGACATCTGATATCCACAGTCACAGCAGACACGGCTTCCCAGACCCAGCAGACACTAAACATTGGCTCCTGAATCTTGTCATGTATAGTGTACAGTTCCTATAGCGTCGTGTGCTTGGGTGCGAGGAAACACAGGAGACATAGGTTGAAATGAAATGACTTGTATTACTTCATACAAGCATGCTGAAAAGTTCACACAGTTTGCAGGAACAGCGACAGGAGACACAGCAGGCCAGAGTAACTTCAAGCACTACAATAAATCTCCAAAGCAGGTTCAGGATCTCTTCTCTGTACCGTAATTCCTCTGCAAACATGGATTCACCAAACAGCAGGTTTTCCAGAGTCCAAAAGTGTTCCAAGGTTCCTCAGTAGGGAATAGCTGGAGTACAAGTCTAAGGCTTCCAGGAGTCAGGTCACAGACTGACTGAGGCTTGATTCAGGAGCACTGATTGTTCAGCTGAGGCTGCTTAAGAAGCAAGAGGGAAGAATCAGGGCGGGAACATGAAAACTGGAAACTCCATATTAACTGAGGGCAAGAGCTGCAGAAAGACAGAAAGCAAAATGGCCGACGGAAAACTGAGTTTCAAGGAACATGTCAACAGAGACAAAGAACCTTACAATCTTTCTAAGATCCGACCACCTACTATTGTAGTTTTGTAATGAACCTTACCTGTTGGTCACCATCAGTTGATGGTGCCACTGGTTGATCCTTATGCAATAGCTGTTTTCTAGGGTATTTCTTGCTTTAATATATCCTCTTTGAACAGAACGATGACCGTATCCTTTTTCCTGAAAACACCTTCTCAAAATTTTTGATTGTTCCTCACACAGAGAATCATCCGAGCAGATCCTTTTTGCTCTGATGAACTGGCCAATAGGTATCCTGAATGGTAGACTTGGGATGTGCCGATGTGGCGTATAAGAAAGAATTAGTTGATGTGGGCTTTCGATAGATGGTGGTAGATAAACGACCATTAGGAGAGCTGAAATTGATAGATCCAAAAAGTCAATTTGGCGACCAAATTTGTATGTCAGCTTGATATTTTGGTTATTGTCATTTAATTGATTAATGAAAATTTCCAGGTCCACAACTGGACCCTCCCAAATAAACAAAATGTCGTCTATATAACGGATCCAGTTATGGACCCGATCAACTCCCACCATTTCCTCACTTAAAAAAATCGACCACTCCCACGTCCCCATAAAAAGATTGGCGTAGGAGGGTGCACAAGGGGCACCCATGGCGGTGCCTCTTTTTTGTAAGTAGATTTTTTCCTTGAAAATGAACACATTGTGTGTTAACACAAATTCTAATAGAATAAGGATGAAAGATGCCATCTCTTTAGTCAGGTTACTATGCTGTAAATATCTTTCCACTGCCCTTAACCCATCCGCATGGTTGATCGAGGAATATAATGCCTCGACGTCAGCTGTGACAAGTACCATATCATCAGTCAACTGAATGTTCTCCAAATGTCCTAATGCAGCAGTGGTGTCTTTAATGAAGGAAGGCAGTTGCATCACCAGGGGTTTTCAAAAAATATTCAATCACATCACAAATGATCTCACAAAGTCCCTCATTCGCCGATATAATGGGCCTTCCCGGAGGATTAGAGGGATCTTTATGGACCTTTGTATTAAATATAAAAGTGGCCAATCTGGATTTAACTTTTCATAAATTTCCAGCAATCTTTTGGATGATGTTGTCTTCATAGGCCTTAAGCAAAATTGAGATCAACTCTGCCTTATATCCACTCATGGGATTGAAAGTGAGTGGCTTATATTCTACAGAATTGTTCAAAATTTTAAATGCCTGTGCCTCATACATCGCATTTGGCCACACCACTATGTTACCCCCTTTGTCAGCCATTTTAAAGACAACATCATCCCATGTTTTTAACTGCTGTAATGCATCATTTTCACCCTTGCCAAGATTTTTGAATGCCCTATTTTTGGTTTTCATCAGCCTTTCAAAATCCAAAGACACCATTTTAGTAAAAGTATCAACAGCAGGTACCATAGATAATGCCGGGAATTTCTTTGAAGTACCAAGAATCTTGATAGGGAATTCCCCATTACCAATAGAGACACCCTCATCAATATTACTAACAGAGACACCCTCATCGATATTGCTAACAGGAATATCGTCATCAGTATCACAACTTACTGTGGAGACATTTTCCCCCAATAACGACTCCAAAACATCAAGCGCTTGTTGTTCCTCCAAAGAAGGAAAGCCCACATCAACTTCTCTCCTGGCATGTAGCCTTCTCAACACCAACTTCCTTGCAAAAAGATGGAGATCTTTTATGACCGTGAATGGATCTAATTCAATTGAAGGAGAGAATGTCAAACCTCTAGATAATACACTCTCCTGATCCACAGTTAATTCATGGGAAGACAAATTAATTACCTTGATCCCATCCTTATCTGACTTCTTGACAACTGAATTTTTCTTATAGAATTGTCTGGTTTTGGGCCATATCTCCATCATATACCGATCCACCACTCTCACTCATAGATGAAATGGACACAGTAGATGAACTGCGAGACGTTTTTCTTTTCATAGAATCATTTCTCAATTGCCACCGAAACACTTTATTGATTCAAAATCATTCAAATCCCTTTCATATTTCTTTTGTTTATTCATGCTAATATTATTTTCCCATTTTTCAACATCAATATCCAATTTTTTGAAACTTCTTCAAATTTTTCACCACTTAATTCTTGTTGCAATGATTTCTGCAAAGTATCAATTTCAACCTCAATGGCCTTTAGAGATGCAATGTTCTTTTCAATAATGATGGAAATGAACTCTAGTGAGCAAGTGTTTGCAGCCTTAATCCATCGATTAACAAGATTTTTGTCTCCCAGGTCAAAAGTAGGAAAGATATTAACTCTTAGTCCTCTGGGTACTATTTTTTGAGAAAAATAACTCTCTAAGGTAACCTTAGTCCACCAGATTTTAATTTTTTATGCAGCGCATTTTTATATTTTTTTAATTTATCATGATAACCACTAGAGACCGAAGTAAAATGTGCTCCTGCACCTTTTTGAAACATATTTGAAGCCTTCATTTGCCAAGAACTCTCTTTGGCTTTGAAATCCATTTGAATAAGGGCTCTGTTAAACAACAGCAAATGACAGAGAAATCACAATATATGCCCACAGAATATGAATCTTATACCACATAATCTATAAATAGCACATTAGTGGTGATCAAAAATTATAAGACCCCACACAATGGTATAAAAATATACAAATTATTTTATTAAATAACAATGATGACACAACATGAAAATTGCATAGAAAATAATACAAGGTACAAAAGCACAAAAACAAAGAGGGACATTAAACCATAGTGGGATAAACTCACCACAGCAGATACCAGATGAATTCTAAATGTGATGTTCCCTTTTGGTTAAGGCCCTAATAGCATATAATGGGTCACTATCCGCAGATATGCTTGACTATATAAGCGATTGGTTATTGCTACCAATATCACAGTACTGTCATCACTCCGCTCGTGATAATGGCATCGTGCTGTTGTAAACAATATGCACTACCATATCCCCAAAATTTGCTAAGATATATAATGGGCAACCGATGCACTGGGAAATGAAAACTGAAAGATGGTCATAATGAACCTACCACTAGTTCTGCTGGGAATCCACCTGGACGTCCCTCTGCCCCGACGCGCGTTTCGCACTGCTTCTTCCTGGAGGCGTGAGAGGGCAGGGGGACGCCCGGTTTAAATAAGGCCACAGCCGACATAATAATCAAGGATGAAGTGAAAACCCCTGTGTTAACCAAGATGAAATCCGGAGCACACAGAATATTCATTAACACTGCCATGATGAATTACTGCGCCTGCGTATAGCTGCGCAATCACTACTGGCCAATAGAAATGGTCCAAAGCAATCACGTGTCCAAACCATGGAAGGTCCTGTAGGCGCTACAAAGGTGCATAACAGCGCATGCGCCTAGTCACGTGGTAACACCGTCCAATGAGGGAATGAATGCCATCACATGTTCAAAAGGTCCTGTAAGTATTGATGCGCATGCGTAAGAAACCGCAATATTTCCTCACAAATAGCCAGAATATAATGCCACAAATATGGCTATATTTAAAAGAATTCTATTATTATAATAAAATATCAGCGCATATAATATATAGCAACATTAAGAGGGTCCTGTAACTATGAGGGTATATATCGGCGCATGCACGTGTCATATGGTGCTGTTAATTAATAAGAGAGGAGTGAGGCGGTCACGTGTCAAAAATGACAGATCCTATAAGGAATATATACATCCCCGACACGTATAGACCGCCTAAACAACTCTCAACAGCCCACATGACCCGCACGCGCACTATCCTCAAATATCAGGAAGTAATTAATCATCATGCAGAAGAAGACCAAAAACAATCAAAAACCTATATTGACAAAATACAACTATAATATATATATATATATATATATATATATATATATATATATATAGTGAAATAAATAATATGTAAGATACCCCAGAATGTGAAAATAATATATATATATTATATAATATCCAATTAGTGAAATAATCATACATAATAAAGAATATAAATATATCATTATGATGTATATAAAAGATAATAATATGTGAATATTATTGTGCATATTAATAATAATTGAAGTAATGCTTCCATAACACAATTAAAAAATAATAAGTGAAAACCCAGATGTTACTGAAAAACACAAAACAATAACCACAGTTGTAATTATAATAGATTTGATTGTGGGGTCTTCTTGTTTCATCAGACGTCTCCAGCAGCTCGACGACAAGGGATGCATCTTCACCCTCAAGGTAAGTGGTCAACCAATCAACCGGACAAGAAAAACGAACTATAGAAATATATTAACAAAACAATTAATGGGACATAAAGATATAATGTCCTGAAAAATATATGTACATGTTAAAATGAAAAACCCCCCAACACCTAAAAAGTCTCGAGGTTAATTACAGGTAAGCGCTGAGCCCAAAACTTTCATTAAGACCCTGAGGAATGAGAGTACCTAACCTAAAAATCCACTGGCATTCCTTTTTTGCCACTCTTCTTGCCAAATCTCCCCCTCTTGGACCCAAATCCGCAATATCAATTCCCTTGAACAGAAGGAGTCTGGAATTACTTTGGTGATATTTCTTAAAATACCTTGGCAAGTTCTTCACAACTATGCATATATAAATTGGGAGCCCATTTTGCCACAAACGATGGAACACTAGGGAGGCATTTTTTCAAAAATTGGAGTATTCTGTTTACGGACCCGGTCCTGAAAAAATGTCTCCCTAGTCTTCCATCGTTTGTGGCAAAACGGGCTCCCAATTTACGGGATATATTGGTGCATAGTTGTTATGATCCCAAAGGTAGAGCTAAAAAGGGAAGACATTCAGAAAGAAAAGGGTTTTTCCCATGTGGGTTTTGCAAGGGATGTGGGAACATGAGAAAGAGTACCACATTTTCTAATTTTGACAATTCCAGAGAATTCTCCATAAGAGCACACATCACGTGTTCATCAAAAGGGGTGGGGTACTGTGCAGAATGCCCTTGTGGCAAGAAATATGTAGGGATGACAAGTAGGGAATCAAAAATCAGGGTGCGTGAGCACTGCTTAGATATAGAGAAGGCCAAGATGGTTAATGATGTTATGTCCCTAAAGAACTTGCCAAGGCATTTTAAGAAATATCACCAAAGTAATTCCAGACTCCTTCTGTTCAAGGGAATTGATATTGCGGATTTGGGTCCAAGAAGGGGAGATTTGGCAAGAAGAGTGGCAAAAGAGGAATGCCAGTGGATTTTTAGGTTAGGTACTCTCATTCCTCAGGGTCTTAATGAAAGTTTTGGGTTCAGCGCTTACTTGTAATTAACCTCGAGACTTTTTAGGTGTTGGGGGGTTTTTCATTTTAACATGTACATATTTTTTTCAGGACATTATATCTTTATGTCCCATTAATTGTTTTGTTAATATATTCCTATAGTTCGTTTTTCTTGTCCGGTTGATTGGTTGACCACTTACCTTGAGGGTGAAGATGCATCCCCTTGTCGTCGAGCTGCTGGAGACGTCTGATGAAACAAGAAGACCCCACAATCAAATCTATTATAATTACAATTGTGGTTATTGTTTTGTGTTTTTCAATAACATCTGGGTTTTCACTTATTATTTTTTAATTGTGTTATGGAAGCATTACTTCAATTATTATTAATATGCACAATAATATTCACATATTATTATCTTTTATATACATCATAATGATATATTTATATACTTTATTATTTATGATTATTGCACTAATTGGATATTATAATATATATATTATTTTCACATTCTGGGTATCTTACATATTATTTATTTCACTATATATATATATTATAGTTGTATTTTGTCAATATAGGTTTTTGATTGTTTTTGGTCTTCTTCTGCATGATGATTAATTAGTTCCTGATATTTGAGGATAGTGCGCGTGCGGGTCATGTGGGCTGTTGAGAGTTGTTTAGGCGGTCTATACGTGTCGGGGATGTATATATTCCTTATAGGATCTGTCATTTTGACACATGACCGCCTCACTCCTCTCTTATTAATTAACAGCACCATATGACACGTGCATGCGCCGATATATACCCTCATAGTTACAGGACCCTCTTAATGTTGCTATATATATATGCGCTGATATTTTATTATAATAATAGAATTCTTTTAAATATAGCCATATTTGTGGCATTATATTCTGGCTATTTGTGAGGAAAGATTGCGGTTTCTTACCATGCGCATCAATATACTGTGTCAATACTTACAGGACCTTTTGAACATGTGATGGCATTCATTCCCTCATTGGACGGGTGTTACCACGTGACTAGGCGCATGCGCTGTTATGCACCTTTGTAGCGCCTACAGAACCTTCCATGGTTTGGACACGTGATTGCTTTGGACCATTTCTATTGGCCAGTAGTGATTGCGCAGCTATACGCAGGCGCAGTAATTCATCATGGCAGTGTTAATGAATATTCTGTGTGCTCCGGATTTCATCTTGGTTAACACAGGGGTTTTCACTCCATCCTTGATTATTATGTCGGCTGTGGCCTTATTTAAACCGGGCGTCCCCCTGCCCTCTCACGCCTCCAGGAAGAAGCAGTGCGAAACGCGCGTTGGGGCAGAGGGACATCCAGGTGGATTCCCAGCAGAACTAGTGGTAGGTTCATTATGACCATCTTTCAGTTTTCATTTCCCAGTGCATCGGTTGCCCATTATATATCTTAGCAAATTTGGGGATATGGTAGTGCATATTGTTTACAACAGCACGATGCCATTATCATGAGCGGAGTGATGACAGTACTGTGATATTGGTAGCAATAACCAATCGCTTATATAGTCAAGCATATCTGCGGATAGTGACCCATTATATGCTATTAGGGCCTTAACCAAAAGGGAACATCACAATTTAGAATTCATCTGTATCTGCTGTGGTGAGTTTATCCCACTATGGTTTAATGTCCCTCTTTGTTTTTGTGCTTTTGTACCTTGTATTATTTTCTATGCAATTTTCATGTTGTGTCGTCATTGTTATTTAATAAATAATTTGTATATTTTTATACCATTGTGTGGGGTCTTATAATTTTTGATCACCACTAATGTGCTATTTATAGATTATGTGGTATAAGATTCATATTCTATGGGCATATATTGTGATTTCAATGATAATCCCATGCAGATAAAGTGCGACTATCTAAACTACAGAAAGCAGCCCAGTAAGAGATACATTGCTGGAATAAGGGCTTTGCCCCTACATTATGATGCTCTAAGATAAGTGGCAAGAATCTGATAACTGATTCCCTTTAGCATTTTATTTTATGGTGGTTACTGGAGTGATTAAGAAGGGGTTGTCCTCACAGGCACATCCAACAGATACAGAGATTAAGAATTTTTTGGTCAGAGCTGAGCTTCCCAGATTGTCTGTAGAGAATCAACAATTTTTGGATAGACCGTTTAGCTTGGAGGAGTTGGAGGTTGCGCTGGCCTCTATGGCTAATGAAAAGGCTCCAGGGATGTATGATTTGCCCAGTGAAGTATACAAAAAATATGGGAAATTTTTGCTACCTGTTTTGCTGGAAGTATATAAGGCAGGGTTGGATAGAAGTGAACTCCCACGGTCCATGCAGGAGGCAATTATTGTTGTACTTCCTAAGAAAGGCAAGGACCCTACTGAGCCGGCCTCGTACCGCCCAATCTCACTACTAACGACGGATGCAAATCTGGCTAAAATAATGGCTAACCATCTTAATTAAGTTATAACATCTATAGTGCATGGGGATCAGGTAGGCTTTATGCCCAACAAATCCACAGCGACGAATTTGAAGAGACTTTTTATTAACATGCACGTGAAGGCGGATAGTGAAGGGCATAGAGCGATCTTGTCGTTGGACGCGGCCAAAGCATTCAATAGCGTAGAGTGGAAATACTTGTGGGCTACGTTGCAGCACATGGGCTTTGGAGAAGTGTTTAACAAATGGGATCAGTTGCTTTATACTGCTCCTAGGCCAAGGCACGTGTAAATGGGCGAATGTCTGAGGGGTTTTCCTTGTTTAGAGGCACACGACAGGAATGCCCACTATCACCTTTATTGTTTGCTATAGCAATAGAGCCACTGGTGGCAGTGATTAGAAGGGATCAAAATATTGTAGGATTTAAATATGGGCTACATGAGGAAAAAGTGGCACTCTATGCTGACGACATGTTGCTATCTTTGGGAGATGCGGAGGGTTCCTTGGAGACGGTGATGAAGGTTCTAGACGAATATGCCGGTATATCAGGGATCTGCATTAACTGGGATAAGTCCGTTTTGTTGCCACTGTATGGTGGGACTCTTGTTGTAGGAGATCAGCCAACTCCGGTTCAAGTGGTTACAGAATTCACTTATTTGGGCATTAGGGTGTCAGATAATATTGAAGATTATGAAAGACTTAATTTGAACCCGCTGCTAGGTAAATTTAAACAGAAAATTACGGCATGGAGGAAATTAAATGTAACAATGGCTGGGCGTGCTAACTTAATAAAGATGATACTTATGCCTCAGCTTTTGTATGTGCTACACAATGCACCAGTTTGGCTGCCTCAAAATAGATTTTATAAAATTAACGCCATTTTCCATGATTTGATATGGAAAGGAGGTCGAGCATGTATTAAGTTGGAAGTGTTGCAACGTCCAAAAGTTGATGGGGGTTTGGCGGTTCCCAACCCATGGCTGTAATATATTGGGGCCCAATGCCAGCATTTGATAGGATGGGGGATCATGATCTTATAAGCTCAGTGGGGAAGGTTATTTCTCATGTGGTAGGGAGGGCCCCGCTGCTAGCTGCTCTGGAGGCGGGTAAATTTAATCTGAATCCTAAAAGCTTTACGTTGCTTGAAAAACTGTGGAAAAAAATAAAGCTATGGAGGGGTATAGGGGAATACACGAGATACACAGGCATTTGGTTTGACCCCCGGCTGACTGAACTGCTAAGTCTACGGAATTTTGGACAGTGGAGAAGAATAGGTATATGGTATGTGTCGCAGCTACTAGATGGTGAGACATTTAAAACATTTGAAACACTTATGGAAGAGTTCCCTTTGGAGCATACTATGTTTTACCAGTATCTGCAGCTGCGACACTCATTCTCTAGACAGTGGAGAAGGTCACCAATAGTGATACAGAGTGACAGTATGCTGAATATACTTGGCCCCCAAAGGGTACTAGGGGTCTTATATCCATAATTTACAGGGATTACTGGATACGTTTTTGGATAGACACCCATTGATGGCTAGATTCAAATGGACAAGGAATTTGGGAGACATATCCAGGGTTGAACCTAGCCTCTCTGCTGCCTGAGGCGAACTGCAAAACGGCGCCCCCCCATTGTAAAATCAGTACAAAGCTCCGCCCCCTTCTGAACGCTCGGTAAATCCGGATGTGCTCATTGAACACATCCGGAATCACCGCAGCGCTACACAGGCCTGTGTATTTCCCTTGTCGGGAGATCATGTTTTCAAGTCCCATATAGTAACTTAAGTAGTTGCATTAATAACTAGTCACCGACCTGACTTCTCCTAACTCTGGACATGAGGGAGGGAGTCACAAGGATATCAAGGAAGCAGCACCGTGCGCAGCAGCCAGCAGCAGGAGCATGGCGTACCCAGGATCAAAACTAGGGGGGGGCAAGCCAATGTCACATCTTATACAGGTTACATCATATACACTGTACATTATACTGCATATTAGGTATGGAGCATTAGAACTGTTGTATATTGTATAATACAGCAGTGTATGCGACACTACGCTGTATATACCATATATTATACATGGCACACTCACCTCTATACAAAGAATAAGAGGCATTATAACCTGTATATGAAAAGTATAATACAGCAATGTATATACACTCTATATACCGCACACGATGTGTATGACCTGTATACACCATATACTACACTCTTATTTTGAAGTAAAAAAAAAAAACAGGATCAAACACAATACTTAAAATAAAGAACAAGTAAAGTTAAAATCAACAAACTTACTGGTATTTTAATGGAACTATGGGCCTGCTTTTGGTTAATGAGATGGTCAATGTTCGGTTCCTTATTTGTCACAAGTGAAGCAATTTTTCACTTTCTTGATATCATTATTTCCTAGGGATTCCAAATTGCTGTTAGTAAAATACCAATATATAAACAGCGCTACAAAAACAATATACCAGCAATAAAACTGCCCACACAGAGACATACAGCCTGCACTGCCCATCACTGCAGCCTTGCCAATCCATATCATATCATCCTCATCAGTGCACATATTGGCGCAACTCCACTTTTAGCTCAGGCTCAGACTGGTGTGGTGCGAGAGTTCCTAATAGTCAGGTAAATGTCCCCAATAGGCAGCATTGGTCCCCAATAGGCAGCATATGTCCTCAATAGGCAGCATAGGTCCCCAATAGGCAGCATATGTCCTCAATAGGCAGCATAGGTCCCCAATAGGCAGCATATGTCCTCAATAGACAGCATCTGTCCTCAATAGACAGCATAGGTCCCCAAAAGGCAGCATATGTCCTCAATAGACAGCATATGTCCTCAATAGACAGCATAGGTCCCCAATAGCAGCATAGGTCCCCAATAGGCAGTATAGGTCCCCAATAGGCAGCATAGGACCTCAATAGGCAGCATAGGTCCCCAATACGCAGCATAGGTCCCCAATACGCAGCATAATCCTCCAATAGGCAGCAAATCCCCCATAGCCAGCATAATACCCCATAGCCAGCATAATACCATATAGCCAGCATAATCCCCCATAGCCAGCATAATCCCCCATAGTCAGCATAATACCCCATAGCCAGCATAGTCCCCCATAGCCAGCATAATTCCCCATAGCCAGCATAATCCCCCATAGCCAGCATAATCCCCCATAGCCAGCATAATCCCCCAATAGCCAGCATAATCCCCCAATAGCCAGCATAATCCCCCCATAGCCAGCATAATCCTCCATAGCCAGCATAATCCCCCCATAGCCATCATAATCCCCCAATAGCCAGCATAATCCCCCCATAGCCAGCATAATCCCCCAATAGCCAGCATAATCCCCCCATAGCCAGCATAATCCCCCAATAGCCAGCATAATCCCCCATAGCCAGCATAATCCCCCAATAGCCAGCATAATCCCCCCATAGCCAGCATAATCCCCCCATAGCCAGCATAATCCCCCAATAGCCAGCATAATCCCCCATAGCCAGCATAGTCCCCATAGCCGGGCCCGGCGTTAAAAAAAAAAAAGCCAGTACTCACCTATCTCCCCCGCAGCTCTGAAGAAGCGCGCTGGACTCCGTCTTCTCCTGGCACAGGCGGCGTGACGTCATCACGGTGCGCAGGTGGCGTGATGACGATCACATCGCCTGTGCTGCATATGGAAGGCAGCAAGGCCTTCCTCACCAGTCACCACATTCCGCCCGCAATTAAAGGGCCCGCCGCACTGAACTGTCAGTTCAATGTCGGCGGGCCCACGGGCCTTTTCATTCACTGTGCGCCCCTGCTTTGCCACCCCCTAGCTGCCGCCGCCTGAGACAGAGCTCAAGTTGCCTCATTATAGCGGCGCCCCTGGACATATCGGATGATCAGTGGGAGTCGATTTTACAATATGTCCCTAGAATATCTATACGTGAATCTGGAGGGTGTCGCAGTTATACACTATACATAGGGTATACAGGACACCTGTGTGGATGAAAAAGGCTGGACAAAGGGGTAGACTCTGGATGCCCGAAATGTACGATGGATGATGCTGATATTCTTCATATGCTATGGTCTTGTCCAAGATTACAGGCATTTTGGACTGGGTCCTAAATTTAGTGGAAAGAGTGATGGAAGCAACTATTACTCGAGATCCATTGACATGTATTTTAGGACATGTAGAGGAGGTGGCGTCGGATGAATGGGTAGGTTAGCAATAGCCAGACTGCGCAATGTTGCAAGGAAGACTATCACATTGCACTAGTTAGATGAAAATCCTCCTACTAGGAAGGAATTTGTAAATAAAGTTAATTTTGTAATCCTTATGGAGTGAAGCGTATACATGAAAAGAGGCAAGATGAACCACTACGAGAATATCTGGGGGGCTGGTTGGACTTTCCCAGATTGGCTTCCGCAGAACTCATCAAAAATAGGATATTAGGGTTATAAAATAGTGTACAACATTGTAATGCATGGATAAGGATTGTAGAAGTGTGACGGGGGGGAGGTTTTCTTGTTATGGAAGGGGAAGGGATGTGTCTGGTGTATTTACATTTATTAAAAATGGGTAAAGTATTATAATTTGAACTCTAATGTATGCTTATGTATGTAATGTTATCCTTTCTGCTTTCTTCAATAAAAAGTATTTGATTCAAAAAGAAGGGGTTGTCCGGTAATGGTGTAAGGACATATGATATCTGTAAATATGTATGACATATGAAAATATGACATCTGTACAGGCAATGAATACTTTGAATATAGGTCGAACTACAGTACCAACTTTACCAAGCAATCCAGTAATGACTACTTCAGTAATACCAAATGCAAACAGTGTAACTCAAGCAGCTACATTTCTGGGGGGCTCAAACAGGCTTATCCAACCAATCTATTTTTTATGAAATCAGAACCCATTGTGGCTAATAATTTCTATACGGGGGTATTGATTTACAGATTTTCAATTTATCATCTCAAGTTTCAAATGAGGCACACGTCTCTCTTCTGAAGAACGGTCTACCGTTCACCCCCATCCCTTGTTTCAACTCCTTCAGTTGGACAAAGGATCTTAACCTATTTGCATGCAACTTGGCGTAACACAAATATCATACTGTATGAATAAAAATAAAGATGGCCTGGATTTGAGTAGGAGAGAGGTGGAAGTGATTCAAATAATAGTGGAGCTTGAGACTGATCATTCTAGCATATCCCCACGAGAGATGAGCAAACTTGTTTGCAAAACATTCGCCAATTTCAAATTCGGCAAAAAAGTAGCATATTCGGATTCGTGTTTGGTTTCCGGAGCATTTTTCCTTCAATTCGGAAAAATTGGTCACAGATCAGTACCAGATAGATTGCGTTTCCACTAATGCTTTTGTTTTGACTTTGTCTAGGATAGTGATGCTGTATGATGAGAGGGGGGGAATGTGTTTTATGAGGGTAGTGTGTCTAGGTCAGAGGAGCGGCGGAGTGTACATTTTTCTTTTTCATTGTTTTTTCTGTAATATCTTAATGTGTGTACACTCTGGCAGCCTATCAGGGTGCAGAAACCATCCACAACGTCATGACACAAGGTCTTCTGTGATTGGCTGCCAATGTCACATGTCCCTGTCCATATAAAAAGTGGAAATCTTGTTATGTGTTGCCATTTTCTCAGTGTAATAGCACAGCGTGGCTACTGAAAGTGAACTTGTCAGCTAGCTAGATAGGATCCTGTCCTGTGTGAAATTGATGTTCCAGCATCTAACTAGATTGTTCTAAAACTGTGTTGCAGTCTCAGGAACAGGGCCGCCATCAGGGCATTACAGCCATTACTAGTGTATGGGGCCCGCCCGGGCCCGGTGACTTAGGGGGGCCCGCCCGCCCGCGCCGCCCCGCCCCCCCAGCACGCGTCGCTGGCAGCCAGGCGAAGCGCACGCAGGCTCGCAGCACTTCGCTGCTAAATATTCCCCACCACACTCTCTCCACTCACTGTCTGTCCCTCCCCCTCCCCACACAAAATCAGAAACGCCCCTGGGCTGGGCCTGGCTGGCTGGCTGCTGGGCAGGCACTGTAGCTTGAAGCTATGGCCCGCCCAGGTGCATCAGCCAGCCGGACGTGACGTCACACTCTGCTCTGCTCCACTTCCTCATTCCGGAGCAGAGCGAGCAGCGTGCGTGCCACGTGGCTAGGAGCGGCGGACCGGGACCGTCGGGACGTGCAGGCGACGGCGAGCAGCAGCCGGGTGAGTAGTTTTGTCCCCGGGGGAGCCCGGCCAGCAGCACAGCCGCAGGGCCCGGCCACCAGCGGGCAGCAGGGCCCGGCCACCAGCAGGCAGCAGGGCCCGGCCCCGGCCACCAGCAGGCAGCAGGGCCCAGCCACCAGCAGGGCCCGCCACCATCAGGCAGCACTGCAGGGCCCGGCCCCAGCCACCAGCACAGCCGCAGGGCCCGGCCCCGGCAACCAGCAGAACCGCAGGGCCCCGGCAACCAGCAGAACCGCAGGCCCCGGTCACCAGCACAGCCGCAGGGCCCCGGCCACCAGCACACAGCCGCAGCAGGGCCCTGGCCACCAGCACACGGCCGCAGCAGGGCCCCGGCCACCAGCACACGACCGCAGCAGGGCCACGGCCACCAGCACACGGCCGAAGCAGGGCCCCGGCCAACAGCACACGGCCGCAGCAGGGCCCCGGCCACCAGCACGGCCGCAGCAGGGCCCCGGCCACCAGCACACGGCCGCAGGGCCCGGCACCAGCACACGGCCGCAGCAGGGCCCGGCCACCAGCACACGGCCGCAGCAGGGCCCGGCCACCAGCACACGGCCGCAACAGGGCCCCGCCACCAGCACACGGCCGCAGCAGGGCCCCAGCCCCCAGCACACGGCCGCAACAGGGCCCCGGCCACCAGCACACGGCCGCAGCAGGGCCCCAGCCCCCAGCACACGGCCGCAGCAGGGCCCCGGCCACCAGCACACGGCCGCAGCAGGGCCCCGGCCACCAGCACATGGCCGCAGCAGGGCCCGGCCACCAGCACAGCCGCAGGGCCCGGCCACCAGCACACGGCCGCAGCAGGGCCCCGGCCACCAGCACACGGCCGCAGCAGGGCCCCGGCCACCAGCACACGGCCGCAGCAGGCCCCGGCCACCAGCACACGGCCGCAGCAGGGCCCCGGCCACCAGCACACGGCCGCAGCAGGGCCCCGGCCACCAGCACACGGCCGCAGCAGGGCCCCGGCCACCAGCACATGGCCGCAGCAGGGCCCCGGCCACCAGCACACGGCCGCAACAGGGCCCCGGCCACCAGCACACCGCCGCAGCAGGGCCCAGCCCCCAGCACACGGCCGCAGCAGGGCCCCGGCCACCAGCACACGGCCGCAGCAGGGCCCCGGCCACCAGCACACGGCCGCAGCAGGGCCCCGCCACCAGCACACGGCCGCAGCAGGGCCCCGGCCACCAGCACACGGCCGCAGCAGGGCCCCGGCCACCAGCACACGGCCGCAGCAGGGCCCCGGCCACCAGCACACGGCCGCAGCAGGGCCCGGCCACCAGCACACGGCCGCAGCAGGGCCCGGCCACCAGCACACGGCCGCAGCAGGGCCCCGGCCACAGCACACTGTGGACAAATTGCACAATAACTTTTGGGGTCCAGTTTCTCCTGTTACACTTGTGAAAATAAAAAATTGGGGGTGAAAACATATTTTTTGTGAAAAATTTTTATTTTTACGGCTCTACATTATAAACTTCTGTCAAGCACTTGGGGGTTCAAAGTGCTCACCACACATCTAGATAAGTTCCGTAAGAGTCTACTTTACCATAGCATTTAGTGACTGTGGGAACATACCCTAAAGTGTTTTGGAAAGATTACTGCTATAAAAGTGAGTAAAATAAATAAATGGGGTGATCACCCTTTTACTCTTGACTCCTATTTTATTTATTTATTTTTGTTCTTTCACATAATCACTTAAGGTACTGCCACACTACACAATCCCGCTAGCGATCTCGTTAGCGTCGCATACTAATGAGATCGCTAGCGGATTGTTTCTATATCGCTAGTGTCGGCCACATTTAGCGATATCGTTAAGGACACTATCGCGGTTAGCGATCTCCTTAACGACTTTAGCGGTACAAAAGTACCGCTAAATCGCTAAGAAAAGGTGCCACACTAGCGATATATACTTACCCAGCGGGAGCGCCGACGAGAAAATAGGGTCCGAACGATTCCAGCGACGAGCGAGATCACAGCAGGAAGCTCGTCGCTGGCAGATGCCGCACACAACAACACTCGCTAACGGGATCGCTAAATAGTGACGTTTTTTAGCGATCCGGTTAGCGATGTTGTTTAGTGTGGCATACCCTTAGAGTTACATTTTGAGGTATTTTATGTTCTATAATTATAGGTGCTTAATAAATACCAATAAGAATTTTTTGTAGTGTATATTCAGTGATTATATATGCTGTAATATAAACTTTCCTTTTATTTGTTGGGCAGGCTAAGGCGGGGCAGCGGTGGGCAGGGTGAGACGACCATTAAATTCTTCTTGACTGGGTGGTGGGCGCGGCGCAACATCGGCTGTGTGAGTAAATAACAAAGTCCATGTATTCATTTGTCCACTATTTCAGTACGTGATTCTACTTATATATACATTGCTATTGAGGAGTCAAAGGGGGGAGGGTAAGGAATGATTGTAAATTATTCCTTCCCCCTTCCCTTCGACTACCCAATAGCAATGTATATATAAGCTTACTGGATGATCCTGACCTGCTGGAAAACCAAATGCCCAATTATAACATCAGGCTGCAGTGCTCAGGATAATCCAGTAGCTTCTAAGTTTTGTTTGGGGTTTGGAAGGGGGTGAGGAATTATTGATGGAAGTGAGTATATATGATTGGGAAAAATCTTTATTATTATGGCAGTGTAATTTTGAAAGGGGAAACCAGTCTGCGCTCGCACAGCAGTGCCTGATGGGCGCCAATCTCCTGACCAGCATCCTCATACATGCTGAAGGCTGCTGAGTTCAGGTCAGGAGACCCGGGCGGTCCATGCAAAGTGGTCCAAGTGCAGACCGATGTTCACCAATGGTTCCTCTAGTCTGCATGTCTGGGGAGCTGCACCTGTATCCGTGAAGCAAAAGCGCTGCCAGCCTGCGTGGATCCATCAAGGTGCACACATTTTGTTTAGAGCTGGTGTCTCTAGTTGTTTTTTTTTTTCCTCACTGGAGTGTTGCTTTAAAAGGACCTGCAGAAAAAAATGACGTTAAAGTTCGGGTGCTTGGGCTCCGGGACAATCATTGAATACATTTTCCCCCCTTTTTTTCCCTGTTCCATCCTCTCTGTTGATATGAAGCCAGACTGTCTTTTAAAGGAGAGGGGGATGACAGGGAGGGAAAACAAGCGGGGTGGCAAGGGATTTAAAAGGTTTGGCCTCAAGTGAAACAGAAGTGGGGACTTTTTAGAACAGAACAGTCACTCTATGCTGACAGAGCCCCCTTTAAAAACCTAAGTTTCTCTATACCGTCCGACATATCAAATTTTTAGTCACTCTGGTTTTCGTGCCATTTTGTAAGCGCGTTCTGTGGCAAAATAGGAAGCTATGTCTTAAGTAGAGTTTAGCGTATTTCTTTGGTTTCCCCGCTTATTTTGCAGGCTGACCTTACCGATTAAACTGCAGCAGTAACCCGGAACCGGAGCGCTCCCGATGCAGCTGTTTGGGGCCCACAGCTGCCCGTATCGCGCTGTGTTTCATCACAACACTCATGGAGAGCCTTGTGTTTTAGCCTTCCTTCCATGTACTTGGGGCAATGCAGCTGCGGGGCCCATACCATCCGCCCAGGATCCGCGTTCCCCGGAGCTTATTCGGAAGTGCTATAGCTTGACGAAAAGTGGGGAACCCGAACAATTGGGTATCTGATAGCTCTCAATGCAAATTATAGAGCTTCAACAATGTTCTCTAGATTAGATCTGGTCATGGGGTTACGGGATTTATCTATGTGGTGAGTCAGGTGTGATGGTATTTTCCCCTTTTTAGTATTTTTCGGCCACTGTGTTGGGGAAATTGATCTGGGCCCGGTATATGAATCTCCCCTTTAATAGGGGACTATGTTGGGGAAAATATGATCTCTTATGAATTGGGGTATGTATTTCCTTTTATTGTATTTTTGGTCACGTGATGGTAATAGTGGGCGTCAGGTGTGGTGGTATTTGTTTTCCTTTTAGTCAAATTATTGCTCTTGGATGAGAATCTGTGATATGTTGGAGATCACTTGTTAGGATATCAATAAAGGGAATTCTTTATTTTCCCAAAAAAGATTTAAAATTTCTTAAAATATTTAACCTCTCCTGTCATAGACTTTTAAAGTATCCCTTGT
>JARQOD010000004.1:93293634-93308647 GCA_033576555.1 Oophaga sylvatica | reverse complement strand
GGATGGAAGCGCATCACACTATAATTTCTATTGAATGGAGCAGCTAGAATTACACTAAAGAAAAAAAAAAAGAGTCTGTGAGTGACACGTGCAGATGCCTACAGACAGCGTTGGATGCAGAGCAAACTGCAGCGTCACCTGCACTCACACACACCTTGCAGAGCTGTTAAAACAACACTGCAGGCAAAAGGAAGCTTTACACAGCGGTTGGTGATAGCCTGCCTACAGCACAGTACACTAAATCGCAATCTCTAACTGTGCCTCAGAGTCAGCAGAGTAGCGTTCTGTCCCTATCTGAATTCACAGCACAGTGACGCTAAAATGGCGGCGGCGCCTTTTATAGTGCATTCTGACATCATTTCAGCAGCCAATCACAGCCATGCCATTAGTTAAGATGACCGCAGCATTACAGGATGTGCCCACACTTCGTAGGATTCCTCATTGGCTGACTAAAATCACATTGCCTCTCAAAGAATTATGGGAACTTCCGATTCCGGTATACGATATTGAAAAAGTATCGGAATTAAGTATCGGAATTCCGATAACGCGAATATCGGCCGATACCCGATACTTGCGGTATCGGAATGCTCAACACTATCCCTGAGCCATTTAGTTATCACCTTTGCTTTATGGAAAGGTGCTCCATCATGCTGGAAAAGGCATTGTTGATCGCCAAACTGCTCTTGGAGGGTTGGGAGAAGTTGCTCTTGGAGGACATTCTGGTACCATTCTTTATTCATGGCTGTGTTTTTAGGCAAGACTGTGAGAGAGCCGATTCCCTTGGCTGAGAAGCAACCCCACACATGAATGGTTTCAAGAAGCTTAACAGTTGGCATGAGACAAGACTGGTGGTAGCGCTCACCTTGTCTTCTCCGAATGAGGTGTTTTCCTGATGTCCCAAACAATCGAAAAGGGGATTCATCAGAGAAAATAACTTTACCCCAGTCCTCAGCAGTCCACTGCCTGTACCTTTTGCAGAATATCAGTCTGTCCATGATGTTTTTTCTGGAGAGAAGTGACTTCTTTGCTGCCCTCCTTGAGACCAAGCCTTGCTCCAAGAGTCTCCGCCTCACAGTGCGTGAAGATGCACTCACACCTGCCTGCTGCCATTCCTGAGCAAGCTCTGCACTGCTGGTAGCCCGATCCCGCAGGTGAAACACTTTTAAGAGACGGTCCTGGCGCTTGCTGGTCTTTCTTGGGTGCCCTGGAGCCTTTTTGGCAACAATGGAACCTCTCTCCTTGAAGTTCTTGATGATGCGATAGATTGTTGACTGAGGTGCAATCTTTCTAGCTGCGATAATCTTCCCTGTTAGGCTATTTTTGTGCATTGCAATGATGACTGCACGTGTTTCTTTAAAGATAACCATGGTTAACAGAAGAGAAACAATGATGCCAAGCACCAGCCTCCTTTTAAAGTGTCCAGTAGTGTCATTCTTACTTAATCATGACAGATTGATCTCCAGCCATGTCCTCATCAACACCCACACCTGTGTTAATGGAGCAATCACTGAAAAGAGGTTAGCTGGTCCTTTTAAGGCAGGGCTGCAATGATGAAATGTGTTTTGGGGGATAAAGTTCATTTTCTAGCCAAATATTGACTTTGCAAGTAATTGCTGTTAAGCTGATCACTCTTTATAACATTCTGGAGTATATGCAAATTGCCATTAGAAAAAGTGAAGCAGTAGACTTTGTAAAAATTAATATTTGTGTCATTCTCAAAACTTTTGTCCATGACTGTAGTAAGAAAATAAACTAGTTAGGGATATACTGTCATTCTTCTGCAATAAGGGTAGGTGCACACATTGGGGGTTGGATGCTGCATACTTGCACAGCATCCAACCTGCAGCATCCAGATGTTACAGCATAGTGGGTAGGATTTCAAGAAATACCATATCCACTATGTGTCCACACGGCTCACCTATGGAGACTCACATGTGGCGCGTTTTTCCAGACTGCAGCATGTCTATTTATCTTGTGGAGACACGAGTCTCCGCTAGATAAATTTCACCCGTGCAATGTATTGGCAGCAGTGATTCCGCATGGTTCAATGAATGCATACAGAATCACCTGCGTTCAAAAGCCAGCAGCGCTTTGGATGCAGCAGACATGAGATACATCCAAAGGCTGCCAATTACTGGACATATGCACATAACTTCAAAGCTTTCATCCTTCATAGTGTACAGCTGGTTTCCATAGAGCTCGGCTACTAGTACCTGCTCAACTACATTCCAGGGGATGGTTTAACTCCTAGTATCACAGCCACATCTCTACAGTCTGATGTATATGCATATACTCTCAGCTCGTCTTAAAAATCACTCTTCTTCTTACCATCTAAAAATATATCCTCTTATTATATTGCAATCATCATATTCTATAGCACTGTGTATTTACTATTGCTTATTTTGCCTTTCTGCCCAGCTAATTCTTCTCTTTTCTATTAGCTCTATGATATCACATGATTAAGAACTGACTAGTTGAATCCTTCTAAGCTCTATTTGACAGGTAAGTTTCCTCTGCATGACTCACGAGTCACTGCAAATGTCCCAAGCAGGTGGGAGGGAGCTGCTGTGTCAGGAGTTGAAGAGGGGAATGATAAATGCAGGGACAAGAGACGTAATGTTTCCACGTAGACCAGAGAAAAGTAGCTGGTACAAAAGGCAAAATGAGCAATTGTGAGTACACAGTGTATGTATAATATGATGACTGCAATATACTAAAAGGATAAAAGCTTTGAAGGGAGGAGGACGAATGCTTCTTTAAGGAAAACTTAAGGCATTTCTACAGTCATGGCCAAAAGTTTTGAGAATGACACAAATATTAATTTTTACAAAGTCTACTGCTTCACTTTTTCTAATGGCAATTTGCGTATACTCCAGAATGTTATAAAGAGTGATCAGCTTAACAGCAATTACTTGCAAAGTCAATATTTGGCTAGAAAATGAACTTTATCCCCCAAAACACATTTCAACATCATTGCAGCCCTGCCTTAAAAGGACCAGCTAACCTCTTTTCAGTGATTGCTCCATTAACACAGGTGTGGGTGTTGATGAGGACATGGCTGGAGATCAATCTGTCATGATTAAGTAAGAATGACACCACTGGACACTTTAAAAGGAGGCTGGTGCTTGGCATCATTGTTTCTCTTCTGTTAACCATGGTTATCTCTAAAGAAACACGTGCAGTCATCATTGCAATGCACAAAAATGGCCTAACAGGGAAGAGTATCGCAGCTAGAAAGATTGCACCTCAGTCAACAATCTATCGCATCATCAAGAACTTCAAGGAGAGAGGTTCCATTGTTGCCAAAAAGGCTTCAAGGCACCCAAGAAAGACCAGCAAGCGCCAAGACCGTCTCTTAAAAGTGTTTCAGCTGCGGGATCGGGCTAGCAGCAGTGCAGAGCTTGCTCAGGAATGGCAGCAGGCAGGTGTGAGTGCATCTGCACGCACTGTGAGGCGGAGACTCTTGGAGCAAGGCCTGGTCTCAAGGAGGGCAGCAAAGAAGCCATTTCTCTCCAGAAAAAACATCATGGACAGACTGATATTCTGCAAAAGGTACAGGGCAGTGGACTGCTGAGGACTGGGGTAAAGTTATTTTCTCTGATGAATCCCCTTTTCGATTGTTTGGGACATCAGGAAAACGCCTCATTCGGAGAAGACAAGGTGAGTGCTACCACCAGTCTTGTCTCATGCCAACTGTTAAGCATCCTGAAACCATTCATGTGTGGGGTTGCTTCTCAGCCAAGGGAATCGGCTCTCTCACAGTCTTGCCTAAAAACACAGCCATGAATAAAGAATGGTACCAGAATGTCCTCCAAGAGCAACTCTCCCAACCCTCCAAGAGCAGTTTGGTGATCAACAATGCCTTTTCCAGCATGATGGAGCACCTTTCCATAAAGCAAAGGTGATAACTAAATGGCTCAGGGAACAAAACAGAGATTTTGGGTCCATGGCCTGGAAACTCCCCAGATCTTAATCCCATTGAGAACTTGTGGTCAATCATCAAGAGACGGGTGGACAAACAAAACCTAAAAATTCTGACAAAATGAAAGCATTGATTGTGCAAGAATGGACTGCTATCAGTCAGGATTTGGTCCAGAAGTTGATTGAGAGCATGCCAGGGAGAATTGCAGAGGTCCTGAAGAAGAAGGGTCAACACTGCAAATATTGACTTGCTGCATTAACTCATTCTAACTGTCAATATAAGCTTTTGTTACTCATATGTTTGCAATTATTATATTTCTGTCTGTGATAGAAACATCTGTCAAACACACATAAAAACCAGAGGGCAGCAGATCATGTGAAAATATAATATTTGTGTCATTCTCAAAACTTTTGGCCATGACTGTAGTATGGTATAAATTATCATTAAACTGAAGGAAGACGGAATAATCTGACACTTTAAAAATGCTTCTTTCTTTACTTCATTTGTCAGCCTGCTCTTACCCATGAAGCTTTGGCTTTTCACTCTATTACACATACCAACCTGGATATATAATTGTTCGATAAAAGGTAACAATAATCCAATATGTCATAGACGATATGCAGCCATAGGATGGAAAATACATTCTGTAATGTCTCACTGAGACTAGAGGTACTGTCACACTAAGCGATCGCACCAGCGATCACGACAACGACACGACCTGGCAGAGATCGTTTGTACATCGCTGTATGGTCGCTAGTTAGCTTCCAAACAGGAAGATCTCATAAACGACACATCAGCGATCAGCGATCTGTATAACGACCTCGGCGGTCGTTGGGACCTGTCACACAGCATGTATTGTTAAAGATCCCGACCTCGATAGGCGTGATTGAGCGCAACCTTTTCCACGCCCTGGAGCACAGATTGGTGGTCACTGTATGTCATATGTCACAGCTCTCTCTTTGTGATTGGATGTCCGCGTCATAAAAGACGAGCGCTCCCTTCCATTGTTCTCGAGCGCAAGTGGTTCATACGAATTTCCAGCATCGTTCCATACTGCGTCCTGCTAGCCTTCTGCTTTGCAGCTACTGCGATCCAGTCTGTGCCGCTATTGCGTTTGCCCCGGATTCATTTTTTCAGGATCCCAAAAATGTCTTGTATAAATGGCAAAGCTGAAGCGCTGTAGCGACTCTGAGAGGATCGCAAAAACCCCACACACGATAGTATCCTCGCAACAATGCACAAAGGACTAGATGTTGTGGCCACCAATCGGAGCTGAGGGGCATTAAAACCTAGTCCCACCTGCGCCGCTGACATATGAGTCACCAACGAGGTCGCTCGTCATTCATAAAGGGTGTCAAACTCAGCAATTCAGGTTCACCAGCGGGACGCCAACGAACAAAAAACGGTCTAGAACGTTCGTGCACGATCAGCGACATCGCAGCGGGGCCACATCGCTGCTACATGTCACACACAGCGATGTCGCTGACAATGTCGCTGCTGCGTCATAAAATCGCTGTCACTTAAGCGATATCGCTAGCGATCTCGCCTAGTGTGACAGTACCTTAGGATTGAAGTTCAGCTTGCAGTGAACAATTTGTATATATTTCACTGACACCCAATGCTGGAGACGCTCATTCATCTTCCATTATCTTCTGCTTGTCGTCTATTGATTCCCTTAAGCTTTTTCTTGCTGTGCTAAGAAGGTTACAGACTACAAGGAATGTTCTTTTTTCCTTTTCTCGGGCTGACTGTTGCTTTGTTTGGTTACGTAAAGAAAATATTTAACTAGAACAGCAGGAAACTAGAATGACATTTACTGGTGACCAAAGAAATTTACAGGACAGCGGGGTTGAATCTAATGCACTGCAGTATAATCCGCTGGAGATAATCGTTTTCCAGGATCTAGTAGTTCCTTTATAGTTCCAGTTAAAAAAAAGGAAGATTTTTTTTTATAATATTACTAGTAATGTTTGCATTATTGAGCATATTGGAGTTATCACCAAGCTTCTACGTCTCTAGGGTAAAATGTGTAACTACTTTAAATGGATTTTTCATTTTCATATCTCTTCTATGATTACAAGTTGCCTATTCAAAAATAATGTGAAAACAACACTTCTCACTTGTCTACTTTTCAGCTGTTATTGACTTTTTGAAATGTGTTGTCCAGTCTGTTGCAATGCCTGTTCTGTCTGTAATTTCACAGTTGTGTATTAACTAATCAGGGGCATAACTAGGGCCCCATATGCCCCATAACATACCTTTGAATAGGGCCCTCCGTTCATCACCATCAGTCCTGAGTACACTAATACCCCATATGTGGGGGTAAACCACTGCTTGAGTGCATGGCGGAGCTCAGAAGGGAAGGAGCGTCGTTTCACTTTTTCAAAGCAAAATTGGCTGTACTTGAGAACGGACGCCATGTCACGTTTGGAGAGCCCCTGATGTGCCTAAACAGTAGAAACCCCCAACAAGTGACACCATTTTGGAAACTAGACCCCCAAGGAACTTTTTTAGATATGTGGTGAACACTTTGAACCCCCAAGTGCTTTACAGAAGTTTATAACGTAGAGTTGTTAAATTAAAAAATCATATTTTTTCCACAAAAATGATATTTTCACCCTCAATTTTTTTTTTCGCAAAGGTAACAAGAAATTGACAACGACATTTATTGTGCAATTTGTCCTGAGTACACTGATACCCCATATGTAGGGGTAAACCACTGCTTGGGTGCATGGCAGAGCTCAGAGAGGAAGGAGCGCCATTTGACCTTTTCAGCGCAAAATTGACTGGAATTGAGAACGGAGAACCCCTGATGAGCATAAACAGTGGAAACCCCCCACAAGTGACACCATTTTGGAATCTAGATTCCCCAAGGAACTTATCTATATGTGTGGTGAGCACTTTGAACCCCCCAAGTGTTTCACTAAGGTTTATAACGCCCGGCCGTGAAAATAAAAAAATCATAGTTTTTTCCCACAAAAATGATTTTTAGTCCCCAATTTTTAATTTTCCCAAGGGTAACAGGAGAAATTAGATGCCAAAAGGTGTTCTCCAATTTGTCCTGAGTACACTGATACCCCTATATGTGGGAGAAAACTACTGCATGGGCACATGTCGAGGCTCCAAAGGGAAGTAGTGACCTTTTGGAATCCAGACTTTGATGGAATTGTCTGCGGGCGTCATGTGGCATTTGGAAATCCCCTGATGTGCCTAAACAATGTAAATGCCCCACAAGTTACCCCATTTTCGAAACTAGACCCTCAAGTAACTTATCTAGATATGCCTTAACAGTGGCAATGTCCAACAAGTGCCGCCTTTTTGGAACTAATCTACTGTTTTCTGGTATGTGATTTTTATAAGTGACCCCAGATCTCACCTCAGCTTATCCCGGCTGGGAACAGAGCCCAGTGACCGAAGGTAACCACTATGACGTCACCCCCGGTTACTGACGCTACATTCCCAGCAGCTCATTCACCAGCGATTCTCAGCGTGGACGGTTGCATCTTGACACCATCCAGGCTGAAAACTAATTATCCCTCAGACATGGATTGCGGCATGGGATAGAACGATACACATGTATGGTATATTGTTGCTTATTTTTTTTACTTTTATTACAGGAGATTGAGGTCTTCGGTGGAATAAGCGAGGCTGTAAGTATGGTTTAATTGAGAATATTAAAGGAGTCTGTTTTATTTTTTCAATTGAAGGACTTTACTCTGGCTGTGTGTTTAATTACAATACAACTATAGAATTAGTAATGGATAGGTGTCTTACAGATGCTTCTCCATTGCTAAGCCATGGTCTTGTTGCATCAACCCACAAATATTACTCCACTTGCCACCGCTACAGAGCAAGTGAGAAGAGCCGGGCAAAGTGACAGAATTGTCCCCATCAGCAGCTCCTGCTGCCACTGTTATTAGCAGCAGCTAGGTAGGCTGATGGGAGTAATAGTCCCATCAGCTGCTGCCTGCTGTCTCTTTTATCACTTAAATGTAACTTTCATTATTCTCCCCTGCTTGCACCGACCGCCGATAGAGCAGGGGAGGATGATGACAGCCGTGTTAAGCACCCAGCGCTGGGAAACAGCGCTTACTGCAATGCTTCTTCCCTGGCGCCTGTCCGTGTGGTACTGATGCGGCACACGCATGCCACACGTGTGCCACACGTATTACAAACACGTACACTGACATCTCTGGTACTGGAAATATCAGGGCATGTGAAAGAGGCCTTATAGCGGGTTTTTATGTTTGGCAGCTGTCACACACTAAAAGATGCTTTTTATTGCAGAAAATAGTTTTTGCATCACCACATTTTGAGAGCTATAATTTTTCCATATTTCGGCCCACAGAGTCAGGTGAGGTCCTATTTTTTGCAGGATGAGCTGATGTTTTTATTGGTACAGTTTTCGGACACTTGGCATTTTTTGATCGCTTTCTATTCCGATTTTTGAGAGACAGAATGAGCAAAAAACAGCAATTCATGAATTTCTTTTTGGGGGGGTTTAAACCGTTCCGCGTGTGATAAAATTGATAAGGCAGTTTTATTTTTCAGGTCGGTACAATTACAGCGATACCGCATTTATATTTTTTTATGCTTTGGCGCTTTTATATAATAAAACTATTTTATAGAAAAAATAATTGTTTTTGCATCACTTTATTCTGAGCGCTAGAGCTTTTTTATTTTTCCGTTGATGGAGGTGTATGGTGGCTCGGTTTTTGCAGGACAAGATGACGTTTTCAGCTGTACCATGTTTATTTATATCCGTCTTTTTGATTGCGTGTTATTCGACTTTTTGTTCAGTGTTATGATGATAAAGCATTGTTTTTTGCGCTTTTTTATGGTGTTCACTAAAGGGGACAGTTTAATAGGATCGTTACGGACGCGGCGATACCAAATATGTGTGCTTTTAATGTTTATTTTTTTCTTTCATTCAAATATTTATTTAGAGATTGAAAATTTAGATTTTTTTAATTACTTAGATTTTTTTAAAAATATTTTTACAATTATTATTTTTTTTTACTTTTTCCTAAGTTTTTTACTTAGTCCCACTATGGGACAATCATTTTTTGCAGGCTTATCGCTTTTCTATAGCATGCAGATGAAGCAGCATCTTCATGCCATAGAAGCTGGCAGCGCTGCACTGACAGGGAGACTTACTGATCATGCACTAAATGATCAGCAAATTTTACTAGCTCTGGTGAGCTGGATGTCATCATGACGACATCCGCTCACCATGGCAACAATTGGGACCCCACGTCACGCCGCGGTGTCTCCGATCCAAAGGCAGAGGGGCTGTCAGCCCAGTTCCGGCTTTCGGGATGCTGCGATCTTGTTTGATCACAGTATTTAGGGGGTTAAAGTGCCGGAGCTGTCTGTGACCGCTCCTGGCACCTAGTGCCGGGTGTCTGTTGTCAGACAGCGCGTGAACACGGCCAATTGCTCAGGTGTAATATTCCATCCATGGTCAAATTGGCCCAGGGCACATGGACAGAATATTACGTCTGATGTCAGAAAGATTGAAATACAAATACAGGTTTGATGCACTTTTTAAGCCACAGCCAGAAGTGGATCCAACACAAGAAAAGGACAGGCCTTTCTTTATATTTCAGATGATTTTCTCTTTTTCTACCATATAATATTACTTTTTGAAGTCGTCATAGGATGGAAGGAAAAGTTCGTGGATGGTTTCTGCACTTGCTGACAGTTAATGAGACGTATATCCCAGGGTATAAAACAAAATGGTGGTTTATTCTACACATTTTCAAAGTACAAATGACTTCTTCATCAGGAAAGACCACAAGTATACCAAATAATATTACTTTTTGAAGTCAAGCATTATGGTATCTGGATAGTCATAAGTTGCGGCCTGCTATTTTTTAATTGGGGTGATCTGATTGTGAATCACTTCTTTTTGTACTTCCTTTACATTTCATATTCCATTTCCACATCCTGCTTTGGGTCAAAAAACAGCAACAGAACTTTACTATATGTATAAGTGATTTTAGCCCTAACGATAGTCTTCTTGTAATATGTATACGGACTGGAACAAAATTGTTGAAACTTTACTGTTACTCGTGCACAGCTGCCATGGCAGGACCATACATGTTTTTTACGTTAAAGAAGTTCTCCAGAATCTCAATTAAACTTAAACTTACAGTTTCCTTTCCACTGGCTGATTAGTAGGATGTAGTATTATACATATATACAGATGTGGACAAAATTGTTGGTGTCCTTCTCTGATTTGTAATTTGGATTGACTGAATATCAACTAATGAAAACCAGACATTGCTTTTGAATTGTGTTTCAACAGAGAACTTAAAAAAACAAAACTAATGGAAATGATCTGGATAACAATAATGATTCTACTAATGTAATATCTTGTTGCACATGTGATTTGATTACTATATGTAACTAAACAGGCTCCAAATTGCAATTATTTGTATTGGCAACATATTGTTTTTAGTTTTTGCTTGAAATTAAACTAATTGAATAAATAAATAAAATTAGCCAAACACATTTATTGTTTTTGGGAATACATGTAATAAATTTTCTCTTGCATGTTTATTGTTCATGATCATTCAAACTTGCCACTTATTTTTGTATTCCATTCGGTTTCTGTTTGAATGTGCAGTTTTTGTTCAGGAGAATAAAACCTTATACTAGAGTAAAATAAAAAAGCTTATGTGGAAAAAGGGATGCTGGCATGCTGCACTGATCTAAAACAGAACCTATCAGGTCCCCTGTGCCCCAAAACCACCAGCAATTTCCTGCATAATAGTCACTTTATTACATTGAAGAAAAAGTATTTCTAAAGTCTATTTATGATTTGTAAAGGAATCCTTTGACTAGTCGATGGATTGTTAGTTTCGCCAGACTAGTTGGCCCACTTACCAAGTTGTCGTAAGTGGGCAGCAGTATTTACCTGCCCAGGTCTCAGAACTAAGGCACTATCAGCATATAGTAAACATGGCTTGTATAAGGCGCTGTTCACACACAGGTAATGTACAGTGTCTGGTGATCAGCCTATTACCAACGCCCATACTATTTGATTAGGCGGGCTGCCCAGTACTATCTAAGTGCACCCCATGAGAACGGGCACCCTAGTTTAAAGACCAAAAATGCTGAGCTCGGCTGCACCCTGTAAAATCAAGCTCAAAAAAATACACATAATATATGAGGTATTGGTCAATATTTTGGCCAAGATACACAAGGTCGCAACCCACATCAAGGGTCCTCACACTTGCAACTCCTAACACTAAAACCAAAAGCAAAGCCACAAAAAGAGGAATAAAAAATCCTCCAAAAATGCAAGAACTAACACAGAAAAAAAAGGGCAGCAATATTTACCTGCCCAGGTCTCAGAACTAATGTAGTATCAGGATGCAACAAACCCACGTAGTAAATATGGCGGCAGCACAGATACAAAATACTGATAAGACAAGCACTCAATACCTGGAGTGGGTGATTGCTTAGTATTAAATTGCACAAAAGAGGCTTGTATAGGACACTGGTCACACACAGGTAATGTACATTGTCTGGCTTACAGCTTATTAGTGACGCCCACACAATTAGAATAGGTGGGCTTCCCATCATTATCTAAGTGCACCCCATGAGTAGAAATGATCAAATTTGTTCGTATTTTGTCCCCGAATCTGATTTTGACATATTCGAGCCATATTCGAACAATATTCGTGGCGAATGTATGTCTTATGATCGGTTCAGAACATATTCCATAATTTTTACTCCCATTGACTCTAATGACGTTCGTCTGTGTTCGACGAATATTGCAAAATCAATATTCGATGCCGATTGTATTTGGAATCAAATCCAAACAAATTTGCTCATCTCTACCCATGAGCAGTTCTTTGCTATTATGGAGCTGGCAGTGACTGTATGGGGGTATATACATATACTCTATGTATTGGAATCGGAGGTGAATATACCGTATGCTCACTGTGAGCTGCGGCCTCGTCAATACCTCGTCAGCTAATTGCATAATCACCCTGACGACTGGAGGCAGCAGAGTTGAATTTCCCTGACATATTGGTGGCAAGCGATGAGACCAGTGTGATCTCTCTGTTGTCATCTGCGACAAAGTGGTAACAGTGGTGGGATCTGCGAGACCCCCCTGCCTGTTATCCTTGACAGGATAACAGGCAGGAGTAAACATTAGATAGCTCACATAAAGTATTCAGTGACATGTAGAAACCAATTATAAAGTAATTATTATCCATTAAAATAAAAAAAGTAATTTTACTGATATTTCTGTTTCTGAAGCAATTAATACTGCTGCAATTACACCACATGCAGGGATTCACACAGCTTCCCTTTCATCCTTAACAGAAAATTTGCTTTATTGGGCATTTTAGGTAAAGGTTAATCCTTGGCCCCCCCCAGATTCTGATGTCTAGGAAAGCTAGGCGGCAACCTTCTTGGGAGCAGAAGACTGAATCCATGTTGTAATTGTTACCCAGAATCATATTTCTCAGTAACAGCTGTATAAAATCTTTAATACTGTAACTGCATAGAGGAGGACAACTGAGGACAACTCAGGGACTTAGGCGATGGTGATGTCATCTTCTGATGATGAAACCTGAGATGGTGAATGTGTTCCTTATGAAGGTTTAGTTACTTCTACATTGTGAAAGTTGTAGTCATTGACTTGCCTTGGAAAAAGCTGTTACATGGCATTTCCTTTCACTTTTTCTGACTTTCTTTATTTTATGGATATGAAATGTACAGCGTTTACCTTTGCTTTGTATGCTTGTCTATGCTTCTGTCATTTATAAACCATCTGGGCTACTAACATTCCCTGACATTCCCCTGTGCCGTGCCATTTTTGTTTTCACAGTTTTCTTTGTGTGTTACCTTAATTTACTGATACCTTGAAAATAAACTGAACATATGCTTTGCCTTGCAATAAGTAACTATAATAAAAATCAACCAGCGGATAGAAAGCCAAGCAGATCCGCTTCACAGCTCTAGGCAGATGTTCTATTCTTCTCTTTCCCCTATAGTCCTTTATTGGATGAAGCAAGGCATAATGGAATTCTGTATTCAAAGTTTTTTAATGTGGTTAGAGCACATCCATTCATTTTCTTTTTATCTTAAAGAGGTTTTCCCACTAACAAAAGTTAATTTTAATCAATGGATTTTGGAATAAGAATGATTAACACAATTAGATGTGATTAAAATGTTTATGTGCTGAGAAAATCTTATAAATGTGTCCCTGCTGTGTACTGTGTAATGGCTGTGTCTGACCGTACATGGTCTGATCATATCACAGCTCCTGGGCAGGGGGGGAAGCAAAAAAGATTATACAGACAGGACAGCAGGGGGTCTCAGCTGATTCTTTTTGTGAGTTAAAACATTTCCGACTGTTTTTAAGCAATGTTTTACTTCAAATAATGAATCATTTGCGATCCCGTGCTGTCCTGTCTGTATACTCTCTTTTACTTCCTCCCCTGCCCAGGAGCTGTGCGATGATCAGACCATATTCCTTTACCGACAGACACGGTCATTACACAGTACACAGCAGGGGCACATTTATAAAATTATCTCAGCGCAGGAACATTTTTTTAAACATCCAGGTGTGGAAGTTATTATTATTTCAATATCTATTCATTAAAATTAACTTGGTGGGGAAACCTCTTTAAGTTCGCATTCTAAATTATTTTATCCAGTTATGTAAAACGCACCAATTTTATTCTCACCAAAAAGCTAAACAATTATTTTAAGCATTTAAGAACATACTATAGTTAGTGATTCTACTTGTATAAGACCAAGTGGATGCTCAGCAATAAGCCAAGGATAAACAGAACTCTACTGCATGGATCCCTACATACACATTAGGGGACATTTATCATCAGGGACATTTTCAAAGACAATTTATTTTTGTGGTTGGGTTGTCTTTATGCCAAATCTTTCAAAGCATCACATAATGTTTCAGAAATTTGGCACATCTTTAAAAACAACACTATCTAGAGCTGTTTCTCCAAAGCTCAGGCTTTACTCTCTGGCTTTTACAATGCCAGCCTATGGAGCTTCAGAACAAGGCTCATAGGCTTTTACTGTAAAAGAGACTGCCAACTCACGTATGATGTATAGAATGAGCTTGATAGGCTCATTTGCGGTCACAACACTCAGAAGGGCGGAAGACTAGTTCAGGACACCAGAAAGAACAGCACACTAACACTACATTATATGCACATACACACATTTAATCAATAAAAAGGCTTGTGGAAGTGCTTAAGTAATCAAACTTATGGAAGGCTTTATGCCAAGACTAGAGTTCAGCGAAACAGGTCGGTCAGATTCATAAGTCGCCGACTTTCGCCAAAGTCGGGTTTCGCACGGCGAAACCCGACCATAGCGCGCAGTCGGCCATGCGGTCGGCAAAACGAGCACCAAAGTCGGTTTTTCCATAATGCTTGCAGGCGCCTTTTTTCAGCCAATGAGCAAGGACGTACACTGTGGGCAGCGAGATGACATGGGCAGCGTCCCCCCACCCTCTTAGAGAAGGGCCCTTGCAGTGATTCTTGCTTTGGGGGGCATCAAGTGGCTATAAAAGCCCTGACCGCCGACCCATTTTACTTCTCGCCGATCTTCAGTAGGGAGAGGTTGCTGAGCTTTTTTATTTAGTAGGGAGAGAGTTAGGGCTGAAAGAGAAGTTCTTCTGTGCTTGTGCTGATATAATTGTGCTGTACAGTTTTGTGTGAAGTGACGGAGGATTTTCTTGTGTGCAGCAGCGCTGGTCATTAGGGTCTGTGCCCCGTTTTCGGATTCTGCTTTCAGATCGCAGCGGATTTTCCGCTGCAGAATCTCAACAGAAATGCAAGTGATGTACAGTAGCATTAGATTCAATAAAAAAAAAACGCAATGCACATGCTGCGGATTTTTCCACGCGGATTTGGTGCGGATTTAAATCCGCAGCATGTCACTTCTTTTTTGCAGTTCCGCAGCGTTGTCAGACCTGCTCTAAATAGAAATCTGCAGGTCTGGAAATGCAGGGGAAATCCACACAAAAAAGCATCAAATCCGCAGTAAAACCCAGGGCATTTTACCTCGGATTTTTCCAAAATCGCGGGAAAT
>JARQOD010000004.1:93264229-93293534 GCA_033576555.1 Oophaga sylvatica | reverse complement strand
TTTGTTTCCAGATTTTGGAGGACTTTTTGTTCTAAACTGGGTGTTCAATTGTCTTTCTCCTCGGCATTTCATCCTCAGACCAATGGTCAAACTGAGAGAACAAACCAGACATTGGAGACTTATCTAAGATGCTTTGTGTCTGCTGATCAGGATGACTGGGTCTCTTTTTTGCCTTTGGCTGAGTTTGCTCTTAATAATAGGGCTAGCTCTGCCACTTTGATGTCTCCGTTTTTCTGTAATTCTGGGTTTCACCCTCGATTTTCTTCAGGACAGACGGAGGCTTCTGTCTGTCCAGGTGTTGACTCTGTTGTGCAGCGTATGCAACAGATTTGGGACCAGGTAGTGGAGAGGTTGTCCCTCTCTCAGGAGAAGGCCCAGCGGTTTGCTAACCGGCATAGGACTGATGGTCCTCGGTTTAAAGTCGGGGACTTGGTCTGGTTGTCCTCAAAGAATATTCCTATGAGAGTAACATCTCCTAAATTTAAGCCTAGGTTCATTGGACCTTATAAGATCATGGAGATTATTAATCCTGTTTCTTTTCGTTTGCTTCTTCCAGGGACATTTAAGATCCATAACGTGTTCCACAAGTCCTTGTTGAAGAGGTTTGTTGAGCCAGTGGTTCCTGCTGCTGTGCCTCCTGACCCTGTTTTGGTTGAGGGCAATCTGGAGTATGTGGTTGAGAAAATATTGGATTCTCGTTTTTCTAGACGGAAACTCCAGTATTTGGTTAAATGGAGAGGTTATGGTCAGGAAGACAATTCTTGGGTGTTTGCTTCGGACATCCATGCTAGGAGACTTATCCGTGCGTATCATAGAACTCATCCTGACCGACCTGGTTGCTCTAATGAGGGTTCGGTGACCCCTCCTCAAGGGGGGGGTACTGTTGTGAATGGGTTTGAGATGAGTTCTGAGCAGAGGCTCCCTCTGGTGGTTACAAGCGGTGCTAGTGAAGATTGTGAGGACTGGGAATCAGGTGTTACTGACTGGTCTTATATAAGGGAGTCATTTTCCCATCAGGGTTGCCGGTGATCAATTGTTCTGGTCTGAATCCTTCTTTCCAGTTTCCCTTGTAGCCTGCTGTGTCGTGTCTGCATCTCCTGCTAACAGATAAGACATTTTCTTCTTTTGTGTTTTTGCTGTATTTTTGCATTTTGTCCTGCACTTCTGTGGGGCCTTCAGGGTCCCCTCCAGGGGCTTTTGCCCTCTCTGTTTAGTTCAGCCACTGAGTTTTGTACTTTTGCTTTTTCCAGTTTTTTCAGTGGCTGCTGTTTTGATTTTGTTACACCAGAGAACTAATTTAGGTGGTAGAGGTCGTGTGATCTCAGGTGATTTTGAAATTAGTAGAGTTGGTGCTTTTCAGGGTTTTCTGGGATTGCAGTAAGTACCCTTCCTATCCTTTTCTATTTAGATAGTTTGGGCCCCAGCGTTTGCTCATACTATTTTCTTTCTGTGTCAGTATTTCCTCTTGTCTAACCGCCATTACATGTTTGGGGGCTTTCTATTATCTTTGGGGTTCTGCTCCGGGCAGATAGCTTTCCTATTTCTATCTTTAGGTGTAGTTAGTTTCTCAGGCTGTGACGAGGCATCTAGGACCAACGTAGGAACGCTCCACGGCTGCCTCTAGTTGTGGTGGTTAGTCAGGGTACTGCAATCTCATAGATTCCAACTGCTCTGGTGTATTGCCTTTTTTACCTGCACTCCTCAGCTACCGAAACATAACAGATACAGTACCGTATTTCTGCTGTTTTTATTACGATCAAATCCATACTGAGAGAGCGTCTGTGTGTGACTGCGGAAATGTATACGGAGATTTAAATTTTCCACTACACCGTATACAGCTGTATGCTTCTGATATAGTACCATGTATCTGCTGGTACTTTTGGTACATTTTCACAAACATGAGGAAGTATGGTGGAAGAGGCCCCGGACATGGGCGGGGGGGCAGCTGGTACTGATGGTGGTGGTGGTGCATCTGCTGGTAGTGCCAAAAGCACAATAGCACCTAAGGCAGGAGGTGTTGAGCCTGCGTCATTGTCTGGCCTCAGAAGGCCTGGAATGCTCTCTTTTCTGGGAGTAGGTAAACCGCTTTTAAAGCCGGAACATCAGGAACAGGTTTTGGCTTACATTGCCGAAACAGCCTCCAGCTCTATCGCCTCCTCTTCTGAACCTTCAAAAACTGCAAGCACTGAGTCATCAGTGCAGGCTCCTGGTCAGGAACAACACCTTTCCTTGTGTCCTTCACCCCCACCAAAAGTGAAGGATGTGGCAGGCCACACTTCAGATTACTCCATGGAGCTCTTTTCACATACCATGCCTAGGTTATCAAGTGAAATCCTGAATTCCCCAGTCCAAGATGAATATGACATGGAGTGCACTGATGCACAGCCACTGCTATCTTATTCTGCTGGTACATTCACTCAGAGCGCTGCATTGCCCTCACAGTCTACTGAGCCAGATTCTGACACTGATGAAACTCAGGTGCCCCTTACCGCAAACTATACCACCTTACACGGTGACACAGAGGAAGGTGCAGATGAAATTGAAGAGGAGTTGATGGATGACCCAGTTGTTGACCCGGATTGGCATCCATTGGGGGAAGAGGGTGCCGCAGGCAATAGCTCAGAAGAGGAGGATCCGCAGCAGGCATCGACATCGCAGCTGCGGTTATTTGGCAGGCCCGTAGCAGTCCAAAAACGTGTTGAAAAAACAAAAAGAGTTGCAGGACAGCCTGGCCAGACGGTCAAATTAGCACAGCGTGCAAGCCCTGAAAATTTATCCCACAGTAGGAAGAGTGCAGTGTGGCACTTTTTTGACCAAAATCCTATTGATGGGGCAAAGGTTATCTGTAAGAAGTGCGGAAGGACCTTTAGCCGAGGGAAAACTCTCCGAAATTTGAATACCAGTTGCATGCTTAGAGATTTTAACACCATGCACTTGCAGCGGGATGGACTACAACCTCAGTACAACTGCACCTGCTCCGACTGAAAGTAGCCAGCAACGCTACATCGCTTCTTCCACTGTAAGCCCACTGATTAGCACACCACCAGCAAGAAATGTTGAGGTGTCGTTGCAAGGCCAAAGCAGTCAGGGAATCACAATGTTTTTCCAACGAAAGACGGAATCTAGGCCATGACCACCACCACCACCATCACCATCACCAACCCCCTCTCAGTCCGCCATGTCGACCTCTAGTTCCCCCATGTACAGCTCTCAAGTCCAGCTCACCCTAGCAGACACTCTGAGTAGGACAAGAAAGTACCCATCCTCTCATCCGCGTACACTGGCTTTGAATGCCTACATTGCCAAACTGATCTCATTAGAGATGATGCCCTTCTGCTTGGTTGAAAGCGCAGCGTTCCGAGAGCTCATGGCCTACGCTGTCCCACGCTATGACCTACCCAGTCGGCACTTCTTTTCTAGAAAAGCCATCCCTGCCCTCCACCTGCATGTGAAAGACCGCATTGTCACAACAGATGCATGGGCAGCAGGGCAGCACGGTGGCTCAGTGGATAGCACTACAGCCTTGCAGCGCTGGAGTCCTGGGTTCGAATCCCACCTAGGACTGCAAGGAGTTTGAATGTTCTCCCCGTGTTTGCGTGGGTTTCCTCCGGGTTCTCCGGTTTCCTCCCACATTCCAAAAACATACTGATAGGGAAACTAGATTGTGAGACCCATCGAGGACAGTGATGATAATGTGTGCAAACTAAAGCGCTGCGGAATATGTTAGCGCTATATAAAAATAAAGATTATTATTAAGATTATGCATGGGCCAGTAGGCATGGCCAGGGCCGTTACGTGTCCATCACTGCACACTGGGCTAATGTGGTGGATGCACACAGGGGACAGCGGCGGTGGGACAGTGCTGCCTAGCCCGCAGTATTGGCAACAATTGGCTGTAGTCGTTCGACCCTACTCCTCATCCTCCTCCTGAAGCGAAAGCTCGTCGACACAGCGCAGTCGCACGAGCACTCCATCCGCAGCTGCCAGTGAGAAACTGAGTCATGGCTGGGCAGTCTACATTTTGAGCCAGGCAAGGTAGTCAGTGATAACGGCCGTAATTTTGTGGCGGCCATAGCCCTGGCAAAACTCAGACACATACCGTGTCTGGCTCACATCTTGAACCTGGCGGTGCAGTGCTTCATAAATAATTCATTCGGAGTTACCAGCCCTGCTGCATAAGGTGTGAAGACTGTGCTCGCACATCCGTCGCTCACCCGTAGACTCCAGTCGTATGCAGAAGCTGCAGCGATCACTTCACCTCCCAAAGCACTGCCTAATCATAGACATTGCAACAAGGTGGAACTCCACAATGCACATGGTTGAGAGGCTGTGCGAACAGAGGCAGGCTGTAATGCATTTGTGGGAGGATACACGGGCAGGCAGTTTGAGGGCAGACATGGAGTTGTCAGGTGTGCAGTGGTTAAAGCTGAAAAACCTCTGTAAAGTCCTTCGGTGTTTTGAGGAATGCACACGGCTTGTAAGCGCAGACGACGCCATCATAAGCATGAGCATCCCACTTATGCGTCTGCTCATGCAAACTTTGATGCACATTAAGGATCAGGCGTTTGCAGCGAGGAGGAAGAGGAGGAGGAGGAGGGAAGCTTGATGACAGTCAGCCATTGTCTGCTCAGGGAACTGTCCTGGACGAGGTGGAGGAAGAAGAGGAAGAGGAGGAGGATGAGGGGGATGATTATTTTGGGGAGGAGAATGCTTCTCAGGGGGCAAGAGAAAATGTTGGCTTGCCAAGGTCAGGTACAGGGTTTGTGTGTGACTGGGGGATGTGGATTTGGCAGAAAGTGCTCCTCCACCCACCAATGGCAGTGCATCATTGACACCTGGAACAATGGCCCACATGTGTGATTATGTCTTGCGGATCCTAAAAAGGGACCCCCGCATTGCCAAAATTATGAAGGATGACGACTGCTGGTCGATCCACTCTATTAAGGCAAATTACAGAACATCATACCACAGGAGAACCTAGAGCTGATATTGGCGACCAAACAAGCAACTCTGGTAAACCGTTTGTTAGAGGCATTCCCAGCACAAAGCAGCAGTGCAGGTTCTACCACGTGCCGTACTGGGCCAAATGGAATAGATGTTCGTGGTGCACACAACCGCAGTGGCGTTGGAGACAGGGGTTTCATCATCATGTTGTGGACTGATTTCTCGAGTACCGCTCACACGACTGGTAATACTGAATCGATTGCAACAGACAGGAGACAACAGTTTTCAACTATGTTCAAAATTACCTCTCCTCCCCTATTGATGTTCTTCCTCACAGTTCATTCCCCTTTGACTGCTGGGCCTGTAAACTGGACACCTGGCCTGAATTGGCACAATATGCCTTACAGGAGCTCGTTTGCCCTGCTGGTAGTGTGCTATCAGAAAGAGTCTTCAGTGCTGCTGGATCAATCCTGACAGAGAGAAGGACCCGGCTGTCGACCCAAAATGTAGGTGATCTCACCTTCATTAAAATGAACCATGCCTGGGTTTCAAAGGATTTTGTACCACCTTACCCTGATGACACATAGGTTGCCAGCAAAATGGCTCGCTTTGTCCTCCTCTTCTTTCGACTTCTCCAATTCCTCCATTTGCAGCTGCTGAACATCCAGCCTACACCTCAACATATGCCAGTTTTTTCACCTCCCTAACTGGACTGTATCCCCCCAGGGATGGCGTCAGCACCTGGCGCACCAGGGCAAGTGCCGGGGCACTGAGCAGGTGGGGGGGCCCACTTGCCATCAGAGATTGCGGCGTACTATGAGGCCAGTGCAGGCGCCCACGAGTGGGCCCCCCTGCTTGCTCAGGGACCCAGCACTTGCAATACTTACCTCTCCCTGCTCCACCGCTGTGACATCTTCCGCGTTTCCTGACAGTGACATTCAGGTCAGAGGGCACGATGACGTCACGTCTGTGCGCCCTCTGCCTGAACAGTCACAGTGCAGAGAGCTGGAAGATGACGATGCTGAGGAGTCCAGAGTAGAGCAGTGCCCAGCGAGGAGAGGTATTTCATTTTTTTAAATCTTTGGAGCAATATATGGGGAGCAATATACCCTGGAGAATTACATATGGGGCCCATCATACACTTGAGCATCATAGATAGGGCCCATTATACACTGGAGCATTATATATAGGGCACATCATACACTGGAGCATTATAAATGGGGCCCATCATACACTGGAGCATTATATATGGGGAACATCATACACTGGAGCATTTTAAATGGGGCCATCATACACTGGAGCATCATATACTGGGCCCATTATACACTGGAGCATCATATGGAGCCCATTATATATGGAGCATTATATAAATTAGGCCCATCATACACTGGAGCATCATCCATGGGGCCCATTATACACTGGAGCATCATATGGGGCCCATTATATATGGAGCATATATAGGCCCATCATACACTGGAGCATCATCCATGGGGCCCATCATATACTGGAGCATCATATGGGGCCCATTATATATGGAGCATTATATAGGCCCATCATACACTGGAGCATCATTCATGGGGCCCATCATATACTGGAGCTTCATATGGAGCCCATTATATATGGAGCATCATATGGGTCACATTATATATGGAGCATCACATGGAGCCCATTATATATGGAGCTTATATATATGGGGACCATTATATTTGGAGCATTATATGGGACTCATCATAAACTGGAGCATCATATATGGGGCCCATCATTTACTAGAGCATCATATGGGGTTCATTATTTATGGGGCATCATATAGGGCCCTTTATATATGGAGCATCATATGGAGCACATATGGGGCCTATTCTGTATGGAGCATTATATGGAACCCATTCTGTATGGAGCAATATATGGGGCCCTGTTATGATTTGGTCGCTGAGTAGGACAGGAGCAAAAAGCAGGCAAGGCAGCCGAACACCCAGAGAGGTTGGGAACTAATGGGTTGCTGATCCCTAAGCTAACCACACAACTAGAAGCAGCCGTGGGACGTACCTATGGTGACCTAGATGCCTCGGTACAGCGGAGAGCTAGCTACACCTAAAGATAGAAGCAGGAAAGCTAACTGCCCTGGAGTAGAGCCCCAAAGGAATAGGTAGCCCCCACACATATAATGGCGGTTACACAAGACGAAATACAAACGCAGGCATAAATAGAGTGAGCAAACGCTGGGGCCAAACACTGCCTAGATAGGACAGGACAGGACAGAATACTATCTGCAACCCAGCAAAACCCTAGAAAAACTTCCAACATTTCTGATTTCAAAAAAATGCTGAGATCACACGATCTCGCCACCCGCTAAATGAGATCTCTGGTGCGAACAAGCGGCTAACCCGCAGCCACTCAAATAGCAGGGACAGAGCAATGGAACAAATAAACAGTGGCTACTGAAAAACAGAGAGTAGCACAGGCTCCTGGAGGGGAACCCGGCTAACCTCCCACAAAAGTGCAGACAAAAATTGGAAATAGCAAACACGATCGAAACAAGCAGAAAATATCTTATCTGAAAGTAGCAGACGAAGACAAGACATCAGCTGACTTCCAAATGATCCAGGAAACAACAATTGATCACCGCCGAGGATCATGGGAAGACAGCTCACTTATATCAGCCCAGTCCATCTCTTCTTATTGCCAGTCATCGCTCGCAGGTGATGGACTTCTATTCAACACTGGTTCAATACCCTCAGCAACCACCGGAGGGAGCCCCACCTCAGACGTCATTTCCAAAACCTTCACAACAGGGCCCGTCATATACTGTATGGAGCTTTATATGCGACTCATTATACTGTATGGAGCAATATGTGGGGCTCATTATACTCTATGGGGACCGTCCTATACTGTATGGCACATTATATGGGGACCATCATATACTGGAGCATTATGTGGAGCTCATCATATACTGTATGGAACATTATATGGGACCAATTATGTATGGAGCAATATATGGGGCTCATTATTTTGTATGGCGCAATATATGTGGCTCATTATACTGTATGAAGCATTATATTGGGCCCATTATTCTGTATGGAGCATCATATATGGGACTCATTATTCTGCATGGAGCAATATATGGGGCTCATTATTCTGTATAGAGCAATATATGGGGCTCATTTTTCTGTATGGCGCACTATGTGGTGCCCATAATACTGTATGGAGGACTATACTGTCCGCTTTTTGAGCTATTGTAGAATTTACAATAGATATCACTCATGTAATGTAAGAAGTGAAGTATTTGGCATTGTACTATACCTATATTTCTCTGCCGTATTGGAGCATCATGAATTGTGGTGTGTGTTAAAGGGGCCCACTGACACTCTTTCGCCCGGGACCCACGAAAGCCAGAAGCAAGCCCTGCCCCCCCACAACTTTAGCCAAATAACCCTCAGTTTTCAATGCGTAACTATTATTATAAAGTAAATTAAGGTTGACAAGCTTAAGTAATAAGAATTGATGTAGTTGGCATTGAAATGGGCACTGTAGGTGTGTTCACTGTCCTCCACTCCCTGCCGACTTTTCTTCCCCATTGACTTGCATTGGCGTCGGTTCCAGTTTCAGTCGGACCTTCGACTTTTTCTGATAGTCGGCTGTTTTCGTTCGACTCGACTTTTGGGAAAGTCGGGTGCTCCGAAACCCGACTCGACCCTCCCGAAGCAAAGTCGCTCATCTCTTGCCAAGACATAAGGAGTCAATGTTATCTCTATAAGTCTTGTTGCGGGATATTATACCAAACCAAATTCTTTTTCCAATGGAAAAACTTCCATCAGCAGTCAGCTGTGTTGGAGTTTTTGATTTCATCACTACAGGGTTCGATATTGTTTGGCTTGGATAGTTATCTCCGGGACCCTTATGGCTGCAGGTCTTAAGTTGTACAAAACACTTTAAAATGTCTCATCAAAACTTTATGTCCACTTTGTCCTGTATTTGGACACAATAACCATACTTCAAAGGTCCACTAAGAGTCAGAATGTGCTTGAAGTAGCTGCTAAGTTTTGCCCATTCTACCTTGACACTGTGTGTCTTCAGGAGCCTTCCTCCAGCTGCTAGTTCTCTTTTAAGGTTGAAGTCTCATACAATCTCTCAGAGCTGAGTCATCTCGGTGCTTAAACTCAACCAAGCCTAAGTAGAATATAAGACATTTATTACCCATTGACTAAGTGATTATATTTCTTTGTAAACACTCTGGTTTTGCTGTACAGTGGTGACCTTGTTCTTTTAGAACCTTATGAGTCTGGAGCAAAATTTTGGAGAACCTTTGTGCACATTCCTCCTCACAGTACACCATCACTTGCTCCCGCTTCCAGCCCACCAGCACACCTCTCAGGGGACAAGCTAGCTAAATATTCTAGTCTAAAACATTTTTCAGGCACTATGTGCAGTGTGATCTCATACCCCCTCTTGGCACCAAACACTGCCTTAAACCTTCTACTGTCTTTGCAGCAGAGTGCTTTAGAACACGATGCACAGTTTTAAACTTGCATCCCCTGCAGAATCTATCATGGGACACCAAATTTATTAGACTAAGTAATCTACCAACATTAATATAATTATAAAAAAATTAAACAATTTTATTACCATTATAAAGTTCATAGACAGTGGCTAAGTTTTTGGTACAGAAGAGTTGTCTATAAAGAAATCTATCATTTACTTTAAGTTGATCATAGATACCCCACAGTGCTTAAAATATTTTAGCTCTCTACAGCAGTTAAACTATTCCATATGGTAAAATGAAAACACTTATACATAAAGAAAATATATATAATGTCACAGCTGTTTTTCTCAGGAAGGGGCAGCTTGACAAATACACTGTAATGTCACAGAAGATAAACAAGAAGTCTTTTTAAGTTGCTTTTTTTTTAGCAGCTGTCCGTGTGTTCTTGCTATTTTCATTTATTATTTTCTTAGTGATATTAAAGGGGTATTCTTACTTGGCTATGTCCTCACTTTATGATTCATTGGGTTTGATCCCTTAATCAAGGCCTCAAGAATGAAAGGGTGGCATTGCTTATCTAGTGCTTTGTTCTTTTTTTCAAATTTCCTTGCATAGAGGTGCCTCAATTACTGCTGAGGGCTCCCCTTTGCTTGTGGCACACTATGCGATATATTACAGGTTGTGACTGGTGATGATCAAGGACTAAAATGCTCAAGAGCCCGGTACTTAAATTGAGCAGGTCGGGTGCTCGGACCTGTTCGACTCAAGTTCCAAGTATAATGGAAGTCAGTGGGAAACTCGAGCATTTTTCTGGCAGACCCTAGCAGGAGGGCTTGGGGTGGGGAAGAAAATCAACTAAATGGATGGAAACAATGCTCAACACTCCAACTTGACCAGTGCCTCCTTTTGTGCATCTTGAAACAGCCACACCGTTAGTTTTCAGAGAGTCCAGTATTTTAGCTGATGTTATTTGTGGCTTTTTCTTTGCATCCCGAACAATTTTACTGGCATTTGGTACCGGTCTCAAGTGAGGATGTTACCTTCAGTAGCCATTCAAACCCATTTCTGTCAACTTCTGTGCATGTTATCAGGCCAAAATCACCAGGGTACAGTATATAAACTTTTGATCAGGGTCATTTGGATGTTTTGGGTTGTCATTATGATTTAAAAGGAGAAAACACAGTAGTTTGACAATAAATGGCTTCACCCAACCACTAACCATGAGTGGAAAAAAAGTTTTGGTGTTATCATTCATATTCTCCGAAAAAAAGGCCAAGAAAGCAAAAATTCTGCCGGGGTATGCAAACTTTTGAGCACAACTGTATTTTCTCTTCTTTAGTCTTTATGACAGAGAATTAAACTAGAACTACTGAGGTAGTCATTTTGACTACTTCGCACTATGTATTTCTCCTCTGTGACTACATTTTTTGGAATTCCGGCTTCAGACTCGGTGACTTTTCCTCAAATAGGATGTTAAAAAAGATTTTGTGGCAATAAATAATTTAGGTGCAAAAATTGCGCATTTATTTCAACATTCACCTATAACTACTAAAGGTAGTCATTTTGACTACCTGCTATATTTTGCTGTCCTTTTATCACTAAAAGTTGCTGTAAAGGTTTGTGCATAATTTTTTCACTGTATCTTATTTACCCTGATGTTCATATAGATGTTGTTCAATTCAGATGTCAACTTTTCACATTTTCATTGTGTTACCTGGTTGTATTACTGTGTAATGCTGATCTGAATAGAGCTTTTTTGTAAAACTGTAGGCTCTTATCTCAAGCAACTTTTCCCAAGCAAAACCAGGTGTCCTTTCACACAGTATATACTTTCCAAGCCAGATAAATATGGCCATAAATTTTGGCTAGCTATAGATAAGGATAGTAAATATGTTGTAAATGGCTTCCCTTATCTGGGTAAAGATGATTCACGCCGTGCTGATGACCGTTTAGCTGACCACATAGTCATGAAACTATTGCAGCAGTTTTTGAAAAAAAGGTCGAAATGTAACCACTGATAATTATTTTACATCAGTAAAACTTGCCAAACAGCTAAAAAGCCAGGGAACGACTATCGTGGGAACGCAAAATAAGATAAGACGAGAAGTGCCTAAAGAAATATAATCAATGAAAGAAAAGTTGTACAGTACTAAAGTCTATACAAATGAAGATAATTTTACACTTACCGTGTATCAAGGTAAGCCAACCAAAAATGTGATAATTCTGAGTTCCGTCCATCCCGATGTTCTTGTTGTTTCTGAATCTCCAAAAAAAACTCCAGAAACTGTAAAGTTTTATAATGAAACAAAATAGTGGTAGATCAGATGGCACGTAAATACAGCACAAGAACAGGTACTAGGAGATGGCCTGTTCACGCATTTGAAAATACCTTAGACTTAGCGGGTATAAATGCTTGGATATTATACAAGGAGATGACCACCGGACAAATGTCACGCAAGGCATTTTTGCAAAAGCTTGTCACAAAGTTGAGTGGTCCGTATGTTGTATCTAGGGAAAGGGTGGCATGTCCCAAGTTGCTACATCTTCAGATGTGATGTCTAAAAAAAAATTTTGCCAGATAAAAGCAAAATGCAAAAATAATCGATCTGTTGGAAATTGTATGACTTGCCATAAGTCTTTGTGTGGGCAATGTACCGCTGTAATTGAAAGACGATGCCTGAAATGCGAATCAACAAATGTTTAGAAAGTTACCGGTTGTACTTCATAATAACGGTTGGTCGGTTTTATTGAGATTCTGCGCCATATTTTCATTTTTCTTCTCCTTCACTTACATTTTCTCTGCTTGTTGTTCATGAGTTGTTGTTTATATGTGTGCACTTTAATAATAAATTATTTTAAAACGTCTATTATTATTATTGTTTTACTTAGTTTACTTTTGTTATTTCCTGTAGAAAAATATGAAAAAAAATCAGAAAAAAAACATTCCAAAGCATTACTGTTGGATCTCACAATAATAATACATTAAAAAAATATAATTATTAATAAATAACCACAAATGAAACTCTAAAAATAAACGAAAACAAGTCAGTAGTCAAAATGACTACATTCAGTAGTTCTAGTAGGTGTCACGAGTACAGTAGTTCTAGTGTAGGGATATAGTGCAATAGTGGGGATTATGTGTTTCCATGTTCTACTATCAGAGAGGTAGTGATGAGTGAGCACTAAAATGCACTAAAATGCTCGGGTGCTCGTTGTTCGGGTCGAGCAAATTGGAATGATCAGGTGCTCGACCCAAGCAACGAGCCCAATGTAAGTCTATGAGAAGCCCAAGCTTTTTTGCTGCACCCCCCGGAGGTCTTTTTAGGGTATCAAAACATCAGAAATCTATTGGAATAGTGCTCAAATGACATGGGAACATCATAGGGCAGACCTCTGGAAGCTTTTCTGAATCCTAGGTCACTGCTGTGAGCAATATTGACAGAATGTTATGCCACTTTTACAGTCGCACACTAAAACATACAAAAACTAAACCAAAATGGATTCTCCTGTGAAATATGTTAAGGAATATCCTTTCCAGGCTCATGATTTGTACGTAAGGCAAAATAACCCCCCCCAAGAAAATGTACCTTCACCACTTAGGCTATGTTCACATGTAGCGCTTTGGATGCGTTTTTCAACTTTAGCATTGCTTTCATCCAATACAAATGCATTCACAGGGAAGTATCATTTTAAAAGTTAACAACCTTAGCTGGTCATGTGGTGTGTGACACATTATCAGACACATCCTGTTTCATTTATGAAGGAGGGAATCTGAAAGTCACAAAGCCTATTTTTATAGGGGCATCAGGCAGCATTAATAATCCTAAAGCGTAGAGTTGAGAGAAACAGGTCGGTCAGATTCAAAAGTCGCCGACTTTCGCCAAAGTCGAGTTTTGTTGGCCGAAACCTGACCATAGCGTGCGGTCGGCCATGCGGTCACAAAACGAGCGCCAAAATCGAATTTCCCAGAATGCTTTCAGGCACCTTTTTTCACCAATGAGCAAGGACGTACACTGTGGGCAACGAGATGACATGTGCAGCGTCCACCACCATCTTAGAGAAGGGCATTGCAGTGATTGGCTTGCTTTGGGGGGCGTCATAGTGTCCATAAAAGCCCTGAGCGCCGACCTCCATTTTACTTCTGACTATATTAACAGTAGGGAGAGGTTACATGCTGTTTATCAGTAGGGAGAGAGTTAGGGCTGGAAAGAGAAGTTCTTATATGCTTGTGCTCATAGCAATTGTGCTGTACAGTTAGTGTGCAGTGACAGGGGAGGATTTTCTTGTGTGCAGCAGCGCTGGTTATTAGGCTGCCTGATAGCTGTATTGCTGTGTGTACACTGCTGTGCAGACTGCTTTTTACACAGCACTAATACTTTTATTCTTTTTTTCTGCACACTTACCGACCGTTCATTTTTTCCCACACCGTGTAGAGCTGTACACTACTTACACACTACCGTGTACCGGCTGGTATCACGGACAAATACATGCTATCTGTGTGTGACTACGGAAATATATACGGAGATTGCAATTTTCCCCTACACCGTATACATCTGTACGCTTCAGATACAGTGCCGTTTTTCTGCTTTTTGTATTACTGTCAAATCCATACTGAGTGAGCGTCTGTGTGTGACTCGGAAATATATACAGAGATTGCAATTTTTCCCTACACCGTATACAGCTGTACGCTCCTCATACAGTACCATATATCTGCTGGTATTTTTGGTACATTTTCCCAAACATGAGGAAGTATGGTGGAAGAGGCCGTGGAAGTGGGCGGGAGGGAGCCAGCTGGTACTGATGGTGGTGGTGGTGCATCTGCTGGTAGTACCAAAAGCACAATAGCACCTAAGGCAGGAGGTGTTGAGCCTGCGGCATCGTCTGGCTCCAGAAGTCCTGGAAGGCTCCCTTTTCTGGGAATATGTAAACCGCTTTTAAAGCTGGAGCATCAGGAACAGGTTTTGGCTTACATTGCCGAAACAGCCTCCAGCTCTATCGCCTCCTCTTCTGAAGTTTCAAAAAATGCAAGCACTGAGTCGTCAGTGCAGGCTCCTGGTCAGGAACAACACCTTTCCTTGTGTCCTTCACCCCACCACAAGTGAAGGATGCGGCAGGCCACACTTAAGATTACTCCATGGAGCTCTTTTCACATACCATGCCTTGGTTATCAAGTCAAATCCTGAATTCACCAGTCCAAGATGAATATGACATGGAGTGCACTGATGCACAGCCATTGCTATCTTATTCTGCTGGTACATTCACCCAGAGCACTGCATTGCCCTCACAGTCCTTCCCGCATACTCTATCACCTTACACGGTGACACAGAGGAGGGTGCAGATGAAATTGAGGAGGTGATGGATGACCCAGTTGTTGACCCGGATTGGCATCCATTGGGGGAACAGGGTGCCGCAGGCAATAGCTCAGAAGAGGAGGAGGATCCGCGGCAGGCATCGACATCACAGCTGCGGTTATCTGGCAGGCCCGTAGCAGTCCAAAAACGTGTTATAAAACAAAAAGAGTTGCAGGACAGCTTGGCCAGATGGTCAAATTAGCACAGCGTGCAAGCCCTGAAAATTTATCCCATAGTAGGAAGAGTGCAGTGTGGCACTTTTTTGACCAAAATCCTATTGATGAGGCAAAGGTTATCTGTAAGAAGTGCGGAAGGACCTCTAGCTGAGGGAAAAATCTCCGAAAATTGAATACCAGTTGCATGCTTAGACATTTAAACACCATGCACTTGCAAGCGTGGACGGACTGCAAAACCTCACTGGCTTTGAACTCATGCATTGCCAAACTGATCTCATTAGAGATGATGCCCTTCCGTTTGGTTGAAAGCGCAGCGTTCCTAGAGCTCATGGTCTACGCTGTCCCACACTATGACCTACCCAGTCGGCACTTCTTTTCTAGAAAAGCCATTTCTGCTCTCCACCTGCATGTGAAATACCGCATTGTCCATGCACTCAAACAATCAGTCAGTGGAAAGGTGCACCTCACAACAGATGCATGGGCCAGTAGAGTAGGAATGGCCAGGGCCATTACATGTCCATCACTGCGCACTGGGTTAATGTGGTGGATGCAGGGTCCACAGGGGACAGCGGCGGTGGGACAGTTCTACCTAGCCCACGGTATTGGCAACAGTTGGCTGTAGGCGTTCAACCCCCCTCCTCCTCCTCCAGAAGCAAAAGCTCATTGACAGAGCACAGTCGCATGAGCACTCCATCCGCAGCTGCCAGTGTTGCACACGAGGTGTCCCAGTATCGAACAGCTAGTGTTAAGCGTCAGCAGGCTGTTTTAAAAATGATGTCTTTGGGCGACAACAGACACACCGCGGAGGTACTGGCCAACTACTTGCAGCGAGAAACTGAGTCATGGCTGGGCAGTCTACATCTTGAGCCAGGCAAGGTAGTCAGTGATAACGGATGTAATTTTGTGGCGGCCATAGCCCTGGCAAAACTCGGACACATACCTTGCCTGGCTCACACCTTGAACCTGGTGGTGCAATGCTTCATAAATAATTATCCGGAGTTACCAGCCTTGCTCCATAAGGTGCGAAGACTGTGTTCGCACATCTGTTGCTCGCCCGTAGACTCCAGTCATTTGCAGAGGCTGCAGCGATCGCTCCACCTCCCCAAGCACCGCCTAATCATAGACGTTGCAACAAGGTGGAACTTCACCATGCACATGGTTGAGAGGCTGTGTGAACAGAGGCAGGCTGTAATGCATTTGTGGGAGGATACACGGGCAGGCAGTTTGAGGGCAGACATGGAGTTGTCGGGTGTGCAGTGGACAAAGCTGAAAGACCTCTGTAAAGTCCTTCAGTGTTTTGAGGAATGCACACGGCTGGTAAGCGCAGAAGACGCCATCATAAGCATGAGCATCCCACATATGTGTCTGCTCATGCAAACTTTGACGCACATTAAAGATCAGGTGTCTGCAGTGGAGGAGGAGGAGGGAAGCCTTCATGACAGTCAGGAATTGTCTGCTCGGGAACTGTCCTGGACGAGGTGGAGGAAGTAGAGGAAGAGGAGGAGGAGGAGGATGAGGGGGATGATTATTTTGGGGAGGAGGATGCTTCTCAGGGGGCAAAAGAAAATGTTGGATTGCCAAGGTCAGGTACAGGGTTTGTGCATTACTGGAGAGATGTGGATTTGGCAGAAAGTGCTCCTCCACCCACCACTAGCAGTTTATCATTGACACCTGGAACATTGGCCCACATGTGTGACTATGTCTTGCGGATCCTAAAAAGGGACCCCCGCATTGCATCCTCGATCCACGCTATAAAGGCAAATTACAGACATCATGCCACAAGAGAACCTAGAGCTAATATTGGCGAACAAACAAACAACTCTGGTAAACCGTTTGTTAGATACATTCCCAGCACACATCAGCAGTGCAGGTTCTACCAGGAGCCGTACTGGGCCAAATGGAAGAGGTGTTTGTGATGCACACAGCCGAAGTGGCATTGGAGACAGGGGTTTCATGACCCTGCTGTGGTCTGATTTCTCAAGTAACGTTCACACAACTGGTAATACTGAATCGATTGCAACAGACAGGAGACAACAGTTGTCAACTATGGTTCAAAATTACATCTCCTCCCATATCGATGTTCTTCGTCACAGTTCATTCCCCTTTGATTGCTGGGCCTGTAAACTGGACACCTGGCCTGAATTGGCACAATATGCCTTACAGGAGCTCGCTTGCCCTGCTGGTAGTGTGCTATCAAAAAGAGTCTTCAGTGCTGCTGGATCAATCCTGACAGAAAGAAGGACCCGGCTGTCAACCCAAAATGTAGGTGACCTCACCTTTATTAAAATGAACCATGCCTGGGTTTCAAAGGATTTTGTACCACCTCCCATGATGACACATAGTTTGCCAGCAAAATGGCTCGCTTTGTCCTTCTCTTCCTCCAACTTCTCCAATTCCTCCATTTGCAGCTGCTGTACGTCCAGCCTACACCTCAACATATGCCAGTTTTTCCACCTCCCTAACTGGGCTGTACCCACCCAGGGCCAGCGCCAGCACCTGGCGCACCTGGGCAAGTGTCGGGGCCCTGAGCAGGTGGGGGGGCCCACTCGCCATCAGAGACACCTGCATACTATGAGGGGCCCTGTGCCAGTTCCCGTCACCCACGAGTGTGCCCCCCTGCTTTCTCAGGGCCCCAGCACTTGCAATACTTACCTCTCCCTGCTCCACCGCTGTGACATCTTCCGCGTTTCCTGACAGTGGCATTCAGGTCAGAGAGCACAATGATGTCACGTCTGTGCACCCTCTGCCTGAACAGTCACAGTGCAGAGAGCTGGAAGATGGCGACGCTGAGGAGTCCAGAGTAGAGCAGTACCCAGCGAGGAGAGGTACTTTCATTTTTTTACTGTTTGGAGCAATACATGGGTAGCGTTATACACTGGAGAATAATATATGGGGCCCATCAAACACTTGAGCATCATCCATGGGGCGCATCACACACTGGAGCATTCTATGTGGGGGACATCAGACACTGGAGCAGCATATATGGGGCCCATTATACACTGGAGCATTAAAAAATGGTGTGCATTATATATGGAGCATTATATTGGCCCATCATATGCTGGAGCATCATCCATGGGGCCCATCATATACTGGAGCATTCTAAATGGGGACATCAGACACTGGAGCAGCATCTACTGGGCCCATCATACACTGGAACATCATCCATGGAGCCCATCATATACTAGAGCATCATCTGGGGTTCATTATCTATGGGGCATCATATAAGGCCATTTACATATGGAGCATCATATGGAGCACATATGGGGCCTATTCTGTATGGAGCATTATATGGAGCCCATTCTGTATGGAGCAATATATGGGTCTCATTATTCTGTATGGCGCACTATGTGGTGCCCATAATACTGTATGGAGGACTATGCTATCCGTTTTTTGAGCTATTGTAGAATTTACAATAGATATCACTCATGTAATGTAAGGAGTGAAGTATTTGGCATTTGACTATACCTATATTTCTCTGCCGTATCGAGCATCATGAATTGTGGTATGTGTTAAAGGGGCCCACTGAGAATCTTTCGCCCGGTGCCCACGAAAACCTGGAGCCAGTCGTGCCCCCCACAACTTTAGCCAAATAACCCCCAGTTTTCAATGCGTTACTATTATTATTATTAAGTAAATTAAGGTTGACAAGCTTAAGTAATAAGAATTGATGTCGTTGGCATTGAAATGGGCACTGTAGGTGTGTTTACTGTCCTCCACTCACTGACGACTTTTATTCCCCATTGACTTGCATTGGGGTCGGATTTTCGACTCTGACTCGACCTTTTCCGTTAGTCGGCCGACTTTGTTCGACTCGACTTTTGGGAAAGTCGGGTGGTCCGAAACCCGACTCGACCCTCCTGGAACCAAAGTCGCTCATCTCTACTAAAGGTTCATCAGCCGACTATGCTTTGTTGTTCCCATTATTAAACAGTGGGTCTCCTATACTGTTATTGCCTATGCAGTGAGTGGCTGGGCTGCCAAAAATTGGGACACACCCCAATACCTCTTTGACGAGAAGTACAGGATGGCCTCATGAAAAAAAATTCCCATTATAAGAAAGTGGTTCTCCCATAGTGTTTTCCTATGCATTGAATGCAAGGCCTGCCTTTCCCCAAAGTTACACTCACACCAATAACCCTTTGAACCGACGTACTGGATGGCCACATGAAACCAAAGTTCCCATTATTATTTATTTGTTACTTCCACACTGTTTGCCTATGCATTGAATGCAAGGCCCGCCTTGCCTCAAAGTTACACGCACCCCAATAACCCTTTGAACTGACGTAGTGGATGGCCACATGAAGCCAAAGTTCCCATTATGCTTAATTTCTTTACTCCTACATAGTTTGCCCATGAAGTGAATGGAAGGCCTGCCCTGCCACAAACTTACACGCACCCCAATAGCACTTGGAACAGACGTCCTGGATGGCCACATGAAACCAAAGTTCCCATTATTATTTATTTGGTACTGCCACACTGTTTGCCTATGCATTGAATGCAAGGCCCGCCTTGCCACAAAGTTACATGCACCCCCAATAACCCCTTGAACAGACGTAGTGGATTGCCATCTGAAAGCATTGTTTCAATAATTTGGTACTCCCATACTGTTTGGCTACGCAGTGAATTGTTGAGTCTGAAGAACCTGCATTGGAGAATGTCAGTGTTGAGGATGAAGATCCAGCAGTGGAGAATGTTAGTGTTGAGGCTGAAGAAACTACAGTGGGGAATTGCAGTGTTGACGTTGCAGACCCGGCAGTGGAGCATTGCAGTGTTGAGCCTAAAGAACACCTGGCAGTGGAGCATTTCACTGTTGAGGCTGAAGAAACTAAAGTGGAGAATTGCAGTGTTGAGGATGAAGACCCAAAAGTGGAGAATTGCATTGTTGAAGCAGCTGACCAACCCTTATAGTTACCATTATTAGGAACTGGGTCACCCATACTGTTTGGCTATGCAGTGAATGGCCTGCCCCAAATTTGCACGCACCCCTATTCCCCTTGGAAGAGTCAAAAAGGAAGGCCTCATAAAAAATTTTTTACCATTAGAAAGGAGGGGGTCTCTTATACTATGCCCATACAGAAAAAAATTCCCCCTGGGGGGTACACATCAACATAATGTGTGAACATTTTTTTTACGAGCATCATAAACACCCTTCAAAACACTAATGTGGCTGTTAAATCACGGAGCACATTCACCCTGGTGATCTATTTGTGGTGTCAGAAGAGACATGGAGGGTGGCCTCCGAAAAATGTCTTCCCAATTTAAAGAAGCGAGTCTCCTATGCTTGTCTTGCCCATACACTAAGTGTATGGGCTGACAAACATTTCACTCTGGGGGTACACATCAACATACTGTGTCAACATTTTTGTTACGGGCATCATAAACACCCTTCAAAACATAACGTGGCTGTTGCATTATGGAACACGTTCACCCTGGTGATCTAGTGGTGGAGTAGGAAGAGATGTGGAGGATGGCCTCTGTAAAATGTCTTCCCAGTTTAAAGGAGTGGGTCTCCTATACTTGGAATCCCCATACACTAAGTATATGGGCTGACAAACATGTCCCCCTGCGTAGAACACATCAACATATTGTCACGGGACGGTAGTGGGAAAACAGTGGATGTGGGACCTGGGCCTCTGAAATGCCCATCAGGCTAAGGCGGTGCCCTGTTTTTCCTTAACTTGGGGTACCCTTGAAGTAGGAAGGCCCAAGTCACTGACCTGTCCCTATCTCCTGTTTAGCCCTGAGCTAAACCCTCAACCCCCACCCCAGGAGGTGAGACATGGAATAAAGTAACTGCACCAATTCAACTAAAGGAAAGAAAAGACAGACACCTAAGGAACAGGGCAACTAAAATACAGCACTTAGCTTGTGCACGCCGCTGCTCAACTTCAGATCACAGAAAGCACAGCAATAGGACTCTAAACACCAGAGAGCTGCTTCTGTGAAGATTGGTCTCCAAAGAGGAACTGTATCATCAACAGTCAGCTGATGCAACAGGTGACCTTTTAAGGATGGTGGGAGTGGTCACCACCCACATCAGCAGAACAACAGGCAACCAGGGGGGGGGAACAGACATTAACCCTCGATGGCCTGAAAGAAAAAAAGGTTTTATATGAAAAGCCAGATCTGCCACAGATCCAAAAATGGATCGTGACAGTACCCCCCTTTCAATGAGGGGCCTCTGGACCCTCATCACCGGACCTCACCAGAAAACAACCCACGATGAGGATGCCTCGATCCACCAGAGTTCACCTCGGCGGTAACCTGACCCTCAGGTTTATGGCTAACGCGGACTGATGGAAGTGACAACAACTTATGATCCAGAGGCGCCACAAATCTCCAGAGCGCCTACCTGGGTAATGAGTTGTGTGCCTACATTACTGGGGGGATAACTCCAGCTGGAAAGTTCCCGGCCCAAGAATGGCTGACACCCGATACTGCCTGATCACCCTGGAACTCCAGACCCCAGCAGCACGCTTCCACAGGATGCTTTTGGTGGACACCCACACGTACTCATTCACACACAGGTCCGAACTTGAACGTTTTTTCCATACACACATTTGCCACAGGATTGTGAACTTTTCGAGAAATCAACAACAGAGGCGTCCCCCTGTGTCACCACACTCACATCCCCACAATGCTCAGAAGGAACCACCACCCTCCCCTGACCCATCCTCCTAAGAGGACTCCGACACTCATGGTTAGCTTGTGGTGAGGGTTGAGACTTGCCCCTACTCCCTGGCAGCACCTCTGCTGCCTCCACTGGAGAAGAAGGGGACAGTTGTGGAAAGATGGCAGAGACAGTAGCCCCCGAGCAGCAGCCCTCACACGACTGATCCCAGCTGACTACTTCCCTGGACCGCCAATTTATGACCGGGTTGTGTCTTTTCAACCAAGGGAGGCCTAAAATGATGGGTGTTGGCATTCCTCCCAAGACATAGCACGACAGGGACTCTTCATGATGAGGACCTATATGCAGGTGTATATTATCTACTACTTGGGTCACCCTTCCCTGGCTGAGTGGGACAGAGTCAATGGCATGGACACTTAGAGGTTTTGCTAGCGTCCTACACCTCAGGCCATGAGTCTGGACAAAGTGAGCATACACCAGATTGACACCTGCTCCACTGTCCACAAGCACCGGAATACCCTCAGTTGCCCCATAAACCACCACTTCAGCAGACAGGGTACACTAAGGGGAAAAAAGGGAAGAAATATACACTCCCTGGTTGCCTCCCTCCACATGACCAGGTGACGCAGATTTTTAGATGGTGCAACTTTGGCGCAGGCTGGGCAGACCCTGACCATTCTGTCCACAGAAAAAACATGCCCCCACACCACAATGCCTGCACCGGTATGTCCTCCTTTGTAGCAAGGACAACAGGGGGAAGATTTGTTGTGTGACTCTGCCTCAAGCGTCTATCCACCCAGATGGCAAGGGACATGGCGGCCTCCAATGACCTGGGGGCGGCGTACTGCACCTGAGTATCCTGCAACCTTGGAGACAGACCCTGAATAAAATCACTCCAAAGGGCAGGGTCATTCCACCGTGTGTCAGTGGCCCACCTCCTGAACCCTGAGTAGTACTCCTCAGCCGTCCGGACCCCCTGCTTGATCTTACGGAGTTGGGATTCCACCAGGGAGATCCATTAGGATCTCCATACACCAGTGCCAGAGCCGCAAAAACTCGTCCACTGACAGTAGCAATGGTGAATCGGTCGGCAGGGAGAAGGCCCAGGATTGGGGATCACCCTTAAGATGATTCCCAACTGTTGTTCCTCACTCCCTGATGAATGAGGGTGGAGCCTGAAGTACAACTTGCAGGCCTCCTGAAAAACCAAAGATTTATCTCTCCCTCCAGAAAACCTGACAGGGAGAGATATCTTGGGTTCTGCTTGAGCCTGCACCTGAGTTGTGGCACAGCACCCCAAGAACTGTTGCAGCTGCTGCACCACCTCGCCACACAGACCCTTAAGCTAATCGGTGAGGTTCTGAAGCAGTTGGGCAAAGGCCAGCATTTGGGCCATGGCTCACCAGAGAAAAAAGAAAGAAATGTATTGGTTGATTATAATGTCACGGGATGGTAATGAGAAAACAGGGGATGCATGTGGAACCTGGGCCCTGAACTGCCTATCAGGCTAAGGGGGTGCCTTTTGTTTCCTTAACTTGAGGGTACACTTAAAGGTAGGGAGGCCCAAGTCAGCGACCAATCCCTATCTCCTGTTTAGCACTGAGCTAAACCCCCAACCCCACCCCAGGAGGTGAGAGAGGGAATAAAGTAAACTGCAACAATTCAACTAAAGGAAAGAAAAGACAGACACCTAAGGAACAGGGCAACTAAAATATAGCACTTAGCTTGTGCACACCGCTGCTTAACTTCAGACCACAGAAAGCACAGCAATAGGACTCCAAACACCAGAGAGCTGCCTCTGTGAAGGTTGGTCTCCAAAGAGGAACTGTATCACTAACATTCAGCTGATGCATCAGGTGACCTTTTAAGGATGATGGAAGTGGTCACCACCCACATCAGCAGAACTCGCAGCAGTGCAATTACACCAGCAGGTCACCGGGGGGGGGGGGGAAACAGACTTTAACCCTCGATGGTCTGAAAGAAAAAAAGTTTTATATGAAAAGTCAGATCTGCCACAGGTCCAAAAATGGATCGTGTGTCAACATTTTTGTTATGGGCATCATAAACCTTAAAAAAACTAACGTGGCTGATGCATCATGGAACACGTTCACCCTGGTGATCTATTGATGGTGTTGGAAGAGACGTGGAGGATGGCTTCCGAAAAATGTCTTCCCAGCTTAAAGGAGTGGGTCTCCTATACTTGTAATGCCCATACACTAAGTGTATGGACTGACAAACATTTCCTCCTGGGGGATACACATCAACATATTGTGTCAACATTTTTGTTACGGGCATCATAAACACCCTTCAAAACAATAACGTGGCTGCTGCATCACCGAACACATTCACCCTGGTGATCAAGTGGTGGTGTCGGAAGAGACATGGAGGATGGCCCCCGAAAAATGTCTTCCCGGTTTAAAGGAGTGGGTCTCCTATACTTGTAATACCCATACACTAATTGTATGGCCCTGGGGGTACACATCAACATACCATGTAAACATTTTTTGACAGGCATCATAAACACCTTTGAAAACACTAACGTGGCTGTTGCATCACGGAACATGTTCACCCTGGTGATCTAGTAGTGTTGTCGGTAGAGACGTGGAGGATGGCCTCTAAAAAATGTCTTCCCAGTTTAAAGGAGTGGGTCTCCTATACTTATAATACCCATACACTAAATGTATGGGCTGACAAAATTTCACCCTGGGGGGTACACATCAACATACTGTGTCAACATTTTTGTTATGGGCATCATAAACAACCTTCAAAACACTAACGTGGCTGTTGAATCACGTACCATGGTCACCATGGTGATCTAGTGGTGGTGGGTAATGAGGATAAGGAGAAGGAGGAGGATAACACTAAATAGCCAAAATCAAGAAGCGTATACCCATGTGTGGGTGTGAAGAGGTGCATGGGAATACACCTCCCAAAAAAAGACACTGTATTTGAGGTTATGTTTCGGTGTTATCATTCGGTGGTGTAGAGAAGTCTGGCCCAATCCATTACTTGTTCATTTTTATAAGAGTCAGCCTGTCAGCTGACAGGCACAGAGGAATCACGGAAGACGTTGGTACTGTCAGCAAGGTACTCACTCAGCATCTTCCAAAACTTGGCAATTGGAGGGTCTGAGAAAACTCTCCCAGAACTTTGCCAGTTTTCCTCTGCCTCTGCTGGATTGGAGTTGTGTCTCTCTCACCTGTACTTCTTGGTTGTCAAATTAACTATGACCTCTGCCGCCAGAGTTTTCAGATGGGAATTTTTTAATAATTCTGCAACTAGGGCCCTCTAGTACTGCTCCATTTTAGTTAGACCTGTCTGCCTTTGGAAGAAGAGATTGAAAGTTCTTCTTGCAGTGTGGGTCTAGAAGTGTCACCAACCAATAATGAGTGTCACCCAAAATTTTCAGAATGCGAGGGTCATGGGAAATGCAGCACAACATAAAGTCAGCCATGCATGCTAGACTGCCAACAGGCAAGACTTCCGTTTCTTCACCAAGAGGAGGACTGACCACGCTGTCCTCCTCCATCTCCTCCTCCCTGTCCTCAGGTCATCCATGTTGAACAGACGGTATGACAGTTGTGCTTGTAGTACCATCTATAGCGCACGAAACTAGCTCCTGTTTTTCCTCCTCCTCCTTTTCCTCATTGTCAACCAATCCACGTTGTGATAACATGAGGCTGGGCTGTGTATAATCATCCTGTATGGTTCCTGGCTCCATCTCATCGTGCTCCGCCTGCAATGCATCCTCTTTCATTGTGAGAGAGAGTTTTTCAGAATGCAGAGAAGTGGGATGATGATGCTAATTATGGCGTCATTGCTGCTCACCATCTTGGTGGACTCCTCAAAGTTTTGTAGGATGGTAAATATGTCTGACATCCATGTTATGTGTGGAGTCTGAACTGAATGCCGACAGCCTTGTTGATGCTGAAAGTCAACAACTGCCCTCTTCTGCTTACAAATCTTTTCCAACATATGCCGTGTAGAGTTCCAACGCATGGGGACATCACACACCAGTCGGTGAGCCAGAAGCTGCAAATGCTGCTGAAGCACGGCAAGGGCAGTGGAAGCTGTAGCTGACTTTCTTAAATGGGCACACATTCAGCGTACTTTCACAAGCAGATCAGGCAGCTCTGGATAGCTTTTGAGAAACCGTTGAACAATGAGGTTAAGCACATGGGCCAGGCATGGTACATGTGTGAGCTCGCTCGCCTCAGAGTCACCACCAGGTTTCGGCCATTGTCACACAGGTTCAGCGGTGTAGGTTCAGCAGTGTCAGTCACAGATCTGCCTGCTCTTTCAGAGCTGTCCACAACTCTTCAGCATTGTGCGGTTTGCCACCTAAGCATATTAGCTTCAGCACAGACTATTGCCGCTTGGCTGATGCAGTGCTGCAGTGCTTCCAGCTTGTGACTGATGTGGTCATTTCGTAAATGGAGGTTGAAGAGGAGGAGGGGGTGTAGGAGCTTTAGACTGTGGGGGCTACCCTGACTGACCTAGGGCTCGCAATCCTTGGCGATGGGAGGACGTGTTCCATCCCAAGGTCCAACTGGGTCCTGGGTTCCACTATGTTAACTCAGTGTGCCAACAGCGAGATGTACCATCCCTGCCCACAAGCACTTGTCCACGTGTCCGTGGTTAGGTGGACTTTCCCAGTAACAGCAATGGTGAGGGCACGGGTAATGTTGTGGGACACGTGCTTGTGTAATACCGGGATGGCACACTGGGAAAAGTAGTGGCGGCTGGGGACCGAGTATGTTGGGACGGCCACCGCCATCAAGTTGTGGAAAGCTTCATTCTCCACAAGCTTAAAAGGCAACATTTCGAGTGCAAGCAGACGTGAAATATGTGAAATTAGTACTGTGGTCTGTGGGCATTGGCTGCATATTTCCGCTTGTGTTCCAATGACTGGGGTATGGACAACTGAAGGCTGTCTTTCCAGACCGCAGCATGTCAATTTATGTAGTGCTGGGACAAGGACGTGGACGTACTTGATTATGGTGCTAGTTGAGTGTGGGCAATGACAGGTGCAGGGCAGGATGCATCTTCACAGGCACCATGGATAGGGGATTGGCTTGCACGCACAACAGTGGAAGAAGCAGTGGGGTCACCCGCAGACACTGTTCCTGGAGCCTGGGGTTTGGCCCACAAAGTCGGTTGCTAGACTGCCATGTGCCTGATCATGCTGGTGGTGATCAGGCTGGTAGTTTTGCTACCCCTTCTGATATAGGCATGACAGGTGGTGCAAATGGCCAGTTTGGGGTTATTGTCAGAGTCTTTAAAAAACAACCAAACTCGGAAAGACCTAACAGTTGTACTGCCAACTTCCATCGTTTTGGTGCTACGAGAAACAGTTGCCCACCTTCAGTCTGTGGCCACTACACTGCTTCTTCCTGCCTGTTGTGGAGCTACGCCTCCATCCCCCTTTGTGCTGCTGTTCTCGCTCTGCATGTCCTCAAGCCAGGTTGGGTCAGTTACTATATCATCCACCACCTCATCTTCCACTTCTACACCCTGGTCCTCCTCCTGACTTTCTGGCAATTGTGTTTCATCATCGTCCACCTTTTTTTGACACGTTCACACCATGGCCTTTGTGTGACCGTGGTTGATCAAATATTTGGGTATTGCTACATGCGATCTCATCTTGCTTCGCTTTAAGTGTACTGGGCCAGAGCCCCGAATCTATAAATGGAAAAGTGAACAGCTCTTCGGAGTGTCCAAGTGTGGGATCAGTTGTCTCCGGGCACTCAGCATGGTGTGAGGAAGGAGGATTAGCGTGAGGAATATATTTTCCAGACTCAGACTTGACCATGTGGAAGACAGGGTGGTGGTACTGTTGGTGGCAAAGTGACTGGAAGCATTATCCGCTATCCAACCAACAAACTTTGACACTGCTCTGGGTTCAATAGTGGTGTGCTGCTGAGGTCCCCTAGTAACTGAGACAGGAAGGTCGAGCGAGAAGATGAGAAGATGTGGGTGTTTTTGTGGCCCAATTTCAGCTTGCCCACGACCTCGGCCTCAGCCTCTGCATGAACCATCACATCCACTTCCCCATCCCTTGTCATGCGCCTTCCCCTTTTTAATTGCACTACAATATTTTCCGCGTTAACTAGAAATGACTGAATTTGGAGCGAACTTATATGTAATCCGTGTGCGTGAAAACCACAGTTCAAAATATCTGGCCTGTAGGTAACAATTTTTTTTTCAGGAAACTGGTGTCAATAACTAGGCTAAGACACAGTAAAAACAGTGTCAAACAAATGCCACAATTTGGAGCCCACAGATAGATGAGGCATGTGACGGAGATACTACACTGTAAAATATGTGGCCTGTATTTTTATTTTTTCTTACAGGAAAATAGTGTCAAGAACTAGGGTAACACACAGCAAAAACAATTGAATGGAGGCCTGAAATGCCTCAATTTGTGGGCCACAGATCTATGAGGCGTATGACAGAGATACTACACTGTAAAATATGTGGCCTGTATTTTTTTGCAGCAAAATAGTGTTAATAATTGGAGTAACACACAGCAAAAACAGCTCAATGGAGGACTAAAATGCCACAATTTGTAGCCCACAGATAGATGAGGCGTGTGACAGAGATACCACACTGTAGAATATGTTTCCTGTGTTTTTATTTTTACAGCAAAATAGTGTCAAGAACTAGGGTAACACACAGCAAAAACAGTTGAATGGAGGCCTGAAATGCCACAATTTTTAGCCCACAAATAGATGAAGCTTGTGTTGGAGATACCACACTGTAACATATGTTGCCTGTATTTTTATTTTTTACAGGAAAATAGTGTCAAATACTAGAGTAACACACAGCAAAAAACAGTTGAATGGAGGCCTGAATTGCCACAATGTGTAGCCAACAGATAGATGAGGCATGTGACGAGATACTACACTGAAAAATATGTGGCCTGTATTTTTATTTTTTTAACAGGAAAGTAGTGTCAAATAATAGGGTAACACACAGCAAAAACAGTTGAATGGAGGCCTGAAATGCCACATTTTGTAGCCCACTGATTGATGAGACATATGATGGAGATACCACAGTGTAAAATATGTGGACTCACCGGTATTTTTATTTTTTTACAGGAAAATAGTGTCAAGAACTAGGGTATCATGCAGCAAAACAGTTGAATGGAGGCCTGCAATGCCACAATTTTTAGCCCACAGATAGATGAGCAATTGTGACGGAGTTGCTACACTGTAAAATATGTGGCCTGTATTTTTTATTTTTTTACAGTGAAAGTGTCAAGAACTAGGGTAACAACACAGCAAAAACAGTTGAATGGAGGCCTGAAATGCCTTTTTGTAGCTCACTGATTGAAGAGGTGTGTGATGGAGATACCACATTGTAAAATATGTGTCCTCACCTGCATTTTTATTTTTTTACAGGAAAATAGTGTAAAGAACGAGAGTAACACATAGCAAAACAGTGGAATGCATGCCTGAAATGCCAATTTTTAGCCCACAGATAGATGAGGCGTGTGATGGAGATACACACTGTAAACTATGTGCCTGTATTTTTATTTTTTTACAGCAAAAGTGTTAATAATTGGAGTAACACACAGCAAAAACAGTTCAATGGGGCCTTTTATTTTTTTGGCCATAAAATTGTGTTAATAAGTAGCTATGACACAACAAAAACAATTCTATGGGCCTGAAATGGCACAATTTTAACCCCTCTCTAACATTAGACGTACTATCCCGTCCAAAAA
>JARQOD010000004.1:93128187-93264129 GCA_033576555.1 Oophaga sylvatica | reverse complement strand
TTCTGGGTATATGCAAATTCCCTTGAAAAAGTGGAAGGGGGTTTTTTGTAAAAATTCTTTGTGTAATTCCAAAACTTTTGTCCTTTGATTACAGCAAATGGGCCGGGGAGGATGTCCTGTTACCCCGGGTATTCTAAGATAGTAATCAGGTAAAAGATCCCCCAAAAATTTTTTTTAGGGTTTTAATGCCTTAAGGGAGCACTAGTAATTACAAAAATATACAGTAAGTTATACAATGGAATTCAGGGATTTGCTCAGAGTTAAATTACCAATAAGGGGTAAAAAGGCTTAGGGGTTTTTAAGTAGAGGTCAATGCAAACCCGGCTGTAGGTTGCATGTGGACCCCGGGAGATCGCGACCACAGGTAAAAAATCTTAGTTGCCGGACGTCCCCAAAGTGTGCCATGCTCCTTGGGCAGATCTGCCCCCTGTTCCTTTTAGTCATTGTTTTTGTTTTCTGTGAGAATAGAGGACCCCTGCCATCCACTCCAGTTTTTAAACCTGTTTAGGTCCCCCCCCTCGGTGTAGAGGGTGGGCTAATAATCTCCACCCTTCAGCTCCCTGCAGAATTTATTCCCAATATCTAAGAAAGGGGTTAACTTTCTCCAGGACAATCGGATCAGGACACGAGAGGTACCAGTGAATGCAGTTTGTTTTGCCTGTCGCGTGGAGATCAAACATGGCCCGATTGGCCCTTCACAGCGACCCAATCTCTATATCTCAGATCCCCGAGCCATCACCGACTCGGGAGTCGCACTATCAGATGTGCAAGTTCCGCAGGATCATGCAGATATTTTTTATGAGTCTGTACCTCGAAAGGCGTGCTCATAATTCATAATCCTAGAACGGAGTCATAGTGGCTGGGAGAGACAATGGATGTGTTTTTGGTGTCTAGCTGACAGGTATAATCTAATTGAAGCCCCCAGGCATCTCCAGGCCCCATGCTGGCATGGCTCCTGACTCCAGCTTTGAAGTCCTGTTTTGGCCTGCTCTACTTAGCATACTAAAAGACCTGGTTATTCAGCAGTGGAGCACTAAACCCTGTTTTCTTCAATATGCCTACAGGTCATGGGGGTTAGGAGCAGTTAGCTGCCTGTGGCTCTGCGAACTGAGACAAAATGGCCCCTGGGACAGGCCAAGCTCAGGCATGAGGCGAGCATTATGCCCCGTATCCAAGATGGTGGCTGTTCCTTCATCACAGTTAGGTCCCTATTTTGGGCAGACCTCAAATTTTCTCTGGTTATGCTCAATATAAGGAATGTTCGTCTCAGAGGATACTACCTCCTCTTCTCCTACCATTACAAAGAAGGGAAACCCATCAGACTCTGGATGTGGTGAGAATTCTTTTGGGGAAACCCATCTCTTATCTGAGCAGAAGAGGTCTTTCCCACTCCCCCAAGACAACACAAAGTCCCAGCCTATAATAACTAGGTGCAATAAATCCTGGACCACACCATCCTCATGGGACTCAGTACCTGGGGCCATCTGAATGACCACTCTAGCCACTGGATTGTTTTTAGCACCTTCTTCCCAGGGATCAGTTGGAGAGGGAGTATGGCCCTCACGACCATCACCAAACTCCCTGAATCTAGTAGTCCAGTTATTTGCAGACCATTTCCTTTTATGGGACAAGCATGGGGCCCCTCTCCAACTGGACAATCCACACTGCAGGTGAGATATGCGTAGAATAAACACTAGCGTCCGATGCTATTGTCCATTTGCTGGGTGGTCAGGAGACACCAGACGGCTATATGAAATGGACTGTTACATTTCCAGCAAATTACATTTCCTAATGGTCACCTGCTTGGACTTTGGATACCCCTCCCCATTAGGTATGGCACAAAGATTTCTGTTTACTGCTCTGGCAGGAGTTTCTATCTGAAACTCTTTCAAAAGTAGTTAAAAAGGCCTTTATGTCGTCACCTTGTGAGATGCAAGCCTTCCCAGCATCTCAGAAACAGAGAAATCATCAGCTGATCTTGGAGTCGGAGCTCCCACTGTGCCAGCAACCACACCTCTGTGGTTCAGTCTGCTGCTGTTGATGTTGGTGCTGTTGCTGCATCTGTTACTGGTGCTGCTGCTGGAGCTGTTGCATAAACAGCTTATTTGTCTGCTGTTGTGGAAGATGTTGATTCTGCTGCAGGTGTTGCTGGTGTTGCTGCTACTGGGCTTGCACCAGGTATTAAATTAGGCCTTCCATGCTGTCTGGCGCTCCCTGGCTTATAGCCACCTTCAGTTAAGACTTGCATTACTTCTGTAGCAGTCACACATGTTCCTGGGGAATGCTGTCCACATTTCCAACACCAAATTTAACAATGCTACTCACTTGGGATCGATATGAAGTATCACAGGAACCATTTCTATTTAAAAGTCTGGCTGGTTTATTTCAGTCTCCAAAAACCACATCACTGGAAATCTTAAATACAGCCTTTGTCTGGCACAAAGTGAAACATAAATTAAACAGCCCATACAATAGTGCGGGTTCCCTCGCTTGGCTTAGAGTCCAGCTACCTAGATCTTTTTTGCACACCCATGCAATCCGGAAGGTCTACACACCACAATACACAGCACCAAGTGTCATATAAACAGGTCCCAGTTTACAATGTGAACCACATCCATAGGTGGAGATATTTAGAGAAGCCCAGCAGCGGACTACTCAGCTGCTCATAATTAAGGCTGGCCCTAACATGGCCGATTAACTCCTCTTAGTATTACGTGTACTAGATGATTACTCCAAGTTTATATCACAGATGACATGCTCTTCTGTTATATATATTTCCCATCCACTATGTGTCTGGCTGTCATCTTACACTTATATAAAAGAGTTTGCCCCATATATGTTATACCTCTGCTTTTTTGATATTTTAAGATCTCTGTTTTTTTTAGGGGATTTGGGATTGGTGCACCATTGCATTTAAATATTTATATATATACAGTAGCTCTCTCTTATTTTCTTGGTCATTCCCATACTGCATTTAGTTCTCAAGGTATCCTGCAACACAAAGATGAAAGTATGTGAATGTCTATTCCTCATGGTTTACCTCACTCACTAATGCTGGATGAACTGTAAAATTCTGTACACAAAGCCATGTTCAATTCATCAATGCCATTTCTACAAATATAGAGACTGCATGAATGTATACATGACTGCATGCATGTCAACACCCTCTGACGAAGATGCTGAAACGCACGTCCATCTTGTTGCATGATTACTGAACACTAACTGCAATGATGAATAAAGTTTATACTTTTTCAATACATTATCTATTGGCCATTTTTTTGTTTTTTCTCCTTTTGGTTTTCCTGTATTTATGTATTTATAGTAACAATGCAGATCCTTTCTACCCTCCTGGCTATAGGGAACAGAATAGAGTTTTGGATTGATTAGTTGAAAACAAACAACAAAAATGTGATGTCCAATTAGCTCTGCCTGCTACCATTCCTGCAGTGTGTGGTCTCATAATAACTCATGCTGAAGGTTACATTCTGTAGATCATCAGTGTACAGACATTATACACTACTGTGTGTGCTTGATTCACCAGATATTCATTCTACATTGGAGTTCCAGTGAAGACAGTGGGAAGGGGTTTCAGGCCTAAAGTGTATTGAGATTTGTGAATTTCATTATTTTAGATCCAATATTTGTCCACGATTGGTTAAAAAACAGTTTGTTGCTGAACTTGGTATATTTGCATTTTATTTTTTCCTGCTTTTGGTTTTAACTCGTTCCCATTTTTATATCCTCAATTGCTTGCAGTTTCCACAGATAATAATGGAGAGAGGAATGAACATCCATACCCACACTCACATCATTTATTATTTTACAGGTAAATTAAGAAAGTTAATGGGTCCCCAGAAGTTTGACAGACACCTTTCTGATATGTATGGCTTATTCTGTAGATGTGTCATAAATATATATGTAAATTTACCATACCAAACAACAATATCAAAGCCATTACCTTACCTAGCCTATAATCTTCCAATGATTTGTAAAACAATTGAGAAAACTATTTGAGAGAACTGGAATGAAATCTAACAGTTGTGCAGATGACTCACAGGTATTTCATTAGGAGAATATATTGTTTCTAGGGATGAGCTTTCCGATATTGCAATATTGGAATTCCGATTTCCGATTCCGATATTTTTTCACATCAGAAATCGGAAATCGGAAATCCCATAATCCTTCAGCCTCTGAGCGCTCCGTGGAGCCAATCAGGAGCTGAAGAATTGCTGACAACATTGTGTAACACCCCTAAGCTTGGTAGGAGACGTCAAAACTTGCTAGCTAGGGGCTGCGCTGCGATTGGCTGGCTGGATGGTGTGATCAGGAAGTATAAAAGACTGCGCCTGCCATTTTAGCCTCACTCTACTGTGAAAGCAGATAGGGATAGATTGCTGTTGGAGATAGGGAGAGATCTCGAATCTAATAGTGAAATTGCCATTCTGAATCCATCAATAGAGATGAAGCAAGTATGCCTTGGAGGTCCTGGCTTGTCCTGGTGCCAGTGTGATTTCTGAACGCATCTTTAGTGCAGCTGGCAATGTACTAACAGACCAACGTACCAGACTATCCGCTGCAAATGTGGACCGGCTTACATTCCTAAAAATGAACCAGGCCTGGATTTCTGGTGACTTTTGCTGCCCTGGGCCACAGTACACAGGTTACATGCATGGTTGGTAGCAGTATGCATGCTCTGTCATGTGCCTATGTTGCACACAGCGTAATCTGTTTTGCCCGTGCTCTGGCCTCTACTTGGTTGCACCTGGTTCTGTGACTGACTCTTTCACCTCATATTGTTTTCCATTGGCTCTAGTACCGCCAGCTAGTGCCCATTTCTGTGACTGCCACTTTCACAGCATGCCGTGTTTCTGGGCTCTAGTACCGCCAGCTAGTGCCCATTTCCATGACTGCCACTTTCACAGCATTCTGTGTTTCTGGGCAACAGTACCGCCTGCTGTACCTCGTTAGACCAAAGTGGAAAAAAAGGACGACAGATGCCAAACACCTATAGGCAGAAGCACAAGAGGCGGGATCCAGCCACGCCGGCTGTTTCGTGGCAGTGAAGTGCGGACACAGGTGCCTCCCCCAAAGGGTAAACCGAGTTCCAGCATCGCCAGCTGGTTCTTGGGAGTGCCCAAGGGCACGGGTACCTCATGCTCCAAACCGTGTTTCGACAACGCTCGCTCTAACCCTAACCCTTACCCTACTAACCATAAACCCTAACCCTACCCCAACTAATCCTAACCCAAAGAAAAAACACCGCTGTTAAGAAGATGGCGACCAGTTTTCCTGCTACAGTTTTCGCTCTGTGCATTTCTCTAGTGATTTTTTTGCTCCTCTGCCTCTGCATACTCCTTCCCCATTATCCTGAGGTGTTTCCCCTCCATTTTATCCATTATATAGCACTGTAGTGGTCATTTTGTAATTCCGATTTTTTTCTCCCATTGACTTGCATTGATATCGGAAATCGGAAATTCCGATATCCGATATTTTTCCAATATCGGAAATCGGAATTCCGATACGATTTCGGCCAATATCGCTCATCCCTAATTGTTTCATAATGATTCTGTTTTATCTACCAAGTGCATTTGCATGTGTTATGATTATGACTGAACTAGATTTCGGTTTCAATTATTCCCAGTCTTTATCAGGAAAATGCCAAGTTCTGACAGTTATTGATCCAAATGAGTTTAGCATATGCTGCAAAACTGTCAGCCAAGCCGATTTCCAATGCTCTTAGCTTTAGCGCTCTAAATGTATATAAAGTACAGTATATCTAACATTACCAGCACTTTAGGAGTAAGAACTTTTACATGGTAAAATATAGCAGAGAAATTACCTATGTTAGGGTCTCACAGGCTGCAGAAAATGAAGAAACGTAATATACTTTTCCCCAGAGAAATTCCAACAGGGTTCAGTTCCCATTATAAGATTTTGGCAAGTTTTTGATGGTTTTTATTGCCGCTGTTCAAAACTGCATCCGTGCATGGTGCAACGGGTGCAACGTTAGTCCTCCTCCATGTGGTGCACCCTGGGTAACGCTAAAGGACTAACAATGATGATGACCAAACAATCAAACTACTTCTAGGTCTCCTGGTCAATATATTTTACATCATATTTGATAATCAACAAAGGATCAAATTTGATAATGTCTACAAATAATAATAATGGTACCGTCACAAATGACACGTCTCAAATGAAAGACCTTGGACCCATTGTGAAAATCTGCCAAATCAATATTGAAGCTATCAGCCGTTCAAAATGTGATTTCCTCCACAAGTTTCTCACTGATAAAATAGATGTTCTTGTTCTTCAGGAAACTCATGTTGAAAATGAAGACCAACTTCTAGCTGGTGGCTCCATTTCTGATTTTGATGTAATGGGTGCTACATATGACCTGCACTATGGTGCAGCTACCTATGTGAAAGGTAATATTGAAAATGTAATGCTTATATCTACATCTGTTGAAAATGACATCCATGAAGCTGTGGTTAAAGTTTGTGATATCAGAATTGTTAATATTTACAAGCCTCCTGCAGTACAATGGCCCACTGAAGTTATCCATGTCCATCCACATCCTACCATGTACATAGGAGATTTCAACAGTCATCATGAGCTCTGGCAATATTCTAGCAATGGCGACAATAGTGAGCACCTGGTAAACTGGTCTGATGTGCACAACACATTCTTGGTTTTTGATGCAAAGGATTTTCCAATCTTCCAATCAGCAGCCTGGTATAGAGGATACCACCCTGATTTATGTTTTGTATCATGCAATAGAAACAATCAACCTTTATCTACATCTTGGTGTGTTTGTCAAACATTTCCCTCGTAGTCAGCATCACCCTGTCATCATCACCGTTGGAATATCCATTCCTCTTGTAACTTCGTACCCACATCCTCAGTGGAATTTGGTCAAAGTCAGCTGGAAAAAGTTTGCAGATCATCTTGACAAGTGTATTGGTTGGATACAACAATCAGTAAAAACTATGAGCGGTTCTGTAAAGCTGTTATCAAAGTTGCAAAGAAATCAATACCACGTGGCTTTAGCAAAAAATACATTCCAGGCTGGACTGACAAATGTGAACAACTGTACAGACAATTCCTTGAGAGTGAAGATGGTGAAATCAGTGATCAGTTGCTGAACAAACTGAATGCAGCAATTTGTGTCAAAAGGATGGAAACAGTTGAGATCTTGGACATTAAAAGGTCCAGTAGAAAAGCGTGGTCTCTTTTAAGAAAACTAGAAGGAAACCGTAAATCAAAGCAAAAAACGATTGTTGTAACTCCAAACCAAATTGCAGCACCCATTGTGAACACCTCAAGAACCCCTAAAGACCGAGCTCATACCATGGAAGTTAAAAACAAGTTTAAGCTACTAAAATCACCTGTTGCACCAACTGAAGAATACTCCCGTCCTTTTACAACTTGTGACATTGAAATTGCCCTTGCTAATAATAAAAGTAATAAAGCTCCGGGATTTGATGGGATTAATTCTGAATTTCTCAAAACTGTGGACCTTATGCGATAAAATGGCTAGCAAAGTTCTTCTCAGATATCATGGAGAATGCTCAAGTCCCCAGTACATTAAAACACGCCAAGATCATTGCATTGTTAAAACCTGGGAAGCATAAAAATAATCCATCAACTTATAGACCCATTGCTTTATTGAGTTGTCTATACAAGCATTTAGAATGCTTAATCTATAACAATATCAATTTAAAGATTTTCGACTCAATACCAGTAGAGCAAGCTAGCTTTAGAACTGCTCGAAACTGCAGCGACCAAGTTTTAGCCTTAATAACTTTAACTTGAAGCTGAATTTCAAAAGAACAAGAAGGTTTCAGTGGCGTTCATCGATCTTTCTGCCTTATATGACACTGTGTAGAGGGAAGGACTTCTATAAATTTCTGAAGGTGCTTCCATGTAAAAAATGATGTACCTCTGCAATAATATGATTGAAAATCGAACCTTTCAACGTATCATGGGTGATTAAACCAGTTGTAAGAAAACCTTAAACAATGGTTTGGCCCAGGGATCAGTGCTGGTACCCTTCCTGTTTGCTTTGTACCTAGCTGACATTCCTGACACAATATCAGGGAAATTTGAATACGCCGATGACTGGGCACTTGCTACAGTGAGCAAACCAAAGGAGGAAGCATAGAAGGTTCTAACAGAAGATCTTAGTGTAATGGGGAAGTATTTTTGACAATGGAGGCTAAAGCTCAATCCATCAAAAACGGAAGTATGTTGCTTTCATTTACACAACACAAGTGCTAAGACTCAAAGTACATTTTGAAGGTCAACTTGTCAAACACATTTTCAATCCTAAGTATTTAGGCGTAACCCTTGATAGAAGCCTAACCTTCAAATCTCACGTGGATAAGACAGCACAGAAATTGAAAGCATGCAATAATATTATACAGAAACTCTTTGGGTCCTCCTAGGGTTCTTCAACATCTGTCTTGAGAACATCTACCCTTGCCTTGGTGTACTCTGCTGCAGAATATTGTACTCCAGTATGGTTGAATAGTTGTCATGTGAATGTAATCGACACTCAGCTGAACAATTCTATGAGCATAACAACTGGTTCTATCAGATCTACGCCCGTCCACTGGTTACCTGTCTTGAGCCATATCGCACCTGCAAACCTGAGAAGACCAAAGCTCCTACTTAAAGAATACACGAAAGTAGTGAATAATGAAAATCTCCCAATACATCAAAATATCCAAGATGTTCAAATGCAGCGACTGAAATCAAGACATCCACCCATCCAAACTGCAATTACCCTGCACAAACATGATTTCAATTTAGAAGAGAAATGGCGAGAACTTTGGGTCATTGCAGTAGACAGTGAGCTTCAAACATTTCCTCACTTACAAAACCCACCACCAGGCTTCAATCTACCAAGGAAAAAAAGAGTTACCCTGAATCGTATCAGAACAAACTTTGGTGTCTGTGCAGACCTTATGCATAAGTTAGGAAAATCTGAATCTCCTGCCTGTGACTTTGGAGCTGATAGTCAAACAGTTCAGCACATTGTTGAGGAGTGTACCCTCAGATCTTATACTGGTGACAAGAATGATTTTTACACTGGAAATGACAATGTTATTGCATACATAGAAAACCTCGATATCCGACTTTGATTTCTGTTCCTTTGTTCTTTTCAATCACAGTTCGTCATTTATTCTTATATGATGTTAAAATATATATTCATATGATTAAATTAAAAACTGCATCAAACTGGTAGGGATTTTTAGAAATCTCGTGCCTACTGAACTTTTTTTTTAGTGCAGCATAAACTGACGTGCAGTGTGTATTTCAAATCCACAACAAAAATTTCTCTTGCGAGTACACTGAGTATATGCAAAGATTTTAACCATAGAAATGTATTAGATGCAGATATTCCACAAGTAAAAAATATACATGCATTTTAAGTTTGTTTCCACTGTGAAAACACAGTGAAAATGCATGAAGTACATTGTATTAATAAAGTTTTATCAAAAACAAAATACCAGAAAGTATAAAAAACAAAGCAGCTTTATTTAAAACTTTATACTCCCAAAAAAATGAAAACCTGAAATGTGATAAACACAGATATAAAAAAACCCCTCAAAAACGCAATGAAAAAAATGCAAGTAACCTAGTTTAGCTACTACATTCAGAAATGCTGTAGAAAATCTGCAACATAAAAACCTCAACAAATAGAGCTACAAAACTGCTATATATGTTCCAATAGCCCATAACAAAGACTCCTACAAAAGGCTAAGAACCGGCCAGTATACAATTGGGCTTTTTTATAGGACCTACTCTCCCATTCTGCAGGCTTTGCATTTTAGCTTTTTTAGATATGACTCTTCGAAGGGTCCTACACAGCAGCATAATTGATGAATCAGATGGAAGATAACTATCCCTTAAAAAACTATGGGATCAGTTCCCTCTGCTCACCTTAAATGAATGGAAACAAGCCCTAACATACCACTGCAGGAACAGAAATGATGTGGAGCTATTTGTGGTCTGTATGTTTGTATCAGTGTTTTGTTGTATTTTAGATACATCAGATACATCAGAGGTTGTATAGGCATTTATACCATACCCTTTGAAAGTTTATCATGTCTTTCATACATAACCAGACCCACAACTACATCTTACCTGGCTGTAATATAGTGTTGATAGCGTGAACCACACCGTTTGTGGCCATCATGTCTGCTTCAGAAACAGGTGACTTATTAACTAATAACGTGGAATTTCTCTGCAATAAAACATAATTATATGTCACTAGGTTGCACAGAATCACATACTGAAAATTAAAATCATATTTTATCTTTTATTTAAAAAAAAAAAATGGCACTGAAATGGGGTAAAATCGCTGCCCATATGCCTATTCAAAATTGCAGCAATGTCAAAGACAAATTATGGAATTATTACCTAGTGAAATAATAATAATAACAGATGATTAGCGGTGCATGCTACAATGTTATTCCCCCTACAATTAACAGGAAGTTAGTTTATTAGTTGGCTAAGGAGGATTTCTAAAAGGTACAAAGGAAAGTTGCTCAATGTAAACTGTTCAACATGAAAAATTGCAACCCCAAGTAGGAAAAATCATGGAATTATGAAAATCACACATTGTATACACATGATAATGATATGCGAAAGATGTAAAAATTGAAACAAAATTTTCAAAACATCTTGATTTATTCAGTATCGAGTATGAGCGCTGCATGCAAAAATACACACACAAGCCTACACGCCTTGGCATGCTATCACTAAGGTTATTAATGGTTGTGTGAAGAATGTTCTGTCACACTAAAATAATTTGGGCATGCAAAATATCACGATCCACTGCTGGCAGCACCTTTTATAATTGCCAACTATTAAATATTATTTATGGCTATTCATTTTTACTTTCAACTCTGTACTGGGTATATTTGCTGATATGACATTTAGGTTATTCTTGTACACTTAGCATGGGCAGGTGTACGCCATATGGACTTCAATGAATGTACAAAACAGGTGTTTTTTGAGACATACAACTGACCAAAAGTTTGGACACACCTTATCATTCAAAGATTTTTCTGTATTTTCATGACTATGAAAATTGTACATTCACACTGAACGCATCAAAACTATGAATTAACACATGTGGAATTATATACTTAACAAAAAAGTGTGAAACAACTGAAAATATGTCTTATATTCTAGGTTCTTCAAAGTAGCCACCTTTTGCTTTGATTACTGCTTTGCACACTCTTGGCATTCTCTTGATGAGCTTTAAGATGTAGTCATTGGAAATGGTCTTCCAACAGTCTTGAAGGAGTTCCCAGAGATGCTTAGCACTTGTTGGCCCTTTTGCCCTCACTCTGCGGTCCAACTCACCCCAAACCATCTGGATTGGGTTCAGGTCTGGTGACTGTGGAGGCCAGGTCATCTGGGGTAGCACCCCATCACTCTCCTTCATGGTAAAATAGCTGCTAGGAAACCAGTGCTAAGGAAAGGCAACAAGCAGAAGAGACTTGTTTGGGCTAAAGAACACAAGGAATGGATATTAGACCAGTGGAAATCTGTGCTTTGGTCTGATGAGTCCAAATTTGAGATCTTTGGTTCCAACCACTGTGTCTTTGTGCGACGCAGAAAAGGTGAACAGATGGACTCTACATGCCTGGTTCCCACAGTGAAGCATGGAGGAGGAGGTGTGATAGTGTGGGGTGCTTTGCTGGTGACACTGTTGGGGATTTATTCAAAATTGAAGGCATACTGAACCAGCATGGCTACCACAGCATCGTGCAGCAGCATGCTATTCCATCCGGTTTGCGTTTAGTTGGACCATCATTTTTTTTTCAACAGGACAATGACCCCAAACACACCTCCAGGCTGTGTAAGGGCTATTTGACCAAGAAGGAGAGTGATGGGGTGCTACGCCAGATGACCTGGCCTCCACAGTCACCAGACCTGAACCCAATCGAGATGGTTTGGGGTGAGCTGGACCGCAGAGTGAAGGCAAAAGGGCCAACAAGTGCTAAGCATCTCTGGGAACTCCTTCAAGACTGTTAGAAGACCATTTCCGATGACTATCTCTTGAAGCTCATCAAGAGAATGCCAAGAGTGTGCAAAGCAGGAATCAAAGCAAAAGGTGGCTACTTTGAAAAACCTAGAATATAAGACATATTTTCAGTTGTTTCACACTTTTTTGTTAAGTATATAATTCCACATGTGTTAATTCATAGTTTTGATGCCTTCAGTGTGAATGTACAATTTTCATAATCATGAAAATACAGAAAAAATTTGAATGAGAAGGTGTGTCCAAACTTTTGGTCTGTACTGTATATTGCTACAGGACACTCAGAGAGGAGCTGGTCACTCTTCATTCGTGACTCTTGCCATTCGGGGGTCTCTACATTCAAGATTTGACATATTCTCCTGGGGTCTACTATATCCTGGACTTTGACACTTATGTATAAGCAGATATGTGCTCCTGTGACTTCATAGCATCATAGAATCAGAATCATAGAATGGTAGAGATGGAAGGGTCATCTGGTCCAACCCCCTCCTCAAAGCAGGATTCACTAAATCATCCTAGACAGATGTCTGTCCAGCCTCTGTTTGAAGACTTCCATTGAAGGAGAACTCACCATCTCTCGTGGCAGCCTGTTCTACTCATTGATCACTCTAGCAGTCAATCAAAAAGTTTTTTCTAATATCTAGTCAGTGTCTCCTCCCATTCAGTTTCATCCCATTGCTTCTTGTCTTTCCTTGTGCAAATGAGAATAAAGATGATCCTTCTACAATGTGACAGCCCTTGAGATATTTGTAGACAGCTACTAAATCTCCTCTCAGTCTGCTTATTTGCAGACTGAGAGACTAAAGGGGCATTCATACATAACGATATCGCTAGCGATATCGCTTAAGCGTCACCGATATTGTGACGCAACAGTGTTATCGCTAGCGATCTCGCTACGTGTGAAATGTAGCGGCGACCGGCCCCCCCGCTGGCTATCGCTGTGTTTGAAGCTTAAAAATGACGAGTGACCTTGTTAGCGACGCAGAGCTCATCGACGCAGGCGTGACAAAGCTATGTTACAGGTCACGCCCCCTCTGCCCCATTGGTGAGTACAGCGCTCCCAATGTGTGAAAATGGCATTAACCGGTTTGCCTTCTGCGTTCCCGTGTGAGTCGCTATAGGGTTGATATTTTAACGGATTTCACACCGCGCTTGCTTCAGCATCCCTGTCTGAATCGCTATTGCGCTGTTATTCGTGGATTGAGATGAGAGCGCAGCAGTGACCACCAATCAGTGTTGGGGGGCGTTGAAAGGGAAACGCTGAAGCACGCCCACCGAGGTCGGAATCGGTTACAATAAAGTAGTGTGACAAGTACTCAATGACCTACGAGGTCGTTATGCAAATCGCTGATCTGTCTTGCGTCGTTGAGGAGATCGGACTGTTTGAAAGCTAATTAGCGATCCTGTAACGATGCACCAGTGATCTCTGTCTGGTCGGATCGTTATCGTGATCGCTGGGGCGTCGCTATGTGTGAAGGGGCCTTTACTGTAACTTGAACTGACACTCATGGACAAGTAGCTGATAAAACTTTTACACATGATGCAGTGAAAGGTGAATGAATAAACTGCAACCAATTCAACTAACCATGGGGTTAATTCACATTTTATATATTACTGTAATGATTCTTTTTGGTGAACAATCCAATAAACCACTACATTTTTTTATAAGGATTATCGTGACATTTTCTTTGGAGTATTACATCTGGTAAGAAGTCCTGAATAAATAAATATATGTGAAAATGTATATTTAATAGTGATGAGCAAGTATACTTGTTGCTCGGGTTTTCCCGAGCATGGTCGGGCGCCCTCTGAGTATTTTGGAGTGCTCGGAGATTTAGCTTCTGTCAACGCAGCTGCATAATTTGTGGATGCTGGACAGCCTGAATACATGCGAGGAATGCCTGCTTGTTAGGGAATCCCCGCATGTATTCAGGCTGTCTAGCAGCAGCAAATCATGCAGCTGCGTCGACAGAAACTAAATCTCCGACCACGCCAAAATACTCAGAGGACACCCGAGCATGCTCAGAAAAACCCGAGCAACGACTATACTCACTCATCACTAATATTTAACACCAACCAATACCATCCCAAATGTGCGGAATGGGTGACGCTGTATACTACTATTAGCAAGCATGCAGGCTATTTATCGTACTACAAGCAACATGCTGCCTGGTGATTTTGTGTTGAAAAATGTCTGCTGGGAACTTTGGAAAAAGCGCCATTCCACTGGTTCCATCTATCAGTATATCATTGTAAAGACCTCATATCATTGCTCACGTGATAATGTCAGATTAGAAGAATGCTTTGTAATAATCCATTCTTTGATGGAAGTGAAATTAAAAATCATACACCAAACGTAAGGCATCAAATAGTATCTACACAAGCATCTTCAGATTTGATCGTAGACCAGATTTCCAACTATAGGTGTCCCATCGACTCGACACCCCTGCTATCATGGTATAGGGCAGTATGACAGTGGAGTGAGCAGCCTGCATGGAATAAATGTGCTACCAAGGCCTGCAGTGTCTCTGGTCTTCTGGTCTCACATAAATCAAAACTTTGAATTGTAAAGAAGCTGCCAGCTGCAGATCTTGATGATTTGCATGTCCAAGCACATTCAATATGGCAGAATAGTTCTCAATTAATAACCTCATTGATTGCATGCTAAGTGCGTGTATTTGTACGTGTGGCACTTACATTCAACACTGAATTAAGCAGAGGTTCTGAAATATTTGTTTGCATGTTTTCATCATTTCTCCTCATCATTTCAACATGTTTATTCATCTTTTTATTTTCATAATTACTTACCTTTTCCTTTTTTGTTCTAGGCAGTTTTAATGTTGAGTTTATTTATTTATAGACGTTCATGATCTGGTGGATCTCTTTGTGATTTTATAATCCTTAGATGTTATAAGGACTGTTTAAGTTCCAAATTTTTAATTAATTCAGTCAATTGTATATTTTCATATTTTCATGAGTCTTCAACTTAGCTCATGCTTTATACGCCAGGCAAATAATTCTGCTAATATAATGTGGAACTTTCATTTTTCTGTATATCTGTCTTTGTTTCTTACTAGCTTTCCATACCATAAGTAATTTCCACATTAGTCCGATTTGTCAGTTGTACATGTCATTATTCTGGTAAAGAGCTTGTCATGTGTTGTGAATGGGTTTGAGATGAGTTCTGAGCAGAGGCTCCCTCTGGTGGTTACAAGCGGTACTAGTGAAGATTGTGAGGACTGGGAATCAGGTGTTACTGACTGGTCTTATATAAGGGAGTCATTTTCCATCAGGGTTGCCGGTGATCAATTGTTCTGGTCTGAATCCTTCTTTCCAGTTTCCCTTGTAGCCTGCTGTGTCGTGTCTGCATCTCCTGCTATCAGATAAGACATTTTCTTCTTTTGTGTTTGTGCTATATTTTTGCATTTTGTCCTGCACTTCTGTGGGGGCCTTCAGGGTTCCCTCCGGGGGCTTTTGCCCTCTCAGTTTGGTACAGCCACTGAGTTTTGTACTTTTGCTTTTTCCAGTTTTTTCAGTGGCTGCTGTTTTGATTTTGTTACACCAGAGAACTAATTTAGGTGGTAGAGGTCGTGTGATCTCAGGTGATTTTGAAATTAGTAGAGTTGGTGCTTTTCAGGGTTTTCTGGGATTGCAGTAAGTACCCTTCCTATCCTTTTCTATTTAGATAGTTTGGGCCCCCAGCGTTTGCTCATACTATTTTCTTTCTGTGTCAGTATTTCCTCTTGTCTAACCGCCATTACATGTTTGGGGGCTTTCTATTATCTTTGGGGTTCTGCTCCGGGGCAGATAGCTTTCCTATTTCTATCTTTAGGTGTAGTTAGTTTCTCAGGCTGTGACGAGGCGTCTAGGACCAACGTAGGAACGCTCCACGGCTGCCTCTAGTTGCGGTGGTTAGTCAGGGTACTGCAATCTCATAGATTCCAACTGCTCTGGTGTATTGCCTTTTTTACCTGCACTCCTCAGCTACCGAAACATAACAGTATCACCGGCCTAAAAAATTGAAAATTATATGGTACTCACAGAAGGGAAAAAATATTGTGAAAGAAAAAAGGTTGTCAGAGTTGTCAGAGATATTTTTCTGTTTGTTGCATTTTTTTTTTTTTTTTTCCCTCTGTATCTCTGGGTGCTGGGGAGGATCTTTTCTCCCAATGGAGTTTGCACAGTTGTCTGGCCATGTGGATCAGCTTGCCACTGAGGTTCAGAGTATTGCTGCATATCTTGCTAGGTTGCCTGTTGTGGAACCTAGGATCCCCATGCCAGATTTGTTTTTAGGGGATCGAGCTAAGTTTCAGAATTTCAAAAATAATTGTAAATTGTTTTTTGCCTTAAAATCTAAGTCCTCAGGAAAGCAGCGCAGCAGAGTTCAAATTATCATCTCTCTCCTGCGCGGCGATCCTCAGGATTGGGCTTTTTCCCTGATACCTGGGGATCCTGTTTTGAGTGATGTTGATGCATTTTTTCAGGCTTTGGGGTTATTGTACGATGAGCCTAATGTCACTGATCAAGCTGAAAAAGCCTTGTTGGCATTAAATCAGGGGCTTGATGAAGCTGAGTTATACTGTCAGAGATTCCGTAGGTGGGCAGTCCTGACCAAATGGAATGACGACGCTTTGGCGGCCCTTTTCCGGAAGGGTCTGTCGGATAATGTAAAGGATGTTATGGTGGGATTCCCTGTCCCCTCTGGTCTCAATGATTCTATGTCATTGGCGATTCAGATTGACAGACGTTTGCGTGAGCGGAGAAGTATGCGTGGAGTGGTGTTGCCTTTGAGCCAGCTTCTGAACCCATGCAGTGTGATAGAGTGGTGTCTGGGGCACAGCGTCATGAGTTTCGAAAGCGCAATGGGTTATGTTTCTACTGTGGTGATGCCTCTCATGCTATTTCAGTCTGCCCTAAGCGGGGAAGACGTTTTGCACGCTCAGTTGTCTTGGGTAGTGTTCAGACTAAGTTTTTATTAACTGTCACTCTGATATGCTCTCTGTCCTCATTTTCTGCTCAGGCTTTCGTTGATTCTGGAGCAGCTATTAACCTGATGGATTATGATTTTGCTAAACGTTGTGGGTTTCCCTTGATACCCCTACAGAAGTCTATTCCCCTACTGGGGATCGATTCTACCCCTTTGGCTGAGAATAAACCCAGTTTTCTACTCAGGTGATAATGAGGGTTGAACCTGATCACCAGGAGTGCTGCAAATTTTTGGTTCAATATAATCTGCATGACATTATCGTGCTGGGTTTCCCTTGGTTACAGTCTCATAATCCTGTTTTGGATTGGAAATCTGTGTCTGTAACCAGTTGGGGCTGCCAATGTGTTAATACCAACACTCCTGTTTTTTCTGCCTCCCCCAGGCTCAGGATGTTCCTGACTTTTTGTTTGATTTTTCTGATGTGTTTAGCGAAAGTAAATCTGCATCCTTGCCTCCCCATAGGAGCTATGACTGCGCTATTGAATTAGTGCCGGGTAGTAAATTCCCTAAAGGTCGCCTTTTTAACTTGTCTGTACCTGAACATGACGCTATGCGGTCTTATATCAAGGAATCATTAGAGAAGGGTCATATCAGACCATCCTCTTCACCCTTAGGTGCCGGTTTTTTCTTTGTGGCCAAAAAAGATGGTTCATTAAGGCCGTGTATTGATTATCGTCTCTTGAACAATATTACTGTGAAATATCAATACCCGTTACCCTTGATTTCTGACCTGTTTTCCAGGGTGAAAAACGCTACTTGGTTTACCAAGCTTGACCTCAGGGGGGCGTATAACCTTATTCGCATTAAGCACGGGGATGAATGGAAGACGGCATTCAATACCCCTGAAGGGCATTTTGAGTACCTGGTGATGCCCTTTGGGCTCACTAATGCTCCTTCCGTCTTCCAGTCCTTCATGAATGACATTTTCAGGGATTTTGTGGACAAATTTCTGATTGTTTATTTGGATGATATCTTGATTTTTTTCTAATGACTGGGACTCTCATGTGAAACATGTTCGAACTGTGTTCCAGATTTTGAGAGAGAATGCTCTGTATGTGAAGGGATCAAAGTGTCTTTTTGGCGTACAGAGGATCTCATTTCTGGGATTCATTTTGTCCCCATCTGTTATTGAAATGGACCCGGTCAAGGTTCAGGCCATCTGTGATTGGGTCCAACCTACTTCATTAAAGGCTCTTCAGAGATTTTTGGGTTTTGCCAATTTTTATCGTAAATTTATTGGTAATTTCTCGGTTATTGTTAAACCATTAACTGATTTGACCAGAAAGGGTTCTGATGTGGTGAATTGGCCTCCTGAGGCAGTCTCTGCATTTCAGGAACTTAAGCAGAGATTCACTTCTGCTCCTGTTCTGCGGCAGCCTGATGTTTCTCTGCCATTTCAGGTGGAGGTTGATGCCTCTGAAATTGGGGCGGGTGCCGTTTTGTCCCAAAAATATCCAGAGACCTCTAAAAGTAACCCTTGTGCCTTTTTCTCTCGAAATTTTTCTCCTACTGAACGTAATTATGACGTGGGTAATCGGGAGTTATTGGCCATGAAGTGGGCTTTTGAAGAGTGGAGACATTGGCTGGAGGGAGCCAAACATCAGGTGGTGGTCCTTACGGACCATAAGAATCTGGTCTATCTGGAATCGGCCAAGCGACTCAATCCTAGACAGGCCAGGTGGGCCTTGTTTTTCACACGTTTTAATTTTGTGGTTTCCTTTCTTCCTGGCACTAAGAATGTTAAGGCGGATGCCCTCTCGAGGAGTTTCCTTGCGGACTCTCCTGAGTTATCTGATCCTTCTGTTATTTTGAAAGAGGGTGTAGTTCTTTCCGCCATCTCGCCCAATTTGAGACTTGCTCTGGAGGGGTGTCAGGAGGATAGGCCCGAGCGCTGCCCTGTTGGAAAATTGTTTGTCCCGGACCAATGGAAAAAGAGTGTGATGTCTGAGATTCATTGTTCCGCATTGGCTGGGCATCCCGGAATTTTTGGTACCAGAGACTTGGTTAGTCGGTCCTTTTGGTGGCCTACCTTGTCTCGTGATGTCAGGGAATTTGTGCAGTCCTGCGGGACTTGCTCTCGCTCCAAGCCTTGCTCTCGCTCTAGTGGTTTGTTGATGCCATTGCCTGTGCCCAAGAGACCATGGACCCATATCTCTATGGATTTCATTTCGATCTTCCTGTTTCTCAGAGAATGACCACCATCTGGGTAATTTGTGATAGGTTTTCCAAAATGATACATCTTGTGCCATTACCTAAGTTGCCTTCCTCCTCTGAATTGGTGCCGTTGTTCCTTCAGCACGTGGTTCGTTTACACGGCATTCCTGAGAACATTGTGTCTGACAGAGGAGTCCAGTTTGTTTCCAGATTTTGGAGGACTTTTTGTTCTAAACTGGGTGTTCAATTGTCTTTCTCCTCGGCATTTCATCCTCAGACCAATGGTCAAACTGAGAGAACAAACCAGACATTGGAGACTTATCTAAGATGCTTTGTGTCTGCTGATCAGGATGACTGGGTCTCTTTTTTGCCTTTGGCTGAGTTTGCTCTTAATAATAGGGCTAGCTCTGCCACTTTGATGTCTCCGTTTTTCTGTAATTCTGGGTTTCACCCTCGATTTTCTTCAGGACAGACGGAGGCTTCTGTCTGTCCAGGTGTTGACTCTGTTGTGGAGCGTATGCAACAGATTTGGGACCAGGTAGTGGAGAGGTTGTCCCTCTCTCAGGAGAAGGCTCAGCGGTTTGCTAACCGGCATAGGACTGATGGTCCTCGGTTTAAAGTGGGGGACTTGGTCTGGTTGTCCTCAAAGAATATTCCTATGAGAGTAGCATCTCCTAAATTTAAGCCTAGGTTCATTGGACCTTATAAGATCATGGAGATTATTAATCCTGTTTCTTTTCGTTTGCTTCTTCCAGGGACATTTAAGATCCATAACGTGTTCCACAAGTCCTTGTTGAAGAGGTTTGTTGAGCCAGTGGTTCCTGCTGCTGTGCCTCCTGACCCTGTTTTGGTTGAGGGCAATCTGGAGTATGTGGTTGAGAAAATATTGGATTCTCGTTTTTCTAGATGGAGACTCCAGTATTTGGTTAAATGGAGAGGTTATGGTCAGGAAGACAATTCTTGGGTGTTTGCTTCGGACATCCATGCTAGGAGACTTATCCGTGCGTATCATAGAGCTCATCCTGACCGACCTGGTTGCTGAAATGAGGGTTCGGTGACCCCTCCTCAAGGGGGGGGTACTGTTGTGAATGGGTTTGAGATGAGTTCTGAGCAGAGGCTCCCTCTGGTGGTTACAAGCGGTACTAGTGAAGATTGTGAGGACTGGGAATCAGGTGTTACTGACTGGTCTCTATATAAGGGAGTCATTTTCCCATCAGGGTTGCCGGTGATCAATTGTTCTGGTCTGAATCCTTCTTTCCAGTTTCCCTTGTAGCCTGCTGTGTCGTGTCTGCATCTCCTGCTATCAGATAAGACATTTTCTTCTTTTGTGTTTGTGCTATATTTTTGCATTTTGTCCTGCACTTCTGTGGGGGCCTTCAGGGTCCCCTCCGGGGGCTTTTGCCCTCTCAGTTTGGTACAGCCACTGAGTTTTGTACTTTTGCTTTTTCCAGTTTTTTCAGTGGCTGCTGTTTTGATTTTGTGACACCAGAGAACTAATTTAGGTGGTAGAGGTCGTGTGATCTCAGGTGATTTTGAAATTAGTAGAGTTGGTGCTTTTCAGGGTTTTCTGGGATTGCAGTAAGTACCCTTCCTATCCTTTTCTATTTAGATAGTTTGGGCCCCAGCGTTTGCTCATACTATTTTCTTTCTGTGTCAGTATTTCCTCTTGTCTAACCGCCATTACATGTTTGGGGGCTTTCTATTATCTTTGGGGTTCTGCTCCGGGGCAAATAGCTTTCCTATTTCTATCTTTAGGTGTAGTTAGTTTCTCAGGCTGTGACGAGGCGTCTAGGACCAACGTAGGAACGCTCCACGGCTGCCTCTAGTTGCGGTGGTTAGTCAGGGTACTGCAATCTCATAGATTCCAACTGCTCTGGTGTATTGCCTTTTTTACCTGCACTCCTCAGCTACCGAAACATAACAGTCATGGTTTCTATTTTTTGACTAGAGCACTATGTCCTGTACTGATAAGCAGGTGATAGACCACAGCAGGTACGTCTACTGGTAGGATTATTAGCACAAGTTTTTGATTTATAGCTAAATGAATTTAACAATGCCTTAATGGAATTTTCTATAACCATTTAGATCAATATTCTACATAGGCTCCACAGTGATATTACATATGAAAAGTATCGCAGTCTGTATATAGCAATGTGATTCCAGAGGTATTTCAACTAATGGTATCCACTGGGGTTGGAGTGTATGAAACAACATTTGTGCTCAAGATCTTGGGAATACAGAAAATATGATGTGGTTTTTGGATGTTTCTGATTGCAAAATTGCAAACACATGAAAAACCACACAAGACCTTTCAAATACCGATATGTTAAAAGTAGTGACCTTGACATGTGATATTGTACCGTGATCCACCACAATCACACTGTGTTATAGGGCAGAATACGTCCCACTGATGTTGTCTTGTTACATCACTTTATATGACACCAATATTATCACTTACAGAGACAGCTTCCAGTTTTTCTCCCTGAAGTGACTTCATCCTCACAAGCTGACTAACCGCCCCACTAACCAGAATCTCCTCACCAATGTGATACTTCAGGAGGTTGGATAATTCCTTTGCATTACCTAATAACATAAAGAACATGTTAATTATGACTCTATGTCATCAAAACAAAAAATAAAAAGCCATCATGATTGTTGTTTTATTTTGATTTTTGCTTCTTTAGATGTCAAAATGTAATGATAAATTGATGTAAATTTTAAGAAAAGGAAATCATTATTTAAGTACCCTTCAAAAACTTACTTCTGCATACAGCAGTGCACTACTGTATAATAGGCGCACACTATATATTTTGTAATATATAGATGCCCAGATTCAAAGATAATAACACAGCTTGGATAACATGGTTCAAATACATTGTCCAATATAATTTGTGTACCGTGTCCCCAGCACTAACTGATGGCGGCCCTAATGCTGAGCTGATGTCAGTCAGTGTTGGGGATCCTGTTACAGCCACCACCCTCTGTACACAGAGGGGGACTGAACCCATGCCCGCACCTCCCCTATGACTGGAATCCAAGCGCTGTCGGGAGGAATAAAGTTCATTTTCACCTGGCAGCGTGGGTGTAACTGCCAACGTCGGACAGGTTCACAACACTATTAACCTGCAGATTAACCCCATATCGGCAGGTTAATGGATTTTTATTTCAGGTGACAGGTTCTCTTTATATGTATTTTTAATTTATTTAATTTATTAAATTTCATGGAGAACCCCTTTACTGATATTAATGTAGTGATTACCACTAATCGCCAACTGTTGATGCAGGAAAAATAAATGTTCTGAGCTAGCTAGATGGAACTGATGGTTTTTTAATATCCTTGAACCATTGTAAAATGGTTTTCATTGACAATGGTAAATGTTATTTCAACGACCAGCTTAACGAAACGCTTCAAGAAAAAAGTGACTCATAGTGTTATACTTTGTACAAGTCATGGAGGGTGGTGCATTGCTTCATGTCCTAATGTTACTCCCACCAGAGTGATATTCTACCAAGTAAATCAGTATTGTGCAGGATATGTGGATTTAAACCACGCTGCAGATTTTCCAACTCCAAGCTGTTTAAACTTGAATGCTTATTGGATGTAGCATATCAGGTAATGTGTATTTGTGTAATGAGGAAGGTGTAGCCTTAGGACATTGCTACCCTTTATGAAGGTGTGCCGATTCATTAGACAGTCTTTCAGAGGGATGCACATTGAATTGGTTAGGCATTAGGGCATGATCATAGAACCATTAAAGGTTGGTTGCAAATAGTGCTGAGAAAAAAAGATGTACATTAACTGTCATAAATTTGAGAACAATCAAACATGAAGATACCAGGAACCCTTTATCCTCCAGTGCTTGTAATCAAAGGAAAAAGGGAAAAATAGGAGGATAAGGTCAGCTCACCAGTCTCTGCAGCAGTCCACAATCTTCACACGCACGGAGCCACCTTGATCAGAGGCGTTGGCTGAATCAAAAACATGAGGAAAGAATCTCCAGCGCGCAAATAAATAAAAAATCAATATTTATTAAGGAATATTAAAATCCATCTTGGGTAGAAAAAAAAGAAAAAATTGCAGGTGGGGTCCTTGGTTGTCTGAAACCGACGTGTTTCATGAATAAGACCTGCTAGGTCGAAACAGTGTCGGTTTCAGACCACCAAGGACCCCACCTGCAATTTTGTCTGTTTTTTTCTACCCAAGATGGATTTTAATATTCTCTAATAAATATTGATTTTTTATTTTTTTCCGCGCTGGAGATTCTTTCCTCATATCCTCCAGTGCTGTCATATTCCAGAACTGCAACCTTTGTGGAGTGCCCAGAAGTACAAGGCATTCATTGCTGAGAGACATGGCCAAGATAAGGAAGGGTGAAACCAGATCACCACTGATCAAGATACATAAGCTGAGACATCAAGACTAAGCAAGAATATTGAAGACAGATTTTTCTAAGTTTAAGACTAGAAGGAGAGTGACTCTTGACAACCAATGCAGGCCTGTGCTGGATCATAATGGGCACAGACCTCACTTCTCCTCCAATTCCATAAGGCGGAGGTGGGGTACTGCTAAGGGCTGGTATTATTAAAGATGAGCCAGTTGGACCTTTTCAGGATAACAACTCAAAATCAACCCCGCTAACCTATTGCTAGTTTATAGGACACACTTTCAACAAGCAGTGGTACAGGAAAAAGTCTGCATCCTTCAAGAAAACCATGATTTTTATGTAGGACAATGCTCCATCACATGGATCGAAGTACTCCACTGCTTGAATAGCCAGGAAAGACCTTAAAGATGAAAGAATAATGACATGGCCCCGTCCTCTCTTGACCTAAACTCTATTGAAAACTTGTGGACCCTTCTTAAATAGAAGATTTATAGCAAAGGAAAACAATACACCTCTCTGAACAACAAGATTTTAGGATGTATAAAAAAAGAGATAAAATCCTGTGATCCAAACGTATTATTACCCTTTTTAAATCACTGGTGAGGCCAAATCTAGAATATGGGATCCAGTTTTGGGATTCAGTTCAAAGGCGTGCAACTAGATTATTACAAGGGATGGAAGGCCTCTCATACGAGGAGAGGTTGGAAAAGTTGGGCTTGTTTAGCTTAGAAAAAAGACGCCTCAGAGGGGATCTCATTTACATGTATAAATATCTGTGTGGTCAGTACAAAGGGCTGGCACACAACTTATTAATCCAAAGACCATACTAAGGACCAGGAGACACTCATTACTGGTGTCTATTATTATTATTATTATTATCTATTAAACTGGTGTTTATTATTCTCACTTTAACAGATGAAAATAAATGATTGAGATTGGAAAATTTACAATAATTCAGCACACATAGATATTCTCCTAAGAGTATGTGCAGACGATCAGAAATGGTTCAGTTTCTGCTCAGGATTTGATGCAGATGAAATCTGCACCAAATCTGAATCTGAGGTCACTGACAAGTCACCTGCTTTTTTGATGCGTTTTTTACACATGCGTTTTTATGCGTTTTTTCACTGCATGCATTTTTTGTCACTTGAAATAAAACTAATTGAAAGTTGGCTTCTGGGAAGGAAAAAAAGTGATTTCCTGTTTGCAGATATATTGGGGTATGTTCCCAAGGTCAGTAAACGCTGCGGGTTGGATGCTGCGCACATCTGCAATGTCCAACCTGCAGCATCCAGCTGTTACAGCATAGTGGAAGGGATTTCAAGAAATCCCATGCCCACTATGTGAGCACTGATGCCCACGGCTTCGCTGCAGAGACACAGCATGTCAATTTATGTAGCTGCGTAAATTACTCATTCACTATCATTAGATGCAGTAAAACCACATTATCTTCACAGTCACATGCGTATTAAGTGCGGGAATGCAGCTTACTACGCATGTGTACTAATTTAAATAATAGTGAATCTTGTGCCATAGCCGGAAGTACATGACTTAGGAAGTGGAGGAAAGCAGAGAGAGGTCCCCTCCTTTTTCATAAATAGTAACATAGTAACATAGTTATTAAGGTTGAAGGAAGACTTTAAGTCCATCTAGTTCAACCCATATCCTATCCTAACCTGCCCTAACATGTTGATCCAGAGGAAGGCAAAAAAAACCCAAGTGGCAAACAGTAAGCTTCACATTGGGGAAAAAAAATTCCTTCCCGACTCCACATACGGCAATCAGACTAGCTCCCTGGATCAACGCAGTATCTAGGAAACTAGTGATTATAGCCTGTAATATTATACTTTTCAAGAAAGGCATCCAGTCCCTTCTTAAATTTTAGTAAGGAATCACTCATTACAACATTATACAGCAGAGAGTTCCATAGTCTCACTGCTCTTACAGTAAAGAATCTGCGTCTGTGATTATGGCTAAACCTTCTTTCCTCCAGACGTAGAGGATGCCCCCTTGTTCCCGTCACAGGTCTAAGAGTAAAAAGATCATTAGAAAGGTCTTTGTACTGTCCCCTCATATATTTATACATTGTAATAAGATCACCCCTAAGCCTTCATTTTTCCAAACTAAATAACCCCAAGTGTAATAACCTGTCCTGGTATTGCAGACCCCCCAGTTCTCTAATAACCTTGGTCGCTCTTCTCTGCACCCGCTCCAGTTCAGCTATGTTTTTCTTATACACCGGAGACCAGAACTGTACACAGTATTCTAAGTGTGGTCGCACCAGTGACTTGTATAGAGGTAAAATTATGTTCTCCTCATGAGCATCTATGCCTCTTTTAATTTATCCCATTATTTTATTTGCCTTGGCAGAAACTGCCTGACACTGATCACTAAATGTAAGTTTGTCGTCCACCCATACAACCCAGGTCCTTTTCAGTGACAGTTTTGCCCAGTGTTTTACAATTAAGCACATAATTATACATCTTATTTGTTCTACCCAAGTGCATGACCTTACATTTATCCCCATTAAAGCTCATTTGCCATTTATCAACCCAAGCTTCTAGTTTACATAAATCCTCCTGTAATATAAAATTGTCTTCCTCTGTATTGATTACCCTGCAGAGTTTAGCGTCATCTGCAAATATTCAAATACTACTCTGTATGCCCCTACAAGGTCATTAATAAATATGTTAAAGAGAAGGGGCCCCAATACTGTCCCCTGTGGTACCCCACTGCTAACCGTGACCCAGTCCGAGTGTGCTCCTTTAATAACCACCCTTTGTTTCCTATCCATGAGCCAGTTCTTAACCCACTTACACGTATTTTCCCCTATCCCCATTGTTCTCATTTTATGTATTAACCTTTTGTGTGGCACCATATCAAAAGCTTTTGAGAAGTCCATGAACACCGCGTCCACTGCGTTCCCTTCGTCCTGTCCGGAACTTATCTCTTCAGATTAGTCTGACAAGAACGGTCCCTCGTAAACCCATGTTGATATTGTGTCATGAGGTTATTCAGCCTCAGATACTCCAATATAGTATCCCTTAAAAAACCCTCCAGAATTTTACCCACAGTAGAGGTTAAGCTTACTGGCCTATAATTTCCAGGTTCAGTTTTTGCCCCCTTTTTGAATATTGGCACCACATTTGCTATATGCCAGTCCTGTGCTACAGACCCCGTTATTATGGAATCTTTAAAGATTAAAAATAATGGTCTATCTATGACTGTACTTAATTCCTGCAGTATGTGTATCCCATCCAGGCCAGGGAATTTGTCAATTTTAGTGATTTTTAGACGCCGCCGTACTTCCTGCTGGGTTAAGCAGGTGACAAAATAAATAATAATGTAAAAAAAAAATAATGTAAAAAAAATGGCGTGGGGTCCCCCTATATTTGTTAACCAGCCAGATTAAAGTAGAGTCACTACTGGGGCTGGTATTTCAGGCTGGTAAGGATCCAATATCAGTGAACCTTACCAGACTGATAATACCAGGCTGCAGCAGTCTGCTTGCCTTGGATGGCTAGCAAAAATAGTGGGATCCCCTCCAAAAAAAAATAGCGTGGGTTCCCCCTATTTTTGTTAACCAGCCAAGGAAAAAGCAGACAGCTGCGGCCTGGTATTCTCAGTCTGGCAAGGCCCATCGATTTGGGCCCACACCAGCCTAAAAATAGCAGCCTGCAGCTGCCCCACAATTGGCGCATCCAAAGATGTCCCAATTGTGGCACTTTACGTGGCTCTTCCCACTTGCCCTGTAGCGGTGGCAAGTGGGATAATATTTGTGGGGTTGATGTCACCTTTATATTGTCCGGTGACATCAAGCCCACGGGTTAGTAATGGAGAAACGTCTATAAGACACCTAACCATTACTAATCCTACAGTTGCATGGTAAATAAAGACACAGTCAGAATAAAGTCCTTTGATTGTAATAATGACACAGACTCCTTTAATAGATCTTCATTAAACCATACTTACTGCATCGCCTAATTCGACCGAAGCCCTCATTCTCCTGTAAGAGAAATAAAATAAAAAAGCAACAGTATACCATACCTGTCCTCCGAGAAGATATACATACTGTACCACAACGAGTCCAGCTCTGCTACATCTGGATGCCTTTAGCTGAACGGTGGCATTATGCCACCACTTAGCCTGACATCCACACACAGTAGAGCTTGAAGATGATGACTACTGATGACCGGAGATAACTCGGTCAACGGTGGTCATGTGCACTCAAGTTCTCGCGGCAAGCTGACCGTGAGAACTTGGCTAGTGACCGGAGATAAACCCGTCCCCGGCGGTCACGTGCATGGCTGTTCTCGCGGTTCCGGTGGCTCAGTTGGATAGCGCTGAAGCCTTGCAGTACTAGAGTCCTGGGTTCGAATCCCACCAAGGACTACATCTGCAAGGAGCTTGTATGTTCTCCCCGTGTTTGCGTGGGTTTCCTCCGGGTACTCCTGTTTCCTCTCACATTCCAAAAACATACCGATAGGGAATCAAGATTGTGAGCCCCATCGGGGACAGCGAAGATAATGTGTGCAAACTGCAAAGCGCTGCGGAATATGTTAGCGCTTTATAAAAATAAAGATTACCGTATATACTCGTGTATAAGCCGACCCGTTTATAAGCCGACCCCCCTAATTTTGCCACAAAAAACTGGGAAAAATTATTGACTCGTGTATAAGCCGGGTGTATAAACTGCCCTCCTGCTCTGTGCTGCCCCCGTCCTGCTCCTTGCTCCCCATCCAGCTCTGTGCTCCCCCATTCTCCTCTGTACTCCCCCCTCCTGCTCTGTCCTCCGCTGTGCTCCCCCATTCCTTCTCTGTCCTCCTGTGCCCCCGTCCTGCTCAGTGCTCCTCTGTGCCCTCCATCCTCCCCTGTCCTGCTCCATGCTTCCCCGTCCTCCTCCACGCTTCCCCGTCCACCGATCTCCCCCCCGTCCTGCTCCATGCTTCCCCCGTCCTCCGTTCTCCCCCGTCCTCCTCCATGCTTCCCCCGTCCTCCTCTATGCTTCCCCCGTCCACCGATCTCCCCCCCGTCCTGCTCCAGCTTCCCCGTCCTCCTCTATGCTTCCCCCATCCACCGATCTCCCCCCCATCCTGCTCCAGCTTCCCCCGTCCTCCTCCATGCTTCCCCCGTCCACCGTTCTCCCCCCCGTCCTGTTCTGTGCTCCTTGTCCTCTCCTCCATCATACTCACCCCTCCCCGTGCCATCGCTGAGCGTCCCTGCAATCCTGCGTTCTCCCCGTCTTCCTGCAGCTCTTCAGCACTGAGCGGTGATGTAATACCGCTCATTAAGTCCATGAATATGGAGGCCACGCCTATGGGAGTGGCATCGCGTCCATATTACATGACCTTAATGAGCGGGTATTACATCACCACTCAGTGCAGAAGAGCTGCAGGAAGGGGAGAACGCAGGATTGCAGGGACGCTCAGCGATGGCACGGGGAGGGGTGAGTATGATCCCAGCCACCGGCTCCTGCCGCGGCATCCCCTCACCCGCTGGTTTCTGCCCTATGACTCGTGTATAAGCCGAGGGGGCATTTTCAGCACGAAAAAAGGTGCTGAAAATCTCGGCTTATACACGAGTATATACGGTAATAAAGATTATTAGCTGAGCTCATCGCAAGTGTAAGCGAACTTCCTACTGAAACAAGGTAAGACATTATTTAAATTAGTTCACATGCGTAGTAAGCTGCTTTCCCGCACTTAATACGCATGTGAATAAGAAGATAATGTGGTTTTACCGCATCTCGTGTTAGTGAATGGGTAATTTATGCAGCGGAGACGAAGAGTTTCCACTACATAAATTGACATGCTGCGGTCTGGAAAGACATGCCGTATGTGCATCTCCGCAGGGCAGTTGGCGGCATCTCAGGACGCAGAGTGGAGATGGGATTTCATGAAATCCCATCCACTGTGCTGTAACATCTGGACGCTGTGGATTTGACGCTGCAGATGTACAACCAGCAGTATTTACTGACCGTGGGAACATACCCTAAGAAAGACAAAACCTCACTTTTACTTTCTTAAATATTCAGGTTTCCAGTTTATTAAGCTTTTGGATTAATCAACAGCACTGTAATTGTTCATTAATAAAATTAATAATCAAAAATATGAATTCCCTAATGACTGTTAATAAAGTGTGTATATCTATATATTATAAATATACACTTATGTATTTATATACTTGTATCCAACAACAAATCCAAAATGCATATCTGTGTGCCTTTAGGGTATAGCCGAATATTCCTTATATTTGTTTTCCATCCATTAGATCATTTGTTATCATGATTACTGTAGTAAAACAAATGAAAGGCTGTGACCACACATAGATTAACAGAAGTAAACATCCATGTATCACTTCCCAGAAGCCCTCGTTTTTCATATGTGATTTTAAGTATATGTTAATATTTATTTACAAACATACTGAGGCCTCCTGTAAAGTGCTCGTCTGGCAGCATACTCCATGTTAGTGCTAGGACTTCATCACATCTGTTTTTATTTTTGTTTTTTTTGCCTTTTTTTTTGAGCATGCAAAATATATCTGGTGAAAATGTTTGATCTAAATGTTAAATCCCCCTGAAGTCTAATAAATCTGGAAGAACATGTAATCAAGTTATCATTGGTTTAATCGCTATAGTCTAAAATTATATTGATAAATCAGAGAAAATTTCATTTTTTGCTTTTGAGATCTTAAATGTGAAATTGTGGTGAAGTGTTCTGGTAGTTTTTGCTTTGGGAATATGTTGTTAAACTTGGGAAGCTAAGCTGACATTGAAAGTTATTGCAGACTGTAAAACAAAAATGTTCTTCAGGCTGGAAATCTTATTAGAAACATTGCAGATTTTTTCTCCATTTAGACGAACTGTTAGCACTTTTATCATGGTTAGAGGTGTAACCCATTACAACTATGCTTTCCTATAACTTTTTCCTATTAACTTTCCAAATGCAATGATTTGGATTGTAAGTAGAACATTTCAAGGAATTTACAAGGTCACGATGATGTGAGAAAGTTATAATCATGGCATGGCAGTAGATCATGCGAAGTAGATGTCTCAGAAATAAAGAAACTAAATAAAAATTAGAGTAACCTGCAAATAACAATCTAATAAACACAAAGATGCAAATTACTTTTCTCAAATAACAGTTGGAAGAAAGCATTAAGTCATTAGGAGCTTCATGGGCAACACTGACTAACCACCCTAGAAAGCCAAGAATTGTGTGCGCAACCGGTAATCAAGGAAAATATAAATATCAAAGCTAATATTCATTTTCAATGGACAAACCTCTGCACTGGTGAGATCACAGAAATATTTAAAGGGAACCTGTCACCTCTTTTTCGACTATCAGCTGCGGCCACCGCCATTAGGGGCTTATCTACAGCATTCTACAATGCTGTAGATAAGCCCCCAATGTAACCTGAAAGAAAAGAAAAACAAGTTCGATTATACTCACCTGGTAGGAGGTCCGGTACGACGGGCGTCGCAGGTCCGGGTGCGTCGCCTCCTATCTTCATGCGATTATGTCCTCTTCCTTGCTCCTGTCACGGCTCCTGCGCTGGCGTACTGATTTGCCCTGTTGAGGGCAGAGTAAAGTACTGCAGTGCGCAACAGGACGTCATCACATGAAGATGGGAGGCGCTGAACCCGGACCTGCGGTACCCATAGGACCCGGATCGCACCGGACCGCCCCGCCCTGGGTGAGTATAATCTAACTTGTTTTTCTTATCTTTCAGGTTACATAGAATGCTGTAGATAAGCCCCTAATAGCGGTGGCCGCAGCTTATATGCGAGAAATGAGCTGACAGGTTCTCTTTAATGTCTCCTGTGCTTAGGTCAATTTCACATGAGTTTCATAAGGAGACATACTATGACCACAAGTGCTGGTCTAACCACTTGTTCATCTGTGCAAACTAACATCATCATAGGCCCTTACTATGCTTTTAGTTTCGGTAACATCTGCAGTTAGAACATGCTTTGCAGTAGTAATACTGTACAGAAAAATGTTCATTGGAATTTGTCTAATGGTTATTCTTTTTCATAGCACCGGTGGATGCAGTCATAAGCAAAATCCTGCAAGGGTCATGCCATCGTAGAGTGACTCCTGGAACACATAGAGGCATTTGCTTTGAATTTATGGCCTGTACAGTCTCCAGATCTTCATAAAATGGGGCATCTCTTGAATGCATACTGTGCATTGTACCAAAATTTCATGTACAACTGCCATTGTGACAGATAAATGTATGGGTCGTATGCCATAATGCATTTGTGACCACTCTGACTGCAAGTAATCATGTTGTGCTACTATGTAGCAAGATCAATTTTTCCCTTCAAACACCCCTACTTTACACATATCTATGACATTGTTGTGTCTGTTAACTTGCATATATAAAATAATTTTTTTTATTTTTTCCATTTTCAATAGAAAATCAATTTTTTCATTGCAGATAAATATACAAGTCCGCAGAAACCAATCAGGTGTTCTCCGAGAAATGAAATAAAATGTATAACAATAAATAATTAACATTTAAATCTTAAACATTTTTCATACTATCTTTATTTAGCTAAAATGTATTCTTAATCTACTGCATTCTGTCAGCATTTCAAAGATGGCAACTGCCATATATCATTGTGCGGCCCAGCCTAGATTTCAGAAGACGGGCAGTAGGGTGGGCAACATGAAGCACATGACAGACGCACTAAAACCTTAAGGCTGACTGAGATATCGAATGTTCATTCTCAGTCAGATAAAGAAAAGTTATCTTCTTGTTCTTTAGTCCCTTCCACTCAATGTCCTGTCACGTTGAGTGAAGAGAGTAGGGTGGATTCATGATGCTGGACGCTGCTCTGACATGACCTCTGTCTCAAGCAGATGTTCTCGCAGCCCGTCCTACTGAGTGTCCTCTGAAATCTAGGATAGATTGCACAATGATGTATGGCAGTTGCCATCTATGAAATCCTGACAGAATGCAGTTGATAAAGCATACCTTTTGGCTAAATAAAAGAACTTCACCAAACATTTGCTTCATAATCGTAAATGGTCCCATGCTTTTTTCATTTCTATAGTACTTAGCAGTCTATGAACAAATTCCAGCGACCTTATTCATAGATCCTGTGATTAAATCTTGATGAATCTGGGTGGGTTTTATGATATTTATGGCTCCTTGTGTATCATATGGAGATGTGAAGATAAAACACATACCTAATAGTTTGTTTAATTCTCCTCTTGGAAGAGCTCTGAACGCTTCATCTGTCGGAGCAAAGACCGTGAAAGTTCCTTCTCTGTTTAGTATCTCGGTAAGTCCAGCAGATTGGATTGCAGCCACTAACATGCTACAAGGATGTGAAAGGAATGTGTTTTGTTAGTGTGACATTTCGAATGAGAAATAGCTTAATTCAAACGTTATTTGTGGTTACTTCACCAAGGTGAGGACACATCTAAGCTTACCATTACTTATACATCCTCTCATCAACTATACATACTGCTGAGAATTCCTCAGGCTCAGCCTTCTCTATGGTCTTCACAAGCTGAACTTACAGCCTCTAAATATGCACCAACTAGTTGTGGCTCATGCGGTTTTTGCTAAATGCCCCCAAAAAGTGAATTATCAGTGTTTGTAAACGTAATAAGTTACACATTATTGGTAACACCATGTACTGTACAGTAAATTACTGCGGATCTGCGGTGTGGTACCTGCACCATAGGTCAATTCCTCAATACCTAAAAATATCCTATGTTATTTAACTATAAGTTCTATAGTGCCTTTTGAACTTTTGTTACTTGTACCTGAATCGATTATCAGCTTTGAGGACGTCCATGACATTTCCTGATGGAGGAGTCAGCAACTTGTCGACAATAAAAAGAGTTCCATATCTTCCTTTCTTATCATGTGCATCAATACAGCTATTTTCAATGCAAAGTGCCTAAAAATAATGATGACATTTTACTTAAAAAATGATATACAAATATTTATATTTTCAGGTAACAAAAAATAATCACAGTCATCGATGGATTCACTTAGTTTTGCCACAATTCTGCCATTATGCATTTTTTTTAGTTTATGGGCATTTATTGTCCTTCCATGAACATACAATTGGTTGTGACGACAATTGTTTTAACACGTCTCATCTCTTCAAGTTGCAGTTCACGTCCTTCCATCTTGGAGAAACTCAGGAAAGATGCACCTTCCCAGAAGTAATGTAACTTGTATTCTTAATCTCTAAAAACAGGTCTGTTTTATCTACATTAAATATCTAGCATTATATGGACTGTTAAAAAATCTGGGTCAACAGAATTATCTAGGACATACACATTGTAAACCATCATATTACGGGTCTGGAGTCTCTGTATCCTGATAATCAGCAAAATGTATTAGGTGTGTGACTCCACTGCTCATGTATATGTAGCTCAGTCACATGAAACTGAATATAACAGAGCTGCAGCGCCACTTACACTCGTACGTATATTACAGTGTGAGGAATGGATGGCTGAGGCCAGTTATTACGTTTCCCTGTGGTAGGATATGAGATATTGGGGACCTGTGTTAAAGACAGGCCATTAATGAGTAAGCCTTTGAGAACTCATTTTATTGTTTAATTAGTAGTGTAATTTGGTGTTGGAGATTGAATTATGTCCAAGAATAAAAAATAGTAGACACTTGTGAGGACAATTCATTAAAGGGGTTTTCCCACTAGCAAAAGTTGATTTTAACCCCTTTACCCCCGAGGGTGGTTTGCACGTTAATGACCGGGCCAATTTTGACAATTCTGACCACTGTACCTTTATGAGGCTATAACTCTGGAACGCTTCAACGGATCTTGGCAATTCTGAGAATGTTTTCTCGTAACATATTGTACTTCATGACAGTGGTAAAATTTCTTTGATATAACTTGCGTTTATTGATGAAAAAAACAGACATATGGCGAAAATTTGAAAATTTGAAATTTTCAAACTTTGAATTTTTATGCCCTTTATAACAGTGAAATATGTCACACAAAATAGTTACTAAATAACATTTTCACATGTCTACTTTACATCAGCACAATTTTGGAAACAAATTTTTTTTTTGTTAGGAAGTTATAGGGGTTAAAATTTGACCAGCGATTTCTCATTTTTACAACAAAATTTACAAAGCCATTTTTTTTAGGTACCACCTCACATTTGAAGTGACTTTGAGGGGTCTATATGGCAGAAAATACCCAAAAGTGACACCATTCTAAAAACTGCATCCTTAAGGTACTCAAAACCGCATTCAAGAAGTTAATTAACCCTTCAGGTGCTTCACAGGAGCTGAAGCAACATGGAAAGAAAAAATGAACATTTTACTTTTTAGTCAGAAAAATTAGATTTTACAAACTTTTTTTTTTTTCACAAGGGAAAAAGGAGAAAATGGACAGATAAAGTTGTTTGCAATTTCTCCTGAGTACGCCGATACCCCATATGTGAGGGAAAACCACTGATTAGGCGCACGGCAGGGCTCGGAAGGGAAGGAGCGCCGTTTGACTTTTCCAAACCAAAATTGGCTGGAATTGAGATTGGACGCCATGTTGCATTTGGAGAGCCCCTGATGTACCTAAACAGTGGAAATCCTCCACAAGTGACACCATTTTGGAAAATAGACCCCCTAAGGAGCTTATCTAGATGTGTAGTGAGCACTTTGAACCCCAAGTGCTTCACGCAAGTTTATAATGTTAGAGCCGTGAAAAAAAATCATATTTTCTCCACAAACATGATGTTTTAGTCCCCATTTTTTATTTTCCTAAGGGTAAAAAGAGAAATTGAACCACAAAAGTTGCTGCCCAGCTTGTCCTGAGTACGCTGATACCCATATTTGGGGGGAAAACCACTGTCTGGGTGCACGGCAGAACTCAGATGGGAAGGAGCGCCGTTTGACTTTTTCAAATCAAAATTGGCTGGAATTGAGAATGGACGCCATGTCGCGTTTGGAGAGCCCTTGATGTTCCTGAACAGTGGAAACCCCCCACAAGTGACACCATTTTGGAAACTAGACCCCCCAAGGAACTTATCTAGATGAGTGCTTAGAACTTTGAACCCCCAAGTGCTTCACACAAGTTTATAATGTAGAGCCATGAAAAAAAAATCACATTTTTTCCACAAACATGATGTTTTAGTCCCCAATTTTTTATTTTCCCAAGGGTAAGAGGAGAAATTGGACCATAAAAGTTGTTGCCCAGTTTGTCCTGAGTACGCTGATACCCCATATGTGGGGAGGAACTACTGTTTGGGCGCATGGCAGAGTTTGGAAGGTGAAGAGCACTGTTTGAGTTTTTCAAACCAAAATTGGCTGTAATTGAGATCGGACGCCATGTGGCATTTGGAGAGCCGCTAATGTGCCTAAACAGTGGAAATCCCCCACATGTGACCCCATTTTGGAAACTAGACCCCCTAAGGAACTTATCTAGATGTGTGGTGAGCACTTTAAACCCCAAGTGCCTCACACAAGTTTATAATGTAGAGCCGTGAAAACAATCATATTTTTTCCACAAACATGATGTTTTACTCCCCAATTTTTTATTTTCCCAAGGGTAAGAGGAGAAATTGGACCACAAAAGTCGTTGTCCAATTTGTCCTGAGTATGCTGATACCCCATATGTTGGGGGGACCACTGTTTGGGTGCACGGCAGAGCTCGGAAGGCGAAAAGCGCTGTTTGATTTTTTCAAACCAAAATTGGCTGGAATTGAGACCTGACGCCATGTCGCGTTTGGAGAGCCCATAATGTGCCTAAACAGTGGAAACCCCCTACATGTGACCCCATTTTGGAAATTAGACCCCTAAGGAACTTGTCTAGGTGTGTGGTGAGCACTTTGAACCCCCAAGTGTTTCACTAAAGTTTATAATGCCCTGGAGTGAAAAAAAAAATAAAACATTTTTTTCCACAAAACTGAATTTTTCAGTCTCCAAGTTTTTATTTTCCCAAAGGTAACAGGAGAAATTGGACCCCAAAAGTTGTTGTCCAATTTGTCCTGAGTACGCTGATACCCCATATGTTGGGGGAACCACTGTTTGGGCGCATGGCAGGGCTCGGAAGGGAACTAGTGACGTTATGTAATGCAGACTTTGATGGAATGGTCTGCGGGCATCATGTTCCCTTTGCAGAGCCCCTGATGTGCCTAAACAGTGGAAACTACCCACAAGTGACCCCATTTTGGAAACTAGACCCCCTAAGGAACTTATCTAGGTGTGTGGTGAGCACTTTGACCCCCAAGTGTTTCAATAACATTCATAATGCACTGGTGTGAAAAAAAAATATTTTCTTTTCCACAAAAGTGAATTTTTAGTCCCCAATTTTTTATTTTCCCAAGGGTAATAGATGAAATTGGACCCCAAAAGTTGTCCAATTTGTTCTGAGTACACTGATACTCCATATGTTGAGGGGAACCACTGTTTCGGCACACGGCAGGGCTCGGAAGGGAAGTTGTGACGTTATGGAATGCACACTTTGATGGAGTGGTCTGCGGGGTCATGTTCCATTTGCAGAGCCCCTGATGTGCCTAAACAGTGGAACCTACCACAAGTGACCCCATTTTGGAAACTAGACCCCCTAAGGAACTTATCTAGTTGTGTGGTGAGCATTGTGAATCCCCAAGTGTTTCACTAAAGTTTATAATGCGCTGGCGTGAAAAAAAATACACTTTTTGTTTCTACAAAAGTGAATTTTTAGTCCCCAATTTTTTATTTTCCCAAGGGTAACAGGAGAAATTGGACCCCAAAAGTTGTTGAACAATTTGCCCTGAGTACGCTGATACTCCATAAGTTGGGGGGAACCATTGTTTGGGCACACAGCAGGGCTCGGAAGGGAAGTAGTGACGTTATGGAATGCAGACTTTGATGGAATGGTCTGCGGGCGTCATGTTCCCTGGTGTGCCTAAACAGTGGAAACCCCCCACAAGTGACCCAATTTTGGAAACTAGACACTCTAAGGAACTTATCTAGTTGTGTGGTGAGCATTTTGAATCCCCAAATGTTTCAGTAAAGTTTATAATGCACTGGCGTGAAAAAAAAATATTTTTTTTTCCACAAAAGTGAATTTTTAGTCCCCAATTTTTTTTTTTTCCCAAGGGTAGCAGGAGAAATTGGACCCCAAAAGTTGTTGTACAATTTGCCCTGAGTACACTGATACCCCATAAGTTGGGGGGAACCACGGTTTGGGCGCACGGCAGGGCTTGGAAGGGAAGTAGTGACGTTATGGAATGCAGACTTTGATGGAATGGTCTGCGGGCGTCATGTTCCAGTTGCAGAACCTCTGGTGTGCCTAAACAGTGGAAACTCCCCACAAATGACTTCATTTTGGAAACTAGACCCCCTAAGGAACTTATCTAGGTGTGTGGTGAGCACTTTGAACCCCCAACTGTTTCACTGAAGTTTATAATGCACTGGCGTGAAAAAAAATATTTTTTTTCCACAAAAGTGAATTTTTAGTCCCCAATTTTTTATTTTCCCAAGGGTAATAGGAAAAATTGGACCCCAAAAGTTGTTGTCCAATTTGTCCTGAGTACGCTGATACCCCATATGTTGGGGGAAATACTGTTTGGGCACACAGCAGGGCTCGGAAGGGAAGTAGTGACGTTTTGGAATGCAGACTTTGATGGAATGGTCAGCTGGCATCATGTTCCGTTTGCAGAGCCCCTGATGTGCCTAAACAGTGGAAACCCCCCACAAGTGACCCCATTTTGGAAACTAGATGCCCTAAGGAACTTATCTAGGTGTGCTCCTTCTGGCGTGTCAAACATCAGGGCCTTAACCACTACCTCCTGAAACTGAAGGTACAATGTATCGCTGTGGTGTGCACATCATGACAGCAGGAAGGCGTTGAGCATTGTCATTTGTATGATGTGCACGGACAGCTTTTTGTACCACACCTTGGCCTTTCTCAAAGCGCTGTATGGCTGGAGGAGTCGATCGGAGAGATCAACACCCCCCATGTGTTTGTTGTACCCAAGTGCACAGTCCAGTTTGTGGACCTGTGTAGAGGTACCTCGTACAGTGCCGAGGGCGCTGCCATCACCGTGTATGGTGGTCAAGAGAAGGACATCCCTCTTGTCCTTGTACTTGACCACCAGCAGGTGGTCGATACATTGGGCTCTGCTCTCACCCTTTCTGAGCATCTGCCCAAGTAGCGTCTTCTGGAGGCCTCTCTGATTTTTGCTGACAGTACTGCAGTCTGCGGTACCTCGCACAGAGAGGGATTTGAAGAGTGGGATGCTGGAATAAAAGTTATCGGTGTAAAGGTGATAACCTTTATCCAGCAGTGAGTGCACCAAATCCCACACAATTTTTCCACTCACTCTCAGGATGGGGGGACACTTAGGGGGTTCAATCATGGTGTCCTTTCCTTGGTAAACTCTAAAGCTGTAGATGTACCCTGAGGTACTCTCACACAGCTTATAGAGTTTGATTCCGTACCTGGCCCTCTTGCTGGGCAGGTACTGATGGAATCTGAGCCTACCCTTAAAATGAGCCAAGGACTCATCCACGCAGATGTCCCTTTGGGGCACGTACACGTCAGTAAACTTTTTGCTGAACTGTTCGGTGACCGGCTGAACTTTGAACAGACAGTCAAAGTTGGGGACACTGTGCATTTTCATTGTAATGCAGGAATTTGTGGATGGCCTCAAAATGCGTCCGGGCCATGACCATTCAGAACATTGGAGCGTTGTATAAAATATCAACACTCCAATATTGCCGAATTTCTGGCATCTTCAGGATCCCCATATGGAGGACCAGGCCCCAAAACTGCGTCATTTCAACTGCGTCTACAGGAGACCAGTTAGAAAATGATGACACTGGGTTTTGCGCCAAAAATTGCCGAGCATATAAATTAGTTTGCTCCACCATGAGGTTAATAAAATCCTCAGAGAAAAAGACTTTAAAAAAGTCTATTTCTTTGAGGCCGGTGGTGTCAAATTTGATTCCTGATTCTGCCACAAAATCAGGAACCAGTGGCTCATAATTTTTGGGGGGCGAGGTCCATACGGGGTCCGAAGAGGAGTGCGCTGGTTCATCTTCAGGAGTGGGTGCTGCCTCATCTTCTGTCCTGGGACGTCTGCGTGGCGGTTCCGCAGGACTTGAGGAGGAAGATGAGGAGAAGGAGGAAGAAGAAGAGGATGAAAAATCTGAAAAGTAAAGAAATATGGGATCCTCTCCCTCACTATCAGTGTCGGAGGCAAGGAAAGCGTATGCCTCCTCCACTGACAAGCGCTGTTGGGATGAACGTGATAGGCGGGACATTTTTTTGTGAATGTGGTGCTTTGTGTGTACTTTATTTATAACTATGTGTACGTGGAGGGGTGGGTGCTTGGTGCAAACTATTCTGAAAAGAAAAAGCTAAAAGAAAAAAAAGCAAATAGGGAAAAAAAATGCCTGTGAAAAAGTCTAAAACAGCAGGCAAGAGCTCTGATAAGTGAACGGTGTCATTTATCAAAGTTCCGCGGCTGATGGATGTGTGCACAGAGGTGGTGGAAAGGGTCGTGAAAAAAAAAAACGGCAGGCACGAGCTCTGATAAGTGAACGTTGTCACTTATCAAAGTTCCGCGGCTGCTGGATGTGCACAAAGAGTTGGTGGAAAGGGGCATGGAAAAAAAAAACAGCAGGCACGAGCTCTGATAAGTGAACGGTGTCACTTATCAAAGTTCCGCGGCTGCTGGCTGTATGCATGGAGGTGGTGGAAAGGGGCATGAAAAAAATCGGCAGGCACGAGCTCTGATTAGTGAACGGTGTCACTTATCAAAGTTCTGTGGCTGCTGGAAATGCGCACGGAGGGGGGTGCAAAAGAGAAGCGAGCACGAGTATTGATCGGTGAACTGCGTCACCAATCAACGCTCAGCGGCTGCTAAATGTGCGCAAAGGCGGCGCAAAGGGGGTTAAATGAGGGGGAAAGGGAAGGGGGAGCGGGGATGGGGGATTGGGGTGGATGAAGAGAGATCGGGCAGGGATCAGGGATTAACACTTACATTTGTAGTCTCTCTTCTTTCTTCTGTCTTCTTTGTTCTTTCTTCAGCAGATATTGTGGTGTCACAGGCTACTGTGGCACCATAAGGCCCAGCACAGGAGGAGATCTGGCAGTATGACCGCTCTGCAGGAATACTCAGCAAGTGTGAGGACCCCTGCAGAGCAGTCACACACGGTCAGAGACAGGTGCCAGACAGGTCACAGAGCGGTCATACCGCTGCTGTGACCTGTCATTGGTGGGATTGATGATCACATTAATCCCACCAATCAGAGGTGGCCCTTGTGATGCCGGTGTTAGCTCCGATTCCTAGGCAGGTCACGGCAGGTCACCAAGCAGGTCACAGCGCAGTCAGACCGCGGCTGTGCCCTGTGATTGGCGCGATAACAATGACATTGATCGCGCCAATCAGCAGCTGCAGGCCCTTCTGGGCCTGTCCTAGGCTCCGGCCTAAAATTGGTGCTATTACTGCACCGATCCAGGCAGGTACCAGCAGGGCACAGCGCGGTAATACCGTGGATGTGCCCTGCGATAGGCGCAATAGATTTGATCGTTGATCACACCAATCTGGGGGGGTTTCGGCGATGCCAGGCGTTGCCAAGCACCGGCCTACGATCGAGTACATCGGTACTCGATCCTAGCCTGTGATCTCACTGTTTCAGCCAATCTGATTGGCTTAAACAATGAGAAAGGCTGTGATTGGCTGTTCAGAATTGAACAGCCAATCACAGCGATCTGGAGGCTGGGTGGGCGAAGACAGGCCCTGGGATGCTGACACCATCTTCCTCTAGGTAAGATGGCATCGGAATTTTAATGCGATCACCGCGACTTAAGTCGCAATGTCGCATTAAAGGGCATGGACGGGATAATACGTCCGATGTCAGAAAGGGGTTAATCAATAAATCTTGTAATAATATTAATTTCCACAATTGGGATGTGTTTAAATAAAATATTCCTGCGCTGAGATAATCTTATAAATGTGCCCCTGCTGTGTACCGAGTAATGGCTGTGTCTGATTGTGCAGGAACATGGTTAGATAATACCACATCTCCTGAGCAGGGGAGAAAGCCAAAGAGTGTACAGACATTACAGCAGGGGATCACAGCCGATTCTTGTTGCGATGTAGTAAAACATTTCACTGCCTGTTTTTATACAGTGTTTTACTTCAAAGAAAAATCAGCTGTGATCCCATTCTGTAATGTCTGTATAGTCTTTTCTTTCCTCCCCTGCCCAGGAGCTGTGATATGATCAAATCATGTCACTGTATGGTCAGACACAGTCATTACACAGAGAGGGACAGAGGGCGCACTACCGTGTATAGTAGAGAAAAACACAAATATAATGATGAGGTGCAACACATGGTATGGAGAACCACCAAGAACTGGGGAGAAGAAAGATCAACCAAAAAATGGTGTGCACATCCACATAATAAAAAATATATAAATCTTTATTTAGACACCTGAGACACAGCAAACATTAAAACCACTTAAAAAACATGTGTGAGAACATGGTGAATAAACCACACCCCTGAAGGTAGAATTGTATGGGACGTGATAAACAATGAACCAAATGGACCAAGCAATGAAAGGCATATATGCTATAAATACGCCGCAAGGTATTCACAGTATGATATGCAAAACAGAACATGCACATTCATAAATGAGGCATGATGAAGATTAGAATGCATGTAAGCAACATGTATAATTACCGTATATACTCCTGTATAAGCCGACCCGTGTATCAGCCGACCCCCCTAATTTTGCCACAAAAAACTGGGAAAACTTATTGACTCGCGTATAAGCCTAGGGTGAAAAATGATTATGCCCCCATATGATGCTCCACAGATTATGCCCCATATGCTGCACAGATTATGCCCAATATGCTCCACAGATTATGCCCCCATATGCTTCAGATTATGCCCCCATATATTCCACAGATTATGCCCCCGTATGATCCACAGATTATGCCCCCGTATGCTCCAGATTATGCCCCCATATGTTCCACAGATTATGCCCACATATGCTCCCGATTATGCCCCATATGTTCCATAGATTATGCCCCCATATGCTCCATATTATGCCCACATATGTTCCACATCTTATGCCCCCATATCCTCCAGATTATGCCCCCATATGTTCCACAGTTTATGCCCCCATATGCTCCAGATTATGCCCCCATATGCTCCAGATTATGCCCCATATGTTCCACAGTTTATGCCCCATATGCTCCATACTATGCCCTCATATGCTCCAGATTATGCCCCCATATGCTGCACAATTATGCCCCATAGTATAAGCCTCATATGCTGCTGCTGCAAAAAAAATGACATACTCACCTCTCATCGCTGGGGGACAGGTGCCGGTGTCACCGCTTGCTCAGGACCCCGGCACCTGAGATATTTACCTGTCCTCTCTGTACCGCTGCGCTGCTCGCTCGGTCTGACTCCTCTGGCTGTGAATGATCTGGCAGGGGGCAGGGCGCGCACTAACAACATCATCGCGCCCTCTGCCTGAACATTCACAGCCAGGAGTCGGACCGAGGGAGTAGCGGTGGCATGGGGACAGGTAAATATCGCTATACTCAACCCTCTGCCGTGCGTCCCTGCAGCCTCTCCTCTTCTCCCGGCGCTCTCCTCAGTGCTTCAGTCCTGCAGCGGTCACGTGGTACCGCTCATTAAAGTCATGAATATGTGTATATTCATGACTTTAATGAGCGGTGCCATGTGACTGCTGCAGGAAGGAGCCGGAGATCGTGGGAGAAGCAGGGGGGCTGCAGAGACCGCGCCGGCGGAGGGGTGAGTATGATCCGACACCCCCGCTCCCCTTCCCCCGCCGACACCCGTATATGAGCCGCGTATAAGCCGAGAGGGGGACTTTCAGCCCTAAAAAATGGGCTGAAAATCTCAGCTTATACATGGGTATATACGGTAATAGATTGAGACATCACGCTCCCAAAAATGTTATACCCAAAGCTGCAACACATCCTCTAGGCATATATAAGAAATAAAGTGTAATCAATGAAATTGTACCCAGACCAAAAGGCGTGTGTATATCTCCAGGTATGAAAAGCCTGGTTAGATGTAGACAGTGGGAAATCCCAAAACTGTATGATGTATACAACCTATGGTTCAAGAAAGGCTCATGTGGAAAGCCGAAGTAAGTATGAAGTCCCAGTAAGAAAGGGGTGTGGGGAAAGCTTACTGGGACTTTATACTTACTTCGGCTTTCCACATGAGCCTCTTTTGAACTGACCAGGCGGTTATTTTTACTATGGCTAGATTTCTTGTATATGTTTTATGTGATGTGTGTATACCTGTCTTCCCCAGTGCCACCATATAACCAATTATATGTTCAATAAAGGTTCTTTATTTCTTGATATCTACGTGAATATTTACGACTATACAGCTAGGGATTTTTCTGAGGGTTACTGTATTTCTTCCAATTGGTCCCAACATATGTGTGTCTGGCAGATATATGTGTATGTAATGATTGATGTAGTATCTGATTTACCTATCCGGATTATCACATGTATTACCTGCCTAGTTCAAGATTTGCTGTTTACCATATAGAACAAAGTGGCCCCTTTGTGAAAAAATAAACATAGTCACAGACAAGTGTTGCCATATCTGTTACAGAAAGTTGTCTGAAATCAGCACATTTTATAAACTGAACAGATAGAGCTTCCACGGTAATACAGATAGAAGCAGAAGACTTACATTTCGGTACACAAAGACGCGAAGTTTCTTTCCACCAACCGTCTCTAAAACTTGCCCGTGGTAAAGGTATTTGGAAAACAGTTGTTCTTTCACAATGTGATTCTGAAGCAATTTTTTCATGTCTCTGTCAATGCCAGGAGTTCCTGATGAATTGAAGAAAAATATTAAATGAGAATCAAGCCATTTTAGCAAAGTACTGATTTTAGTTAAAGTCAAGGCTAGATGTTAATAAGAGAAGGTATTAAAAGGATTTTCTGTCAGAAGGAGAGAAGTAACTAGAGATGCAGTTGGCAGGATTTAGGAACTTTATAGCTAGGTTATATTGATGCTGCTTAGTAGACCTATTGTATACCCCATGGTATTATTTGGACCGTTGTTGTGATGGTGAGATCTGAACATTTAAGAACTTGGATTCCTGCTAACAGCTAATATAGACTGGATTCATAAAACAGAAAGAGAAGTTTTACAATTCAATTATTTGGATTCTCTTGCACAGACTTTGGTTAAATACCTAGTCATCTCCAGCTGATGACACCCAAGTGATCAGATGATAACTGGTTGCGTAAACCCCACTGTTATAACAATTGTGGAAACTATGTGTTTGCTCTGCACATGATAGCCACTCGAAAAACATATGTAATTCTTGACTTTCTTCTTGGCTCACCATAGGCCAAGATGTGTGGTGCAAAATTAACACCTCGTTTGGATTTTTTTATTCAGACCAAAAAAGAGGCGAGTCCAAAAACGGGGACATAATATTATAGTGGGAATTGTCCTAGAACAAACTTTATGAGCATTTAGCAGATCTCCTAGTTGATGAATTTATGTAAAAAGTTTTAAATTGTTACAACTAGAGTTGAGCGATACTTTCCGATATCCAAAAGTATCGGAATCGGAATGGTATCGCCGATACCCAAAAAATATCGGCGATACCCGATACCGATACCGGAAATCCAATGTAAGTCTATGGGAACAAAATATCGGAATTAAAAAAACCCCATTCTTGCCTTGTTGGTTAATTGTACATGAAGGAAAACAACAAAGAGTAATGTAGAATGTATTGGGGAAGGTTGAGGAGTAGAGTTGAGAAATACTTTCCGATATCCAAAAGTATCGGAATCGGAATGGTATCGCCGATACCATTAAAATATCGGCGATACCCGATACCGATACCGGAAATCCAATTCAAGTCTATGGGAACAAAATATCGTAACTAAAAAAACCTCTTTCTTTCCTTGTAAACACTAAATATACACACATAGAATACATATATATATATATATATATATATATACGTCATTGTGACATATATATATACATATATTGATAGTTTATACACTTCTACATAGTAAAATAGCCTCTGATTTAATTGCCGGGTAAAGCCGGCTTTTGTGAAAAGACAGAACCCGACATGAAATGACACTTGGTTTACATAGAGTTAACCATGTCTTTTCATGTAGTTTGATATCTGATTTGCACAAACAATTACATGAGTGTAAGTGTGCAAAATTTCACACCTGTAGAGGTTAATTAAAGGTATAAATTCGTTGTAAAAAAAACTGACTTTTTGCTACAAATTTACACCTTTAATTAACCCCTACAGGTGTGAAATTTGCACACTTACACTCATGTAATTGTTTTGTGCAAATCAGATATCAAAACTACATGAAAAGACATGGTTAACTCTATGTAAACCAAGTGTCATTTCATGTCGGGTTCTGCATTTTCACAAAAGCCGGCAATTGAATTAGCGGCTATTATACTATGTAGAAGTGTATGAACTATAAATATATATATATATATGTGTCACAAACTCAATGACATGTATATATATATGAGAGGTGTAAAATTGCTGAAAAAAAATGCGTGGGCTCCCTCCCTATTTTCGCAACCAGACAGACAAAGCCAGTGAGTTGGGGCAGATAATAATAGCCCAGAGAGGGACCATTATTTTGGCCCCCCCCGCTACTAACATCTGCCCCCAGACACCCCAGAAAGGGCAAATCTCTAATTAGATTTGCCCTTTCTGGCACTTTGCCCGTCTATTCCCATTGCCCTATAGCGGTGGCGAATGGGTTAATAAGGGGTTAAAATGACCTTGCAATTGAAAGGTCACTTTAAGCCAGGTTAATAATTGAGAGCTGTCAATTAGACAAACTATCAATTATTAATCCTATTGTATGAAAGAAAAATCAAACACACACACTTTAATAAAAAAGAAGTTTAATGAAATAATCACACAGTTTTTGACCATATTTTATTTACCTGCTAAAACCATTTCCTGTAATAAAAATAAAATAATAAAGCAAAATTATTCTTACCTATCCCATGCACAGTCAGGTCCCACGGTGTAATCCTTCAGAAAGGGTTAATGTTTACTGCAGGGACCGCAGCTAATGCTGCAGCCTCACAGTAAACCCCCAAATGAATGAGCCCTCTCCTGGCTGACAGGAGAGGAAGTGGAAAGCTTAATTGATTGCTTTCCACTTTCACTTTAGGTCAGCCAGGGACACCATCAGTGACGTCAGAGGGAACTGATTAACAAAAATAGGGGTTCCCTTCGAAAAAAAAATGGCGTGGGGTCCCCCCTATTTTTGTTAACCAGCCAGATGAAGCAGACCGCTGAGGCCTGGATTTTCAGGCTGTTAAGGAGCCAAGATCCATGGACCTTGCCAGCCTGATAATACCAGGCCACAGCAGTCTGCATATCTTGGCTGATTAACAAAAATAGGGGATCCCCTCGAAAAAAATTAGCGTGGGGTCCCCCCTATTTTTGTTAACCAGCCAGATGAAGCAGACCGCTGAGGCCTGGTTTTTCAGGCTGGTAAGGATCCAATATCCATGGACCTTGCAAGCCTGATAATACCAGCCACAGCAGTCTGCTTAGCTTGGCTGGTTAACAAAAATAGGGGATCCCCTCGAAAAAAAAAAACGGTGTGGGTATCCCCCCTATTTTTGTTAACCAGCCAAGTAAAATGCAGACTGCTGCGGCCTGGTATTAAAAGACTGTCAAGGCCCATGGATTTTGGCCCTCAACAGCCTGATAATACCAGGCTACAGCAGCCCCACATTTGGCGCATCAAAAGATGTGCCATTTGTGGCACTTTACCCGGCTCTTCCCACTTGCCCTGTAGCGGTGGCAAGCGGGTAATAAGGGGTTAATGTCACCGTTGATTGCACGGTGACAATAAGCCCGGTTAATAATGGAGAGGCGTCAATAAGACACCGATCCATTATTAATCCCAAAGTTTTTAAATGTTTAAAAAAAAGACACAGCAAGAAAAAAGTCTTTAATGAAATAAAAGAGACAACACAGTTTTCATTTCTTTTATTACACTCTCATTCCTGCGACGCCATCGATCTCCTGTAAAAAAAGAAAAAAAACAAACCAACAGTATACCACCTGTCCGACGCAGTCCATAGTAACGAGTGTCCCACGACGATCCAGCTCTGCTACATCGAATGCCAGGCAGAGCCTGACATCCCGGCGCAGCACAGCTGATTACCTGCTTCTCCGGCGGTGACGTCATCGGACTGCTTTACGGCCGCGATTACCCAGCAGTCACTGCAGTTATCGCGAGAAACTGCATGTGACCGCCAGGAGAAGAGGATGGCGGCCATCAAGCAGTCCGGGATGTGACCGCCGGAGATCTTCTGCCGGGTAAGTGCCGCTGACTCCTGACAGACCCGACCGACGGACACTGACAGTGAACAGTGACAAATCCAATTCCGGTATCCGATATGACGAAAATATCGGTACTCGGAATCGGAATTCCGATACAGCCAATATCAGCCGATACCCGATATTTGCAGTATCGGAATGCTCAACCCTATTGAGGAGACATTAAAAGGCATAGATGTTTTAACCCAATCAAATGGAATAGCATAAATTATTTTTTTTTTTAAAGATGTTCGGATTGACGAAGAAATTGACAATGTTGTTAACGTTTTTTCTATTTTGGCAAATATGTATATTTCACAACTTCCATGCTCTTCACCTTTTTAACTTTTGACACACTTTCTCCTTCATAATCTTCAGCAGCATCATCTTTTTCATCAAATTTTTCTTCATCTTCACCTTCTTTATCTTCTTCTTAAACTTCTTGTTATTCATCTTTTTGTTAACATTACTCATTATTCTTCTTATTAAACTATTTTTTCTTATTCATATTGTACTTCATCTTCTTCATCATATTCTTATTTGTGACAGGAGAATCCTGTACTTGTAATCTGTCAAAGTATGAATTTTTCATCCTTCCGTTCTTGCTGTCACAAAAATTTAAATTACAACAGTATTTGTCCGTGTTCAGTTTAGCCTGCAGCAGCAGGCATTTTCCAGGGGCACCACGAGGAGGAACGGACTCACCCCCATACACTGCTTAGTCTTCTTCTGCTTATAATTTAGAGCATATATTTTGCTCTTCATTTTGGTCTTATACTTCATGTTCTTCTGCTTTTTGATCTTCTGCTTATTGTTCTTAAGTCTCTTGTTCTGTATCTTGTAGTTTGTCTTAACCTTCTTAGTCCTGTTTGGTAATCTTTTATTTCTTCTTTGTGATGGTGTTTAGGCTGGTTGGATTGATGCTCGTCGTCCTTGTGGTCGTCATCTTCTTCGGGGTGGTCATCAGGGTCGTCATCTTAATTGTTGGAGATCCAGAGTGATTACCCAAAAAAGCATTGAAAAAATCTTTCAATTTGTAAATGTAGCAGAAGGTACAAGATCAATGCAAGTAACGAGGACCAGCTGACTGTGCTGGAACCCGGGAGGGCAGCAGAAGGAAAAGAGCCAATGGCACAACCGAGGACCAGCTGACGTTACTGGGACACGGTTACTAAGCAGGAGGTACCTGTGCTCCAAAGCACTACCAAGGACCAGCAGACGTTGCTGGAACTCGGATACCGAGATGGAGGCACCTAGGCCAAAGGCACTGCGGAAACCAGCTGACGGTACTGGAACCCGGACGGGTAGCAGAAGGTACAAGAGCCAATGCAAGTAACGAGGACCAGCTGACTGTGCTGGAACCCGGAGGGGCAGCAGAAGGAAAAGAGCCAATGGCACAACCGAGGACCAGCTGACGTTACTGGGACATGGTTACTAAGCAGGAGGTACCTGTACTCCAAAGCACTACCAAGGACCAGCAGATTTGCTGGAACTCGGATACCGAGATGGAGGCACCTAGGCCAAAGGCACTGCGGAGAACCAGCTGACGGTACTGGAACCCGGACGGGTAGCAGAAGGTACAAGAGCCAATGCAAGTAACGAGACCAGCTGACTGTGCTGGAACCCGGAGGGGCAGCAGAAGGAAAAGAGCCAATGGCACAACCGAGGACCAGCTGACGTTACTGGGACACGGTTACTAAGCAGGAGGTACCTGTGCTCCAAAGCACTACCAAGGACCAGCAGACGTTGCGGAACTCGGATACCAAGATGGAGGCACCTAGGCCAAAGGCACTGCGGAGAACCAGCTGACGGTACTGGAACCCGGACGGGTAGCAGAAGGTACAAGAGCCAATGCAAGTAACGAGGACCAGCTGACTGTGCTGGAACCCGGAGGGGCAGCAGAAGGAAAAGAGCCAATGGCACAACCGAGGACCAGCTGACGTTACTGGGACAACGGTTACTAAGCAGGAGGTACCTGTGCTCCAAACACTACCAAGGACCAGCAGACGTTGCTGGAACTCGGATACCGAGAAGGAGGCACCTAGGCCAAAGGCACTGCGGGAGAACCACTGACGGATACTGGAACCCGGACGGTTAGCAGAAGGTACAAGAGCCAATGCAAGTAACGAGGACCAGCTACTGTGCGGAACCCGGAGGGGTAGCAAGGAAAAAGCCAATGGCAACAACCGAGGACCCAGCTGACGTTACTGGGACACGGTATACTAAGCAGGAGGTACCTGTCTCCAAAGCACACCAAGGACCAGCCAGGACGTTGCTGGAACTCGGATAACCGAGATGGAGGCACCTAGGCCAAAGGCACCCGCGGGAGAACCCGCTGACGGTACTGGAACCCGGGCGGGTAGCAGAAGGTACAAGACCAATGCAAAAATAACGAGGACCAGCTGACTGTGCTGGAACCGGAGGAGCAGAAGGAAAAAGGCCAATGGCACAACCGAGGACCACTGACGTTACGGGCACGGTTACTAAGAGGAGGTTTCCTGTGCCCAAAAACACTACCAAACCACGACATGCTGGAACTGGATACCGAATGGAGGCACCGAGGCAAAAGGCCCCTGCGGAGAACCAGCTGACGGTACTGGAACCCGGCCCGTGGGCAGAAGGTTACCCATGGAAATTTAAGTTCAGGCCGCGAGCCGGCCGCAGTTACGAATCCCCAGTACTACGTGGGTGATTGTCCTATTGTCAAAAGGGAAAAACACCCCTTTATTTGCATATCCCGCAGCAAACATAGGATGCACCTTAACCCCAAAAGCACCTGAGTCGGCTAACCCGACCGCAACACGCAGGACAATTTAAAAGGAGGCTAAGTGAGTTTACACTGACAGGAAAAAAAGATGGCGTGCTGTAACCATCTGGGAAGAGGATACCAGGCCAAGACCTTCCGGCCAAAACTGGCGGTTTTTGAAGCCCAGGGATGAAAGACAACAGGGTGAAGGCAGCATAAATTTTGCCGTTCACACAGCAGGGGAACAGCTGACATTACTTGAACCCCGTAACAAGGAGGCAAGTTTCACGTGCAACAGAAATTCCGAGCAACAAGGGGGCGGGTTTTGGAGCCCAGGGATGAGAAGAGAAATGGTGGAGGCGCGGGAAAATTTTTGCCTTTCAACGCAGGGGAACAGCTGACTTACGAACCCCCAGTAACACAGGAGCAAGTTTTCCCACTGTGCTACAGCACTTCCGAGCAACAATGGCGGTTTTGTAGGCCCCAGGAATGAGAAGGAACATGGTGGAGGCAGCAGGACTTTTTGCCGTTCACACGAAGGGGAAAGCGGGACATTATAAAAACCATAACAAGGAGCAAGTTTTGGGAAGTGCTATCAGACTTCCGAGCAACAACTTGCAGGTTGTAGCCCAGGAATGAGGAAGAGAAAATGGTGGAGGCAGCAGGACTTTTTGCCGTTCCACACAGAGGGGAACAGCTGCATTACTGAACCCCATAACACAGACAAGTGTTTGACTGTGCTAACACACTTCCAGCAACAACGGCGGGAGTTGTCCCAGGGTTTAAAGGAAAAAGGTGGAGGCAGCAGGAAACTTTTTGCCTTCACACAGACGGGGAACACTGACATTACTGAACCCCAGTAACACAGGAAATGTTCACTGGTAACGAAATTTCCGAGCAACAACTGGGGGTGTTGTAGCCCAGGGATGAAAGAGAACATGGGGGGCGCAGGATTTTTTTTCGTTCAACGCAGGGGAACAGCTGACATTACTAAACCCCCCGAAACCCAAAGGGAGCAAGTGTTGACGTGCTAAAAAGCTTTCGAGCAACAACGGGCGGTGTTGTAGCCCAGGAATGAAAGGAAAATGGGGAGGCAGCAGGATTTTTTTTCCGTTCACACAGCGGGGGAACAGTGACATTACTGAACCCCAGTAAACGGGAAACAAGTGTTCACTTTGCTAACCCACTTCCGAGCAAAACCTGGCGGTTTTTGTAGCCCAGGTGAAAGAAAACCCTGATGGGGCAGCGGGGCTTTTTGGGCCCGTTCACTCAGCAGGGGAACAGCTGAAATTACTAAAACCCCAGTAACACAGGAGCAAGTGTTCCTTTCTAACAGAAATTTTCCCGAGCAAAAACCTGGGGGTTTGTTGTAGCCCAGAATGAGAAGAAACTGGGGAGGCAGAGGCTTTTTGCCGTTACACGGGAGGGACAGCGACATTACTGAACCCCAGTAACAAAGGAGCAATGGTTCACTGTGTTTAACAGCACTTCTGAGCAACAATGGCGGTGTTTTTGCCCAGGGATGAAAGAGAACATGGTGGAGGCAGCAGGACTTTTTGCCGTCACACAGCAGGGGAACAGTGACATTTGAACCCCTAACACAGGAGCAAGTGTTGACTGTGCTAACAGCACTTCCGAGCAACAATTGCGGTGTTTGGAGCCCAGGGATGAGAAGAGAAAATGGTGGAGGCAGCAGGCTTTTTGCCGTTCCACACAGGGGAACACTGACATTACTGAACCCCGTAACACGGGGCAAGAGTTGACTGGCTAACAGCACTTCCGAGCAAAATGGTGGTGTTTAGCCCGGGGGATGAAAGAGAACATGGTGGAGGCAAACAGGACCTTTTTGCCGTTCACACAGCAGGGAACAGTGAAACTGAAATTACTGAATTCCCCCCAGAAAACCAACCAAAAAAGGAAAAGGGGAAGGTTTGGTTTCCACCCCTGTTTAAAGAATAAAACAAGGCACTTTACAGAGAGCAACAACTGGCGGTGTTGTAGCCCGGGGAATGAGAAGAGAACATGGTGGAGGCAGCAGACTTTTGCCGTTCCACAGCAGGGGAACAGCGACTTACTGAACCCCGGGAACACAGGAGAAAGTGTTCCTGGGCTAACAGCACTTCCGAGCAACAACTGGCGGTGTTGTAGCCCAGGGAAGGAGGATGTTAAAATACTATATCAATATTTTCCTTGTTACGTGTCAATTAAAAAATTCTATACTCCAAACAAAGGGAAATATAAACCTTTTAGTACCATAAAATTTGATGATTTTACTTAAAAAAATAATGTAAATTTAAATAATTTTACAAAAAAAGAAATAATTAACATGTTGAAAGCAATCAAACCCTTTTTAAAAATAGGTTAAATAACTGCTATACGGTTTAAAATAAAAGCATACAATAATATCAGAATCCATTAATGATGGCTAAGTAACAGTATGTAAAAAACCAAATTTTTATTGTGAAAGACAATGAATGGCTGACTTAAAAAAATCAGCTTTTACAAGTATCTTTGACATTCATAAAACTTTACATTTGTTGAATTTTTGCCAAAAATTTTTTTTAAAAATATCTAAATTTCCTAAAGTAAAAATGATAATATGTGCCAATCATTAATTTTAACAAACAAAAAATTTAAAAATTGCTAGGGGCAGAGTGAAACAGATATTTATGCAGACTGTGGACTTGCAACTTTACAAGGAAAAGATAAGGTATATATAATGAGACTGAAGCCCAGATGGTGAATGGCGATGTAATACTTTAACCCAATAAAGTGGGGCTTTTACTACAATCCTTTTTTTATATGTTTATAAAGGGTTGTGCATGTATGGTTGCGCCTTTTTTTGGGGGCGCACGACGGTTCCTGCTTTACGCGTTGGGTATTGGAGCGTCTGTACGTTATGAGCAGATTTTAAATTCACGGGGCGCATCTTTTTTTTATCGAAAAGGGGTCCCCACAAAACAAAGGCTTTTTCTTTCGGGGTTTAAACCCCGAAAAAATTTTAAAACCTTTTATAAAAATACACCATGCCCCCATTACATAAAATTTCAAAAAAAAAAGGTGTGAGGGGTGACACAGCTGTTTTGTTAAGGTACAGTATTATATCGACATTGTTTTGGTGTCGCTTTTTTAAATTGATTAAAAAAATTTCATTCCCCTATTCTATCAGTTGTCTTTTTTTTTAGCACCATTTTCAGGTATAAAATTTTGGGTTTTTTGTGACTATGCACTATTGAATTTACCGGGGTTTAAAGATTTTTGTTAGCGATTATCTTTTTTTTGAAGGCCCTTTTGTAGGGGGTGTTAACTTTCAAAAAAAAAAAAAATTTTTTTTTTTAAAAGAAAAAATATAAGTAATTTGAAGGGGGGCTTTTCCCAAAGCATTGTTTGCACAATATTAAAAAGGGAAATAAAAGCCCTTAATCAACATTGGATTTTTTTATTTACTTGTATGCTTTTTTTTAAAAGGCAAAAACACTAAAGTAAAACCCCCCACTGCAGCAGTTGTCAAAGTTAAAACCCCCATTATGCACTTCCAAAAATTGCAAATTTTTGAGTCAAAAATTTTATTTGGGGTTTGTCAAGCTATGGAGTGAAAAGGGTTTTTCCATCAGTACCCCTTTTAGCAAAAATAGGTTTTTTGTTTGCTTTTTTTTTCGACATGTGCCAAATGTAATAAGGGGGCAAAAATTTTTTTTGTAACAGATTTGTGAAAAAGATAATCATTTTTTTTTTTTTAATTTTTACTTTTCCCCAAATTTTTTTCTTTTTTTTGAAATCGGGGGGGTTTTTGCCTCATATCTATGTGTGCACTAGACACTTTAAAATGTCATGTTTTTTTCACCATCATTAGGTAGCTGGGGAGTAATTTTTGGGGGGCCCCAGGGGGGGAAAAGCGGGGGTTTAAATGAACCCCACAACAATCCCCCGATTGTTTTCATCTGTGCATTAAAAATTCGGGGGAGCAACTGGCGGTGTTGAAGCCCAGGGGAAAAAGGGGGTGTAGGGGAAAAGGGCCCAGTTGAGATGTTTTTAAATTTTTAAGTTGAAAATTTCAGCATTTTAATTTTTAACCAGACACACAGCAGGGGAAGGCCCCGGGGTTACTGAAACCCCAAAAACACATTCCCGCGAAAATTTTTTTTATCTGTGCAAAAAACATTCTGAGCCCCAAAAAGGGTGGGGTTTTTTAAACCCCGGGGGAAGGGGGGGGTAGGAAGGGGCCAGTAAAAAGATGTTTGAGTTGAAAAATTTTAAATTTTTCAGCAGTAAAAATTTTTCCAGGGGACACAGCAGGGGGGGCCCCCAAAAGGGTTACTGAAACCCCCCCAAAACATCCAAAATTGTTTTTCATCTTTTGCATTAACATTCTGAGGAGCAATGGCGGTTTTAAGCCCGGGGCAAGGAGGGGGAGGGCTTAAAAAATTTAGTTATTGCCTTTTTTCTGGCCATTGCAAATGTAGGGGCTTCAAAAAAAGGGGAAAAATGAAAATTTTTTTTAGGGCCCTTTTAAATGATAATTTCAATTTCCAAAGAAAAAAAAAATATTTATACTTAGAGTCCCTGTGGTTATACCGTTTAATGGCTAAAGAAAAAAGGTAACAAATTCCAAAAATTTCGGACACCCAAAAGGCTTTCATCAGGCAAGCTAAAAAAAAAAAAAGAAGAACACAATTTTACACACAAAAGGACACAGGAAAAAGGTTTTAAACAAAAGAGGGAGGGACAAGTGAGGGGGGGGAAGGGCCCCCAAAAAATTTTGAAAAAGGGGGAATTTTCAGCGCCACACAAAAAGAGAAAAAATAATGGGTTTTTCCCCTTTTTGGAAAAAAAAATTTTTTATTTCCCCCATAGCTTGAGGATTTTTGGGAAATTTCTGGTATTTAAAATAAACTTCAAAATTTTGGGGAAAAGATACAAAGGTTTTTTGAATATAAGCCCCAATTTTTAATGTACCTTTTTAACAATTTTTTTTGTTGGGGGAAGGGGAAATGGGGCAAACGGATTTATGTCATTATAACAAAAATTTAAGGGGAACTGCGGTTTTCTGCCCCTTTTTGGGGCATGAAAACAAAAAAACCAGACCCCAATCAGGGGGCAATAAAACTTTCTACCCTTTTCGGAACTTTTCCCCAATTTTTGTCATCCCTCTGTGATAATGACAGTTCTGCTAAACGCACTTACTTGCTTACCTATTTCACTATTCCTGTGCCTGTTTGTATAGAAAATATGTGATGCTTCATTTTTATTTTTAGTCTTTGCCTGATGAAAGAACTGATACCCTCGAAAGCTTTGCAATTTGTTTACCATCTTTTCATTATCCTTTTAAAAGGTAACAACCAAGCGGGACTCTCAAGTCTAAATATTTTTCTATCTACTGGCTAACACGGTACGAAAATACACATTTTCCTAATTCAAAAATAAAAATAAGACATTTGGCAAATAAAACCATATTTTTCACATGCACAAAAATGGAACAACACAAAACCCAAAAAAATTGTTTACAAAAAAATTGTTGTAAATTTAAGAATAAAAGTCCATTTTGTATTAATGAAAAAAAGCTTAAGGAACGCATGTTAAAACCTTAAATAGGGAGACAATGATTTTGTAATAGTCACCTTTCATCATCATCATTGCAATTTTAGATGTGACAGTCACAGACATTTCAAATTATTTAAGTTAAAAAAAATCGTTATTTTGTACAGCATTATGACTGTCCGCAGGGAAATCATAAAAGTGTGACACAATAATTTCGATAAAAAATAACCTTTTAAAAAAAAAAACAAAATGCATTGTCCAAAATTTAAGTGTGTGCCTGAAATGTAGGTGAAACAAAGGACGGATAGCAAAGGTTTTCAAAGCTGTATCAGACAGTGGACACCTAGATGGGTATGGGCAAAGTTAAAATGTCGTCAAAAAGTCTGCGGCTTCAATCTTTCATTTTTTTGCTTGTACAGTTTGAAGAGGGTAAAAGCATGTCGGTTGCGCAAGGCTTTATCCGCCCAACCACTAACCTCCTACTGTCAACGGAGGGGTAGGGAAGGGTGTGTCAATTAGATGACTCTATAAAATGTGACGTTACGCAGCTTATTGCCCCTAGGGACGCCAAAAAATACGACAGCAGTAATCATTTACGGGTCTAATACTCCCCCTTTATGACCAACAAAAAAAAGAACTTTTCCCCCCTTTAACAATCACAAAAATAGCAAAAAAAAGGTTTGACGCTGACTTTATTGAGGTCAGATTACATCGACATTGTCCATGAGTAACTATGCACGGGAAAACCTTAAAACCTTATTAATTAATCTGTTTTTGGTTTGTTTCAACAGCACTTGCAGGTTAACTACCCTTTGTCAGTATGCATTTGCCTTTCTGGGTTTTAATAATTTATTATTCCCAACTTTTTTAAACCCCGGTTTACATGCTGGCCATTTCATATATGGTGTGTGAAGTTACAGTTGGCATCAGTATGTGTATTTTTATAATGTCTATCATAAATAAAACTCGTGATGATGTTGATGAGGATTTTATGATTTCGTACATCCATTGACAGCAATTTACTTACAGGTAACAGATAAAAGTTCCTTAAAAAGCATATAATTGATAAGTATGAAATGTACTTTTATGCTTTAATTTCAAAAAGTGAACACTATGTTTTTAGTTTTTGTTACCATTTCTAATAGACATGTGCAGATATGCGCTGTGATGACAAATTATTATTTGTCCATATTTGTCATAAAAATTTATCATTTTTAGGCCTGGAAACTTCACAATTTCATGTTTTAAGCATAACAATCAGGGTGACGGCTCTTCCCTATTTGGAGCATGTTCGACATGGGTTTTTTTTTGTGCATATGTAGGGAACAGGAGACTTCTTGCCGGACACACAGCAGGGGAACAGCTGGCGTTACTGACCCCACTAACACTATAGCTTGTGTATTGTTCTATGGACCACGACACTTCTGAGCAGCAACTGCAGTGTTGTAGCCCAGGGAGTAGAGTTCAGGTGGTAGAAAGATGAACATAAAGGAGACATGGGATAAACGTTGCGAACCAGTTATTTAATCTGAAAACGGACAGACAAATTTGGCGAGATCCATGCCTTGTTCATTTTCAGAAAAGTAAGTCGGTCTACATTATCGGAGGATAGTCGCATGCGAACGGTTCTGTTAGTACACCACCGCAGCACTAAAGGAGCGCTCCGATAATACACTGGCAGCAGGGCAAGCAGCACCTCCAATGCAATATGGCTAAGCTCTGGCCATGTATCCAGCTTAGAGACCCAAAAACTTGAATGGGGAAGAAAGCCATCTGGGAGTACACTGAGAGGGAAAGACATGTAGTCTGTCACCATCTTACGGAAACGTTTGCCTCCTGCTGACTGGAGCCGTCTCGGATGGTGTAGAATTTGTGGCGCTGCCACAAAACTTCGCCACATTTGGAACATACTGGTCTTGCCTTTTGAAGAGGCGCGTGCTTGTGCTCCCTCTTGTTGCAGAGCTGTCTCCACTGCCTCGACGCCACAGAGCTGCTTTGTAAAGCAGTAGCAGCAGCAGCAGTGCTCTCGGCTGGAATGGAGAACATTATGGATTGCACCAGTGTGTCTTGGTACTCCCGCATTTTTACGCTCCCGGTTCAAACGGTGTGATGGGCTTTGTAAGTTGTCCCCGGGTTAGCGAGGGTATAGGAGGGTGTACACCCAAAAATCAGACGTGGTGAGAATGTGGGCGATGCGGTGGTCGTTTCTCAGGCACTGCAGCATTGAAATCAACCATGTGATGCAGACTCCCAACTGGCCAAGAAACGCTGTCCCCTGCAAGAGGCGTCATCTCTGCCTGCTCTGCATCACCCCACCCTCGCTCTACATACTGACTAGAGCGTTGTGTACCTCCCTCTGGAGCGATGTCTTCCTCCTCCATTGACTCCTCCTCATCCTCCCTCACAAAGTGAGCCCTGCCCAGCCCTTTGTGAGGAAACCACGTTGCGCTGACTGTCCAGAAGGTGATCGAATTTGTGACTCCTCATCCTCCACCTCTTCCAAAACCTCATCCCTTAGTGCTTGCAGTGTTTTTTGAAGCAGGCAGATAAGGGGGACAGTCAGGCTGACTAGTGCATCATCTGCACTCGCCATCCGCGTTGACTCATCAAACGCACTCAAAACGTGGCAGATGTCCTCATAGAGGCCCACTCAGTAGTGGTGAAGTGTGAACGGCGCAAATTGCGAGTTGATTGCGCCTGATGCAGCTGATACTCCATTACTGCTGGCTGCTGCTCACACACAACCGCTCCAACATATGTAACGTGGAATTCCACCTGGTGGGTACGTCACATATGATGCGATGTTCAGGAAGGCGAAATCTGCGTTGCAGAGCTGCAATGCGCGATCTGGCCATGCTGGAACGTCGCAAGTGAGCGCACTCTAGGCGGACCTTGTGCAGCAGTGCATCAAGATCCGGATAGTCCCTCAAAAACTCTGCACGACCAAGTTGAGCACATGTGCCAGACATTGGTATGTGAGTGAGGTTGCCAAGGCCCAGAGCTGCCACCAGATTTCGGCCATTGTCACACACAACCAAGCCTGGCTGGAGATTCGCTGGCAAAAACCACACGTCGCTCTCCTGCTTGATGGCATTCCAGAGCTCCTGCGCTGTGTGGCTTCGATTACCCATGGAAATTAATTTCAGGACGGCCTGTTGACGTTTGGCCACGGCTGTGCTCATATTGGTCGCATCAGTAAGCGTTCACGGGTCCATGTGAAGGTAGACCGTGACGGCTCCTGCAGCGATGATTCTGAGGAACTGGAGTAGGAGGAGGAGTCAATGTGGACAGACTTGATTCCTGCAATCCTTGGAGTTGGCAGAACACGTACAGCGCCACTCGCAAGATCTGTACCCGGCTCCACAACATTGACCCAATGGGCAGTGAGGGAAAGGTATCGTCCCGGCCATGGGTACTGGTCCACGCATCGGTGGTCAGGTGGACCTTGCTACTGACGGCGTTTAGTAGCGCATGTTTAATTTTTCCCTCAACATGCTTTTGCAGACCAGGGACGGCTTGCCTGCTGAAATAAAATCGGCTGGGCACATTGTATTGTGGGACTGCCAATGCCATTAAGTTACGGAAACTGTCAGTCTCCACCAGCCTGAATGACAGCATTTCAAGGGACAGGAGTTTTGCAATGCCAGCATTCAGAGCCTGTGCTCGTGGATGGTTTGCCGAGAAATGGCCGTCTTTTATCCCATGCCTGTGCTACCGATGGCTGTTTTGTGGCCTGGGAGTGTGAGGATGACAGGGAACTTGCAGCTGTGGGTGGAATAACACTGGGTCTCTGGACAACAGTGACAGAGGTTCTTCCATGGCGATCCTGTGAGGAAGCCGAACAGCTGTGTGTGAGCTGGAGGAAGAGGCTCCAACATGAGCTGAAGATGTAGGTGCTGCTGTAGGTTGGCCTACATCTCCAGTGTGTCTTTGGAACTCAACCACGTGCTTTGACCGCACATGTTTCTACATATTTGTGGTATTAAGGTTACTGACACTTTTACCTCTTTTTACTTTTTGATTACACAGCTTGCATTTGACATAGCAAATATAATCTGCAAGTGTGTCAAAAAGGACCACGCAGTGCAAGTCCTGGGAGCGCCCGTTTTGGCTGTTGGAAGAGAACTGCTACGAACGGGTGCCAAACTGGAGGCTACAGGCAACCGAGTCTGCAGCCTACCTCTCCCTACTGTTTGGACCGTTGGGGCAATCTCTTCCTCAGAGCTGCTAACCACCACCTTCCTGTCCTCACGCCATGTTTGGGTCTTGGACCTCATCATCTCCACTACCCTCTTCCAACACCTGCTGCTGTTGGGTGGTCTGGCCAGCACCATGCTCAACAGAAACTGGCACCTGAGTCTCATCATCATCAGATGCGTTCTGCGGTGTGCTGACCATTGGCACTGGCTCACCCGCCTCTTCACATTCAGAGAGACACAGCTGTTGCGCATCACTGCATACTGCCTCTTCTTCACATTCCAGAATGCTGCTTGGCTGGGCCCCTGTTTGCAAGCCAACAGATTCTGAGAACAGAAGCAGAGACTCAGCTGGCTCCAGTTCAGAACTCTCTGACTGCCTGGGCATTTGGCAGGCGGTGAAGAGACAGATGGTTGTTCAACAGTGCTGTGGTCCTGAGAGGAGGTGGAAGCAATTGAAGTCGATGCATTGGCTGCCATCCAACCAACAACGGCTTCAATTTGTTCTTCCCGCAGCAGGGGGGTACGCTGAGCTCCTACAAAAGTGCGCATAAAGGAACGCTCACGGGGAAAACTGGTGGATGCTGTGTCACTGGGTGCGGCAGCAGCCACAGAATCCCCACGTCCTCTCCCTGCTGAAACTCCACGGCCACGACCACGTGCCTTACTCCCTGCCTTCTTCATCTTGGTAGATTGATAAAGAAAGTCAGAAAAGTTATAAGGCCTAAGTGTGGTTATTCCTCAGAGACTGCAGTGAACACTGCAGACAACTGTTCAGTAGCTGTGAAAGGCCCCTTTGTGTACTTCTATAGTGTTTGCAACTAATGTATTGTGTACGGATGGAAGCGCGTCACACTAATAGATTAGATTTTTTTCAAATTATAATGGAGCAGCACCAATTAGAGAAAAATGTGAAGGATGAGGCAGTGACACACGCTCAGCAGACTACAACCAGCAGTGGTTGAAGAACTAATTGGAGCGTAATCTGCACTCAAAAAATGAAAAGCTCACAGACTACAGTGAACACTGCAGACAACTGTTCAGTAGCTGTAAAGGCCCCTTTGTGTACTTCTATAGTGTTTGCAACCAATGTATTGTATACGGATGGAAGCGCGTCACACTAATAGATTAGATTTTTTTCAAATTAAATGGAGCAGCAACCAATTAGAGAATAATGTGAAGGATGAGGCAGTGACACACGCTCAGCAGACTACAACCAGCAGTGGTTGAAGAACTAACTGGAGCGTGATCTGCACTCAAAAAATCAAAACCTCACAGACTGCAGTGAACACTGAAACACAACTGTTCACTATCTGTGAAAGGCTCCTTTCTGTACTTCTATAGTGTTTGCAACCAATGTATTGTATACGGATGGAAGCGCGTCACACTAATAGATTAGATTTTTTTCAAATATAATGGAGCAGCACCAATTAGAGAATAATGTGAAGGATGAGCAGTGACACACCTCAGCAGACTACAACCAGCAGTGGTTGAAGAACTAACTGAGCGTGATCTGCACTCAAAAAATCAAAACCTCACAGACTGCAGTGAACACTGAAACACAACTGTTCACTATCTGTGAAAGGCTCCTTTCTGTACTTCTATAGTGTTTGCAACCAATGTATTGTATACGGATGGAAGCGCGTCACACTAATAGATTAGATTTTTTTCAAATATAATGGAGCAGCACCAATTAGAGAAAAATGTGAAGGATGAGGCAGTGACACACGCTCAGCAGACTACAACCAGCAGTGGTTGAAGAACTAACTGGAGCGTGATCTGCACTCAAAAAATCAAAACCTCACAGACTGCAGTGAACACTGAAACACAACTGTTCACTATCTGTGAAAGGCTCCTTTCTGTACTTCTATAGTGTTTGCAACCAATGTATTGTATACGGATGGAAGCGCGTCACACTAATAGATTAGATTTTTTTTCAAATATAATGGAGCAGCACCAATTAGAGAAAAATGTGAAGGATGAGGCAGTGACACACGCTCAGCAGACTACAACCAGCAGTGGTTGAAGAACTAACTGGAGCGTGATCTGCACTCAAAAAATCAAAACCTCACAGACTGCAGTGAACACTGAAACACAACTGTTCACTATCTGTGAAAGGCTCCTTTCTGTACTTCTATAGTGTTTGCAACCAATGTATTGTATACGGATGGAAGCGCGTCACACTAATAGATTAGATTTTTTTCAAATATAATGGAGCAGCACTAGAGTTGAGCGATACTTTCCGATATCCTAAAGTATCGGAATCGGAATGGTATCGCCGATATCACTAAAAAATCGGCGATACCCGATACCGATACCGGAAGTCCCATGTAAGTCTATGGGAACAAAATATCGCAACTAAAAAAACCCCATTCTTTCCTTGTAAACACTAAATATACACACATAGAATACATATATATATATATACATGTCATTGTGACATATATATATACATATATGTATAGTTTATACACTTCTACATAGTAAAATATTCTCTGATTCAATTGCCGGGTAAAGCCGGCTTCAGTGAAAAGACAGAAGCACCCGACATGAAATGACACTTGGTGTACATAGGGTTAACCATGTCTTTTCATGTCCTTTGCTATCTAATTTGCACAAACAATTAAATCAGACTATGTGTGCAAAATTTCACACCTGTAGGGGTTAATTAAAGGTGTAAATTCGTTGTAAAAAAACGGACTTTTTTGCTACGAATTTACACCTTTAATTAACCCCTACAGGTGTGAAATTTTGCACACATAGTCTGATTTAATTGTTTGTGCAAATTAGATAGCAAAGGACATGAAAAGACATGGTTAACCCTATGTACACCAAGTGTCATTTCATGTCGGGTTCTGCATTTTCACAAAAGCCGGCAATTGAATTAGCGGCTATTATACTATGTAGAAGTGTATGAACTACAAATATAAAATATATATATATATGTGTCACAAATTCAATGACATGTATATATATATATATTGAGGTGTAAAATTGCTGAAAAAAAATGCGTGGGCTCCCGCCCTATTTTCGCAACCAGACAGACAAAGCCAGTGAGTGGGGGCAGATAATAATAGCCCAGAGAGGGACCATTATTTTTGGCCCCCCCCGGCTACTTAACATCTGCCCCCAGACACCCCAGAAAGGGCAAATCTCTAATTAGATTTGCCCTTTCTGGCACTTTGCCCGTCTATTCCCATTGCCCTGTAGCGGTGGCGAATGGGTTAATAAGGGGTTAAAATTACCTTGCAATTGAAAGGTCACTTTAAGCCAGGTTAATAATTGAGAGCTGTCAATTAGACAACTATCAATTATTAATCCTATTGTATGAAAGAAAAATCAAACACACACACTTTAATAAAAAAGAAGTTTAATGAAATAATCACACAGTTTTTGACCATATTTTATTTACCTGCTAAAACCATTTCCTGTAATAAAAATAAAATAAAAAAGCAAAATTATTCTTACCTATCCCATGCACAGTCAGGTCCCACGGTGAAATCCTTCAGAAAGGGTTAATGTTTACTGCAGGGACCGCAGCTAATGCTGCAGCCTCACAGTAAACCCCAAATGAATGAGTTCCTCTCCTGCCTGACAGGAGAGTAAAGGCTGGGTGTCACATAACGATACACCAGCGATCCCGACAACGATATGCACTTGTCAGGATCGCTGGTGTATCGCTACATGATCGCTGCTGAGCTGCCAAACAGGCAGCTCAGGCAGCGATCTGGGACAGCGACACTGCGGGTAACATCGCTTAAGGGCCCGTCTCACATAGCGATATCGCTACCGAGATCGCTGCTGAGTCACTAGTTTTGTGACGCAGCAGCGAGCTCACCAGCGATATCGCTGTGTGTGACATTCAGCGACGATCAGCCCCCCTGCCGGGTATCGCTGATCGTCGCAGAAATGTCAGGACCTTTTTTTGATCGCTGGTTTCCCTCTGACAGGCACGCATCGCTGCGTGTGACAGGCGGGAGACCAGCGATCCGCTGGTAACCAAGGTACACAGCGGGTTTCCAGGCACCGCGCAGCGCTTGGAAACCCGCTGTGTACCTTGGATACCAGCTCCCTGCATCAGGGCGCTGGTATCCAAGGTACACAGCGGGTTTCTAGGCACAGCCCCGCGCCTGGAAACCCGCTGTGTACCTTGGTTACCAGCGGATCGCTGGTCTCCCGCCTGTCACACGCAGCGATGTGTGCCTGTCAGCGGGAAACCAGCGATCAAAAAAAGGTCCTGACATTTCAGCGACGATCAGCGATACCCGGCAGGGGGGCTGATCGTCGCTGAATGTCACACACAGCGATATCGCTGGTGAGCTCGCTGCTGCGTCACAAAACTAGTGACTCAGCAGCGATCTCGGTAGCGATATCGCTATGTGAGACGGGCCCTTAAGTGGAAAGCTTAATTGATTGCTTTCCACTTTCACTTCAGGTCAGCCAGGGACACAATCAGTGACGTCAGAGGGAACTGATTAACAAAAAATAGGGGTTCCCTTCGAAAAAAAAAATGGCGTGGGGTCCCCCCTATTTTTGTTAACCAGCCAGATGAAGCAGACCGCTGAGGCCTGGATTTTCAGGCTGTTAAGGAGCCAAGATCCATGGACCTTGCCAGCCTGATAATACTAGGCCACAGCAGTCTGCATATCTTGGCTGATTAACAAAAATAGGGGATCCCCTCGAAAAAAATTGGCGTGGGGTCCCCCCTATTTTTGTTAACCAGCCAGATGAAGCAGACCGCTGAGGCCTGGATTTTCAGGCTGTTAAGGAGCCAAGATCCATGGACCTTGCCAGCCTGATAATACCAGGCCACAGCAGTCTGCATATCTTGGCTGATTAACAAAAATAGGGGATCCCCTCGAAAAAAATTGGCGTGGGGTCCCCCCTATTTTTGTTAACCAGCCAGATGAAGCAGACCGCTGAGGCCTGGTTTTTCAGGCTGGTAAGGATCCAATATCCATGGACCTTGCAAGCCTGATAATACCAGGCCACAGCACTAACTGGAGCGTGATCTGCACTCAAAAAATCAAAACCTCACAGACTGCAGTGAACACTGAAACACAACTGTTCACTATCTGTGAAAGGCTCCTTTCTGTACTTCTATAGTGTTTGCAACCAATGTATTGTATACGAATGGAAGCGCGTCACACTAATAGATTAGATTTTTTTCAAATATAATGGAGCTGCACCAATTCCACAAAATAAAATAAAAAAAAGAGTCAGTGAGTGACACGTGCAGATGCCTACAAACAGCGGTGGATGCAGAGCAAACTGCAGCGTCACCTGCACTCTCACACACACCTTGCACAGAGCTGTTAAAACAACACTGCAAGGCAAAAGGAAGCTTTACACAGCGGTTGGTAAACTAGCCTGCCTAAAGCACAGTACACAAAATCGCAATGTCTAACTGTCCCTCAAAGTCAGCAGAACAGCGTTCTGTCCCTAACTGAGTTCACAGCACAGTGACGCTAAAATGGCGGCGGCGCCTTTTATAGTGCATTCTGACATCATTTCAGCAGCCAATCACAGCCATGCCATTAGTTAAGATGACCGCAGCATTACAGGATGTGCCCACACTTCATAAGATTCCTCATTGGCTGACTAAAATCACATTGCCTCTCAAAGAATTATGGGAACTTCCGATTCCGGTATACGATATTGGAAAAATATCGGAACTAAGTATCGGAATTCCGATACAGCGAATATCGGCCGATACCCGATACTTGCGGTATCGGAATGCTCAACACTAGTTACAACTAATCAAGCCACATTGATTATTCCAGTTGCCAAATGAAGCTGTACAATGTAAAAGTGTGGGACGCAAAAGAAACAAACCTTTAAATGCATTGTTGTGTGGAGCTATGATGGTCACCCGTTCATTTCCAGCGAGATGAGAGTTAAGTCCAGCTTGTTGGTAGAGTTCAATAGCCGTAGAAGCAACGGAGTCTTTGCCCAATTCAGATAATGTTTTAGCTGCAAAATAAAATTGCTATTTTTTTAGGCAACACAATCACCAAAAAACGTAAAAAGTAAATGATACATAGAAAATATTTTTTAAGCAAAAAATAAAAAAAAGTGATTACCGTATATACTCGTGTATAAGCCGAGATTTTCAGCACCTTTTTTCGTGCTGAAAATGCCCCCTCGGCTTATACACGAGTCATAGGGCAGAAACCAGCGGGGGAGGGGATGCCGCGGCAGGAGGCGGTGGCTGAGATCATACTCATCCCTCCCCGTGCCATCGCTGAGGGTCCCTGCAATCCTGCGTTCTCCCCGGCTTCCTGCAGCTCTCCAGCACTGAGCGGTGATGTAATACCCACTCATTAAGGTCATGTAATATGGACGCGACGCCACTCCCATGGGCGCGGCCTCCATATTCATGGCCTTAATGAGCGGTATTACATCACCGCTCAGTGCTGGAGAGCTGCAGGAAGCCGGGGAGAATGCAGGATTGCAGGGACGCTCAGCGATGGCACGGGGAGGGGTGAGTATGATGGAGGAGAGGACAAGGAGCACAGAGCTGGACTGGGGATAGAACGGTGGACGGGGGAAGCATGGAGGAGGACGGGGGGGAGAACGGAGGACGGGGAAAGCATGGAGGAGGACGGGGGAAGCATGGAGCAGGACAGGGGGAGGACGGGAAGCATGGAGGAGGACAATGAGCACGGAGCAGGACGGGGGGAGGATGGAGGGCACAGAGGAGCACGGAGCAGAGCGGGGAGAGGATGGAGGGCACAGAGGAGCATGGAGCAGGACGGGGGGGCACAGGAGGATGGAGAAGGAATGGGGGAGCACAGCGGAGGACGGAGCATGAGGGGGGGAGTACAGAGGAGAATGGGGGAGCACAGAGCTGGATGTGGGAGCAAGGAGCAGGACGGGGGCAGCACAGAGCAGGAGGGCAGTTTATACACCCGGCTTATACACGAGTCAATAAGTGTTCCCAGTTTTTTGTGGCAAAATTAGGGGGGTCGGCTTATACACGGGTCGGCTTATACACGAGTATATACGGTATTTTGTTTTAAAATACATTTTCTTGTGTCTACATTGCATATAAAATATAACATATTAGGTATCTCCAGTGGTAACACCCTGAAATAATTTAATTAGGATTTAATAGGTTATTAAGTGTGAAACATGAATGGAATAAAAAAAATCACCTTTTTCTACATAAGCAAAACAAAAAAAATTATCTATCCCCCAGCAGCGCTGAATAAATACAATTTTTCCAACATAATTTAAGGCCTCTGAAAGACTAAGAAAATTTAGATAATCATTGAGGCCCAAACAGACCTGATCAAAGACTAAAGGAAATGAAAAGCAGAGTAGAGCGGAAGACTAGAGTAATTATTCAGTAATAACACTTGCAATGTCTGTATTGATACAGATACATGGGCAGGGATAAAGAAATCCTCACACTATGTGTTAAATCTTAGTTGTGAATATATACTATGGAATTATTATAGAATTGACTATACCTGAATCTGGAATCAACAATTCATCAATGAAGTGAACAACCCCATTAGTAGCCAAAACATCCTTATTAGAAATTATTGCTTTTCCATTAAGTGTGAGCTCATCACCAAGACAGCCAACTTCAAGTGGAGTTCCTTCAATGGTTTCTATGGAAGATCCTGCAATGATTGCTTCAGAGCACTGAGCAGAGTGTAGGAGGTGGTGATGCAAAAGATCTAGAAAAATATAAAGAAAAGTTCTTCAATAATCCATTTAAAAATAAAGTTCATAAATAAAATTAATTCATAACTATTAGATTATGTTGGTGGTGTTGATAGAATCAACCAAAGGTCTAGTTTTCAGGAGGGCTGGCATACATGTATAACAGTAAAGGTTAGTGGATAGTCTGTATTTCTGTGACCTACATGTCATCCAGTGTTACAGTTATGATCCAAAGTATCTAAGTAGTTTGAGAAAGGTAGTAGCAGAACACAGATGAAAATGAATTGCGGAATATTCTTGTATAGTTCATATATATGTTTTACTATACATCACTAATAAATATTAATCATAATACAATGCAATTCTAAATATCAGGAATTTAACCTCTTAACGACTGCTGATAAGCCTTTTAACGGCGGCAGTTAAGGGTACTTATCCACAGCGCCGCTTTTTAATGGTGCTGAGGAACAAGGGTATAACACCCCCCAGAGTTGGAATTTCTCTGGGGTTTCGGCTACCGGGGTTAGCTGAGACACCAGAGAACATGATTTAGGATGGTTTTTACCAACTTTGGTGTTGTGATCACAAAAAAAGTCAGATTTTCCATTTAATTTCTCTTTCCTCTGATGTAATCACACATCAGAGGAGAGAGAAATAGGGTCCCTCTATCCCTCTCCAGTACCTCCATTGTCCCTGAAATCCCCCGTGAAGTCTCCCGGGCTGCCAGTGTCTTCTTCCGGGAGAAAATGGTGGGCACATGCGCAGTGCACCCGCCGAGATCTACCGGCCGGCACCTGGCAACAATAGGAAATTTTTCCTATTGGTTCATTTTGATCACTGTGACCCTATCACAGTGATCAAAATAAAAGCAAAAGTAAATCAAACCCTCCTTTATCACCCCCTTAGTTAGCTAAAAAATAATAAGATAAAAAAATGTATTTATTTCCATTTTTTCATTAGGGTTAGTGTTGGGCTAAAGTGAGTTGGACTAAAGTTAATGTTAGGGTTGGGCTAAAGTTAGGGTTAGGCTAAAGTTAGTGTTAGGGTTGGGGCTAGGGTTAGGGTTGGGGCTAAAGTTAGGGTTGGGCTAAAGTTAGGGTTGGGCTAAAGTTAGGGATGGGCTAAAGTTAGGGTTGGAGATAAAGTTACAGTTGGGCTAAAGTTAGGGTTGGGCTAGGGTTAGGGTTGTGGCTATGGTTGGGATTACAGTTAGGGTTGGGATTAGGGTTAGGGGTGTGTTAGGGTAAGGATTGTGGTTAGGGTTATGGTTATGGTTGGGATTAGGGTTAGGGGTGTGTTCGGGTTAGGGTTGGAGTTAGAATTAGTGGATTTCCACTGTTAAGGTACATTAAGAGGTCTCCAAACATGACATGACGCCACCATTGTTTCCAGCCAGTTTTGCGTTCAAAAAGTCAAATGGTGCTCCCTCCCTTCTGAGACCTGCCAAGCACCAAAACAGTGGTTTTTTCCCACGTATGGGAATCAGCGTACTCAGAAGAAATTGCACAGCAAACTTTGTAGTCCATTTTCTCCTGATGCCCTTGTGAAAATAAAAAAAATTGGTTCCAAAGTAATTTTTTTGTGAAAAAAGTAAAATGTTAATTATTTTCTTCCACATTGCTTTAGTTCCTGTGAAGCACTTGAAGGATTAATAAACTTCTTGAATGTGGTTTTGTGCACCGTGAGGGGTGCAGTTTTTATAATGGAGTCACTTTTGGGTATTTTCTGTTATATTGACCCCCCAAACTCACTTCAAATGTGAGGTGGTCCCTAAAAAAAATGGTTTTGTAAATTTTGTTGGAAAAATAAGAAATTGCTGGTCAAATTTTAACCATTCTAACATCTTAACAAAAAATATGTTTCCAAAATTGTGCTGATGTAAAGTAGACATGTGGGAAATGTTATTTATTAACTATTTTGTGTGACATCACTCTCTGATTTAAAGGGAATCTGTCACCCTAAATTGGCAGGATATTTAAATGATGGCAGTCAGGTCAGATGGGCACTTGCTTTAACATGTTGTTCGCCGCTGTCTCCATTATTTCTGGGAATTGTAGTCGTTGCCCTCCATATAACGCTCTTGCGCATTGCAATCTTGAATTGCGCACGTGCAGTATGCTTTGCCCGCAGATTGCAATGCGCAGGCGCGTTATATGGAGGGCAACGACTACAATTCCCAGAAATAATGGAGACAGCGGCGAACAACATGTTAAGGCAAGTACCCAAAACACCGCCCATCTGACCTGACTGCCATCATTTAAATATCCCAATTTAGGGTGACAGATTCCCTTTAAGAGCAGAAAAACTAAAAGTTTGAACATTGCAAAATCCATTGTTTTCATAAATAAATGCAAGTTATATTGAAAAAATTTTACCACTAACATAAAGTACAATATGTCACAAAATAAAAATTTCAGAATCAATGGGATACATTGAAGCGTTCCAGAGTTATAACCTCATAAACTGACAGTGGTCAGAATTGTAAAAATTGGCTTGTTCATTAAGTAACAAATTGGCTCTGTCACTAAGGGGTTAATATTGTTTTGATCACTTGATCACTTGCTCACATATCAACTCAGTTTACAATATGGTAAAGCAGCGAGGTCACGTAAACATAACCAAAACAGTAATAAGTTTCTTATCAACCCTATAGTCACGGTATGACCAGGCCAAATTTTAGAAATATGACCAGTGTCACTTTATGTGGTAACAAGGCTTCAACGGATCCCAGTGATTCTGAGACTGATTTTTCATAACATATTGTACTTCACAAACTTTTAATTTTTATGCCCTTAAATCTGTTATATCGCACAAAATAATTAATAATTAACATTTTCCATATGTTTAAGATGTATTTGTTTAGATGTTAGAGGGCTGAAAACTTTAGCAGTATTTTCAAATTTTTTCAAGAAATTTACTAAACGTGTTTTTATAGGGAACTATTCAGATTTAAATGGACTTTGAGGGCCTATATATTGGAAACTTAGCAAAAGTGATACCATTTTAAAAACTGCACCTGTCAAAAACTTCAAAACTGCTGTCGAGAAATTGGTTAACCCTTCAGTTGCTATGAGGGAATCAATGCAAAATGGAATGAAGAAAAATAAATTTAAATTTTACCTCTAAAATATTGTTTTAGCCACAAATTTCTCACTTTTACAAGAGGTAACATCAAAAAAAGTATACCCCTCAATTTGTAACTCACTTTCTTACAAGTGCGGCGATACCCTACCTGTTATCAAAAAGTTCTATTTGGTCAAATGGCAAGAGCAATATTTGAATTTTGAAACACAAATTTGGCTGAAAGATGGAGGGCAACATGTCCCATTTGCAGGGCCACTAAGGTGCCAAAATAGGAGAAACCCCCCAAAACTGACCCCCTTTTGGAAACTACTCCCCAGGGGTATTGTCATGGGTGCATCGCCACGAAGATCGTCGCGATTGCACATTCTGACTTCTCACAGCTGAGCTGCTGTTTCTTTGTGTTTGGTAATGAGAGAGTTAATTTTACCTAGCTCTTTGCTAAGACTAGGTCCAGCCTCGCCCGGCTGCTTTTGATTATGTTCTAATTAGTTTCCTTTATATTCCTGCCAGTCTGGGTGTTAGACGCCGGTGAAAGCATTCATGTAGTCTAGCAGACTGGAGCGGTTCTGAGAATACTTAAGCTAAGAGCTCCTTAGTTGTTTTTACTCTTATAGCTTATAGTTTATCTCTGAGACCTTAGGTGTTCCTACTGTGTGTGAGTGTTGTATGTAAGACTTTATTTACTTTATTTCTTGTCTTTCTTGTATGTCTTTCTGTTCATTAACCGTTACCTGTTCATTCCCTTTGGTGGTAATCAGGGTCCTTCTTAGGACTAGATTACAGTTGGCAGGGATTGATAGGAGACAGGGTTTACGCTGGTGGCCTGGACCTCTGTACCTTTAACAGTACCTCCAGGTAGAGGGATTAGTCAGGACCCCAGTTTAGGGTCAGCATAGACCCCGGTCACCCTCTAGCCGGAGACAGCGTATAACGGATTCCGTATTGACCCACTGGACATTGTCAGGTAATTCTATGTTATCATATATCTATGCGCATGTTATATAGTATGTTGCCCTTTTGATATAGATTACTGACATCACATATATATATCTGCTATACAGCGTGACATTTTCACCGGCCATACTAAAGATTCTCTCCAGCTGTCATGGATCCAGTAGCCCAGCTGGCCCGGCAGTTGCAGGGGTTGTCCATGGAGTTTGCAGACATTAAGTCCAAGGTTTTGTTCCCCCCGGAGCAAACCAGATCTGAACCTAAGGTTGCTCTTCCGGACAGGTTCACTGGTGGGCGGGACAAATTTTTTACTTTCCGGGAGGCATGTAAATTGTACTTTCGGCTGCGGCCTCGGTCATCTGGGAGTGAAGAGCAGAGGGTGGGAATTGTTATCTCGCTCTTACAAGGGGACCCTCAATCTTGGGCGTTCTCTATTCCTCCAGGCTCCCCAGATCTCCAGTCAGTGGATCGATTTTTTACTGCCCTGGGTCTGGTATATGATGATCCGATCGAGTTTCCCTTGCTGAAACAAAGTTACGTAAAATACGGCAAGGAAATCGTCCAGCGAGGAATATTCTTCTGAGTTCCGTAGATGGGCAACAGATACTCAGTGGAATGACCCAGCTCTTAGGAGCCAGTTTTGTCAAGGGTTGTCTGACAAATTAAAGGATGTGTTGGCTCAGTATGATTCTCCTCCATCACTGGAGGCTGCTATGGCCCTCGCTATTCGCATGGATAGACGAATTCGGGGAAGACGCGAGGTAACTCCGCCTCCCGTGATGACTCCACCTACTACTAAAGTCCCTTATACTGAGGTTCCCCTGGTCTGTTCTGAGGAACCCATGCAGTTGGGAGGGACATCTTTTTGTAGGAGGGAATTGGCGGTGCACCGCAAGACTAGAAGGTGTTTCTTTTGCGGGAGAGAGGGACATTTTGTTGGGGGGTGTCCATCCCGGGCCTCTTTGAGCAAAGGAGTTAACCTGGGAGTGTGTATTTCGTCCCCAAATCCCTCTCAGTTTCTCGTGCCTGCGGAGGTGGTGATTGGTACTAGAACTGAGAGGATTTCTGTTTTTCTTGATAGTGGGTCCGGGGCTAATCTGGTGGACGCTCGGTTTGCCCAGGTGCATGGTATGCAACTGAGTGTATTGGCCAAACCAGTCCCTATAGTCTCTATTGATTCTAGACCTCTCGGTCAAGGTAGCTTGGTACAAGCTGTTCATAACATAGATCTTCGAGTAGGGGCAATACATAAAGAGCAATTGTCTTGTTATGTGTTGGAGGGTCTACCTACTCCTATTGTGTTGGGACTTCCTTGGTTGGCTAAACATAACCCAGTGATTGATTGGCAATCCAGAAAGATAAGCCAGTGGGGTGAATTTTGCAGGAATAACTGCATGAGCACGGTCATCGGTGCGGTTGTGCCTAGGACTTTGCCTCCTTTTCTGGAGGACTTTGGGAGATGTTCTCAGAGGAGGGGTGTAAAGAGTTACCTCCTCATCGCGCATATGACTGCTCAATAAAGTTGCTTCCTGATGCCTTATCTCGTACTTTCCCAGGGCCGGGAAGACGGATGATCCGGTTCCTATTCCTCAGGAGGGAGTTGTAGTGTCAGCTGTATGCTCTGAGCTTGAGGGGGAGGTATTGGGGGCTCAGGGGGACGCCCCTGTGGGACTTCCAGGGAGACTGATAGTTCCAGATCGCTTAAGACTGAAGGTTACGGGGAACCGTTACAAACGGATGGCTGATAGGAGGAGAGTTTCTGGTCTAGATCTGAAGGTGAACGATCTGGTTTGGTTGTCTACCAGGAATATAAAACTTAAAGTTTCCTCCTGGAGGTTGGGTCCCAGATTCATCGGGCCGTACAGGATCAGTTCCATAATTAATCCTGTGGCATTTCGTCTGGACCTCCCTCCTACGTTTAAAATTCATAATGTGTTTCACAAGTCATTACTTAAAAAGTATGTGGCACCAGTCATACCGTCACCTCTACCTCCTCCTTCAGTGGTAGTCAATGATAACGTGGAATTTCATGGGTCGAAAATCATTGACTCACGTCTCAGTCGCCGATCCCCTCAGTACTTAGTTCATTGGAGGGGGTATGGTCCTGAGGAGAGGACGTGGGTCCCTGCGTCTGATGCTAACGCAGATCGATTGGTTCGGACCTTTCACACAACTTACCCGGACAGACCTGGTCATGAGGGTCCGGAGGCCCCTCGTAGAAGGGGGGTACTGTCATGGGTGCATCGCCACGAAGATCGTCGCGATTGCACATTCTGACTTCTCACAGCTGAGCTGCTGTTTCTTTGTGTTTGGTAATGAGAGAGTTAATTTTACCTAGCTCTTTGCTAAGACTAGGTCCAGCCTCGCCCGGCTGCTTTTAATTATGTTCTAATTAGTTTCCTTTATATTCCTGCCAGTCTGGGTGTTAGACGCCGGTGAAAGCATTCATGTAGTCTAGCAGACTGGAGCGGTTCTGAGAATACTTAAGCTAAGAGCTCCTTAGTTGTTTTTACTCTTATAGCTTATAGTTTATCTCTGAGACCTTAGGTGTTCCTACTGTGTGTGAGTGTTGTATGTAAGACTTTATTTACTTTATTTCTTGTCTTTCTTGTATGTCTTTCTGTTCATTAACCGTTACCTGTTCATTCCCTTTGGTGGTAATCAGGGTCCTTCTTAGGACTAGATTACAGTTGGCAGGGATTGATAGGAGACAGGGTTTACGCTGGTGGCCTGGACCTCTGTACCTTTAACAGTACCTCCAGGTAGAGGGATTAGTCAGGACCCCAGTTTAGGGTCAGCATAGACCCCGGTCACCCTCTAGCCGGAGACAGCGTATAACGGATTCCGTATTGACCCACTGGACATTGTCAGGTAATTCTATGTTATCATATATCTATGCGCATGTTATATAGTATGTTGCCCTTTTGATATAGATTACTGACATCACATATATATATCTGCTATACAGCGTGACAGGTATAGTGTGCATTTTTTTGTCATATTGAAAAAGTTAATTTTTCTCACAAAAACTTGCTTTAGCCCCAAATTTGTAACTTTTGCAAGAGATAACACCAAAAAAGTGGACCACACATTTTGTTACCCATTTTCCTACAAGCACGATGATAAATGGTCTGTAGGGTATAAGGTAGGGTATAAAGGTTATGTAGGCAAAAAGATCTGTTTAGACAAATGGCAGGAGCAATATTTGTACTTTGGAACACAAATTCGGCTAAAAGATGGCGGGTACCATGTCCCATTTTCAGCGCCCTTAAGGTACCTAAACAGCAAAAAAAAACTGACACCAGCTTTTATCCAGGGGTATAGTTAACATTTTGAACCCACAGGTACAACACAAAATTTGATAGCAGTAGGTCGTCAAATTGAAAAAGTTCACTTTTCCACAAAAATCTTGCTTTAGCCCCAAAGGAGGGCTTGGGAATTGTCACTAAAATGAAGAAATCTCATTAGGGCTTGGTTCATGACAGCTGAAAATACAGAGATACTGTGGACAGATTTGTTACCAAGTAGGAGCGGAGTGTGATTTTTTAAACTAAACCCCCATTTTTTTTTTATTTCAGGGACATTTTGGGGATCCATGAATGGGAATGACAGCCAGTGAGATATTAGGAAATGTATTTTTGGGCATATAAATTGGTTTGGTGTGCAATCAATTGTAGCACTCCTGGGGTAACAAAAATGTGGAAAAAACTGTCAGGAAACCACAGTGAAGAAGGGACTGCGGTACTAGGTCCTGCCTCGGATACTTCAGCTGCCACGACTGACTCCACCACAATCGGGTTGTCAGATCCCATGGAGGAAGAGTCGTCATCACTGGCTGAAAATTGATCTGCTTCAGAGGCAAACTTGGTTTCACTACTGGAACTGCTGGAGTGAAGCAGAGTGTACACCTGCTCCATGGTGAATATTCTGCCAGCCATTATTGTATTATAAATGCCCGCCTAACAAAAAAACCTAACCTAATCTAATACTTACTTGACCTAAACCTAATCTAACATTACTAGACCTAAACCTAATCTAACACTAATATACCTAAACACAATTTTTTATTATATATATTTTGTTTACTTTTGAAGAAACTCTAACACCGAACCCTAACCCTAATGCCTAACACTAATGGATTTATGGAAACTGATCTAAAAATTTGATTTCTTTTTTCTAACAGGACAGCACTTAGATGTAGTGTATGGTAGTGTGCTGCCATATTTACTAATATTGGACCTTTTGATCACTGTGATAGGGTCTATCACAATAATCAAATGTTATCTGCCAATGAAAAAAATCCATGCTCTTGCCAGGTGCAGGGCTGCAGAACTCGGCGGGTACACTTTTGCTTTGGAAGATGAAGGAGGGGAACCTGCTAATCCTAAACCCAACCACAACCCTCTAAGCTCAACCACAACACTAACCCTAAGCCCAACCATAAGCTCAAGCCCAACCCTAATCCTGAGCCCAACCCTAAGCCCAGTCCTAAATCCTAACCACTAATAATGACATATTCAGTATGACGACCTAATGTTATAAATTCTGTGTAGTACTTTTGGGTTCAGAATCGTCACTATACCCCTAGATAAAATCCACCTTTTGGTGTTGCGTCTTGCAAAAGTGAGAAATTTAGGGCTAAAGCAAGATTTTAGAGGTAAAATTTAAATTTATTTTTTAATTCAATTTTGCATTAATTCCTGTGTAGCACCTGAAGGGTTAATAATCTTATTGAATGTGGTTTTGGAGATGGATGCAGTTTTTAGAATGATGTCACTTTTAGGTATTCTGCCATATAGGCACCCTAATGTCACTTCAAATATGATGTGGTCCCTAATAAAATGGTTTTGTAAATTTTGTTGGAAAAATTAAAAATTGCTGATCAACTTTTAACCCTTCTAAAAAAACTTATGTTTCAAAAATTGTGCTGATGTAAAGTAGATATGTGGTCAATATTATTTATTAACTATTTTGTGTGGCATATAACTCTTTGGTTTAAGGTTACATGCCCACGATCAGGAATTGTTGCAGTTTTGACGCTGTATATTTATGCAGCATCAAAACCGCAGCGGCCAGAGGTTAAAGCATAGTGGATGAAATTTCTTGAAATCCCATGTTCACTATGCGTGCTTGTGTGCCTACGGATCACCCGCAGACACTGACATGTGATGCGTCTTTCAGGACCGCAGCATGTTAATTTCTCTTGCGGAGCCGCAAGAAAAATATAAGCAATAGAAACTATTGAATGCGGTAAATCTGCATAGTTCAGTGAACACATGCGGATTTACCTGTGTTCAATAGGATGCAGCATTTTAGGCGCAGCAAAAATATGCTGCATCAAAAGAGCTGCTACTTCCAGATCGTGGACACATAGCCTAAGCAAGAACAAAAGGATCCACTTGTTAAAATTCTAAATGATAGATCCTGCTTTTCCCCAATACTGGTTGGTGTACAATTGGGAGTTCTATGTACAGACTCGGGTTTGGCTGACCAAGGGGGCCTTAAGAGTAAGATATGGCTCTCCAGCTGTTGGTTAAAGCGCTTTATGATATAGTATTTAAGGATATAAATCTTCCTTTTGCTAGTCTATCATTTTAGATATGTAGAAAACCCTGGTAAAACATTAAAGCAGACTTTTATTGATCTACACTTTTGAAAAAAATATATAGCTTATTGTATAAAAAAAATAAAAGGTGCTACATGGCTATCTTGCCTTTAAGTGCTTCTGGATCGCCAAGGATTCTGGTCAAAGTTTCCTTTGGAACTTTCTCAAAGGCTTCATTGGTGGGAGCAAGAAGAGTGTAATGTTTATCTTCTGACTGCAGCAGGGTTTCAAGACCTGCCGCAGCCACAGCCGTCTGGAAAAGTAATTAAATGTAAAACAATTGAGTAGAATTTTTTTACTTCAATTTCCAGGAGAAAATACATAGAGTTATACTGTTCATTGTGATATCAGATAGTCAGCTCACCCCTTTTATTTAACATGCAACTTGCTTCTACAGAGAGAAAAAGGACTTGAACTCCAATGTCATCTATTGAAAGTAGCAATCCTAAAAGTCAATATCAGCTCTTTAACGAGCCTTGCCATATGACTTAGGCCATAAAAAAGCATAATTTGTCCTTGCTGATATATGTTTTGGGGTGTTGCCCCTAAGTGCTTTGGCTTTTATCCTAAGTCATATGCCAAGACTTATTAAGGGTCGATGTTGACTTTTAGGATTGCTGCTTCTAATAGGTGGCACTAGAGTTCTAGTCCTTTGCATGTTTAATTTCCCCAGAGGAGCATTGCATGTCCTATAAGTCTCCTTACACAGACATTCAGGTAGGTATGTCACTATCCAGAAGGGGAAACCTTAGCCCTTAAACTCCTCCTCAATAAGTGATTCCACATACTCCATTAAGTTTACTTTACAAGAACAGCAGGCATTGCTTCTATGTGTAAATGTTTGGAGAGAGTTTAATCATAGATCAGCATTCGATGACATCAGAAAATCATTATCTTCTTGGTTGTGTTTCAGATTAGACATACAAACAAACAAGATTAAACTAAAGGCACCAACCCAAAGCATCATGAAAGGGTTTCCCACTTGAAATAGCAGTGGCGCCTTTGATTTTATTTTGTCTGTTGGATCTTGTTTGATAAATAAATAAAGGAGATCTTGATTTTATAACATCCTTGATTGCTAGTCTACAATCAACTACACACTGTTCATTATACATGATCACATTAAGGTGAGGCTCCTGCATAATTTTAAGATGTTTTAAGATTCTGCATATTATATTCTACTACAGAAGCAAAAACTGGTATACATGCACTTTTTTTTTAACTGGATCTAGAATAAAATCATAGAATCATAGATAGTTATTCCTACCATTCAAGACGATCAGTGATGCAAAATACACTATACCGAATTTGCTCTACAGTCATGGCCAAAAGTTTTGAGAATGACACAAATATTATATTTTCACATGATCTGCTGCCCTCTGGTTTTTATGTGTGTTTGACAGATGTTTTTATCACAGACAGAAATATAATTACAAACATATGAGTAACAAAAGCTTATGTTGACAGTAAGAATGAGTTAATGCAGCAAGTCAATATTTGCAGTGTTGACCCTTCTTCTTCAGGACCTCTGCAATACTCCCTGGCATGCTCTCAATCAACTTCTGGACCAAATCCTGACTGACAGCAGTCCATTCTTGCACAATCAATGCTTTCATTTTGTCAGAATTTTTAGGTTTTTGTTTGTCCACCCGTCTCTTGATGATTGACCACAAGTTCTCAATGGGATTAATCTCTATGTTTTGTTCCCTGAGCCATTTAGTTATCACCTTTGCTTTATGGTAAGTTGCTCCATCATGCTGGAAAAGGCATTGTTGATCGCCAAACTGCTCTTGGAGGGTTGGGAGAAGTTGCTGTTGGAGGACATTCTGGTACCATTCTTTATTCATGGCTGTGTTTTTAGGCAAGACTGTGAGAGAGCCGATTCCCTTGGCTGAGAAGCAACCCCACACATAAATGGTTTCAGGATGCTTAACAGTTGGCAAGAGACAAGACTGGTGGTAGCGCTCACCTTGTCTTCTCCGAATGAGGCGTTTTCCTGATGTCCCAAACAATCGAAAAGGGGATTCATCAGAGAAAATAACTTTACCCCAGTCCTCAGCAGTCCACTGCCTGTACTTTTTGCAGAATATCAGTCTGTCCATGATGTTTTTTCTGGAGAGAAGAGGCTTCTTTGCTGCCCTCCTTGAGACCAGGCCTTGCTCCAAGAGTCACCGCCTCACAGTGCGTGCAGATGCACTCACACCTGCCTGCTGCCATTCCTGAGCAAGCTCTGCACTGCTGGTAGCCCGATCCCACAGCTGAAACACTTTTAAGAGACGGTCCTGGCACTTGCTGGTCTTTCTTGGGCGCCCTGGAGCCTTTTGGCAACAATGGAACCTCTCTCCTTGAAGTTCTTGATGATGCGATAGATTGTTGACTGAGGTGCAATCTTTCTATCTGCGATACTCTTCCCTGTTAGGCCATTTTTGTGCATTGCAATGATGACTGCACGTGTTTCTTTAGAGATAACCATGGTTAACAGAAGAGAAACAATGATGACAAGCACCAGCCTCCTTTTAAAGTGTCCAGTGGTGTCATTCTCACTTAATCATGACAGATTGATCTCCAGCCATGTCCTCATCAACACCCACACCTGTGTTAATGGAGCAATCACTGAAAAGAGGTTAGCTGGTCCTTTTAAGGCAGGGCTGTAATGATGTTGAAATGTGTTTTGGGGGATAAAGTTCATTTTCTAGCCAAATATTGACTTTGCAAGTAATTGCTGTTAAGCTGATCACTCTTTATAACGTTCTGGAGTATATGCAAATTGCCATTAGAAAAAGTGAAGCAGTAGACTTTGTAAAAATTAATATTTGTGTCATTCTCAAAACTTTTGTCCATGACTGTATAGTGGCTTTTGATGGATTTGATGTCTCAAATGTCCTCTTGGAACATATAATGATACTGTATGAAGGCCTTCGGCAGTTGGCGTTCAGCAAAGTATGTACTGGATAGAATGCTCCTCACTAGTTGTGACGTCACAAACAATGGCGTGTCCTGCTTGTCAGCGTTCATCCAACATTGTTTGGAGAACACATTCTCCTTTGTCAGGGATTATGGTTGGTCAGGCAGCGAATAAACCTGAGGATTTTGCTCTTGAGCACTTTAGACTCTTCAATATATTAGGAATGTCATTAGGAGACATACAAGTTCCTCACCACTATAAACTCTGAAAGTAAGGAGGATCCAAAGACTCTGGATCATACAGTCTCCTTTGCATTGCACTTCATCTTCAATTGTAGAAAAAACTCTATTTTCCTCTAGATTGAGCTATATATAAGCACTCAAACCAGTATTTATTTCCTTGAGTAAATATGAGCAGATCTTTTGAAATTTGCATTCACTAAATTTTCGCTGTTGTGTTTCGGTAGCTGAGGACAAATTGCAAAAATAGCAAAAGTAGTAATACACCAGAGAGGCTGGAAACTATTGGATTGCAGTAAGCTAAACTAACCGCCACACTAGAAGTAGCCGTGGAGCGTACCTACGGTGATCCTAGACGCCTCGTCACAGCCGGAGACATAACTACACCTAAAGGCAGAAAGATGAAAGCTATATGCCCCGGAGCAGATTCCCCAAAGAAATAGGAAGCCTCCAAACATGTAATGGCGGTTAGACAAGAAGAAAATACGGACACAGACAGAAAATAGAATGAGCAAACGCTGGGGACCAATCTGTCTAGATAGAAAAATATAGGAAAGAATTCTGACTACAACCCAAAAAAAACCCTGACAAAAATACCAACACTTCTGATTAACAAAAAACCTGAGATCACACGATCTCTACCACCTAAATCAGATCTCTGGTGTAACACACAGCAATTCAGCAGAAAAGTGACAAAGGAACAGCGCAAAAGTGCAAATACAAAATGAGCACAACTGCAGCGCCAGACCCCAAAAGGGGACCAGGCTGAAATCCCTTGCAAGCAGCAAAACAGGCAAGGAAAATCCAACCAGAGGAAAAAAAAACAGCAAATCACTTATCTGAAAGAGAGCAGGAATGCAAGCTGAGCTCCAAGCAAAACCAGGAAGAACAATTGATTACCGCCAAGGCTGATGGGAACTCAGGTCACTTATATCAGACCATTCAGAGCCAGCTGAAGGCCATTCAGCAATTAGTTCATTACACTCAGCAACCACCGGAGGGAGCCCCAGCTCAGAAGTCGCCTCCAGAGTATTCACAACATTTCGCTCAAAATTCGATTTGTGAAGACATTCACACAATCTATTTACTGGAAAACTTTTAATTGCTTGTAAAATACACTTGGTGGAGAGGAGCGAGAGAACTTTGCTGACCATAAGAGGCTATGTTTTACAGGCGAGAGAGAGAGGAGCCCATTGACCATAATAGTTTTCACACTTTTTCTTTTTCACAGGAAAGAGAGATTGGAAAACGCCAAGCAAATGTTGCTCCACTGGGACCTACTAATCATTAATGGCCCAGATACTGATCACCAACATACAAGGTATGACAATTTGTAAGATCTCAAATCTGCAAGGCATTTTGGGGTAGCCCACCTGTGAAGCAATGCAAAATGAATATTCCATACTCACTAATGCTCCAGCAGTGTTGGAAATGGTGCAGGACAAGAGGTTTTTAGAATAACATGTCAAAATTTACAAATTTGCATGAATTCAAAGATTTTAGGAAAACTCTAAACTCTATCCTCCATGGATCCATCTGCTTCTATCTATTCTTGAGCAATTAGCACATAGGCAGTTAGTGCTATGTTGAGATTAGCTATATATACAGAAGGGGGAGTTATAGCATTTCATAGTTTTACATTCTTATGCATATATCAGAAAACAGACTGTATAATGAGATGTTTTAACATATTTTGTACAGTCCAGTGCAATTGTAAAAGCCAGACTTCCATAGGTTTTTCGTTCATACAATTCTAAGCAGTTCTCACGGTAAACCACCACAACCTAATGATTAGTTATGGAGTGGCCATTCATTAAAATAACTGTAGTCTGGTCAGACTATTCAAAAACATCCAGCCGATATCACCACAACTAAAGAAATATGTGCTACCACAACCTATAATTGTCCTTTTTGGTAATTTTAGGGTACTGTTGTTAGAATAAAGGAGCCACAAATGTGGTTTTAAGAAATATAACTGACAATGCACAATAACGATGAACATACCCTCAAAGTTTCAAGACTTTCTTCAGTTTCAACCACTTGATCAAGGTTATTTGTGACTGCTGTGATTACTTTATCGATGACGTGGACCACACCATTTGTAGCATGATGGTCTGCCTTAATAAGCCGAGCACAATTTACTGTGACAATCTGCACAAAGAAAATTGCAGTTAGAAAATAGGAGATAAATCATTGACAATAATATCACGATGTAGCAAAATGTCTTGACGCAGAAAACTATAACTCAACAACTAACTTGACATGTTCAAGGAATTTGGCTTTGTTAAGTGTGTAGATACCGTTTCTGAACCGTGATATCTTTTTGTGACATGGTATAGTTGACGAGCTGTTAAATATAAAAAGGATAATTCTGTACAGTGGCATGTCTTTGTTAAACCCAGATTCATGGATTTCTTAATGTATCTAGAAAATATGACAAATCAGGGCTCCATTGATGGCTCCCAGAGTAGTAGTAGCTTTCTCTCTATTAGGATATTTTGAATTCTGCTCTTTAAAAGTACAAAAAGGAGCCTCTATTATACATTTGTATCCTGTTTGGCTGAAAAAGTTTTTAAAAAAATGAAGAAAACAATACCTTTCAAAAGGTATGAATACAGTGGTGCGAACACATCCTTACTGCAGTAGATGGAAGAAGGACCTGAGCAATGAAACATTTTAACTAGTACTTTACTTAATTCTTCTCTTACCAGGTACAATGAACTACTTGGATCAACCAGAACCTAATCTGGTGCTACTACTATTACTCCTATTATTATGATGATGAGATTATAGACGGGGTTATGCATTTTCTCACGGTTTACACATTTAAAATGTATTGGTAACTTCCAAGTTTTGAGTCATTCTTTAGTTTCTTTGGCCAATGTTATAAGAAAACCTGGAAAATATAACCTTGCATTATTAAACTGCTCCGAGCAGTTCCCTGGAAATATCCCAGAAGTTCACCTCACTGATATCTTGCTAGATGCCAATTTTCATGCAGACAAGTAGGTTAAAAGAATCTGGACATTTGGGTTTAAAGTAGAATACTCACATCTGCTGGAAACCTGTCCCAAGGGTCCAGTGATACTTTCTAATATTTCTCCTAATCTTTTATTCTACAAGTTTAAGGTTAAGCCCCCTGTTTTCTAACTTTATTTTAGTAAAATATTCTTGCTCCATATGGAATAAAATGTGAACATATGTTAAACGAGGAACATATTGAATTCTGTTGGAAAAGTCATGCAATATTTTAGCCTTTCGGATTATATACTGTAGAATTTAAAACATTTCTTGAGTATCACTAATACCATGTCAGTAATAAAATGTGATAAGCAGAATAATAAACATATCTTTTTATCTCCATACAATCAGATGATGTTGCACCTTCCATTTTACAAAGATTGAAGACAAGTCGGCAACACAATTCTAATAAACTTGTGCTAGGGAGAAAGACCATGGTAGCTACCAAATTTGAATGTGTACACTTGGTTTTGATCATATCTCTTCCCTGTCCCAATTTTTGATCTCCACTTATGTAACTAATATTATAATTATATGTGAAAGAGATAGCCACGGAAAAGACCACTAAGTAGGACGAAACATCAAATAGTTTCTGTTTATTGTAATGCTAGATAAAAAAAAATTCACAATTTGTGCATCACTGATTGCCCCTGGTCCCTTTCTGTGCTGAGATTTCACTGTGTGGTAACTTTTATTATAATTATCCCTAAAAAAAATGACACCTTTCATTTTGACTCTAATAAGGGATGGAGTTGTGCTCCTTTAGCTCACATCATAGATCTTCAAATCACATAGCGTAAACACATTCAAAATTCTGCATCAAAAAACAAGTAATCGGGGCAAAATGACACTGAATATTTTGGTGCAGACACCTGAATAAAAAATGCATAGGAAAACATACAGCATTCTCACACATAGGATCACGGTCTCACAGTATCAAACAATTTGGTGACCCACAATTGCCACAAGTCAGTCCAATAAGTATTAGTTTTCAGTAGACCTTTCTAGCTCATACAGGTTGATAATATAACAAAAAAAATAGAAAAATAAAAAAATAGCATAAAAGAAATATAAGCAAACTGGACATTGTGAAGCATATTTACAAATGTAAAGACATTTTGAAATAACACTGCAAGGTGTCCCTACATTTTTTGGGGGGCTTAAGTTACTGTTCATGCAATGTTGATGAAATGGACTCTTTTTATAAAACTTACAAAACAAAATACCACACTGTCAGAAAAAATAGTTCCGAACTTGATAAATGATATGGTCAGCATGAATGCAATTCTTTTAAAAGTGGTTGTGCAATAAAGTCTGACACGAGTGCAATGACAAATATTTCCCAATGTTCTGTCATCAATAGGTCGATGAATTGCATATATGGTAATTATCCATTCAGCAGTTACAAAACTAATGCCTTAATACAAAAATTGTCAGTAATAGAAATGCTGTATACTAGAGTTGAGCGAAACAGGTCAGTCAGATTCATAAGTCGCCGACTTTCTCCAAAGACCATAGCGTGAAGTCGGCCATGCGATCGGCAAAACGAGCGCCAAAGTCGGTTTTCCCATAATGCTTGCAGGCGCCTTTTTTCAGCCAATGAGCAAGGACGTACACTTTGGGCAAGGAGATGACATGTGCAGCGTCCACCACATCTTAGAGAAGGGCATTGCAGTGATTGGCTTGCTTTGGGGGACGTCATAGTGTCTATAAAAGCCCTGACCGCCGACCTCCATTTTACTTCTGCCGATCTTAACAGTAGGGAGAGGTTGCTGACGCTGTTTATCAGTAGGGAGAGAGTTAGGGCTGGAAAGAGACATTCTTCTGTGCTTGTGCTGATAGCAATTGTGCTGTACAGTTAGTGTGCAGTGACAGGGGAGGATTTTCTTGTGTGCAGCAGCGCTGGTTATTAGGCTGCCTGATAGCTGTATTGCTGTGTGTACACTGCTGTGCAGACTGCTTTTTACACAGCACTAATACTTTTATTCTTTTTTTCTGCACAGTTACTGAGCGTTCATTTTTTCCCACACCGTACAGAGCTGTACGCTCCTCACACACTACCGTGTACCGGCTGGTATCACGGACAAATACATGCTGACTATCTGTGTGTGTGACTCCAGAAATATATAAGGAGATTGCAATTTTCCCCTACACCGTATACAGCTGTCCGCTTCTGATACAGTACCGTATATCTGCTCTTTGTATTACGGTCAAATCCATACTGAGTGAGCGGCTGTGTGTGACTCCGGAAATATATACAGAGATTTAAATTTTCCCCTACACCATATACAGCTGTACGCTTCTGATACAGTACCGTATATCTGCTCTTTGTATTACAGTCAAATTGATACTGAGAGAGCGTCTGTGTGTGACTCCGAAAATATATACGGAGATTTAAATTTTCCCCTACACCGTATACAGCTGTCCGCTTCTGATACAGTACCGTATATCTGCTCTTTGTATTACGATCAAATCCATACTGAGTGAGTGTCTATGTGTGACCCCGGAAATATATACGGAGACTTAAATTTTCCCCTACACCGTATACAGCTGTACGCTTCTGATATATATGGAGATTTAAATTTTTCTCTACACCATATACAGCTGTACGCTCCTCATACAGTACCATATATCTGTTGGTATTTTTGTTACATTTTCCCAAACATGAGGAAGTATGGTGGAAGAGGCCGCGGACGTGGGCGGGGGTCCAGCTGGTACTGATGGTGGTGGTGGTGCATCAGCCTCCAGCTCTATCGCCTCCTCTTCTGAAGTTTCAAAAAATGCAAGCACTGAGTCTTTAGTGCAGGCTCCTGGTCAGGAACAACACCTTTCCTTGTGTCCTTCACCCCCACCAAAAGCTAAGGATGTGGCAGGCCACACTTCAGATTACTCCCTGGAGCTCTTTTCACATAACATGCCTTGGTTATCAAGTGAAATCCTGAATTCCCCAGTCCAAGATGAATATGACATGGAGTGCACTGATGCACAGCCACTGCTATATGATTCTGCTGGTACATTCACCCAGAGCACTGCATTGCCCTCGCAGTCTACTGAGCCAGATTCTGACCCTGAAGAAACTCAGGTGCCCCTTACCGCATACTATACCACCTTACACTGTTGACACAGAGGAAGGTGCAGATGAAATTGAAGAGGAGGTGATGGATGACCCAGTCGTTGACCCGGATTGGCATCCATTGAGGGAAAAGGGTGCCGCTGGCAATAGCTCAGAAGAGGAGGAGGATCCGCAGCAGGCATCGACATCGCAGCTGCGGTTATCTGGCAGGCCCGTAGCAGTCCAAAAACATGTTAAAAAAACAAAAAGAGTTGCAGGACAGCTTGGCCAGATGGTCAAATTAGCACAGCATGCAAGCCCTGAAAATTTATCCCATAGTAGGAAGAGTGCAGTGTGGCACTTTTCTGACCAAAATCCTATTGATGAGGCAAAGGTTATCTATAAGAAGTGCGAAAGGACCTTTAGCCGAGGGAAAAATCTCAGAAATTTGAATACCAGTTGCATGCTTAGACATTTAAACACCATGCACTTGCAAGCGTGGACGGACTACAAAACCTCAGGTAGCACACGTGCACCTGCTCCGACTGAAGGTAGCCAGCAACGCTACATCGCTTCCCCCACTGTAAGCCCATCGGGTAGCACACCACCAGCAAGAAATGTTGAGGTGTCGTCGCAAGACCAAAGCAGTCAGGGAATCACAATGTTTTTCCAGGCAAGGTAGTCAGTGATAACGGCCATAATTTTATGTGGGGCCCATCATATACTTTTGGAAAAGTCTGTTGGTCCGAAACCCGACTCGACCCTCCCGGAGGCAAAGTCGCTCATCTCTACTGTATACAGTACACGTGCACCTGCTCCGACTGAAGGTAGCCAGCAACGCTACACTGTAAGCCCACCGGGTAGCACACCACCAGCAAGAAATGTTGAGGTGTCATCGCAAGACCAAAGCAGTCAGGGAATCACAATATTTTTCCAACTAAAGACTGAATCTAGGCCATCACCATCACCACCAACATCACCATCACAACCCCTCTTAGTCCGTCATGTCCACCGCTAGTTCCCTCATGTGCAACTCTCAAGTCCAGCTCACCCTAGCACTCTGAGTAGGACAAGAAAGTACTCATCCTCTCATCCACGTACACTGGGTTTGAACGCCTACATTGCCAAACTGATCTCATTAGAGATGATTCCCTTCCGTTTGGTTGAAAGCGCCATGTTCCGAGAGCTCATGGCCTACGCTGTCCCACGCTATGACCTACCCAGTCAGCTCTTCTTTTCTAGAAAAGCCATCCCTGCCCTCCACCCGCATGTGAAAGACCACATTGTCCATGCACTCAAGCAATCAGTGAGTGGAAAGGTGCACCTCACAACAGATGCATGGGCCAGGAGGCATGGCCAGGGCCGTTATGTGTCCATCACTGTGCACTGGGTTAATGTGGTGGATGCAGGCTCCACAGGGGACAGCGGCGGTGGGACAGTGCTGCCTAGCCCACGGTATAGGCAACAGTTGGCTGTAGGCGTTCGACCCTCCTCCTCCTCCTCTTCCAGAAGCGAAAGCTCGTCGACAGAGTGCAGTCGCACGAGCACTCCATCCACATCTGCCAGTGTTGCACACGAGGTGTCCCACTATCGAACAGCTAGTGGTAAGCATCAGCAGGCTGTTTTAAAGATGATGTCTTTGGGCGACAACAGACACACCGCGGAGATACTGGCCTGCAAGTAGCCGCTGCAAGTAGTCACTTGCAGCGAGAAACTGGGTCATGGCTGGTCAGTCATCTTGAGCCAGGCAAGGTAGTCAGTGATAACGGCTGTAATTTTATATGGGGCCCATCATATACTTTTGGAAAAGTCTGTTGGTCCGAAACCCGACTCGACCCTCCCAGAGGCAAAGTCGCTCATCTCTACTGCATACAGTACAAAGGTTTTAGCCAGGTGTGAAAAAAATGTTGTAAACTAAGAATATAGAAGAAAATAGAAGTTTTAATGTTTCATTTTTTTCAGTTAACAAAATGCAGAGTGAGTGAATAAAAAATAAATCTAATTCCTGTAATTAATATTTGGTGTGACTGTAAGCAGGTTGCGGGATGCAGTGACGCAAGAAAGTCAGAGCAAGGGTTAACAGTTTTAATTTAACAAGGAATATTGCACGCAGGGAGATGAACAGTTAAATGAGGGTTAAACAGTTCAAGGGCAACAATAGGTAGAGAGAAAAAAAAAATCAGAGGGTCAATTTCAGAACAAAAACTACAAACGGAATTGGTTTGAACTCTGGTTGTGTCATTAAAGTCTATGGCCACGTTGGGGATTTGTTTGAATCCTATTTGAAGGGGATTCGGGCAGAAACGCAGTGTGAACCTTGCTTTAAATATAGAATGGTATGGAATAGTGCAGTCTACTATACTATTCCAAGCATACACCAGACCGACAGACACAGACCCGAAGACACTTTCTTTTTTTTTTAAACACACAGCTCGTCAATTCTTTTAGTGTTTTTGCAGCATTTTTTTTGTCTATTCAAATGAATGGGAAACAAATTGCAAGTGAAAAGATTGCAAAAACGCATACAAAACGCGCTCACGATGCGCAACATTTTTACTGCCAAAAGTATGGTGTTAATGCAACAATCCGCAGCAAAAATGGTGCATGAAAACATATACTAAGGCCAGTTTCACATGTCCTGATATTTCCGATACCGGAAAAAACGGTACCAGAGATATCAGTATCTGTGTGTCCGTTTGTGTACTATGTGCGGCATCCGTGTGCCACATGTGTGCCGCATCAGGACCACACGGACGGCCGCCGGGGAAGAGCACTACTGTAAGCGCTGTCCCCCAGTGGTTGGTACTAAAGCCAGCTTTCATCCATTCTCCCCTTATCTGCCGCTATCAGCACGAGCAGAGGAGAATGAATGAATGAGAAACTGAGCTGATATGACCTCTGGTCCATGGGAGAATGCAAGAGATGAGGTCACTGGGACAGAGCTTGAACTGCCGTGACCTCATCACTTACATTTTCCCACGGTCCTGAGGTTAGGCTGGTTTCACACGTCAGTGGCTCCAGTACGTGTAGTGACAGTTTTCTCACGTACCAGAGACACTGAAATACATAGACCCATTAAAATGAATGGATCTATGCACATGTCAGCGTGTTTTCACGGACCGTGTGTCCATGTGCAAAACACGGAGAAATGTCAGTGTTTGTGGGAGCGCACGGTCCGTGAAACGTGCTGTACACGTCCATACGGAGAACAGTTCACACTGTCCTCTGTGCTCATGGACAGCCACACGTCGGTTTGTTCTTCATTCATTCTCCCTGCTCGCTGTTGCCGGCAGAGCAGGAGAGAACAATAACAGCCGACTACAGCACCCCAGGCAGGGGAACAGTGCTTACTGTAGCGCTTCTTCCCCAGCAGCCGTCCGTGTGGGCCTGATGCGGCACACTTGCGGCACATGGTTGCCACACGTGTGCCACACGGATGCACCACTTATACACATGGACACACGAACATGAACATATCTCTGGTACCGATTTTTCCGGTGCCGGAAATATCTGGACGTGTGAGACCAGCCTTACAGGAGATCAGGCCAGTAGGAGCACAGACTCAGTGACGTCACCACTAGTCACTGAGCCTGCGGCCGCAGCATCTCATTCATTCTCCCCTGCTCTGCTGGCGAGCAGAATAATGACAGGCGCGTTCAGCACCAGCAACCGGGGGACAGCAGCTTACAGTAGCACTACTTCCCTAGTGGCCGTCCGTGTACACAGAGGACAGTGTGCACTGTTCTCCATGTGCACGTGTGCGGCATGTTTTGCGGTCCATGTGTCCATGTGAAAATAGACACGTCTGCGTGTTTTGCACACGGACACACGGTCTGTGAAAACACACTAACATGTACATAGACCCATTCATTTGAATGGGTCTACGTGTGTCTGCGACTCCGGTACGTGAGAAAACTGTCGCCACACGTACCGGAGACACTGTGAAAGGGGCCTAAAGGGGTTTTCTGAAAATATAAAAAAAATTTGCATGAAATGACAAATCCCACGCAGCTCCAGCACCAATGCGCTGGTGGTCTCGGCTATTATTGGCACTTTAATTGGCAAAAACAAACTATTAAAACACTAATTTTTTAAGCATTCTTACTTTGCAGCATTTTTTCCACACTTGCCTAAAACTTTTTCACACTACTCTAGGTATGGAGAACCCAGTCTGGTTCTTTGCCTGCAGTCAATTGTTACTATCTCATCAGCAAATTATGGTAACTATAAAAATCTCATCAATCGCTGGAAGCTTCACTGGAAAGCTAGCAATAAATATTACGATTGTAAAAATATATAAGAAAATTGCTAAAATGTTCTGGGTTCATCAAAATTGGCAGGTCTTAATATCTTATCATGTTCTACTGCAGGCAGGACAGAAGAGTAAAGCTTCTTACCGCCAGACAAGACATTGTGAAAAGGAGGAGAAAAAAAAGGCTGATCTCTTGACATATCTGTAGAAAGTACTGAATATACTTTTCAGTTTTACTTGCAATAAAGAAAAAACAATTCAAAGAAAAGTACCGTATATCAATTGCTACAATATAGTTTTACATTTTTATGAATATTCTATTTTAAATGAAATTTGGCTTTTATTGGTTGTTGCAGCCTACAAGGCAAGTCTCACGTTCAGACAATGATAATAATGAGGTCTAAACTTAGTTTATGGTTTTTGTCATGAAATCACTTACTCCATTTGGATAGTGGTGTATATGAATATCCAGGTTCTGGTACATTGATGGCACAGTAGTTCCATGCTTCATTTCATCCGTGAGAAGACGTCTGTCCACCATGTGATACCGTAATGCATTAAGAAGCTCAATGTTAACATTGCTCACTAAGGCATCTAATATTTCCTGCAAGACAAGGTTAGCAAAAAGTATGTCAGTTACAGCTGCAAAATCTACAGATGTTTTGTGTTATTTGACATTTTTATGCTCCCTTTTATTATACAATAATCATACTTCATCCTTCCTAGAGACAAACGTCTGTACTTACAGCTGGCAAAGCTGCCCAGGCTTCGTTGCTTGGTGCAAAAATGGTAAAACTTCCAGGGCCCTCAATTTCGGGTCTTAAGTTGGCTCTGTCCGAATATAACTGCGTTGTAGCTGCTCCAACGATTCCCAGTGTTTCATAAATATTTGAAAGCGGTAGCGCTGGAGAAGACATAGAAGGAATTGTATAAAATAATATAACATGCAGGTGCTTCTCACAAAATTAGAATATCAACAAAAAGTTAATTTATTTACGTTCTTCAATACAAAAAGTGAAACTCATATATTATATAGCGTCATTACAAACAGAGTGATTTATTTCAAGTGTTTATTTCTGATAATATTGATAATTATGGCTTACAGCCCATGAAAACCCAAAAGTCATTATCTCAGTAAACTAGAATAATTAACAAAAAACACCTGCAAAGGCTTCCTAAACATTCATTGGGCTCCACAATCATGAGGAAGACTGCTGACTTGACAGATGTCCAGAAGGCAGTCATTGACACACTCCACAAGGAGGGTAAGCCACAAAAGGTCATTGCTAAAGAAGCTGGCTGTTCACAGAGTGCTATATCCAAGCATATTAATGGAAAGTTGAGTGGAAGGGAAAAGTGAGGTAGAAAAAGGTTCACAAGCAACCGGGATAACTGGTTTTTGATGATATTCTAATTTTGTGAGAAGCACCAGTATTGTTTTTTACTTATTCTGCTGGCTTCCACCTTCTGGACTTTAATGCTTGCCTTAAAGAAGACCTTTCACCAATTTTTTCTTGGGGTAACACCTGACTCTAATCTCTCCTTCAAATCACATATTCAAGCTCTTTCCATTTTCTGCCGATTCCAACTCACAAATTCACAAATATTTTCCTGATCTGTACATTCCTTAATCAGGAATCTGCAAAAAACTATTGCATGCCCTCATCATCTCCAACCTCAACTACTGCAACCTCCTGCTCTGTGGCCTCCCCTGTAACACGCTTGCACTCCTACAATCTATTCTAAACTCTGCTGCCAAGCTAATCCACATGTTACCCTGCTATTCCCTGGCCTCTCCCTTCTGTCAATCCATTCACTGGCCCTCCATTACCCAGAGACTCCAGTTCAAAACCCTAATCATGGCATACAAAGGCATCCCCAACCTGTCTCCTCCATACATCTGTGACCTAGCCTCCCAGTACTTAACTGCATGCAACCTACTATCATCACAAGATTTCCTTCTCTGATCCCTCTTAAAGCTCTTCCCACAAACACATACAAGATTTCTTCTGCGCATCCGCCCTACTCTGGAACTCTCTACCCTAACATGTCAGACTCTTGCCTAGCATGGAAAACTTCAAAAGGAACCCGAAGACCTACCTCTTCCGACAAGCCTACGACCTGCAGCAACCCTCATTCAACCATACCACTGCATGACTAGCTTAACCTTCACCTACTTTATCCTCACCTATCCCTTTTAGACTGTGAGTCCTCGCAGGCAGGATCATCTCTTCTTCTGTACCAGTCAGTGACTTGTTTTCTTTAAGATTATTGTACTTGTTTTTTATTATGTCATGTACACCCCTTTTCACATGTAAAGAACTAAGTAATAAAAAGTGCCATAATAATAAATAATAATAATAATAATGTTTCATGATGAACTAGACACAACATACTAGTGGCTGCAGAGTGGAATAAAACATTTTTTTTTATATTTTTGTTTCTGTTGCAGGGATATTAGAAATCAAAGTGTTTGGCACTTAATGATTTAATTTTTTAATACTTTTTTGATGTCCATGTGGGTGTTATACGATAGTTTTCACTGGGAGTGTGTACTTTTTCTCCCTGTATGATGATGACCAATCATAATCAGGAAGTAACTACATTCAAAAGGAAAGAACACACCCCACCATAGTTTATGACTTGTTTTTCAGTGTGTGAGATGTAATTATACTTATGTCTGTTGTGTTCAATCAACTTATAATCGCTTTACAGCGTGATCATTGCATCTCACACAGGAACACTGTGCTATGGGCTACCCCTTTGTAAGATATAATGACAATATAGTCTAATTTCACTGCAGAGCAATTACAAGTCGCTCACACCTGGCATAAGTGTGATACTGACAACTTTGAGCTAATCTCTGGACAGGCAGCCTGGGAGCTGACAACAACGCTGACTATCCTATAAAAAAGAGAACTGTTTGAAGCGTTTGTAATGTGGCACAGCTAAACTAAACTGCACTGACTCATGAAGGAGGTTAGATCAGGTGATCAGAGTTGTCAATATACATCTCACACACTGAGAAACCTTCTCTAAGCTATAATGGCAGTTTTTTCTTTTTTTTCTTTGAGTGATGTCTGCTTATGATTGACCAACAGCATGCAGAAAGAAGTAGATGCCTCTAGTGAAAATTGTCTGATAACTATTTTAATTGAGGAATGCCAAATGCTACATCTGTATTCTTAAATATTCTAAATTTATTTTAGTCTATAGTTTATGTGCTTTGTCTTTATGGTACAAGACAAAGCACAGATGAAATGAAAGTTCATTTATCATATCATTAAGTTGGGCTATTACCATTAATAGAAATGGCTTATTTTATTACAAGGATGTAAAAAGTGAGAACAATTGGAGACAGATGTCGTATGAATACAAGTGGTCTAAAATGATATACCTGCTGGGCAGCCTTTCTCTCCTGGTACTTTCTCATAGCCGGGGCAGCATTCATACACTATGACACTGTCAAAGAGAAAAGTATGTTGTCATTACATGAACAAGATTTAGAACAAAGTGTTAGAATGTTGTCATTTGTTTGGAATAAATATAAGGATATCTTTATCCAAAATCTGTATATATAGAAACAAAGGCACAGACAGCATATATTAATAAATTAAATTAAAAATTAATGACTGAAATTAAAAAGATCCACAATCAACTTTCAGGGTTTTTGTATACTGTATATAAAAAAATATAAGAAAGTCACCAAATGTAAGTACCTGTTATGTGATTGTTACACTCATAAAATCCCATATAATTTAAAATGTCACCTTTTAAACTAAATTTCACAGTTGAAATAAAATATAAATAAAAAGTTGAACACTCTTAAAAATAATTTACTGATAATGTACATATCTGCTTTCAATACTATACAGTATGTGCACTGGGTTTCCAAAGATCTGACTTTAATTAACTGATGCCAGCATCCCTGCATGTTTGCTCTACCTTTCCCGGCAGAGACGCCAACATACCACCGCCATGGTCGCTTGGCGGCGTCTCCCTGTCGTGCTGCAGCTTCCTGCTCCTAGACCCACGTGCTGATCTCCCTGCCGTGTGCTTAGTGTGTGCACACTCCCTGCATCTTAAAGGGGTAGCCCGTGCACTATGAATTAGCCCCCACCCAAGTTAGTTTGTGTTTATCCCTGCTAGTTAGCTGTCCCTGCTATGCCCGAACCTATGGACCTATTCTGTAAGAACCTGAACCTTTTGTTGAACCGACCTACTCTGAAATTGAACCTATTTGTGAACCTATTCTGTTAGAACCTGAACCTGTTGCTGAACCAGTTTAGTCTGAACCTGAACCTGTTACTGTTATCTGTGTTATCTGAAACTGCTCTGGCAGTACCTAAACCTAAAACCACTCTGGCGGTACCTGAACCTGAGACTGCTCCAGTGGCAACTCAACCTCAAACTGCACCGGCGGTACCTAGACCAGCAGAGTGTCTGCCATGTCAAGTGTTTCTGGATCCACACTGTCTGAATCTGCACCACTGTCCATCCTGTCAAGTGTTAGAGGATTAGTACTGTCTAAACCTGCACCAGTGCCCATCCTGTCAAGTGTCCCAGGAACCTCACTGCCTGAACCTATCTCAGTATCTCGTCCTGCCTTGGAGTCTGAGTCAGTGTCAGTAATCCTGACCCTTGAGGTGAGCTGCTGCAATAGCAGGGACTGTCCTTGGAGTGGTACATGGCAGTCACCTGCAACTGAAGCCTAACTCCATCATCAGGAGCTCTAGCAAAAACCAAGGGGTCAATTAGCCACGCCTCTCCACGGGTAAGCCCAGACCATGACACAGTGGATCCATGATCCACTTGAGTGATATTTTGTACAGGCCAAGGAAGCCACTCATCCTACGCCCTCAGATTTGTACCAAAATATGATACATCAGCGATATTAGTAGGAAAAAATTACTTGACGACAGCCACTTCGCCCACTCCAGCACAGGTTGCAGTTACTGCGGCCGTGTCTACTCAGCCTGCAACTTATATACCTTAAGCAAATCCTCGTCTGTCTGCTCCTCCACATTAAGATGGGGATCCTAAGCAGTGCCGTGGGATTCTAAATCAGTGCATGCTGCACTATGAAATGTTGTCCCTTCAGTTTCTCTCTGATTGGGCTAATGTGGGATTCCTGATGTCCCAAATAGCAGGAAAGACCCTAGCATAGCTCACCCCCTTGTGGGAGAGATGGAACCCTGTGAACTCAGATTTGCAGGCCTTCCAGGTGGCCTTCCAAAAAGTCTTCGATGACCCTGGTTATGTATCCTCTGCTGCATCTTACCTTCTCAGACTGCATGAGGGAAATATGTCTGAAGGCCAGTATGCCATTCAGCTGCACACCCTGTCTTCAAACCCTGGCTTGAATGTCGAAGCTCTGGTAGCCGCCTTTTGTGAGGGATTGTCAGGAAGGATTAAGGGCTAACTGGCTGGTCAAGACATCCATACTATCACCCAAGACAACTTGATTTTCCTGTCAATTGGAATCAACCTCAGTTCAAGGAACAGTCCAAAGAGGTGAAGCAAGAGAGGAAACCTTTGCAAGTGGCTCGGTTCTTCCAGAGACCGCTCATTCTCCAGCCTTTTGAGACAGCTGTCTTCTCTGAATCTATGTAAGTCAACTATGTGAAGCTGGCTGAGCAGCAGCAGAAATACCGTCATGCCAAGGCATTGTACTGCTATTCATCAGTTCTTGTCCTGAGAAGTCAGAGAAACTCCAAAGCCTAGGGACAGGAGGAGAGGCTATGCTTGGCATGAGTAAATTTATTGCAGCAAGCCATGGTGGATTGATATCAGATTCTAATCCCATGCCTCAAGAGTCCCTTGATGGTGTCCTACGTCAAGGGAAAGGCCAAAGTTATTTGAGTTGTTACTAAGCAGCTAAAGATTCTGGTAGGAATGCTGTATATGGAGATGATTGCTTTTTATGTGCTGCCTGGTCTGTTGCACCCACTAATCCTGGGTCTTCCATGGCTGCGTACTCATGAGCTTTAGTAGACTGGAGATCCAGTGAGTGCTTGGATGGGAACAGTTCTATCACAAGAGATGTCTGCACCTTGTATGTCCAGTTCTCCATCAGGTCCGCCTGTCAAGTGTTCCAGGAACCGCACTGTCTGAACCTGCATCAGTATTTGGTTCTGCCTTGGACTCCAAGTCCATGTCTGTGATACTGACCTTTGAGGTCATCTACTGCAGTTTCAGGGAATGCCTTTGGAGTTAAAAATGCAGCTTTTGTATAAAAAACAAAAAAAACTAAAACATTTTTTTGTGACTGTTCAAGTGGTAGATATCACTAGAATTAGACTCCAAACAGAGTCCAATATTCTACCTGCCTCATTATAGTAAGTGGTTCCATTGGGGGTTTCCACTGAATCACATTTTTGTGGGATCTAAATGGAAACCCCGATGTAAATGTTCAGCGTAGAGCACAAGAATGTGATCTTAGTCATATAATGAAAGCTATAAAAAGTATGGGTAGAACAAAGGCTCTGAAAAAGCAATATATCTCCCACACCATAAAAAAAACAGTAAAATCTATGTTGCAAAATCCAAATGCCCCCCTCTTTCTGTCCCCTACAGTGTGCCTAAACTGCAACAAATTACCACAAGTTTGGCATTGCTCTAACGGTTAGAACTCCACTAACAATATAAGCGGTGCGTGTCTCCAGAAGCACTAGCTGTGCACAATGTATTGTCACTATAGAGGCATATTTGGAATTCTCCACAAAAAAGCATGTCGTGGATGTTGCATAGTGAAAACATCTGTGAGGCCAAAATAGCCACTGCAGATGTAGAATAATTAATTGAGAGGTGCAATTTCTAAAATGGGGTCACATTGGAGGGTTTCTGCTGTTTTGGCATCTTTGGGTCTCCACAAATTTTGACGGAAAACTATTCCAGTAAAATCTGTGCTCCAAAAGCCCAAAAGCCCTCCTTCTTATGAATCCCTGCTGTGTGGCTATACAATAGTTTTTTATGACATATGAGACATCTTCATATTTGGGTGAAATTGTGCAACAAATTGTTGGTCTAGTTACACCAAATAATCCATTTGTATCTGACAAATTCGCAGTTAATAATTTTTTACATTTTTACCACTAAAATGTTATATTTGTATGTCCCAATACTATATCATTCTATGAAGCACTTGTGGGTTTCAGATACTTACAGTACACATAGATAAATTCCTTACATACTGAAGTTTCCAATATGGGGTTCCTTGTGAGGGTTTCTGCTGATATGGCACCTCAGGGGCTCGGCTAATGGCACCCGCAATTTTTTCAGACAGAATCTGTGTTCTAAAGGCCAAGTAGCACTCCTTCTCAGCTAATCAGTGATGTGTTCTCAAACAGTAGTGTACAATCATATAAGAGGTTTTGACACATTCAGTAAAAATTGCATAACAAATTGTCTTGTGTATTTTCTATTTTCATCTCTTGTATGAGTTAAAACTTTGAGGCTAAAGTAAAATTTTAGTGAAAAAGCCCTAAATTTTTTCGTTTTCGTAGACCAATCTTATAAAATTCTGTGATGCAGTTTGTGGGTTAAAATGCTCATCACACCCCTAGATGAATACCTTATGCGGTTTATTTTTCAAAATGGGGACACTTGTTGGTGTTTCTGCTTTTTTGTCACATCAGGGGCTTTGCAAATGCAACACAGTGTTCAAATTTGCATTCCAATTGCGCTCTTTGCTTTCAGAGTTTTGTCATGTGCTCAAACAATAATTTTTGACCACATAAAGTGTATCACTGCATTCAGGAGAAATTGCATAAATTAAGGGGGCCTTTTCTTCAATTAGCCCTTGTGGAAATTATAAATTTGGTGCTAAAACAGTATTTAATGAAAAAAAAGTTTTTTTTTTGTTCTGGGGTCTAAGTGTTATAAAGTTTTGTGAATTATGTGTGGGTAAAAATGCTTAATACACCCTTAGATACATTTCTTGAAGGGTCTATCTTCCAAAATGTAGTCTCTTGTGAGTTTTTTTGCCATGTCAGGGGCTCTGCAAATGTTTTACCAAAATTTTGAGTTAAAAAATCAAATAGCGCTCTTTCCATTCAGGAACCTGCCATGAGCTCAAACAGTATTTTTGACCACTTATGGGATATTGCCATGTTAAGGAGAAATTGTGTAATACATTAAATGGTCTATTTTCTCCTATTATCCCTTGTGAAAATTACAAACTTGGGGCTAAAACACCATTTTACTAGAAAAAAAATTAATTTTTCATTATCACACCGAATAGTTATAAACTTCCAAGCACCCGGTGATTCAAAACGCTCAGCACACCCCTAGATGAATTAATCTGTGAGGTTTAATTTCCAAAATAGAATTAGATATGGTACCTGCAATCTATTCCAGACAAATTTGCACTCTAACCACCAAGTGGTGCTTATTCCCTTCGAATGATAAACTTACAGCTAAAGCAATCTATTCAATTTTTCTAAACACTGTTTTTCGATGATTACTTTGTATTTCCGTTCATACTGCACCACACACACAAATGATACACCATTTGAAAGGTAAATTTGCCCCCTTCAGCAAGAAAATAGCCAAACAAACCACACATCCACGATTTGTTCGCAAAATACAGTTTAAACATTAATTTTCATAAACCTGCAGTAAGGAAAAATGACCTGCAGGTGGCACCACAGTACCCCAAAGCACAGTACCACAAAGCTGCTTACAGACATCACAAACAAATCCAAACATTTGCCTTGTGGGCTTTCCAGCTTGCCGAACTGCTTTCCCAGCCTATTTTAGCCAAATTGGAGGATTGTACACTTCACTTCAGGTGAGGCACATATGCAAACACAATTGTAAACATGCACTGCCTATTGAATTGCACACGTGCTCCATTCATACTTCCACCCACACAAACAAATGATACATCAATTGAAAGGTCGAATTACCTGCAGGTGGCAGCATACTACCCCAGAGCACACTACCACAAAGCTGCTTACAAACATCACAAACAAATCCAAACATTTGCCTTAGGGTCTTTCCAGCTTGCCCAAGTGCTTGCACAGCCTATTTCAGGCACACTGGAGGATTACACACTTCACTGTAGGTGAGTCACATATGCAAACACATTTGTATGCATGCACTGCTTTTTCAGTGATTACTTCACCCCACACACACAAATGGTGAGTCACATATCCAAACACATTTGTAAACATGCACTGCTTTTTCGCTGATTACGTCGCCCCACACACGCAAATGATACACCATTTGAAAGGTAAACTTGCCCCCTTCAGCAAGAAAAGAGCCAAACAAACCACACATTCATGATTTTATCACTAAATACAGTTTAAACATTCATTTTCATAAACCTGCAGAAAGATACAATGACCTGCAGGTGGCACCTCAACCGGAAGACATTTTATGGCCTCTACTTGTCAAACCAATTTATTGTATTACCAATGTACATATATAAATACCTGTCTGTGTTCATCATCTCATGAAATACATTTACATTTGACCATCTTGCTTTTTCTGAAATTGCCTGCGGCCCCGACGACCAAAGTGCGAAAATTTCGCACGGGCCAAGCTAGTATTTTATTTAAAAAAAACTCTTTTTTCATACAACTTTGTCTTAATTCCTGTGTAGCACCTGAAGGGTTAACAAGTTTCCTAACAACAAATTAGAATAATTTAAGTGGTATAGTTTTTTGAAATGCTATCACTACTGCAGTTTTTTTTTATATGTAGGCGCCTCAAAGTTCCTTCAACATCGATTAGGTCCATAAAAAATTGGATGTGTAAATTTCCTAGAAAAAAAAGGGAAAATTGTTGCTTAACTTTTTAACAAAAAAAGGATATTTGGAATATGATTCAGACATAAAGTAGACGTATGGGAAATGTTATTTATTAGCTATTTTGCGTGGTATGGCTATCTAGTTTAAGGATTTGCAAGCATTGAAAGTTTAAAAATTGCTAGTTTTTCAAAATTTTCATCACATTTCTGATAATTTTACAAAAAACAAAAACTTATCGATCTAAATTTACTAATAACATAAAGAACAATGTGTCATAAAATAAACAAACACAAGCATTCCAGAGTTATTATCACATAAATTGATACTGGTAAGATTTGAAGAAATGCGGCTTGGTCACTAAGCTCAAAAATGGATGTCACTAAGGGGTTAAGACAGACTGGAAGAGTAACTACCATATATGATTATCGAAGATGAGATATGATGTACATGAAAACTATACATTTCTCACTGTATGTCTAGGAAAACTTTGGAAGTGATTTATATTGATGTATACATTTGTGAGGGATATCTAAAATCGATATTTTGTCCTGCACCATTTATTTTTCTTTTTTATCTTAGTATTTCTTCTAACTAGCTGTCAGAACTGTAGCAGACGTTTGCTGGCAGATGAAGAATAGCTGGAAGAGATGTGCCTTAGGATTCCATTACGTATTACTCAGTGGCCTGCTGCGTACATAAACATTTCATTGCTTAGAAGAGATCTCACTTCTTGAGATGTGTTTAATGGTAACATTCAGCTCTCTGTTGTGGAAGCAAGACAAATGACTAGTTTTGCAACACACGCCAATGGTCTCTGCTTTATTTAACCTTAGTCTGTTTAAATCTTTTGGGTGAAATTGTAATTCTATGTCATGCACATAAATAGTTACAGATGACAGCTCAGGGGAAGTTTAATGCATGCATAACTGTACGAATTCTGGCACGAACTGACATTTTTGGCATATTACTTGCTATGGGGTTTCTAACCTTTGACCTAAGAGGCTCCAACAGTAGGTCCCTCCTGCTGAGATTAAGATGCTCTAAAGATGCTACTTTGGATTAGTTCATTGCCATTATAATGTAACTCTTCTACTAGAATTTTGAGGCTGAAATCTACACAGTTCTCTGCCGGAATCCACTAAGGCTGGTTCATGTGTTCAGTTGTCATGCATTTGTTGCGGATCCAGTATTAAGAAAAAGTGCATTCCATACAAACATCCCACACACGCATTCAATTTTGCATCTATTATTGCTCCATTTCTCTTAGAGGTGTCTTTGAATATCTCTAGTGTTCTGGGTATGCGCAGGGCTTAAAAAACTGATCCGTTAACAGATGAAATAACAAAGGAAATAATCAGTTACGAAAAAAACTGGCCCACTTTTTCCAGAACTTTTGTGTATCTGCTGTGCACAGCATAGGCCTTTTTCACACTTCAGTCGCTTGACGTCAGTTAAAAACAGCCAAAGTGTGAAAATGGCGGATCCGTCAGAAAAGGTGAAAAACGGATGCAAACGGATCCGTTTTTCGACGGATCCACCATGAACTTTTCAACCCGGAAAAGGCAGGTACGCATGTCCGGACCGAGGAGAGAGAGAGAGAGACCCCGGACAATGTTCTGGGCATTTTGAATGGATTTGCTATAGGAGCAACGGATCCGCTAGTGGATGGTCGCTAGTTGACGGATCCGCCATAGTCTGCCATTTTGGCGGACAGAAAAAACGTTGCATTGGACGTTTTTCAAAAAACGACTGAAGTGTGAAAGAGGCCATAGTGACTTATCCCAATTTAAGTGAGTCCAACTCAGTTGCAATACATGTTAACGCCATGGTAATGCCCTGAGCAGCACTGTTTCTGGGAAAAAAACAGAGATTCCGATTCATTAAGAAATTAAGCCTGGCATTATGAACAGGGCCACTCGAGTAAGATATGTCTAATTCATTAAAACATGCACTCCACTTAAAGAGTTACTTTTAAGTTATCTCCTGAGTATAACACAGCTTTCCAATCTCTTTCACGTCTGGGTTTCTGGTGTGGCAGGCACTATTCCTTGAGTAACAGTTCTGGTAAGTAGCAGAACTATAAAGCTCAGCACAAGTTTCTCTTTAAGGGCCCCATCTGACATAGCGAGATCGCTAGCGAGATCGCTGCTGAGTCACAAGTTTTGTGATGCAACAGCGATCTCAGCAGCGATCTCGCTATGCCTGACACGTACAAACGATCAGGCCCTTGCTGTGAATCGCTGGTCGTGTCAGAAATGTCTGGACTTTTTTTTGATCGCTGGTCTCCCGCTGGCCAGCTCGCATCGCTGAGTGTGGCAGGCAGGAGACCAGCAATAAGCTGGTAACCAAGGTACACATCAGGTTTCCAGGCGCGGGGTTGTACCTGGAAACCCAATGTGTACGTTGGATACCAGCGCGCTGCTGCAGAGGAGCTGGTAACCAAGGTACACATCGGGTTTCCAGGCACCACGCAGCGCCTGGAAACCCGATGTGTACCTTGGTTACCAGCTCCCTGCATCAGCGGAGTATTGGCATGGCTGCTATGGGCATAAAAGGAGATAAACTCATGGTGTGGCCAGCATCTTCTCCTGACCTCAACCCTATAGAGAACCTTTGGAGCATCATCAAGCTAAAGATCAGAGAGGGTGGGAGGCAGTTCACATCAAAACCGCAGCTCTGGGAGGCTATTCTGACTTCATGCAAAGAAATACAAGCAGAAACTCTCCAAAAACTCACAAGTTCAATGGATGCAAGAATTGTGAAGGTGATATCTAAGAAGGGTTCCTATGTTAACATGTAACTTGGCCTGTTAGGATGTTTTGGAGTTAAGTAGCTTTTTTGTTCAGTGAATGTGACCTCCTAATGCTGCAAATTCCACAAATGAGCATTTTCAGTTCTTTAAAACAGATCAAATGTTCAGAAATTCTACTGTGCCTAATAATTTGGAACAGTACATTTTAAGTTTTGTTTCCATTTTGGAGATCATACTGTTATCATTGGGAGGTTTCTTCAATAAAATTCGATGTATACTCTAACGGTGATGACTTTTATTAGACTGAATGTCATTTGCACCGACCACTTAGGAAAATCAGAGAAAAATATCATTTGCATAATAATTTGGAACATAGTGTAAGCAAGTAAAATTCAATGTGTTACTTTTATGTTGTTTAACAAAATCAATTTAATAACATACACCTTTAATGAATTAAGGTCAACATACATGTGCTGTGTGCCTCCAGAAGAAATGTACTCCAGTCAGTAAGCACATTTCTGGAATAAATTACACTGCTTAAGTGGCATAAATTTTCACAAACTTTGCCACTACCTGTCCAATCAGTGAGCTGCTTATTGGTGTAACTTTCTGGAAATGGCATGAAAAAGACAAAAGTTGTAATGTTTATCAGTAGAGTTGAGCGAAACAGGTCGGTCAGATTCATAAGTCGCTGACTTTTGCAAAAGTCGGGTTTCGTTGGCCGAAACCCGACCATAGCGTGAGGTCGGCCATGCGGTCATTGAAACGAGTGCCAAAGTCGAGTTTCCCAGAATGCTTTCAGGCGCCTTTTTTCAGCCAATGAGCAAGGACGTACACTGTGGGCAACGAGATCACATGTGCAGCGTCCACCACCATCTTAGAGAAGGGCATTGCAGTGATTGGCTTGCTTTGGGGGGCGTTATAGTGTCTATAAAAGCCCTGACCACCGACCTCCATTTTACTTCTGCTGATCTTAACAGTAGGGAGAGGTTGCTGCCACTGTTTATCAGTAGGGAGAGAGTTAGGAAAGGGAAGATATTCTGTGCTTGTGCTGATAGCAATTGTGCTGTACAGTTAGTGTGCAGTGACAGGGGAGGATTTTCTTGTGTGCAGCAGCGCTGGTTATTAGGCTGCCTGCCAGTGACAGGGGAGGATTTTCTTGTGTGCAGCAGCGCTGGTTATTAGGCTGCCTGATAGCTGTATTGCTGTGTGTACACTGCTGTGCAGACTGCTTTTTACACAGCACTAATACTTTTATTCTTTTTTTCTGCACAGTTCCTGAGTGTTCATTTTTTCCCACACCGTATAGAGCTGTACGCTCCTCACACACTACTGTGTATCGGCTGGTATCACGGACAAATACATGCTGACTATCTGTGTGTGACTTCGGAAATATATACGGAGATTTACAATTTCCCCTACAGTGTATACAGCTTTTTGCTTCTGAAACAGTACCATATATCTGCTCTTTGTATTCTGGTCAAATCCATACTGAGCGAGTATCTGTGTGTGATTCCGGAAATATATACAGAGATTTAAAATTACCCCAACACTGTATACAGCTGAACGCTACTGATACAGTACCATATATCTGCTGGTATTTTGGGTACATTTTCCCAAACATGAGGAAGTATGGTGGAAGAGGACGTGGGCGGGGGGGTCAGCTGTTATTCCCCATTGACTTGCATTGGGGTCGGGTTTCGTCTTTTGTCGACCTCCGACTTTTGCCGCGAGTTATTCGGCCGATCTGGTACGACTCGACTTTTGCGAAAGTCGGGTGGTCCGAAACCCGACTTGACCCGAAAAAAGGCAAAGTCGCTCATCTCTATTTATCACCAACTTCTGATTTGCACAAAAAATGTTGCAACATATGAAGATATTTTATGCCGGTATGAAAAATAAATTAATACATTTACCCCAGAATGCTATTTACAATCTTGGAATCCCCTTTAATGTAGCATGGAAAAACACACACAAACATAAAGCAGAAGGTAAATTGATGCCATCATGCAGCTCCTAACATGTTGTAACTCACAGCAGACCAAGAAATCCTGCTGTATTTTACATTTTGGGATTTCTTCATACTTACAGTGTGTTTACAGCAAACTAACTTAATATTTAGTAGAATTTTGCAAACTCTGCCGGGAATGCTTCAGCAAATCCCTTTTCTATTTATGTGTCATCAAATGACTTCAGAATGTCAAGCAAAGTTCATCAAGGATTCAGCATTTTTGTGTTTGCTGCCGTATAATGTATTGATAGACATTGTAATTACATAAGTATTATTAGTACAGATTTTAGATGAATACCAAACTTGCGAAAAGCTTGAGAGAAATATTTAGGGGACTATAGTGCAGATTCAAGTGATACTGGAAGTGTTACTATTAATAATAGTATTTAGGCCTTTTTGCATAAGTGATTACAGGAAGTGGAGCCATTTTGATTACAGTATTTAAAGCAAACCTGTCAGCAGTATAAGATACGGCCACTGCCTTTCATCGCTTAGCTACAGCATTCTATAATGCTGTAGGTAAGCCCCCGATGTAACCTGAAAGATAAGAAAAATAAGTTTTATTATACTCACCCGGGGGGCGATCCGGTTCAATGGGTGTCGCGGGTCCTGGTACGACGCTTCCCATTTTCTTGCGATGCCGCCCTGCTGCTGTTTATTTCATGGCTCCCTGGCATCCCGCTCCTGCGCAGGCGTACTTTTCTGCTCTGTTGAGGGCAGAGCAAGATACTGCAGTGCGCAGGCGCCGGGAAAGGTCAAATTGCCCAGCGCCTGCGCACTGCAGGAATTTGCTCTGCCCTCAATAGGGCAGATAAGTACGCCTACGCAGGAGCGCAATACCAGGAATCCTGTGAAGCAGGCAGGAGGGCGGCATCACAAGAAGATGTCAGATGCCGGACCCGGATCTGCGACACCCAGCGGACCGGACCTCCCCAGAGGTCAGTATAATAAAACGTATTTTTCTTATCGTTCAGGTCGGATCGGGGGCTTATCTACAGCATTCTAGAATTGCTGAAGATAAGCCCTGAAAGGCAGTGGCTGCATCTTATATTGGCCAAAACTGCTGACAGGTTCGCTTTAAATTAATTGTACGGAAACTGACAACTGATTATTCTGCTTGTAGTGATACCTAGAGATGACCGAACATCATCAGCTCCTTCCTTATTCGGCAAGCTATAGTCACAACACAGGCACAAAGAGCCCAACAAACAGGCTCTCCATGCGTGTACTGTGTCTGTCACACAGCTGCCACACATGCAGCTGCGGAGTCGAATAGCTGATCAGCCACAGCGATCCAGGAAGCCGGGATCCCGATGCAGCTTCTTCGGTAAGCACTATAGCTTGCCGAATAAGGAGGGAGCCGATGATGTTCGCTCCTCTCTGGTGATAACAACATTATAATTTTACATTCAGCGGCTAAGAATATGCAAACATGACAACTAATGTTGCTGTATTTCTTTTTGTCACTTATCAAACAAACACACAAACTACTCAAAAATGTCAATAACTTAGTGAGTGAAATGTCCATGATTTGGCTACATTGACAAATGTATTTACTGATATAAAACATTTTGATGTATTTAGTGAAAATGCACTTGATGACTTATTGTTTATTTATTTAATCGTATGAACATACAGTCATGGCCAAAAGTTTTGAGAATGACACAAATATTATATTTTCACATGATCTGCTGCCCTCTGGTTTTTATGTGTGTTTGACCGATGTTTTTATCACAGACAAAAATATAATAATTGCAAACATATGAGTAACAAAAGCTTATATTGACAGTTAGAATGAGTTAATGCAGCAAGTCAATATTTGCAGTGTTGACCCTTCTTCTTCAGGACTCTGCAATTCTCCCTGGCATGCTGTCAATCAACTTCTGGACCAAATCCTGACTGATAGCAGTCCATTCTTGCACAATCAATGCTTTCATTTTGTCAGAAATTTTAGGTTTTTGTTTGTCCACTCGTCTCTTGATGATTGACCACAAGTTCTCAATGGGATTAAGATCTGGGGAGTTTCCAGGCCATGGACCCAACATCTCTATGTTTTGTTCCCTGAGCCATTTAGTTATCACCTTTGCTTTATGGAAAGGTGCTCCATCATGCTGGAAAAGGCATTGTTGATCGCCAAACTGCTCTTGGAGGGTTGGGAGAAGTTGCTCTTGGAGGACATTCTGGTACCATTCTTTATTCATGGCTGTGTTTTTAGGCAAGACTGTAAGAGAGCCGATTCCCTTGGCTGAGAAGCAACCCCACACATGAATGGTTTCAGGATGCTTAACAGTTGGCATGAGACAAGACTGGTGGTAGAGCTCACCTTGTCTTCTCCGAATGAGGCGTTTTCCTGATGTCCCAAACAATCGAAAAGGGGATTCATCAGAGAAAATAACTTTACCCCAGTCCTCAGCAGTCCACTGCCTGTACCTTTTGCAGAATATCAGTCTGTCCATGATGTTTTTTCTGGAGAGAAGTGGCTTCTTTGCTGCCCTCCTTGAGACCAAGCCTTGCTGCAAGAGTCTCCGCCTCACAGTGTGTGCAGATGCACTCACACCTGCCTGCTGCCATTCCTGAGCAAGCTCTGCACTGCTGGTAGCCCGATCCCGCAGCTGAAACACTTTTAAGAGACGGTCCTGGTGCTTGCTGGTCTCTCTTGGGCGCCTTGAAGCCTTTTTGGCAACAATGGAACCTCTCTCCTTGAAGTTCTTGATGATGCGATAGATTGTTGACTGAGGTGCAATCTTTCTAGCTGCGATACTCTTCCCTGTTAGGCCATTTTTGTGCATTGCAATGATGACTGCACGTGTTTCTTTAGAGATAACCATGGTTAACAGAAGAGAAACAATGATGCCAAGCACCAGTCTCTTTTTAAAGTGTCCAGTGGTGTCAATCTTACTTAATCATGACAGAATGATCTCCAGCCATGTCCTCATCAACACCCACACCTGTGTTAATGGAGCAATCACTGAAAAGAGATTAGCTGGTCCTTTTAAGGCAGGGCTGCAATGATGTTGAAATGTGTTTTGGGAGATAAAGATCATTTTCTAGCCAAATATTGACTTTGCAAGTAATTGCTGTTAAGCTGATCACTCTTTATAACATTCTGGAATATATGCAAATTGCCATTAGAAAAAGTGAAGCAGTAGACTTTGCAAAAATTAAGATTTGTGTCATTCTCAAAACTTTTGGCCATGACTGTATATTTCAACATCATATAAGTATAAATGATGAACAATAAACAGTGATTGAAAAGAACAAAGGAACAGAAATCAAAGTCGAATATCGAGGTTTTCTTTGTATGCAATAACATTGTCATTTCCAGTGTAAAAATCATTCTTGTCACCAGTATAAGATCTGAGGGTACACTCCTCAACAATGTGCTGAACTGTTTGACGGTCAGCTCCACAGTCACAAGCAGGAGAGTCAGATTTTTCTAACTTATGCATAAGATCTGCACAAACACCAAAGTTTGTTCTGATACGATTTGTGATAACCCATGACTTATTGTAAGCTATAAGAAACCACTTTACCATGCTTTTACAGATCATTTTTCCTTTCAATGCCACTACAACTTTGATGTATATTTGGGGTCAAATTCAGAAATGAATCGGACCAGGGTCAGACTGGCCCACCTGGAAACCAGAGGATTCTCATGGCACTTACACCTGCTGGCATAAAGTTCTGGCATCTGCCTAGGGCCCCCCTGCTCCACGGCCCCCCAGCCAGTAGCGTGTCACTAATAGTGGCACACCCAGCTGCTATGGGGCCCATGAGTCAAGGGGGCCTGCCTGGTGCCAGCGGAGCAGCAGCTGGAGACAGGAGCCTGTCCCCGCTGCTAAAGAGAAATGATTATTCACGCTTCCCCACACCCCCATGGGCATGGAGAGGACTGAATATTAATTTCACTTTAAGAGCACGCAGTGTTAGCCGCAGGCTGAAGCTAACACTGCCCACAGGTACGGAGGGCAGACATACAGCATGGAAAGCTGGTGCGGCTGCATCGGGGCTCCGGAGGTGGGCCCCTGCAGAGCGGCTAGCACTGAGGGCAATCAGTGGGCAGGGAGCGATCCCTGCAGCTCCACTGCCTACAGGAGAAATTGGCAGCAGAGCAGAAATGCCTGTAACCGATGCCATCCTGCTTCCTTCCTGGCGCTTTCTGTCTGACACCGCAGCGCAAGTAGATGTCATCATCTTTCAGTGCACGGCTGTTTCATAGAGAAAGCTGAAAGCGAAGAAAATGCTCTTGGGATGTGCCGGGGCTGCGAGGAATGTGCGGAGAGGTGAGTGGTTCTGTGTGTCTGTCTGTCTGTGTGTTTGTGTGTGTGTGTGCATGTGGTGCTGTGTGTGTGTGAGTGACAGTGGTGTGGTGCTGTGTATGTGTGTGATGGTGTGTGTGTGAGAGTGGTGCTGTGTGTGTATTGGAGAGGGCAATGATGTGGGTGATGGAGAGAGCAGTGATGGGGTAGTGAGGGAGAAAGCAACGTTGGTGGTGGTGGAAAGGACAATGGATGTAGTGGGAAGGAGGCAATGATGGAAGTGGTGGAATGGGCAATGATGACCCAGGAAGCCGGCGAGAAGGGGAGAAGGCAATGATGGCTGTGGTGGAAAGGACAATGATGGTGGTGGTGGGGAGAGGCAATGATGGAGGTGTTGGAATGGGCAATGATGGGGGTGGTGTGGGAGAGGGCAGTGATGGAGGAGATGAAGAGGGCAATAATGGGAGTTGTGGGGGAGGAGGCGATGATGGAGGTGGTGGAATGGGCAATTATGGGGGTGGTGGTAATAAAGCAATGATGGAGGTGGTGGAAAGGGCAATGATAGGGGTGGTTGGTGAGAAGGCAATGATGGAGGCGGTGATGAGGACAATGATGGGGTGGATGGGGGCTGCATTATACCCTAAGAGGGGGCTGCATTATACTCTATGAGGGGGCTGCATTATACTCTATGAGAGGGGCTGTGTTATTCCCTATGAATGGGGCTGCATTATACTACATGAGGGGCTACATTATATTCTATGGGGGCTGCATTATATTCTGTGTGGGGGCTCCATTAGTCTCTCAGGGGGATACATTATATTCTGGGGGGTTACATTATACAATATGAGGGGGCTGCATTATGCCCTATGAGGGGGCTACAGTATATTCTATGGTGGGTTGTATTATACCTTATGAAGGGGTTGCATTATACGCTGAGGAGGCTACATTATATACTGTGGAGATGCTGCATTATACTATATGAGGGGGCTGCATTATTCCTTATGAGGGGGGTGCATTATATTTTGCGGCGGGCTGTATTATTCCATATAAGGGTAGTTGCATTATATTCTATGAGGGGGCTACATTATATTCTATGAGGGGGCTACATTGTATTCTATGAGGGGGCTACATTATATTCCATGAGAGAGGCTACATTATATTCTATGAGGGGGACAACTTTATATTCTATGAGGGGGCTACTTTATATTCTATGAAGGGGCTATCACAACTCCTGATACATAATTAAGATGTGCAGTACCTTATATTATATTCTGATGTTAGTATGGTTTACCACACAATTGGTGGACTATTTATTTCTATGTAGCTACATAGTGGGCCCCAAGAATGATGTTCTCTGGTGGCTCCAAGGTGCTCTATCACGTTTTGCCCACAATAACAGATTGTACTAGAAAAATGCTCAACTTCACAAGGCCATTGGTCATCATGAGCATACTACTGTCTCCCAGTAAAAAATTAGCACTTGACCGCGACAATATGAAAAAGGATGTCATTCAGGTTATAAAATATATAACATCCTTCCTAACATCTTTTAAAAAGCTATATTCAATAAATCATAGTTTTAAAAACTTTTCCTGCATTAGTAATTATTTAGCAGAAATGATGAACACAGTCCTATTAATATTTTTACTCTGAGTCATTGTGGTAGAGACACAAAAATGTATGTGTCACAGTTTCATAATGTAAACTCCAATACAAAACCAGACTCATTTAGTCTAGACATTGAAAATTCCTTGTGGAAAATGCTTGCATAAAGAAATCCTCTTCATTGTCTTTGTGGACAGCTCAGCTCTGTACAACCCTGTGTAAATTTATTGCATGCTTAATACAAATGTATTTATATGACTTCATGTGCAGGAAGGGCAAACTGATGTACAATAAAATTTAGCAAATTGAATTTATAATAAATAAAATATATTACTTTTTAGAAATACAGAAATTAGAAAAACTTTTATTTTAAAATCTGGTTGTGCAGTGGTAGCCAAAAGGACTCAGACTGTGGGTAATATTTTGTCCAGCCCTCATTTTGCAGATAGAAATGACAGACATACTTGGCTAAATTGTAAGGGGTTTTACAGATGTGGTGAAAATCGATGTAGTATGTGCAAATTTGTGTGAGTGGTAAAAAGTTTTTCAAATTCTAATGCGTCTAAACAGTTCACCATTAAACAATATTTAAACTGTTATAGTGAAAATGTTGTTTATATTATTCCGCGTACCATTTGTGATAAAATGTATGTAGGTAGCACCATCAGGAACCTTAAGAAGGGTATTTCTGAACATTTGACTGATATATACAGTAATTCTGATTCATTCTGTACAATGTTTCAGGCTTCCAGACATTTTATAGAAGTGCATGGGAAACACCTCGTCATTTCAAGTATATGCCATTGAAAACATTGCTATGACACGAAGGGGAGGAGATATCAGGAAGCGTCTTCGAGACCCGGGAAGCTTATTGGATGTTTTATACATTCAACCCGTCAGTATTGAATCTCTGTAGAGAATTATTATTTCGTTGTTAATTTTTGTTATGTATATGTCTGTCTTTAATGTTGTCTTACGTTTTTATACCTTTATGTTTAGTTTTAAAATCACATGACTGGTTAGTGGATGTGGTTTATGTCCACGTCTGTATAAATTGTTGGTTGGCTATTTAGTGTGCAGCTTTGACAAAGAACACAGTTGGTGTTCGAAACATGTTGCTGTTTTTTCTGGGTGCCATGTAATTTTATACATTTTTTGGATTGAATTAGAAGCCTTTTTCATCAGCTGGATTCAACACCTTTTTTCTTCATTGCTTGCACGTGGTCCTCTTGGAGTCCGGGCTGTGATGCGCCGTAGTGGGTTAGCTGGCGACTTTTTTTTTTCTGATATCAATTTTAAGACTGCCTGATTGTGGTAAGCCCTGGCTGAGCAGTACGGAGGTGGTGGGGGTTTACTCTGCACTGTTGGAATGTGTGTTTCGCGAAGGCAGAGGTTGAGGGTGCAGGTGGAAGCCCTAGAGGAGATATAGGAGGCAGAAGAGGTCGAGGAAGTATTAAATGTGGAGGTTTGGCCTGCAAGCTTTGAGGATTCCAAGACTTGTAGAGTAGCGCCTGTCCCCACAGCCACCAGAGTCACCCAGTTCCCAGTCAGCAAGATGTAACACCCTTGGCCATGCTTACTCGTCCAAGTGTCTGTGGTGAAATTCACTTTGGCAGACAGAGATTTTGTCAAGGAAAGGGTGATGCTGTCTGCGACATGCTGGTTAGCGCAGGCACTGCTTTCTTAGAAAAGTAATGGTGACTGGGGGGTAATTGGCACTGGGGGGACTGCGACGGCCATCAGCTTTTGGAAACCGCCTGTATCTACCAGGTGGAAAGGCAGCATTTTTGTGGCCAACAAATTGGGGATGGTGGAGTTCTTAGCTAAGTCATCTGTAGGATGAAACAATATTTTACGTGACCACAACTGCGGAACCGTTGTCTTGCTGCAGTGCTGTGAGAGGGCGGAGTACGGTGAACCGGACAAACTGCTGGACCATGACAAAGTTGCAGGAAGAAATGTTACTGTGGATTGAGAAACTTGTGATGTGATCATTATCTGAGATCTGTCAAAAACAGGAGACATGTCCTCTTCCATTACAGCTGAAGGCATCCTCTCAATCACCGTGACTGGAGAGGGTAAAGAACCCGAGGTTCTGTGGTCGAAGACCTGTGTCTTAATAGTTGGCACAGTAACAGAGGAGGACGAAAAGCAGCAGATGCGATTGATGGGGCGGCTGATGGTTGTTGAGGTCCGCTGTTCCGCATTTTGGGATTGCCATAATAAAGCATATTGATTGCACATGTGAAGATTTATACATGTAGCAGTCAAATTATTGCAATTTTTAACTCAACTCAGTTTTTTTTTTGCAAAATTGGCAGATTACGTGAGTTGGCTTATCCTTTGCTGTTTCAAAAAAGGCCAAGGCTAGGCAACCCTTGCCACTCCTGTGAGCTGAAAACCTGCAGACAGTTCTGGTCAGAGGCACAGTTGTGGCTGAGGATGCATCGCTCGTCGTGGCTGTCTCACTACGTGTATGCGACGTACGGCGCAACGCAACCTCCTCGTCTTCCTCCTCAGATGATCTAGTCAGCTGTGTACCTCGATGTTCACACCAACTGGGATCTAGCACCTCATCATCATCCTCTGTGTTATCACATTCCTCACCATTAGAGCCACCCTCCTCCTCTTCTTGCCCTGACAGCACTGTACAGTCTGCGTCAGCCTCAGATATCTGAGTCTCATCAGGATCACCTCCCCCCAGGGGTTAAATTCTGATGATGAGGGTCAGTTTGCTGTTCGGACCATACTTCTTCCTGCCCCAGATCCAAGCTAAAATCATTTTGGGCATCGGTGAAGATTTCCTCCTCTTGATTCTGCAAAGCTTTTGAGTACACTTCTGATGAACATGGCATAGAATGTGTGAACAGCTCTTCAGACTCACCCATCTGTGGTTCCGTACAGTCAGTTGAACAGTTGGACAGTTGGCACGCGGGGGGAAGCAAGGGAAATTTTGGTGTCACCTCTGTGGACTGTACTGGGTGTGATGTTGAGGTGGAGGAAGAGGAGGAGAGGCCACTTGAAGTTGCAGTTGCCATTCACTCAAGTACATGCTCTTTCTGGGCATCATGGAAAAGGCGTACTGCTGTGCATCTGCCAAAGAAAGGCAGTGGTGTAGTCTGTCCAGTAACATAAGTTGTCCGTTGTCTTTGCATAGGACGTGACATTGCTTCACTACTGCTTTCACAAACATTACCACCTACCCCACATACACCTTGAACACCAAGCCTAATTCCCCTCCACCACGGCCTCGCTTTTTCCCAGTCATGTTGCTCAGATAGTGTGGTAGGAGCACAGTATTAGCAACAAAAAATAAGATGATAAACTCTGTACCACCTCTGCAAACAGCTGAATTTCAGCGACAGTAAATTCCAAGGTGAAATATGGCGTGCTGTATTGTGTTAGTTGCAGAAAAAAGAATTGTTTGAGTGTGGATGAAGCCTGTATGACAAAGAAGTTATGCTACAAACAATTTTTAAACAAACATATTGATCACATAGCCATTCAACTATATTTAGACCAGGGGTTCAGAGGGGTTCGGAGGTTCAGCATGTCACTTGACATTGTATCCACACTGTGGACACAAGCCCAGGTAATAAGTATAGGACAGCGGATGTTCATTGTTTGAATTTTGATTTAATATCATGGGCGCAGAGATGGCAAAAGATATTGTTGTGATTTCTATTGATGGCTAAACTGTGTCTCTCTGTAATGCCTAGCATAAACGCTTCACTTTTGTAAGCATGCGTACTTTGCTATATACTTTAGTCAGACAATTGTCTTTAATTAGGTGTATTTTTTAGAGCAATGAAATAGAGCAGCTCATTGGATTACATGTGTTTGTGTTTAATGCGGGCATCATAGAACATTCATATTAGCCAAATTGACATATTGATCAATTTTATGTAGGAATTTGTCTGCGACCTGATTTTCCCTGGATATTTATGTCCTATCTTAGCTGACCTCTTTATGTTTTTTGGTTTGAGGCACCAACTTTTATTAATTGTCTATATTGTGTTGTATTTTAGCTGTTCTAATAAAATTAATATTTTTTACCAATTTCTTTGAGAAACACTTCCTGGTCTCAATATAGTTGAATGGCTATATGATCAATATGTTTGTATACTTTGTGGAGTGTTGCCCATCCTTTCTATAGGACAAATGGGCATGGGTAGTATGCTTATAAACTATTTTTAAAGTTATGTCCCTTACTGTATGACGTTAATAACAGAATCATTTTTTGTGGCCTATGGATCAGACCTCTTTAAGGCTGGTTTCACATTTGCGTTCAGGAATGCTGCGGATGGCTGCCTACTTCCTCCTTTCTTCTTCCCTGAAGCTCCGCCTACTTCTGTATGCGTCCTGCGCTTCCTTGTGTACCTATCTTTAATATTGGGTACGCAGGGACATGCGTTGTATGCGGATGCGTACGCATGCGGCGATTTGACGTGTGCAGTGACCGCACGAAAACGCAAAATTTCCGTGCGGTCACCGCACACATCAAATCGCCGCATGCGTACGCATCCGCATACAATGCATGTCCCTGCGTACCCAATATTAAAGATAGGTATGCAGGGAAACACAGGAATCATACAGAAGTATATATATAAATCAAAGAAGCAACACATCACAATTTTAGTGCAAAAAAGCTATTTTAATAGCACATTTGTGCGCGATATTTCAGATCTGTGTGTGAGCCTTTTTCAAGCTTGAAAAAGACTCACACAGAGCTGAAACGTCGCACACAAATGGGCTACTAAAATAGCTTTTTTGCACTAAAATGATGGTGTGCTGCTTCTTTGATTTTTCTAATATAAGGACTGGTATGAAGCCTTGCACCCAACTATTGCCATTGTTCAGGTGCTGCTCTCTGCTCAATTTCTCTCTCTCTCTCTCTCTCTTCTCTCTCTTATATATATATATATATATATATATATATATTTTTTTTTTTTTTTTTTGCCTAAAATGCAAAGGAAATGTGTCATCTTTAACATTAACTTTGACCAGGGGTGCCCAAACTTTAAATGCCACCGTCAATTGTGAAATGGTGTTCAGAGGTATACAAAGGTTAACTGTACTCTGTAATGAAATACATTGTCCTATTACACATTTAAAAACATAGATAAATTCTCCTATATTTCTGTGTCCATTTCTTAAGTGGAACAATATGGACTACTTACTAACTCCCTGAGGTGTAATTCTAGAATTAAAATGAAATGTCTTGAGCAATAAATCACTTAAGTGATTACTATCAGTACCTGATGTAGCCTGGTTTTAAGTTCCTGTATTTTCTATAAGATTATGTAGAAGGTTAGATGCAAACACGTGTAACTAATGATGGAGATATTTTCCACATTTCAGGACAATGGACCCCAAGGGACAAGTTCAAGATTTCCAACTTAGACTACTGCAATTATAAAAAACATAAAGATGCCTTTACTTACGGTAACTTCTGGGAAATTGCATTGGTAAAACTAGTAAATATTTGATTGGGGAGCACTGGGAATGATTTTACGTTCACTTACTGGTTAATAGTTTCATGTTGTGACTATATAATTTGGAAATATATTTGGAAAAAGATGATAAATCTTAGCGACCAAGCAATAGATAGATATATACATAGATGATTCACTGGTCAACACAAAAAAATCATCAGCAAAGGTAATATGTCTGTTTTATGGAGTTTTTAGTTTTGCTCTATCACAAAGTTTCTGAGATAGAAGTATGTTTGCTATTACGTTATTTCTGCATTTTCAATGGATGTGGTTTTTCCGACGTTATTCCCATTTCTTTGCTTGTCTTACTTGTGATTTTTTTTTTACAGGGACAACATCAGTAAAGGTTTTAGTGAGTTTTATGGGAAGGAGTATTGACAGTGCAGTCAACAATGACTGCTTCTTGGAAAGTCACATGTTATGGGGAGGAGCTAACTGTTATGAGGCGGTAAGATTAGAGTCTGTCAGAAAAGGACAGTGATGGCAGCAGGGATTAGTATGTGAGACTCTGATAGGAGACAAGCCTCTACAGGGACCTGAGCCCTGCCACAGGGAGATAGAAGGGAAGGCAGCGGACAGCCGCCATTGTGAGAGGATTTTCACTGCATTTCTGGGAGGGCAAGTCGCCTCAGAGAGAAGAAAACAGCTCAGCCACTGAGGTTTAACTGAGTGAGGGTCTCCACAGAGAGAAAACCTGAAAGCAGCCAATATCACACTGAGAAACTGCCTGTCGCAAATGTTCATCTGTAAGGAATAGGCTGACCCGTTTACCTCACAACTGTATATAGTTATCTACCAGATTACCTCCAGTAAAATCAGTTCTAAATACAAGCTGCCTTGTCATCTCTGGAGAAATATCTACATATAGTCGGTCGGCTCATCGCATTTTTCTTTTAGTTTGTCACCACTAGGGTTGAGCATTCCGATACTGCAAATATCGGGTATCGGCCGATATTGGCTGTATCGGAATTCCGATTCCGAGTTCCGATATTTTCGTCTTATCGGATACCGGAATCGGATTTGTCACTGTCACTGTCAGTGTCCGTCGGTCGGGTCTGTCAGGAGTCAGCGGCACTTACCTGGCAGAAGATCTCCGGCGGTCACGGCCTGGACTGCTTGATGGCCACCATCATCTTTCCCTGGCGGTCACATGCAGTTTCTCGCGATAACTGCAGTGACTGCTGGGTAATCGCGGCCGTAAAGCAGTCCGATGACGTCACCGCCGGGGAAGCAGGTAATCAGCTGTGCTGCGCGGGATGTCAGGCTCTGCCTGTCATTGCGATGTAGCAGAGCTGGATCGTCGTGGGACACTCGTTACTATGGACTGCGTCGGACAGGTGGTATACTGTTGGTTTTTTTTTTTTCTTTTTTTACAGGAGATCGATGGCGTCGCAGGAATGAGAGAGTAATAAAAGAAATGAAAACTGTGTTGTCTCTTTTATTTCATTAAAAGACTTTTTTCTTGCTGTGTCTTTTTTTTAAACATTTAAAAACTTTGGGGTTAATAATGGATCGGTGTCTTATTGACACCTCTCCATTATTAACTGGGCTTATTGTCACCGTGCAATCAACGGTGACATAACCCCTTATTACCCCGCTTGAACCGCTACAGGGCAAGTGGGAAGAGCCGGGTAAAGTGCCACAATTGGCACATCTTTTGATGCGCCAAATGTGGGGCTGCTGTAGCCTGGTATTATCAGGCTGTTGAGGGCCAAAATCCATGGGCCTTGACAGTCTTTTAATACCAGGCCGCAGCAGTCTGCATTTTACTTGGCTGGTTAACAAAAATAGGGGGGATCCCCACGCCGTTTTTTTTTCGAGGGGATCCCCTATTTTTGTTAACCAGCCAAGCTAAGCAGACTGCTGTGGCCTGGTATTATCAGGCTTGCAAGGTCCATGGATATTGGATCCTTACCAGCCTGAAAAACCAGGCTTCAGCGGTCTGCTTCATCTGGCTGGTTAACAAAAATAGGGGGGACCCCACCCCAAATTTTTTTCGAGGGGATCCCCTATTTTTGTTAACCAGTTCCCTCTGACGTCACTGATTGTGGCCCTGGCTGACCTGAAGTGAAAGTGGAAAGCAATCAATTAAGCTTTCCACTTCCTCTCCTGTCAGCCAGGAGAGGAACTCATTCATTTGGGGGTTTACTGTGAGGCTGTAGCATTAGCTGCGGTCCCTCAGTAAACATTAACCCTTTCTGAAGGATTACACCGTGGGACCTGACTGTACATCGGATTGGTAAGAATAATTTTGCTTTATTATTTTATTTTTATTACAGGAAATGGTTTTAGCAGGAAAATAAAATATGGTCAAAAACTGTGTGATTATTTCATTAAACTTCTTTTATATTAAAGTGTGTGTGTTTGATTTTTCTTTCATACAATAGGATTAATAATTGATAGTTGTCTAATTGACAGCTCTCAATTATTAACCTGGCTTAAAGTGACCTTTCAATTGCAAGGTCATTTTAACCCCTTATTAACCCATTCGCCACCGCTACAGGCAATGGGAATAGACGGGCAAAGTGCCAGAAAGGGCAAATCTAATTAGAGATTTGCCCTTTCTGGGGTGTCTGGGGGCAGATGTTAGTAGCCGGGGGGGGCCAAAAATAATGGTCCCTCTCTGGGCTATTATTATCTGCCCCCACTCACTGGCTTTGTCTGTCTGGTTGCGAAAATAGGGCGGGAGCCCACGCATTTTTTTTAAGCAATTTTACACCTCATATATATATATACATGTCATTGAGTTTGTGACACATATATATATATATTTATAGTTCATACACTTCTACATAGTATAATAGCCGCTAATTCAATTGCCGGCTTTTGTGAAAATGCAGAACCCGACATGAAATGACACTTGGTTTACATAGAGTTAACCATGTCTTTTCATGTAGTTTGATATCTGATTTGCACAAACAATTACATGAGTGTAAGTGTGCAAAATTTCACACCTGTAGGGGTTAATTAAAGGTGTAAATTCGTAGCAAAAAAGTCCTTTTTTTTACAACAAATTTACACCTTTAATTTACCCCTACAGGTGTAAAATATTTAGAGTTGAGAGTCCTCAGTGGTTGATACCTTTTAATGGCTAACTGAAAAGATGGTAACAAATTGCAAGCTTTCGAGACTACTCAGGTCTCTTCATCAGGCTGTTCAGCCTGATGAAGAGACCTGAGTAGTCTCGAAAGCTTGCAATTTGTTACCATCTTTTCAGTTAGCCATTAAAAGGTATCAACCACTGAGGACTCTCAACTCTAAATATTTTTCTATCTACTGGCTAACACGGTACGAAGATATACATCCCCTACAGGTGTGAAATTTTGCACACAGCCACTCATGTAATTGTTTGTGCAAATCAGATATCAAACTACATGAAAAGACATGGTTAACTCTATGTAAACCAAGTGTCATTTCATGTCGGGTGCTTCTGTCTTTTCACAAAAGCCGACTTTACCCGGCAATTGAATCAGAGGCTATTTTACTATGTAGAAGTGTATAAACTATAAATATATGTATATATATGTCACAATGACATGTATATATATATATATGTATTCTATGTGTGTATATTTAGTGTTTACAAGGAAAGAATGGGTTTTTTTTAATTCCGATATTTTGTTCCCATAGACTTACATTGGATTTCCGGTATCGGTATCGGGTATCGCCGATATTTTAGTGATATCGGCGATACCATTCCGATTCCGATACTTTTGGATATCGGAAAGTATCGCTCAACTCTAGTCACCACCATTGAACTTAACTTACTCTACTGTTTGATCTGATTTGATGGAGAAAAATGCCTCGACAGTGCATCAATCATCCGAACAGATTCTGCCATGTGTGTGGTTCTTTTACACCAAAAGGCCACGTACATTAAATCACTCATGATATTAAAAAGATGTACCAGATCTACTTTAAGTGTCCACTTGGTGATCAAGACAAAAGCTGGGCCCCTCATGTGATGTGCTCAAGTTGTTCAAATGGTCTTCGTGACTGGTTGAATATGAGGAAAGTGGCTATGCAATTTGCTGTTCCCATAATTTTGAAATAACCCAAAAATCATAGTGATGAGTTGACTTTTGTTTTGTCAAACGGAAGGGCTTTTCTACAAGAACAAACATAAGATTAATTACTCTGAACTTGAATCTGCGATTAGGCCAGTTCCACATGACGGTACCTTGCCAGTTCCTATACCACTGTTGTCTGGATTGTATGAAAATGAAGCAGAATATGAAGACTGTGGAGCTGAAGCTACTGGCGAAGACATGGAGACCTCAAGTTGAGTATGCACCTGATGGAGCAGCAGAGCAGCCAGAACACTTTACTCAACATGAATTAAATGATCTCATCAGAGACCTTTCATTGTCAAAAGATAAAGCTGAACTTCTTGCATCTAGGTTGAAACAAAACAATCTTCTTCATGATGATGTCAAAGTGTGTTATTACCAAAACAGAAGTAACACTTTAACACAATTTTTCACAGTTGATGGACCATTGGTGTACTGTAACATTGTGAACGGCCTCTTTGAAGAGCTGAATCAAGAATATTTTGTTGCAGATTGGCTATTGTTTATTGACTCATCCCAGAGAAGTTTGAAAGCAGTGTTGCTTCACAATGGAAATATGAAACCATCAATCCCTACTGCTCACTCATGTCATCTAAAGGAAAGTTATGAAATTCTGTCAGTTTTTTTGGCTGCTATACAATATAAGCATCATCAATGGAATATCTGTGGATATTTGAAAGTGATTGGTCTGCTAATGGGAATGCAAGGAGGTTTCACAAAATATTGTTGCTTCTTGTGTTTACGGGACAGTAGAAATACAGTAGAGCATTATGTGCGTCATGATTGGGGACAGAGAAACATCTAGGCTCCAGGTAGAGACAATGTTCAGCATAATCCTTTAGTTGCTCCAACAAAAAATCTTTCTTCCTCCACTACATATAAAGTTGGGATTGATTAAAAACTTCATGAAAGCCAAATTCACAAGGGTTCCAGTACATTTCACACAAAAATTCTCCAGCATTTCACCCGCAAAACTGAAGGAAGGGGTATTTGTTGGTCCTCAGATCAGAGAGCTTATGAGAGATGATGTGTTTGAAGGAACTTTAAATGATAAGGAATTGAGATCTTGGAAAAACTTCAAGTGCATCTGAGAAAAATTCTTAGGAAAACAAAAATCTCCAGAATATATTGAAGGTGTTAAGGAACTGCTAAATGCTTATCAGTGTCTTCAATGTCGCATGTCTCTGAAAATGCACATTTTGCATTCACATTTAGATTTCTTCCCTCAAAATCTTGGGGATGTAAGCGATGAACAAGGCGAACGGTTTCATCAGGACATTAAAGTAATGGAACACCGCTACCAGGGGTTTTGGAATGACTCATATAGAGTGCTTTCAGTAGGAGAAGCAAAATAGGAATCTTGTGGGTATGATACCTTTTAATGGCTAACGAAATATAGTGAATGATATTACAAAGCAAGCTTTCGAGACTGCTTACGTCTCTTCATCAGGCTGGTATAACAAAATATTTGAAGAAACTCAATTATATACAGTGAAAAGCACAGGCATGGTGTGATACATGGACATTTAAATAAACAAACACTGAGCTGAGAGAATCCTTAATTAGGTAAGATTAGATAAGTGGTGTGAAAGTTTTATGGACCCCATATGCATGTGAGATCAAAGGACTGGTGGTGTCTTCATTGTTTTTGGAGGAAGTTGCTCAGATTTGGTAGTGGGCCATAAATCCTCCTGACAAATTGAGTCCTGTGTGAACAGAATCAAAGATGGTAATGCATTTGTATTCCCAAACCATGCAATGTTTTTGTGATTGGAAATTGCCTTTCAAAATGACAACTTTCATATTGTCTATGTTGTGTCCTGGACCACAGAAATGTTTGGCCACAGGTAGATGGGATTTTTTTTGTCTGTAATCGTATGACGATGAGACATCCTTGCTCTCAGTCTCTGTCCTGTTTCTCCAACATAGAGGCCACCCACAGGACACATATTGCATAAAATTAAATATACCACATTAGAAGAGGAACATGTGAATGTCCCAGGGATCTTATAGTTTTGCTGTGTGATTCGAAGTTCAATGCGCTCAGATTCACCAAGAGGGACATATCCTTGCAATGGGAGAAGATGCAAAACTTGCATTCATATAGAGACCAACGACAAGATCCAAATCCCCAACACACAGCAAAACTATAAGATCCCTGGGACATTCACATGTTCCTCTTCTAATGTGGTATATTTAATTCTATGCAATATACAGTACAGACCAAAAGTTTGGACATACCTTCTCATTCAAAGATTTTTCAGTATTTTCATGACTATGAAAATTGTAGAATCACTCTGAAGGCATCAAAACTATGAAGTAACACATGTGGAATTATACATTACACTTTACAAAAAAGTGTGAAACAACTGAAAATATGTCTTATATTCTAGGTTCTTCAAAGTAGCCACCTTTTGCTTTGATTACTGCTTTGCATGCAGAAAAGGTGAACGGCTGGACTCTACATGCCTAGTTCCCACCGTCAAGCATGGAGGAGGTGGTGTGATGGTGTGGGGGTGCTTTGCTGGTGACACTGTTGGGGATTTATTCAAAATTGAAGTGGTGAGTGGTCCAGCTCACCGCAAACCATCTCAATTGGGTTCAGGTCTGGTGACTGTGGAGGCCAGGTCATCTGGCGCAGCACCCCAACACTCTCCTTCTTGGTCAAATAGCCCTTGCACAGCCTGGAGGTGTGTTTGGGGTCATTATCCTGTTGAAAAATAAATGATGGTCCAACTAAACGCAAACCGGATGGAATAGCATGCTGCTGCAAGATGCTGTGGTAACCATTCTGGTTCACTATGCCTTCAATTTTGAATAAATCCGCAACAGTGTCACCAGCAAAGCACCCCCACACCATCAAACCACATCCTCCATGCTTCACGGTGGGAACCAGGCATGTAGAGTCCATCCGTTCACCTTTTCTGCGTGCAAAGCAGTAATCAAAGCAAAAGGTGGCTACTTTGAAGAACCTAGAATATAAGACATATTTTCAGCTGTTTCACACTTTTTTGTAAAGTGTAATGTATAATTCCACATGTGTTAATTCATAGTTTTGATGCCTTCAGTGTGATTCTACAATTTTCATAGCCATGAAAATACAGAAAAATCTTTGAATGAGAAGGTGTGTCCAAACTTTTGGTCTGTACTGTATGTCCTGTGGGTGGCCTCTATGTTGGAGAAACAGGACAGAGACTGAGAGCAAGGATGAGGTCTCATCGTCATACGATTACAGACAAAAAAATCCATCTACCTGTGGCCAAATATTTCTGTGGTCCAGGACACAACATAGACAATATGAACATTGTCATTTTGAAAGATAATTTCCAATCACAAAAACATCGCAGGGTTTGGGAATACAAATTCATTACCATCTTTGATTCTGTTCACACAGGACTCAATTTGTCAGGAGGATTTATGGCCCACTACCAAATCTGAGCAACTTCCTCCAAAAACAATGAAGACATCACCAGTCCTTTGATTTCACATGCATATGGGGTCCATAAAACTTTCATACCACTTATCTAATCTTACCTAATTAAGGGCGCCGTCTCACATAGCGACACACCAGCGATCCCGACAACGATCAGGATCACTGGTGTGTCGCTACATGATCGCTGCTGAGCTGCCAAACAGGCAGCTCAGGCAGCAATCAGGACAGCGACACTGTGGGTAACGTCGCCTAGCCACCCGCAGTGTACGTTGGATACCAGCCCGCTGATGCAGGGAGCTGGTAACCAAGGTACACTTCGGGTTTCCAGGCGCTGCGCGGTGCCTTGAAACCCGATGTGTACCTTGGTTGCTAGCTCCCCTGCAGCAGCGCGCTGGTATCCAACGTACACATCGGGTTTCCAGGCACAGCCCCGCACCTGGAAACCCGAAGTGTACCTTGGTTACCAGCTGATCGCTGGTCTCCTGCCTGTCACACGCAGCGATGTGTGCTGGCCAGTGGGAGACCAGCGATCAAAAAAAAGTCCAGGCATTTCTGACACGAGCAGCGATTCACAGCAGGGGCCTGATCGCTGGTACGTGTCAGACATAGCGAGATTGCTGCTGAGATCGCTGTTTAGCATCGATCTTGCTAGCAATCTCGCTATGTGAGATGGGGCCTAAAGCCCGGGTCTCACATAACGATACACCAGCGATCCCGACAACGATATGCACTTGTCAGGATCGCTGGTGTATCGCTACATGATAGCTGCTGAGCTGCCAAACAGGCAGCTCAGGCAGCGATCTGGGACAGCGACACTGCGGGTAACATCGCTTAGTTACCCGCAGTGTACGTTGGATACCAGCGCACTGATGCAGGGAGCTGGTATCCAAGGTACACAGCGGGTTTCCAAGCGCTGCGCGGTGCCTGGAAACCCGCTGTGTACCTTGGATACCAACTCCCTGCATCAAGGCGCTGGTATCCAAGGTACACAGCGGGTTTCTAGGCACAGCCCCGCGCCTGGAAACCCGCTGTGTACCTTGGTTACCAGCGGATCGCTGGTCTCCCGCCTGTCACATGCAGCGATGCGTGCCTGTCAGCGGGAGACCAGCGATCAAAAAAATGTCCTGACATTTCAGCGACGATCAGCGATACTCGGCAGGGGCGCTGATCGTCACTGAATGTCACACACAGCGATATCGCTGGGGAGCTCGCTGCTGCGTCACAAAACTAGTGACTCAGCAGCGATCTCGGTAGCGATATCGCTATGTGAGACGGGCCCTTTAAGGATTCTCTCTTTAAGCTCAGTGTTTGTTTATTTAAATGTCCATGTATCACACCATGCCTGTGCTTTTCACTGTATATAATTGTGTTTCTTCAAATATTTTGTTACACCAGGCTGATGAAGAGACGTAAGCAGTCTCGAAAGCTTGCTTTGTAATATCTTTCACTATATTTCGTTAGCCATTAAAAGGTATCATACCCACAAGATTCCTATTTTGCTTCTCCCACTGAGAGCACTCTATATGTTTTTTTCTACTGGCTAACAAAGTACCAAACCATTTTTTTTTTCGTTTATCTGGAATGACTCAATGATGGCAGATTACTGTTTGATGTTATATAGGGACAACCCTAAAAAAATTGAATCAACGACAGTCTAATGTCAAGCACGTTTAATTCCTCCTCATATTTTGGTTTCTATTTTACATGTGAAATTGTTTTGGTTCAATAAAAACTGTTTTGTAAGGTGAAGTATTTTTTTCTGATATGTAGATCACTCTTTTCTTAATGTCACCAGTATATTTCCTATACCTATAAAGATGCTGCTGCATGGAAACTGTACGTGCTAGATAAAAACTATATACTTTTTTGAAATCAGGACAAAAAGATGATTCAGAAACGTCAACTGCGATGATTACAAAAAATATTTTTTGTAGACCTGTGAATTATGGGTAATGATATCAACTGTAATTGATTTGGTCAAATCCACAGTAACATTACATGTGCAGTAGTACGACTAAATAGGAAGAACAATTACTATATTGTGTCCGACTATTTGTGATCCATTCTTAGGCATACAGGCAAGCTAGAACTATTTTTTTTCTCTTTCCATACCCAAGCTAACACAGGCCAAAGCCGGGGTCAATCAAAGATACAGTAGTTGAGTATGCAGCTGGGACTTTTCCTTTCTCTGACAATTTCCTGGTAATTATTGTAACTGCAAATCAAATAAGTAAGCTCAGCATTTCAGAATCTTGTTTCTTTAGAATAATTTGCACACAGCAAGGTCATGTAGGGGCAAAGTAGTAAATGTATTGCAAGATCACCTTCAGATGATGGTGCCATGGATTAGGAAATCATATAGGATATGGGGTGCACATTTAACATGCTATTGTGTTATTGAGTTATTGTGTGTGCATTGTGATTCTAGCAACCCTCAGGAATTAATCCCACTGCTTGTTCCATTGAAAATATGATTTTTTTTACAAACCTCTGATTTAGACTGAGAAAGTAGAAGTGAAAAAATCACCAATTTGAAGGAAAGCATTTTCATACACTGATCAACATTACAACACCAAGGAGGAAAATTTGTGAAATCATAGAAATAATAAGATGGATAGACATGTTTAAGATATGGAAATGACAAAAAAATGGAAACGTTTTCAAAACATCTGAATTTACTAACCCCTTCCTGAAATGCGCCATAAATATATTGCTCTGCGGGAGATGCGTTTCCGCAAAGAGCAGTATATCTATGGTGGCACGATCGCGAGACCTCACGCTGAGCACCAGGGCGATCGCGTGCGAGTGTCAGATGTATGTGCTAGCACCGATCTAGGGCATTAAACCCGTCTGATGCCGCTGTCAGTAGTGACAGCGGCATAGAGAAGCATCGCACAGGGAGGGGGCTTCCTGCACGCTTCCTTCAGGCCAACGTGATGCAATCATGTTGGCCTGATGGTCTCCATAGAGACCCTTGGCACCAAGATGGCCGTGGGGTCACACTGGGTCCGGGAGGGAAAGTGGCTTGTGAGCACCTGCTGAGAGCAGGACCTGAGACGCCTCCTTCCCTGCCTGTCAGATCCTGATCTTATACTCTGCAGTGCAGTGTCAGATCAGCAATCTGATATAATATAGTAATGTCCCATCCTCGGACAATGTTAAAAATGAAAAAAAAAATACGAAGTGTAAAAATATGTAACGAATCCCTAAATAAAGAAAAAAATGTTTTCCAATAAATACATTTATTTATGTAAATAAAACAATAAAAGTACACATATTTGGTATCACCATGTCCGTAACGACCCGCTCTATAAAACTGTCCCACTAGTTAACCCCTTCAATGAACACCGTAAAAAATAAATTACAAACGAGGCAAAAAACAATGCTTTATCGTCATACTGCCGTACAAAAAGTGCAATAAAATGCGATCAAAAAGACAGATGTAAATAAAAATTGTACCGCTGAAAACATAATCTTGTCCCACAAAAAATAAGCAATGATACAGCTCCATCAGCAGACAAATAAAAAAAGTTATAGTTCTCAGAATAAAGCGATGCCAAAATAATTATTTTTTCTATAAAATAGATTTTATTGTGTAAAAGCGCCAAAACATAAAGAAAGATATAAATTGGGTATCGCTGTAATCATGCTGACCTGAAGAATAAAGCTGTTTTTACCAATTTTATTTCATGCGGATTGGTATAAAAAACAAGAAGCAGTTCCTGAATTGCTGTTTTTTATTAATTCTGTCTCCCAAAAATCAGAATAGAAAGCGATCAAAAAATGTCATGTGCAGAAAATGGTACCAATAAAAACGTCAGCTCGCCCCGCAAACACAAGCCCTCACATGACTGTAGGCTGAAATAAAAAAATTATAGCTCTCAAAATATGGTGATGCAAAAACTAGTTTAGTATGTGACAGCAGCCAAACATAAAAACCCGATATAAATCTTGCATCGCTGTAATCGCACCAACCCGAAGAATAAAGTCGCCTAATCACTTATACCGCATGAGGAACAGCGTAAAAAATAAATAAAACCAATTCTTCACCTACAGTTGATTTTTATCATTCTGCCTCCCAAAGATTGCAGTAAGGCTCAGCGCACATTTATCCTATGCTGTGCGCTGAGTGCTTACACCGGGGTTTTCATGTAAATCTCTGAAATACATGATTCAGACAGAACCAGTGGCGGAAGATTTCCCATAATTAGGCAGATGGAGGCACTGTGGGCGCCATAGGACTTGTGATCCGGAGGTGTCCATCATTTTAGGTATGCATAAAAGTGCCATCGGCCACAGTTTTTGTGCACTTTTCAAAAGGACACGGCTGAACAGAGGCCAGACGGAGTCCAGAGTGAGTCTTCTGCCTCATTATAGTGAATGGATCCCTCGGGGGCTTCATCTGTCACGTCACTTGAAGATTTAGATGGAAACCTCAGCGTTGAGCGCCAGATTAATGTGATCACAAACGTTATGTAAAATGTTCCCAATAAAAGCTTCAACTCCATCCACAAAAAAGCAAGTCCCCACTCAGGTCTATCATCTGTTAATGGAAACATAAGGGCTTCCACGTTACTGGTAACACAAAGGCTCTGGAAAAGCGAAATTGCACCTCGCTCCCCGAAAGAAATTCAGCAAATTTTCCGCTACCAAATCCAAAAGCCCCCCTCCCTTCTAAGCCTCAGTGTGCCTAAACAACATTTAGTGCCAACATGTTTGGCATTTCTGTAGTGATGAGAGCCCACCTAATTTACAGGTGCGTGTCTCCAAATGCATGATCTGGGTATAATGTACTGGTGACTGCAACGTACTGGTCACTACAGCGTACTTACTGGTCACTACAATGGCAGTTTGCAATTTTTACTTTACAACATCCACTGCTGCCTATTTCTGGAAAACACCCATGGAGCCAAAATCATCACTAAATCTGCAGATAAATTACCAAAGGGTTATAATTTCCAAAATGGGGTCACTTGAGGGTGAGGGATTGTGCTTTTCAGGCACTTAGGGTCTCTTTATATGGAATCCGCAAACTAGTCTAGAAAAATCTTAACTCCAGGAGGCAAATAGCGCTCCGTCCCTCCCGAGTCACTCCATATGGCTAAGTAGTACTGTACAGCCACATATGAGGTATTTCTACATTCAGCAGAAATTGTGGGACAAATTCTGGTGCCATTTTTATCCATTTCCCAGTGTGAAAATGTAAAACTTGGGGCTAAATACACAATCTTGGTGGTAAAACTGTAAATTATTTTTTCTTAACTGCCAATGGTATAAAAGTCTGTGACACACCTGTGGTGTCAATAGAATCACTGCACCCTAGGTGAATTCATTGAGAGGTTTAATTGGTTAAATGGGGTCACTTATGGGGGATTCTGCTTTTCTGGCACCTCAGGGGCTCTGCCAATGTAGCATAGTACCCTCAAGCAAGTGCAGCAAAATCTGCACTGTAATATGGTGCTAATTCCCTTCTGAGCTTTGCACTGTGCCTCAAAAGTGGTTTTCGACCATGGGGTATCGGTGAACTCAGGAGAAATTGCACAACAAACTTTGGGGTTCATTTTTCTCATTTTGCCCTTGTGAAAATACAAAATTTGTAGCTAAAACGATTTTGTGCATTTTCATGGCTTAACATTATAAACTTCTTTGAAGCAGCGGTGGTTCAAGGTGCACAATACACATCTAGCTAAGTTCCGAAAGGTGTCTAGTTTCCAAAATGGTGTCATTTGTGGGGGGTTTCCACTGTTTAGGCACATCAGGGTCTCTTCAAACACAGCATGGCGTGTGCTAATTATTCAATCAAATTTTGCATTCAAAAAGTCAAATAATGCTTCTTCCCTTCCAAGCACTGCTGTTTGTCCAAACAGTATTATTCCCCCACATATTGGGTATCAGTGTACTCAGGAGAAAATGAACAAATTGTATGGAGCCATTTCTCCTGTTATCCTTATGAAAATGGAAAATATGGAGCTAAAAATGTTTATTTGGGAAAAATTTGATTTTTTTTATTTCCACAGCTCTACATTATAAACTTCTGTGAAGCACCTGTGGGTTCAAGGTGCTCACTAAACAGCTAGATAATTTCCGTAATGTCAGCTGGTGGAGATCCCGGGACGTCCCTATGTCCCGAAGAAGGTGAGCGAAACGCACGTTGGGGCAGAGGGACGTCCGAGGATCTCCACCAGCTGACACTGGTATGTACCAGATTTTGTTTCTCATACACTCCAGTACTATTTCCAACAAATTGCAATGTTAGAACAATGTATAGGGATATAGCTGCACACCAGCCTGTTTAATTGTAATCAACACATGCCCATGGTGGCTGTTTGAATTTTAAAGGGATATCATGGCTGCAGGCTTCCAATATGTTACTCATGTTATTGTGCATTTATATTATGTGGGTGTTATGTCAGTTCATGACACCAGTTATATCGCTGTAGTGGTGTTTCCAATGGAATGTTAGTCCCTTTTATTTTGTCTAGCACCTTTCTTTTGTATTTTGCTTTTTTATATTATAATAAAGGAATAGATTTTATAATTGATATACCATTGTGTGGTACCATTTTTTGATACTTTTTGGTTACCATAAAAGTGATATTGTTGTTCTGTGGTATATTACCCTCTATAGGGGATTACAAGTGAATAATTTTTGGGCAATTTTTTGTGATTAAATCATCAAGATGGTAGCTTCCTTTTGAAAAGCCAACAAACGATGTCTCAGATGTGCTCAATGGAAAACAAGTCCAGAGATGCTGCAGGCCATGATAGAACATTCCGTCCACGCAGGATGCTCACAGTAGCATGAGCAACATGCGACCTGCTGTCATATTGAAAAAAGGCTCTTTGGAGGTATGTTCGGAAATGCTGCAGGCCATGGTAGCAAGTTTAGGCCTTGCATGCAGCTCGCATTAGCATGAGTATATGAGGCCTGGCACTGTAACATTTAAAAAAGGCTTCTGAGAAACTTTGGAAAAAGTCTGTACCACTAATTCCACCACCAAATAAATTTAACACCATACTATTAGTGTACCTGGAATGAAGTCTAAAGGGTTCCATCTACCATACATTATGCCACCTCACATAATAAATCTGGGAGTAGGACCAGTGTGCCGTTCCCTCACAAAGGTGATACATTGACCTCATGACACTGCTCACAAAGGCTATCTATGTGTGAAGCAAGACAGCAATGCAGGCTGGAATAGTGTTCTTTCCTCACCAGCGATGAGTCCAGCTTTCACCTGGGACACAATGATAGTCGGAGATTGGTCTGGAGAGCATGTGGGATTCCCTACGCCATTCTCTGGAGTAAGGTAGCATAATTTGCAGTAGCTGGACAGTTTTTGTTCCTGAAACATTAACAGCTTGGCGTGGAACCGTTGCTTTGGCCAATTTTCCAAAGTGTGTCAGGAGCTGTTTTTCAACACAATGTCAAACTGCATGTTGCTTGTGCTACTGTGAGCAACCTAAACATACTACCATGGCCTGTAGCATCTTTGAAATTATCCCCCATTGTGTACATCTGGAACTTCATTGGTCAACAGTTGCAATGTGAGCTGCCAGCAGCATATCTTGATGATTTGCATGCCCAAGTATATTTAGTGTGACAACATTCCTCAGACCTCAATTTTTAATCTCATTGATAGCATGTTAATTTGTGTAAGTATGTGTATTGACACTCATACTGAATACTAAGTGAATCGAGTTGTTTTGAAGAGTTTGTTTCCATTTTTTAATCATTTGCATATCATTAGTATGGCTATCCATCCTGTGATCTCCATAATTCCATAACTTTTCCTACTTGTGCTGCAATTTCAATGTTGAAAGTGGATTTTGCAGATACCTAATATTTGAAAGTAAAGCTGGAGAGTTACAAACCTCAAATATCCTAACAATTCATGGTAATGATTCCCAAGAAATATTTTAACCCCTTAACCCCCAAGGATGGTTTGCACGTTAATGATCGGGCCAATTTTTACAATTCTGGCCACTGTCTCTTTATGAGGTTATAATTCTGGAACGCTTCATCAGATCTTCGCTATTCTGAGAGTGTTTTCTAGTGACATATTGTACTTCATGACAGTGGTAACAATTCTTCGACATAACTTGCGTTTATTAATGAAAAAAATGTAAACATGGCGACAATTTTTAAAATTTTGCAATTTTTAAATTTTGAATTTTTATTCCCTTAAAACAGAGAAATATGTCACAAAAAATAGTTAATAAATAACATTTCCCACATGTCTACTTTACATCAGCACAATTTTGGAACCAAAATTTTTTTTTGTTAGGAAGTTATAAGGGTTAAAAGTTGACCAGCGATTTCTCATTTTTACAACAAAATGTACAAAACCATTTTTTTAGGGACCACCTCACATTTGCAGTGACTTTGAGGGGTCTATATGCCAGAAAATACCCAAAAGTGACACCATTCTAAAAACTGCACCCCTCAAGGTACTCAAAACCACATTCAAGAAGTTTATTAACCCTTCAGGTGCTTCACAGGAGCTGAAACAACATGGAAGGAAAAAATGAACATTTAAATTTTTAGTCACAAAAATGATATTTTACAAACAATTTTATATTTTAACAAGGGTAAAAGGAGAAAATGGACAAATAAAGTTTTTGTGCAATTTCTCCTAATTATGCCGATACCCCATATGTGGGGGAAAACCACTGTCTGGGAGCACGGCAGGGCTCGGAAGGGAAGGAGCGCCGTTTGACTTTTTCAAACCAAAATTAGCTGGAATTGAGATTGGACGCCATGTCACATTTGGAGAGCCCCTGATGTGCCTAAACAATGGAAACCCCCCATAAGTGACACCATTTTGGAAACTAGACCCCATATGGAACTTATCTAGATCTGTTGTGAGCACTTTGAACCACCAAGTATTTCACTAAAGTTTATAATGCCTGAGTATGAAAAAAAAAATAATTCCACAAAAATAATTTTTTAGTCCCCAATTTTTGATTTTTCCCAAGGAAATTGGACCCCAAAAGTTGTTGTCCAATTTGTCCTGAGTACGCTGATACCCCATATGTGGGGAAAAAGACTATTTGGGCGCACGGCAGGGCTCGGAAAGGAAGTAATGACATTTTAGAATGCAGACTTTGATGGGTGTCATGTCCAGTTTGCAGATCCTCTGATGTGCCTAAACAGTGGAAACCCCCCACAATTGACCACATTTTGGAAACTAGACCCCCTAAGGAATTTATCTATATCTGTGGTGAGCACTTTAAACCACCAAGTGCTTCACACAAGTTTATAATGCCTGGGCATGAAAATAAAAAATCCTATTTTTTTCCCACAAAAAATTTTTTAGTCACCAATTTTTTATTTTCCCAAGGGTAACAGGAGAAATTGGACCACAAAAGTTGTTGTCCAATTTGTCATGAGTACGCTGATACCCCATATGTGGGGGGAACCACTGTTTGGATGCACAGCAAAGCTCGGAAGGGAAGGAGCGCCATTTGACTTTTTCAAACCAAAATTGGCTGGAATCGAGATTAGACGCCATGTCGCGTTTGGATAGCCCCTGATGTGCCTAAACAGTGGAAACCCCCAACAAGTGACCCCATTTTAGAAACTAGACCCCATAAGGAACTTATCTAGATCTGTGGTGAGCACTTTGAACCCACAAGTGCTTCATACAAGTTTATAACGTAGAGCTGTAAAATTAAAAAATCATATTTTTTCCACAAAAATTATCTTTTCACCTCAATTTTTATTTTTCCAAAGGTAACAAGACCTCAAGAGTTATTGTGCAATTTGTCCTGAGTACGCCGATACCCAATATGGGGGTAAACCACTGGGTGCATGACAGAGCTCGGAAGGAAAGGAGCGCCGTTTGAGTTTTTCAACGCAGAATTGGCTGGATGCCATGTCATGTTTGGAGAGCCCCTGATGTGCCTAAACAGTGGAAACCCCCCACAAGTGACACCATTTTGGAAACTAGAACCCCTAAGGAACTTATGTAGATCTGTTGTGAGCACTTTTAACCTACAAGTGTTTCACTAACGTTTATAATGCCTGGGTGTGAAAAAAAAAATTCCACAAAAATGATTTTTCAGTCCCCAATTTTTGATTTTTCCCAAGGAAATTAGACCCCAATAGTTGTTGTCTAATTTGTCCTGAGTACGCTGATACCCCATATGTGGGGGGGAAATACTGTTTGGGTGCACAGCAGGGCTCGGAAAGGAAGTAATGACGTTTTGGAATGCAGACTTGATGGGTGTCATGTTCAGTTTGAAGAGCCCCTGATGTGCCTAAACAGTGAAAAACCCCCATAAGTAACCCCATTTTGAAAACTAGACCCCTAAGGAACTTATCTAGACCTGTGGTGAGCTCTTTGAAAACCCAAGTCCTTCACACAAGTTTATAATGCCTGGGCATGAAAATTAAAAAAAATCTATTTTGTTCCTACAAAAATTATCTTTTAGTCACCAATTATTTATTTTCCCAAGGGTAACAGGAGAAATTGGACCCCAAAAGTTGTTGTCCAATTTGTCCTGAGTACGCTGATACCCTGTATATGAGAGAAAACTACAGTATGGGCACACGTCAGGGCTCAGAAGGAAAGTAGTGACGTTATGCATTTCAGACTTTGATGGAACAGTCTGCGGGTGTCATGTCGTGTTTGGAGAGCCCCTGATGTGTCTAAACAGTGGAAACCCAAACCAGTGACCCCATTTTGGAAACTAGACCCCCCCAAGGAACTTATCTAGATGTATGGTGAGAACTTTGAACCCCCAAGTGCTTCACAGAAGTTTATATAGCCATAAAATAAAAGATCATATTTTTTTCCACAAAAATAATATTTTCGCCCCCAATTTTTTATTTTCCCAAGGGTAAAAGAAGAAATTGGACCCTAAGAGTTATTGTGCAATTTGTCCTGAGTACACTGATATCCCATGTGTGGGGGTAAACTACTGTTTGGGCGCATGGCAGAGCTCAGAAGGGAAGGAACACCGTTTGACTTTTTCAACGCAGAATTGGCTGGAATTGAAATCAGATGCCATGTCACGTTTGGAGAGCCCCTGATGTGCCTAAATAGTGGAAACCCCCCAATTCTAACTCCAACTTTAACCCCAACACACCCCTAACCCTAGTCCCAACCCTAACCATAACCCTAACCACAAACCTAACCCTAACACACCCCTAACCCTAATCCCAACCCTAATCCTAACTTTAGCCGCAACCCTAACCCTAATGGGAAAATGGAAAATACATTTTTCAAAATTTTATTATTTTTCCCTAACTAAGGGGGTGAAAAAGGGGGTTTGATTTACTATTTATATCGGGTTTTTATGTTTTGCAGCTGTCACGCGAAAAGACACTTTATATTGCAAAAAATAGTTTTTGCATCACCACATTTT
>JARQOD010000004.1:93085850-93128087 GCA_033576555.1 Oophaga sylvatica | reverse complement strand
TGTGCTAAATTTCAGACATGTAGGGGTTAATTAAAGGTGTAAATTCGTTGTAAAAAAAACGGACTTTTTTTGCTACGAATTTACACCTTTAATTAACCCCTACAGGTGTGAAATTTTGCACACATAGTCTGATTTAATTGTTTGTGCAAATTAGGCTGGAGTCACACACAACCACAAAAAATCGGTCCGTTTTAGACGGTCGACAATCGGATCAAAATAAAAACATCACACATCCTTCTGGCATCCGATTTTCCTTCAAAGATGCGATTTAATCGCATGTGTGTGTACCTTGTAACATCCGATTTTCATCCGACTTGCAGATTTTCTCGCAGGCTTGCAAAACTGACATATAATGGATCCAAAAGAATAGTATTTAAATGCCAAAAGAAAGAATAGATATATACACATATATATATATATATATATATATTATATATATGTCATTGTGACATATATATATATACATATATTTATAGTTCTTACACTTCTACATACTGTTATAGCCGCTAATTCAATTGCCGGCTTCAGTGAAATCACAGAAGCCGACATGAAATGATACATTGTTTCCACACATTTAACCATGTAATTTCATGTATTTTTATATATGTTTGAAACATACAATTACATGAGTATATGTGTGCTAAATTTCAGACATGTAGGGGTTAATTAAAGGTGTAAATTCGTAGCAAAAAAGTCCGTTTTTTTTACAACGAATTTACACCTTTAATTAACCCCTACAGGTGTGAAATTTTGCACACATAGTCTGATTTAATTGTTTGTGCAAATTAGATAGCAAAGGACATGAAAAGACATGGTTAACCCTATGTACACCAAGTGTCATTTCATGTCGGGTGACATGAAATGACACTTGGTGTACATAGGGTTAACCATGTCTTTTCATGTCCTTTGCTATCTAAGGCCGGAGTCACACTGGCGACAAAATCGGACGACTGCAATGCGATGAAATATCGCATTGCAGTCGGACCTATGTTAATCTATGGAGCAGCTCCCAGTATCAGATTTTTTGTGGTCCGTTTTAAACGTCCGTGTACAATCGCAGCATGCTGCCACTGTCACCGATTGTCGGTCGACAATCGCCAATGCAAGTCTATGGGAGCGATGAAAAATCTGATTACAAACGGACCACACTGTGTGACTTGCGATGAAATCGCATCGGTGTCCTTTAGAAAAGCCGGCAATTCATCCCCGGCTATACTGTAAAATCACACTGACAGCTTTAATAAAGACTAGAAAGAATAGATATATACACATAGAACACATACATATATATATACATGTCATTGTGACATGTATATATACATATATTTATAGTTCCTAGACTTCTACATACTGTTATAGCCGCTAATTCAATTGCCGGGTTTTGTGAAATCACAGAAGCCGACATGAAATGATACATTGTTTCCACACATTTAACCATGTAATTTCATGTATTTTTATATATGTTTGAAACATACAATTACATGAGTGTATTTGTGCAAAATTTCAGACATGTAGGGGTTAATTAAAGGTGTAATTTCGTTGAAAAAAAATGCGTGGGCTCCCGCTGTATTTTCTCCACCAGACAGACAAAGCAAAGCGAGTGGGGGCAGATAATAATAGCCCAGGGAGGGTGCATTTTTTTGTGCCCCCCCTGGCTACTAACATCTGCCCCCAGACACCCCAGAAAGGGCAAATCTATAATTAGATTCGCCCTTTCTGGCACTTTGCCCGTCTATTCCCATTGCCCTGTAGCGGTGGCGAATGGGTTAATCTCACCTTACTGTCACCTTGCAATTGAAAGGTGACCTTTAAGGCAGGTTAATGATTGATAGCTGTCAATTAGACAACTATCAATTATTAATCCTATTGAAGTAAATAAAAAAACACACACACTTTAAGAATAAATAATTTTAATGAAATAAAAACACATTTTTTTGACCATTTTTATTTTACACTAAATCCGTGCGAAGCCATTGATCTCCTAAAATAAAGAAAAAGAAATAAAACAACATTATTCTTACCTATTCCGCCGATCTGTCACGTCCCACGCTGTAATCCTTCACAAAGGGTTAACTAGCTTTGAGCCAAGCAGTGCAAGTAATCCTGCATGCTCAGCTCAAAGCTCATGAATGAATAAGTTCCTCTCCTGGCGACAGGAGAGGATGTGTTTCATGAATGAAGCTTAATTGATTGTGTCCACTTTCCCTTTAGGTCAGGTCACTACAGTTAAATTGGCAATAAATCAATTAAGCTCCATTCATGAATCTATTCCTCTACTTTCGCTGGGAGAGGAAGTTATTCATTCAGGGGAATACAGGTCTGAGACAGCATTATTAGCTCTCTGCGACCTGTAACCTGTTAACCCTTTCTGATGGATTACACCGTGGGACCTGACTGTACATCGGATTGGTAAGTATAATTTTGCTTTTTTATTTTATTTTTATTACAGGAAATGGTTTTAGCAGGAAAATAAAATATGGTCAAAAACTGTGTGATTATTTCATTAAAGTTATTTTTTATTAAAGTGTGTGTGTTTGATTTTTCTTTCATACAATAGGATTAATAATTGATAGTTGCCTAATTGACAGCTATCAATTATTAACCTGGCTTAAAGTGACCTTTCAATTGCAAGGTCATTTTAACCCCTTATTAACCCATTCGCCACCGCTACAGGGCAATGGGAATAGACGGGCAAAGTGCCAGAAAGGGCGAATCTAATTATAGATTTGCCCTTTCTGGGGTGTCTGGGGGCAGATGTTAGTAGCCAGGGGGGGGCACAAAAAAAATGTACCCTCCCTAGGCTATTATTATCTGCCCCCACTCGCTTGCTTTGTCTGTCTGGTGGAGAAAATACAGCGGGAGCTCACGCATTTTTTTTTAACGAATTTACACCTTTAATTAACCCCTACATGTCTGAAATTTAGCACACATATACTCATGTAATTGTATGTTTCAAACATATATAAAAATACATGAAATTACATGGTTAAATGTGTGGAAACAATGTATCATTTCATGTCGGCTTCTGTGATTTCACTGAAGCCGGCAATTGAATTAGCGGCTATAACAGTATGTAGAAGTGTAAGAACTATAAATATATGTATATATATATATGTCACAATGACATATATATAATATATATATATATATATATATATATATATATATATATATATATATATATGTGTATATATCTATTCTTTCTTTTGGCATTTAAATACTATTCTTTTGGATCCATTATATGTCAGTTTTGCAAGCCTGCGAGAAAATCTCGCAAGTCGGATGAAAATCGGATGTTACAAGGTACACACACATGCGATTAAATCGCATCTTTGAAGGAAAATCGGATGCCAGAAGGATGTGTGATGTTTTTATTTTGATCCGATTGTCGACCGTCTAAAACGGACCGATTTTTTGTGGTTGTGTGTGACTCCAGCCTAATTTGCACAAACAATTAAATCAGACTATGTGTGCAAAATTTCACACCTGTAGGGGTTAATTAAAGGTGTAAATTCGTAGCAAAAAAAGTCCGTTTTTTTTACAACGAATTTACACCTTTAATTAACCCCTACAGGTGTGAAATTTTGCACACATAGTCTGATTTAATTGTTTGTGCAAATCAGATAGCAAACGACATGAAAAGACATGGTTAACCCTATGTACACCAAGTGTCATTTCATGTCGGGTGCTTCTGTCTTTTCACTGAAGCCGGCTTTACCCGGCAATTGAATGAGAGGATATTTTACTATGTAGAAGTGTATAAACTATACATATATGTATATATATATGTCACAATGACATGTTATATATATATATGTATTCTATGTGTGTATATTTAGTGTTTACAAGGAAAGAATGGGTTTTTTTTAGTTGCGATATTTTGTTCCCATAGACTTACATGGGACTTCCGGTATCGGTATCGGGTATCGCCGATATTTTAGTGATATCGGCGATACCATTCCGATTCCGATACTTTAGGATATCGGAAAGTATCGCTCAACTCTACTCAGCAGTCTGCTTCATCTGGCTGGTTAACAAAAATAGGGGGGACCCCACGCCATTTTTTTCGAGAGGATCCCCTATTTTTGTCAACCAGCCAAGATAAACAGACTGCTGTGGCCTGGTATTATCAGGCTGGCAAGGTCCATGGATCTTGGCTCCTTAACAGCCTGAAAATCCAGGCATCAGTAGTCTGCTTTATCAGGCTGGTTAACAAAAATAGGGGGGACCACACGCCATTTTTTTTTCGAGGGGATCCCCTATTTTTGTTAATCAGTTCACTTCAGGTCAGCCGGGATTCCCTCTCACGTCACTGATGGTGTCCCTGGCTGACCTGAAGTGAAAGTGGGAAGCAATCAATTAAGCTTTCCACTTCCTCTCCTGTCAGCCAGGAGAGGAGAAGATTCATTTGGGGGTTTACTGTGAGGCTGCAGCATTAGCTGCGGTCCCTGCAGCAAACATTAACCTTTTCTGATGGATTACACCGTGGGACCTGACTGTGCATCGGATAGGTAAGAATAATTTTGCTTTTTTATTTTATTTTTATTACAGGAAATGTTTTTTGCAGTAAAATAAAAGATGGTCAAAAACATGTGTCTTTATTTCATTAAAATGATTTTTAATTAAAGTGTGTGTGTTTTATTTTTATTTCATGCAATAGGATTAATAATTGATAGTTGTCTAATTGACAGCTCTCAATTATTAACCTGGCTTAAGGTCACCTTTCAATAGCAATGTGGCTTTAACCCCTTATTAACCCATTTGCCACCGCTACAGGGCAATGGGAATAGACGGGCAAAGTGCCAGAAAGGATGAATCTAATTATAGATTTGTCTTTTGTGGGGTGTCTGGGGGCAGATGTTAGTAGCCGGGGGGGGCAAAAATAATGGTCCCTCTCTGGGCTATTATTATCTGCCCCCACTCGCTGGCTTTGTCTGTCTGGTTGAGAAAATAGGGCGGGAGCCCACGCATTTTTTTTCAACAATTTTACACCTCATATATATATATATATATATATATATATATATATATATACATGTCATTGAATTTGTGACACATATATATATATATATATATTTATATTTATAGTTCATACACTTCTACACAGTATAATAGCCGCTAATTCAATTGCCGTCTTTTGTGAAAATACAGAAGCCGACATGAAATGACACATGGTTTACATAGAGTTAACCATGTCATTTCAAGTTGTTTGATATATTGTTTTCACTAACAATTACATGAGTGTATGTGTGCAAAATTTGACACATGTAAGAGTTAATTAAAGGTGTAAATTCGTAGCAAAAAAGTCAGTTTTTTTAACAACGAATTTACACCTTTAATTAACCCCTACAGGTGTTACATTTTGCACACATACACTCATGTAATTGTTTGTGAAAACCAGATATCAAACTACATGAAAAGATATGGTTAACTCTATGCAAACCATGTGTCATTTCATGTCGGGTGCTTCTGTATTTTCATAAAAGCCGGCATTACCCGGCAATTGAATCAGAGACTATTTTACTATGTAGAAGTGTATGAATTATAAATATATGTATATATATATTGTGAGACAGTGAGGGAATATGTGTTGAATGGGGTGTACATTTCACCTAGGTACTGTGCTGTTTGGTATAAGGGAAATGTGTGGCTTTGTAAACCTAGTGGTAGAGAAAGGTCACTACACCTCACATTCAGCACACACTTGCAGCTCAGGCCTGAAATCATTCAGCTGTTAATTAGGAGACCAGAAGTAGGTGTCTGCAAACACAGTCGGAAAGCTGGCTTAGTCTGGACACAGGAAGGTGTCCCGGCACAAGAAGCAGTCTCCAGGAGTGGAGCTGGCTTAGTCTGGACACAGGAAGGTGTCCCGGCACAAGAAGCAGTCTCCAGGAGTGGGAGCTGGCTTAGTCTGGACACAGGAAGGTGTCCCGGCACAAGAAGCAGTCTCCAGGAGTGGGAGCTGGCTTAGTCTGGACACAGGAAGGTGTCCCGGCACAAGAAGCAGTCTCCGGGAGTTTGAGCTATCTCAGTCTGGGTGCTAGATGTACCCCGGACACAGGAGTAGTCTCAGTGAGAATCTGTGCGAATAGCGGCTGAATAGGAGTGGAGCTCTCTCAAGTCTGGACGCTGAAGGGGCCTTCAGACACAAGGAGGAGACTCTGTGAACCTACATGCTGGAAAATGCTGGTAACTACTGATCATATGTGTTGTTTTGGGCACAGACTGGTAGAGTCTGGACCCGGATAGATAGGGAAATCGATCTATGTGTAATTAGTGGCTAGACAAGCCTAGGTTTTCTGTTTATGCTTTATTTTTATCTGTTTGCTGTGGACTTTAATAAAACTGGTTGCGGCCAGTTTTCACCAGAACTGCTGTCTGAATGAACTGTTTTCGTGTCACTCTGTCTACCCAGACAGCGATCCTAGAGCTATATCCCCTGGAAATGTTACAATTGGCGGAGAATGCTGGGGCAGCACAGTGGCTGATACAAATGGTGCTGGAATGTGCATGCAGCACGGTGGCTTAGAGACAGCAATAAAGGTGAAGTCTGTTGAAATAGCAGCAGAGAAAAAAAAAAAAAAAGTGTGTCAGCAGAAACGTCTGTTTGGAGCAGTCTTAAAGAGACAGTAGCCCTAATAGACTTTGCAAAGAAAAAAAAAAAATTGTCTGCACAGCAGAGCTGAATTTTTCTGTGGAAAAGACTGTGGAGTGTGTATGTCTTGAGTGAAGACTGCCGTTGTTAAGACAGAGAAGTCTGACAGCATGGAGGCGCTGTTTGAACAAAGGGCGCAAGTTAATATGCAACATAAGACTGCTGTGATTGAGACAGATGAGTCCGGCAGTATGGAGGGGCTCGTTGAGTACCTGGTCCGGGCCCAGCGGACCATGGAGCAGCAGCGCCTGCAGCACCAGCAGCGCATGCAGCAGGCCCAGCGGAGCATGGAGCAGCAGCGCCTGCAGCACCAGCAGCGCATGCAGCAGGCCCAGCGAAGCATGGAGCAGCAGCGCCTGCAGCACCAGCAGCGCATGCAGCAGGCCCAGCAGCAATCCCTGCAGCAGCAGCAGGAGAATAACCGGTTGTTGGAGCAGATTGCAGCTCTCAGCACCTCGTCCCAGAGTAATGTTGTGAAGGCACCTGCCTTGTCCGCTGTAAAGAAGGCGGTAAGACGGTCCCTGAAAAAGATGACACCTCGTGATGATGTGGAGGTATATCTCACTAGGTTTGAGGGACTGGCAGAGAAGGAGAATCTGCCCCTATCTGAATGGGCCATGATGGTCGCACCCTATCTGATTGGAGTGCCCCAGGTGGCCTATGCTGACCTGAGCGAGCAGGACAGCCAAGACTATGCCAAGCTGAAAGCAGAGATTCGTACCCGGCTGGGTGTTACGGTGACAGCCCGTGCCAGGGGAGTACATGATTGGAGATACAGTTGGGAGTCTGCAGTCAGCAAACCTGATTATGGAGTTGAAAAGGTGATAGTGAACCGCTACACCCGAGCATGTCCTCCTGAGGTACAGCCAGAGGTCGGACAAGGAGACCACCAGGACGCCAATCGTCTGGTCAGCCTGATGGAGAAGGCCTTCACCAGCAAAGACTGTCTCCGTGACCAGCCGTTTGAGAGGTCGTCACTTCAGAGTTCCCGGACGCTGAACTCTCGCGGTAAGAGCGTTCCAGCTGTTGGGGACATGGGGTATGCTGATAAGCGGGTTCAGGCCCGAGGGGACATATGGGAGGGTGATTGTGGTGGACAGTGTTGGAGATGTCGTGAAATTGCAGCCGGCTGTTCACTAGAGGGGGAGCCTATGTGCCGTGGTGTTGGCAGGTCTCTCTCTCTCTGCGCAGAACCTGTGTGTGTGACCACCGCAGCCGAAGAGACTGGACCACAGGTGTCCCCGGTGGTTGTAAATGACTGCCCAGCACAGGCCCTCTTGGACTCAGAGAGTCCAGTGACTTCCGTATGTGACAACCTGATTGATAGGGACTTCATCCCTGATAAGCACCTGAGTGTGGTGTGCATCCATGGAGACACCAAAGTCTACCCAGAGACTGCCGTGGACTTGGTCCCCAAACTCGGGGAGGTTTCATGTGAAGTGGGGGTAGTGAAGAACCTGGTGCACCCCGTCATATTGGGTGGTGGCTTTACCCGATCTGAGGGTCTCTGGGGAAAAAATGTTTCTGATGGACAGTGTGATGAAGCTCCTATTGAGGGTGCGCAGTCCCGAGGGGCGGAACACAATGCTAGTGGGCCGTTAAACTTATATGATGATGCTGATAATGATAATGATGATGACTATGATAGTGATGAAATTCCTTTGCAGGTGATGTTGGGAGACGAGGATGGTGGTTCTCGGGAACCGAGTGTCCCTGACTTGCCTGTGTCCTGTGACAATTTTGAGAGTGAGCAGTGGCGAGACCCCACTCTTAGGACGGCACAGGAAAATATGATTGTTCTAAATGAGGTTTCCCAGGAGCCTGGCTCTGAGGAGAGGTTTCCTCATGCAGCCATGGACAATAGCCTATTGTATAGGGACACTGAAGTCCAGGGAGAGGTCATGAGTCAGCTCCTAGTACCTGAGCTATATAGAAGTATAGTGCTGGGGTTGTCACATAGTCATATACTTGAGGGACCAGATGGTGAAGTTAATGTTGTGGATGACATGTTAACTAAGGTTCCAGATCAAGATGTGAATGAAAATGAATTATATAACCCTGACAGTGAGCAGGATGTGAATGAAAATGAAGGGTATAGCCCTGACAGTGAGCCAGATGTAACTGAAAAAGTAGAGGGTAGGACGGACAGTAGGGCTTCTGGGCATGTCCTGCCAGAAGAGCCTGAAGGTGGGGAACTGGAGAAAAGTGAAAAACCCCCTATACCTTCTGTGATAGTTGGTGACACATGGTCAGTGCACCAGGGACAGGAGGTATGTGAGTTTCTGAGGAAGAGTCAGCAGAAGTGTTCTGATGTGCCGGGTCGTACTTCTCTGGCCAGGCACTATATCGAAACTGAGCCCGGCCCTAAAGTCAAGATGAAACCGTGCAGGATACCCGAGGCCCGCAGAGAGCATAGGCCTGGGAGGGTACAGGGTAGTGCGGATGCTTCAGATGAAGAGAAAGCTGATGTTGGCAAATGACAGTGGTGAGGATGAAGCTGATGAGGGCCATGACTGGTCCAGAGTTCACTGTCTCTGTTGGATTGTTGACCAGCCCTCCGGTCTGGATGACCAGCCCTCCGGTCTGGAGAAGAGGGAGGGGATATGTGAGACAGTGAGGGAATATGTGTTGAATGGGGTGTACATTTCACCTAGGTACTGTGCTGTTTGGTATAAGGGAAATGTGTGGCTTTGTAAACCTAGTGGTAGAGAAAGGTCACTACACCTCACATTCAGCACACACTTGCAGCTCAGGCCTGAAACCATTCAGCTGTTAATTAGGAGACCAGAAGTAGGTGTCTGGAAACACAGTCCGAGAGCTGGCTTAGTCTGGACACAGGAAGGTGTCCCGGACAGAGCATCTAGGAGTGAGCGCTTAGTCTGGACACAGGAAGTGTCCGGCACAAGAAGCAGTCTCCAGGAGTGGGAGCTGGCTTAGTCTGGACACAGGAAGGTGTCCCGGCACAAGAAGCAGTCTCCAGGAGTGGGAGCTGGCTTAGTCTGGACACAGGAAGGTGTCCCGGCACAAGAAGCAGTCTCCGGGAGTTTGAGCTATCTCAGTCTGGGTGCTAGATGTACCCCGGACACAGGAGTAGTCTCAGTGAGAATCTGTGCGAATAGCGGCTGAATAGGAGTGGAGCTCTCTCAAGTCTGGACGCTGAAGGGGCCTTCAGACACAAGGAGGAGACTCTGTGAACCTACATGCTGGAAAATGCTGGTAACTACTGATCATATGTGTTGTTTTGGGCACAGACTGGTAGAGTCTGGACCCGGATAGATAGGGAAATCGATCTATGTGTAATTAGTGGCTAGACAAGCCTAGGTTTTCTGTTTATGCTTTATTTTTATCTGTTTGCTGTGGACTTTAATAAAACTGGTTGCGGCCAGTTTTCACCAGAACTGCTGTCTGAATGAACTGTTTTCGTGTCACTCTGTCTACCCAGACAGCGATCCTAGAGCTATATCCCCTGGAAATGTTACTATATATTATATATATTTATATATATATATATGTCACAATGACATGTATATATATATGTATTCTATGTGTGTATATTTAGTGTTTACAAGGAAAAAAGGTTTTTTTTAGTTCCGATATTTCTGTCCCATAGACTTGCATTGGATTTCCGGTATCGGAATCGAGTATCGCCGATACTTTTTGGGTATCGGCGATACCCAATCCGATCCGATACTTCTTGATATTGGGAAGTATCGCTCAACACTACTTCTGAGCCCATGCAGTGTGATGGAGTGACTTCTGGGGCTCATCGTCATGAGTTTCGAAAGCGCAATTGGTTATGTTTCTACTGTGGTGATGCCTCTCATGCTATTTCAGTCTGCCCTAAGTGGGGAAGACGTTTTGCACGCTCAGTTGTCTTGGGTAGTGTTCAGACTAAATTTCTGTTGACTGTTACCCTGATTTGCTCCCTGTCCACATTTTCTGCTCAGGCTTTTGTTGATTAAGGAGCAGCTATTAACCTGATGGATTTTGACTTTGCCAAACGTTGTGGGTTTCCCATGGTACCCCTGCGGAAGTCTATTCCCCTACTGGGCATTGATTCTACCCTTTGGCTGAGAATAAACCCCAGTTTTCTACTCAGGTGATAATGAGGGTTGAACCAGATCATCAGGAGAGTTGCAAATTTCTGGTGCTGTATAATCTGCATGACATTATTGTACTAGGTTTCCCTTGGTTACAGTCTCATAATCCTGTTTTGGATTGGAAATCTGTGTCTGTGACCAGTTGGGGCTGAAAATATCTTAATGCCGACACTCCTGTTTTTTCTGCCTCTCCCAAGTCTCAGGATGTTCCTGACTTTTTGACTGATTTTTCGGATGTATTTAGTGAAAGTAAATCTGCATCTTTGCCCCCTCACAGGAGCTACGATTGCGCTATTGAATTAGTGCCTGGTGGTAAATTTCCTAAAGGTCGCCTTTTTAACTTGTCTGTACCTGAACACGATGCTATGCGATCTTATATCAAGGAGTCATTGGAGAAGGGTCATATCAGACCATCCTCTTCACCCTTGGGTGCCGGTTTTTTCTTTGTGGCCAAAAAGGATGGTTCATTGAGGCCGTGTATTGATTATTGTCTCTTGAATAAGATCACTGTGAAGTATCAATATCCGTTACCCTTGATTTCTGACCTGTTTTCCAGGGTGAAAAGTGCTGGTTGGTTTACTAAGCTTGATCTCAGGGGGCGTATAACCTTATTCGCATTAAGCACGGGGATGAATGGAAGATGGCGTTTAATACCCCAGAGGGGCATTTTGAGTACCTAGTGATGCCCTTTGGGCTCACTAATGCTCCTTCCGTCTTCCAATCCTTCATGAATGATATTTTCAGGGATTTTGTGGATAAATTTCTGATTGTTTATTTGGATGATATCTTGATTTTTTCCAATGACTGGGACTCTCATGTTAAACATGTTCGGACTGTGTTCCAGATTTTGAGAGAGAATGCTCTGTATGTGAAGGGATCAAAGTGTCTTTTTGGCATACAGAAGGTCTCATTTCTGTGATTCATTTTGTCTCCGTCTGTTATTGAAATGGACCTGGTCAAGGTTCAAGCCATCTGTGATTGGGTCCAACCTACTTCATTAAAGGCTCTTCAGAGATTTTTGGGTTTTGCCAATTTTTATCGTAAATTTATTGGTAATTTCTCTGGTATTGTTAAACCATTGACTGATTTGACCAAAAAGGGTTCTGATGTGGTGAATTGGCCTCCTGAGGCAGTCTCTGCGTTTCAGGAACTTAAGCAGAGATTCACTTCTGCTCCTGTTCTACGGCAGCCTGATGTTTCTCTAACGTTTCAGGTGGAGGTTGATGCCTCTGAAATTGGGGCAGGTGCCGTTTTGTCCCAAAGAGATCCGGAGACCTCTAAGAGTAACCCTTGAGCCTTTTTCTCTCGAAAATTTTCTCCAACTGAACGTAATTATGACGTGGGTAATCGGGAGTTATTGGCCATGAAGTGGGCCTTTGAAGAGTGGAGACATTGGCTGGAAGGAGCCAAACATCAGGTGGTGGTTCTCACAGACCATAAGAATCTGGTTTATCTCGAATCAGCCAAGCGACTTAATCCTAGACAGGCCAGGTGGCCTTGTTTTTCACACGTTTTAATTTTGTGGTTTCTTTTCTTCCTAGCACTAAGAATATTAAGGCGGATGCTCTCTCGAGGAGTTTCTTTGCGGACTCTCCTGAGTTATCTGATCCTACTGTTATTTTGAAAGAGTGTGTAGTTCTTTCCGCCATCTCGGCCCAATTGGGGACTTGGTTTGGTTGTCCTCAAGAAATATCCCTATGAGGGTTGCATCTCCAAATTTTAAGCCCAGGTTCATTGGACCTTATAAGATCATGGAGATTCTTAATCCTGTTTCCTTCCGTTTGCTTCTTCCAGGGACATATAAGATCCATAACGTGTTCCACAAGTCCTTATTGAAGAGGTTTGTCGAGCCAGTGGTTCCTATGGCTGCGCCTCCTGACCCTGTTTTGGTTGAGGGCAATCTGGAGTATGTGGTTGAGAAAATATTGGATTCTCGTTTTTCTAGACAGAAACTCCAGTATTTGGTTAAGTGGAGAGGTTATGGTCAGGAGGACAATTCTTGGGTGTTTGCTTCGGACATCCATGCTAGGAGACTGATCCGTGCCTATCACCGAGCTCATCCTGATCGGCCTGGTTGCACAAGTGAGGGTTCGGTGACCCATCCTCAAGGGGGGGGTACTGTTATGAATGTGCTAGAGATGGTTTCTGAGCAGAGGCTCCCTCTGGTGGTTACAGACAGTACTGAACCTTTCAGCTAGGAGTGGCAATCTGGAATCACGGACTGGTCTGATAGAAGGGAGGTTCCCTCCCATGATGGTTGCCGGTGATCAATTGTTCTTGTCTCAATTGTGGTTCCTGGTTCATTTGGAAGTTTGCTGGAGTCCTGTCTGTATCTCCTGCTTTCAGATAAGATATTTTTTGCTTTTCTTTTTGTGCTTGCTTTTTGCATTGTTTTCTGCACTTTTGTGGAGGCCAGGTCCCCTCCTGGGGCCTGAGCTCCTCACAGTTTTTCTGCAGCCACTGTTATTTGCTCATTTGCTTTTTCCTGTTTTTTCAGCGGCTGCGGCTTGGTTTTTGTTCACACTGAGATCTGATTTAGTGGGTGGCGAGATCGTGTGATCTCAGTATTTTTGTAATCAGAATTGTTGGATTTTTGTAGAATTTTCTGGGTTGCAGAAAGTAATCTCTCCTGTCCTATCCTATTTAGCTTGTGGCCCCAGCGTTTGCTCAGTCTATTTTCTGCCTATGTTTGTATTTTCATCTTGTCTAACCGCCATTATATGTTTGGGGGCTTCCTATTTTCTTTGGGGATCTGCTCCAGGGCAGATAGCTTTCATCTTTCTGCCTTTAGGTGTAGTTATCTCTCAGGCTGTGACGAGGCATCTAGGGTCAACGTAGGACGCTCCACGGCTACCTCTAGTTGTGTCGTTAGTTTAGGAATCTGCAACCCATTAGTTACCAACATCTCAGGTGTTCGGCTGCCCTGCTGTTGTTCCTGTCCTCCTCAGCTACAGAAACATAACAGGTGAGGTAATCGAGCAATACTAATACCAGGGCTGTACAGACGCAAGGTGTTAGATGTGGCCCATATGCATGTTTTTCGTGTTCATCTACTAACACTGACTTACAAAGCCGTCTATATTCTGTCTCCGCCATATATCTCTGAACTAATCTTCCTCCTGTGGTACCACCCAATCCATCATACCTGAAGCATTTTTTTAAGGGAGCATAGAAGTGGAATAGTAAAGCTGATGATGGTGTCATCATCGCTGGCCATGTTCGTAGAGTACTCGAAGCAGCACAACGTAGCATACACGTTCCTCATAGATTCCCACTCTTTGGTCTTGAAGTGTTGTTGTTCCACAGAATGACTCACCCATGGATGCTGAAGCTGAAACTCCACTAACGTGTCTGGCTTCTCACACTATATCTCCAGCATGTGCAAGGTGGAATTCCACTTTGTGGGTATGTCACATATGAGCCAGTGAGCAGAAAAGCAGAATTGACAATACTTTTTATTCTCTATTGACGTTCTTGTAACCGTATTCTGCTGGCACCACAAATTATTTGTTGCATTTTATCTTCTAGTTGTCACAGATTGTCTTAGCTCTAGTTGCTGCTGTGAGTCAAATTTCAACTATGTCACATAGTATCACGACGTATAACAGATATATTCAAAGATAGCAACCTATATCTAATGTGACATCATTCTAAATTTCATATAATAGAGAAAATCAACATATATACATAGTATCTGCCAGCAATGTCTTACCTGACATAATATCCTGTGTATTGTGGGTCAATACTGTGTACGTGTCACGCTGTCTCTGGATAGAGGTGGACCGGGGTCTATGCTGACCCTGAACTGGGGTCCTGACTAGTCCCTCTACCTGGAGGTACTGTTAATGGTACAGAGGTCCAGGCCGCCAGCGTAATCCTGTCTCCTGTAGATTCCTGACCACTGTAATCTAGTCCTGAGAAGGACCCTGATTACCACCACAGGGAATGGGCAGGTCACAGCTTACACACAGTCTAAGACAAACGAGACAGACAAGGGGTAAAGAAAACACAGCCTTGCATACAACACTTCCACTACAGAGGAACACAAAAGGTTAAGGAGATAAACAATAAGCGAGGAGAGGAAAAACCACAACAGGCACTCTTAGCTTAAGTCTTCTCAGAAACGATCCGCTCTGCTGGTCTGAATGAATGCTTTCACGGCAACTTCCCCAGCAGACCAGCAGGTATATGAAGGAAGCTAATTAACAAAACATCAATCGCAGCTGGGCGAGGCTGGTCAGCCCAGCACCGAGAGAGAAAGAATTAACTCCCTCAGTGCCGAAAAACACCCAGCACCAGAAACTCAGCTGTGCGAAGTCAGGGTGTGCAATCGCGACGATCTCCGCCGCGACACACCCGTGACAGTACCCCCCCTTCTACGAGGGGCCTCTGGACCCTCAGGGCCTGGTCTATCTGGGTGAGTAGTGTGGAAGGCCCGAACCAAACGGTCTGCGTTAATATCCGACGCAGAAACCCACATACTCTCCTCAGGACCATATCCCCTCCAATGAACAAGGTACTGAAGGGACCGGCGATTCAGACGTGAGTCAATGATCTTCGATACCTGAAACTCCAAATTACCATTGACCACCACTGGAGGAGGAGGTAGAGGTGACGGTATAACTGGTGCCACGTACCTCTTAAGCAACGATTTGTGGAACACATTGTGGATTTTAAATGTAGGAGGGAGGTCAAGACGGAAAGCCACCGGATTAACTATTGAACTGATCCTGTATGGCCCTATGAATCTGGGACAGAGTTTCCAGGAGGGAACCTTAAGTTTTATATTCTTGGTAGACAACCATACCAGATCGTTCACACTTAGGTCCGGACCAGACACTCTCCTCCTATCAGCCATACGTTTGTATCGGTTCCCATAGTGCTCAGATTATTAAGCACTCCTCTCCACACTGAAGCAAGTGACGACGAAAATCGTTCCTCCTCAGGAACCCCAGAAGAGCCCCCCCCATTGAAAGTACAAAACTGGGGGTGAAAACCATATGCCCCAAAAAACGGGGACTTACCAGTGGACTCGCTCCGCCTATTGTTAAGAGCGAACTCTGCCAGAGGCAAGAAAGAAGACCAGTCCTCTTGGTTCTCTGAGACAAAACACCGGAGATATGTCTCTAAGCTCTGATTCAGACGCTCTGTCTGACCATTGGTCTGCGGATGAAAAGCCGAAGAAAATGACAACTGCATCCCCCGACGATAACAAAATGCCTTCCAGAATTTGGACACAAACTGAGACCCCCGATCCGACACCACATCGGAAGGCAACCCGTGAAGTTTCACAATCTCCCCAATGAACACCTGCGCCAGAGTTTTAGCATTAGGAAGAGCAGGAAGAGCAATAAAATGTGCCATTTTGCTGAACCTGTCAACTACAACTAGTATGACAGTTTTACCTGAAGACGGAGGAAGGTCCGTAATGAAGTCCATAGACAGATGGGTCCATGGACGCTCCGGGATTTTCAACGGTAAAAGGGCCCCAGACGGACGGGTATGTGGGGTCTTAGAGCGCGCACATACCCCACAGGACGCGACAAAAGTTACCACCTCTTTATTAAAGTTAGGCCACCAAAACCGGCGAGAAACGAGATCTACAGTTGCTTTACTCCCTGGGTGTCCTGCCAAAGCAGAATTATGATGTGCCTCGATAACCTTTTGTCTTAACTGATCTGGAACAAACAGTTTCCCTGGAGGTCCTACAGGGGCGTCCCCCTGAGCCTCCAATACCTCCTCCTCAAGCTCAGAGCATACAGCCGACACCACAACTCCCTCCTGAAGAATAGGAACCGGGTCATCTGTCTTCCCGGCCCCCGGGAAACTACGAGATAAGGCATCAGCCTTTACATTTTTTGACCCAGGACGATATGTGACGACAAAATTAAACCTGGTAAAAAACAACGACCATCTAGCTTGTCTGGAATTCAGACGTTTTGCAGACTCTAAATACAGCAGGTTCTTGTGATCAGTAATGACGGTGACCGGGTGGACTGCCCCCTCCAAAAAGTGACGCCACTCTTCAAAAGCCAACTTAATGGCCAAGAGTTCCCTATTGCCGACATCATAATTCCTCTCGGCGGACGACAATTTTTTAGAGAAGAAAGCGCACGGATGCCATTTACCAGGGGATGGACCTTGAGATAATACCGCACCCACTCCTACGTCAGATGCGTCTACCTCCACAATGAACGGTTGTGATGCATCAGGTTGGATGAGTATGGGTGCTGAAGCAAAACATTTTTCAAGGAGGAAAATGCTTGACAAGCTTTGTCAGACCACCTAGAAAAATCCGTCCCTTTTTTTGCCATGTCAGTGAGAGGTTTGACAACAGATGAGAAATTACGAATACATTTCCGGTAGTAGTTAGCAAACCCCAGGAAACGCTGCAGTGCTTTAAGATCCTCTGGCCGATATCATTCAAGCACAGCCTTCACTTTCCCAGGGTCCATACGGAAACCGGAGGCTGACACCAAGAATCCTAAAAACTGAAGTTCTTGTACAGCGAATACACACTTCTCCCATTTGGCGTACAGTTTATTATCTCGCAAGATCTGCAACACTTGTCTCACATGCTCCTGATGAGACACAAGATCCGGCGAGTAAATTAAGATGTCATCTAGATAAATGACAACAAACTGTCCCACTAGGTGGCGAAAGATGTCATTAACAAAATGTTAAAACACCGCCGGGGCAGTAGTCAGACCGAAAGGCATGACAAGGTTCTCATAATGTCCCTCCGGAGTGTTAAACGCCGTCTTCCACTCATCCCCCTCCTTTATCCTAATCAGATTATACGCCCCCTGAGATCCAACTTAGAGAACCATTTGGCGCCCACAATCTATATTGAAGAGATCAGGAATAAGTGGGAGCGAATACGGATCTCGGACCATAATCCGATTAAGCTCACGGAAATCCAGGCAAGGGCGTAGGCCTCCATCTTTTTTCTTCACAAAGAAGAACCCCGCGGCCACTGGGGAAGATGAAGGTCTAATATGCCCCTTGGCCAGACTTTCTGAAATGTAATCCTTCATAGCTTGCCTCTCAGGACCAGAAAGGTTATATAACCTAGATTTTGGTAACTTAGCATCAGGAAGCAATTTTATAGCACAGTCATATGCGCGATGAGGAGGTAATTCTTGACACCCTTCCTCTGAAAACACATCCTCAAAGTCCTCCAGAAAAGGAGGTAAGGTTCTAGGCACGACCGTACCGATGACTGTGTTCATGCAGTTATTATTGCAAAATTCACCCCACTGGCTTATCTCTCTGGATTGCCAATTAATAACTGGGTTATGTTTAGTTAACCAAGGAAGTCCCAACACAATAGGAGTGGGAAGGCCCTCCAACACATAACAAGACAATAGTTCTTTATGTATTGCCCCCACTCGAAGGTCTATGTTATGCACGGCTTGCACAAAGCTACCTTGACCGAGAGGCCTGGCGTCAATAGAGAATATAGGGATAGGTTTGGCCAATACACTCAGTTGCATACCTTGCACCTGGGCAAACCGAGCGTCCACCAGATTAGCCGCGGCCCCACTATCCAGAAGAACAGAAATCCTCTCAGTTCTCGTACCTACCACCACCTCGGCTGGTGCGAGAAACTGAGACGGACTTGGGGACGAAATACATACTCCCAGATTGTCGTCCACCACACAACCTGGGATTAATAGTTTTCCGGCGACTTCTTGCTCAGTACAGTACGGGATGGACACCCCTCAATAAAATGTCCCTCTCTCCCGCAGAAGAAACACCTTCTTGTTTTGCGGCGCACCGCCGATCCCCTCCCTCGGAATGATGTCCCTCCCAACTGCATAGGTTCCTCGGAACAAACCAGGGGAACCTCAATATTAGGGACTTTAGAAGGAGGTGGAGTCATCACAGGGGGCGGAGTTACCCCACACCTCTCCCGAAGCCGTCTATCAATGCGAATAGCAAGAGCCATAGCGGCCTCCAGTGACGGGGGAGAATCATACTGAGCCAACACATCTTTTAATTTGCCAGATAAACCTTGACAAAACTGGTTCTTAAGAGCCGGGTCATTCCACTGAGTATCCGTGGCCCACCTACGGAACTCTGAAGAAAATTCCTCCGCCGGACGATCTCCCTGCTGTATCCTACGTAACTTCATTTCAGCAAGGGAGACCCGATCCGGGTCATCATATACCAGATCCAGGGCTGTAAAAAATCGGTCCACTGACTGGAGAGCCGGGGAGCCCGGGGGGAGAGAGAACGCCCAGGATTGAGGGTCCCCTTGTAAGAGCGAGATGACAATTCCCACCCTCTGATCCTCACTCCCCGACGACTGCGGCCGCAGCCGAAAATACAATTTACATGCTTCCCGGAAAGTAAAAAACTTGTCCCGCCCACCAGTGAACCTGTCCGGGAGAGCTACTTTAGGTTCAAATCTGGTTTGCTCCCGGGGGTACAAAACCTTGGATTTAACGTCCGTCAGCTCCATGGACAAACTCTGCAACTGCTGAGCTAAATGGGCTACTGGATCCATGGTGGCTGGGGAGAATCTTTAGATTGGCCGGTGAAAATATCACGACGTATAACAGATATATTCAAAGATAGCAACCTATATGTAATGTGACATCATTCTAAATTTCATATAATAGAGAAAATCAACATATATACATAGTATCTGCCAGCAATGTCTTACCTGACATAATATCCTGTGTATTGTGGGTCAATACTGTGTATGTGTCACGCTGTCTCTGGATAGAGGTGGACCGGGGTCTATGCTGACCCTGAACTGGGGTCCTGACTAGTCCCTCTACCTGGAGGTACTGTTAATGGTACAGAGGTCCAGGCCGCCAGCGTAACCCTGTCTCCTGTAGATCCCTGACCACTGTAATCTAGTCCTGAGAAGGACCCTGATTACCACCACAGGTCACAGCTTACACACAGTCTAAGACAAACGAGACAGACAAGGGGTAAAGAAAACACAGCCTTGCATACAACACTTCCACTACAGAGGAACACAAAAGGTTAAGGAGATAAACAATAAGCGAGGAGAGGAAAAACCACAACAGGCACTCTTAGCTTAAGTCTTCTCAGAAACGATCCGCTCTGCTGGTCTGAATGAATGCTTTCACCGGCAACTTCCCCAGCAGACCAGCAGGTATATGAAGGAAGCTAATTAACAAAACATCAATCGCAGCTGGGCGAGGCTGGTCAGCCCAGCACCGAGAGAGAAAGAATTAACTCCCTCAGTGCCGAAAAACACCCAGCACCAGAAACTCAGCTGTGCGAAGTCAGGGTGTGCAATCGCGACGATCTCCGCCGCGACACACCCGTGACACATAGGTGGCATCTATTGTGTGAGGAAGGAGTTCAGCTACTGAACCCATTTGACACATTGTGATCCGAGCTCTGATATACTTGTATATCATTTTATGCTAAAGGGTTAAAATGTGACACTAAAATTATTCTACAAAGACCGATGATGAATCATTTTAAAGCCTCATATAAATAAGTATACGAGGAATCGATAGGAATTCATAATACGATGGTCAGGCGCTTCAATGAGTGACATAATCTTTCTGTAAAGAGAAAGTTTTAATAAAAATTTCTTTCAAAGTTTTTTCATAAAAAAAACATACAAATGAAGTGTTCAGAAAACTTGTTATAAGGCACCTCACTTGCAACTATGCTGATTATGAGGCTTGACTTGTGCTTGAAAAGTCTAAAATTGATTCCTCTAAAATGTGCCTGGATTCAATTAGGATACTAGAAGAAAAACTTTTTCTCTAGTGAATAATGATCTTGATTTTGCCACAAAATAGACAGACCTCACACAAACAGCATGAATTGCTCTTGGAAAAATGAATGGCTCTGAATTCATGGCAGCAAATGCTAGCTGTGATATTATGAGATTAACTTGACTTCCCCTCAGCTTCAATGTTTTACTATGGGAAAAAAATATTTTGAGCATCCCTGCACAATGTAAAGAAATAACAAATAAGAAACTAAAGTAGACTACAATTATAACTGAACCAGTTTGTATAAAAACTTCATATAAACTATGAACAGTAACAATAGTTGTAGGTTGATGGGATGTACCCATATAGTTTTCATTACTCTGCAGTAGTGTCTGCAGATCTCTATTTAGCAATATCCTTCACTTCATTCTAAACTCAACATTAAAGGAGTTGTCTGGTCTAAAATAACAAGTCTACAGTCACTCAATATGACTGCAGACTTGTGAACCCTCCCAGTGTTGTGAGGATTCTTTGGTGTCAGCGCCAGGAAATGCGATCATGTGACAGCAAGCACACGATTTGCATAGACCGGCCACAATCTGACTACACTGTTTCCGCCCTTGCTCATTATACTTGCATTGATTGCACCAGAAGCAGTCTATTCGGGTTCTGCCCAGGAATATGCATATCGCAAACTCGCAGTCACGTAACTGCCGTTCCCAACGCCAACACTGGTGTGTCCTCATAGGGCGCAGTGCGTGTGCAGGGAGCATTCTCAAGTCTGCAGTCACAAAGCCTTGTCATTTAAGGGCCCCATCTCACATAGCGACACACCAGCGATCCCGACAACGATCAGGATCGCTGGTGTGTCGCTACATGATCGCTGCTGAGCTGCCAAACAGGCAGCTCAGGCAGCAATCAGGACAGCGACACTGTGGGTAACGTCGCCTAGCCACCCGCAGTGTACGTTGGATACCAGCCCGCTGATGCAGGGAGCTGGTAACCAAGGTACACTTCGGGTTTCCAGGCGCTGGGCGGTGCCTGGAAACCCGAAGTGTACCTTGGTTACCAGCTGATCGCTGGTCTCCTGCCTGCCACACGCGTGCTGGCCAGCGGGAGACCAGCGATCAAAAAAAAGTCCAGGCATTTCTGACACGACCAGCGATTCACAGCAGGGGCCTGATCGCTGGTACGTGTCAGACATAGTGAGATCGCTGCTGAGATCGCTGTTGAGTCACAAAACTTGTGACTCAGCAGCGATCTCGCTAGCGATCTCGCTATTTGAAACGGGGCCTTTAGACAACACTTTCAAGAAACAAAATAATCATTACAATGTACATATTCAATTACCAAAACAAAGATTGATTACGGAAAGATTGAGGCAATGACAACACAAAGAGTAATGACAAAATAAAGCCCCCGTCTCACACAGCGATCTCGCTAGCGAGATCGCTGCTGAGTCACTAGTTTTGTGACGCAGCAGCGATCTCCCCAGCGATATCGCTGTGTGTGACATTCAGCGACGATCAGCCCCCCTGCTGGGTATCGCTGATCGTCGCTGAATGTCCTGGACATTTTTTTGATCGCTGGTCTCCCGCTGACAGGCACGCATCGCTGCGTGTGACAGGCGGGAGACCAGCGATCCGCTGGTAACCAAGGTACACAGCGGGTTTCCAGGCGCGGGCTGTGCTTAGAAACCCGCTGTGTACCTTGGATACCAGTGCCCTGATGCAGGGAGCTGGTAACCAAGGTACACAGCGGGTTTCCAGGCACCGCGCAGCGCCTGAAAACCCGATGTGTACCTTGGTTACCAGCTCCCTGCATCAGGGCGCTGGTATCCAAGGTACACTGCGGGTAACTAAGCAATGTTACCCGCAGTGTCGCTGTGCTGATCGCTGCCCTGAGCTGCCTGTTTGGCAGCACAGCAGCGATCATGTAGCGATACACCAGCGATCCTGACAAGTGCATATCGTTGTCGGGATCGCTGGTGTATCGCTATGTGAGACCCAGGCTTAACTGTGGTTTCATGATTGTTTACAAGATAACAAGACAATTGTTACAATACGCAAAAAAAAAATTCTAGGAATTGACAAGTAGTGAATAAAAGTATCAGTAATGTCTCGGAGATAAAATTTTCACCAAATAACATTTTAATCAATAGATCTTGGAATAATAATAACTTCCACAATTTGATGTGCTTAAATTAAATGTTACTGTGCTGAGATAATCTTATGAATGTGCCCCTGCTGTGTACTGTGTAATGGCTGTCTGACCGTGCAGGGATATTGTCTGATAATACCACAGCTCCTGGGAGGAAGCAATAAAGCACATAGACTTTAAAGTACAGGATTGAAAATATTTTTTTCTTTGAAGTAAAATATTTTTTAAAAACAGGGGGGGAATGTTTTGCTTCACAAAAATAATGAGCTGTGATCCCATGCTGTAATGGCAGTATACCCTTTTGTGTCCTCCCCTGCCCAGGATTTGTGGTATGAACAGGCCATATTCTTGTATGGTAAAACATAGAATATGGAGCGTCCACCAGGGCCGTGGGGTGCTTGGTACCAGGCTGGGCAGTTCTTAAAGGGGAAGTCACGGCAGCAGTGACCAGGTCCGTGGCCATGAGCGTCCAATAAAAAGGTTAAAAAAAAAAATAAAAGGGAATAGTTATAGGGGATTCGTTTGTGATGTCACCCATGGTGTTCGACAATAAGATGGCCGATGCTGCAGTTCAGATCCACTGGGCATTTGGTGACGCAGCAGAGATGTTACAGCTCTCCACGTGCAGAGCTAGGTCCCAGGGCAGTTATTGGGTTAAAGATGTTGGTAACGGTTGTAGTGCAGGGTAGGTGACACAGTAAATTAATCTGAGGACACAGCATGGGTAGAGTCTTCACAATTACTCACAGTTCTTTCAGGTTACAATCCCCAGCCGGGGTGCTGTGTCCTCCGGGTCGGTTGTCCAGCCAGCTCTCAGGTAGTGTGGGGTGCGCTTTGCCAGAACTACCTTCTGATGTTCCTTTCTCAGGCCGTCTCCCTGCGCTGGCTCACTCCCTCCTGCCCTGCACCTCATACACAGTGTCCCAAGCCAGCAGCATCAGATCCTGTCAGGAGACTCGGGCGACATCCTCCTGGTCCCCTTGATCCTACATAGCTGACTTTTCAGCGAATGTGTGTGGATGTGGCTGTAGCACATTCAGTTACCACAGCCTCCGGTTTGATAGCTGAGTCTTACAGATTCTCCACTAGTTTGGGGCACTTTTCACTTGAACGTTACATATAAACACTGTAAATATAAAACATAGCATTACTCTAAATAAAACTTTATCAATTAAGTTACTTTGCACGGTGTATATAAATAATAGCATAAAACATAACATTACTAATAAAAACTCTTTTGTCCAAGTTCAATAGGTTTCAGTGAGATCCCACACAGGGGTTTCCTTCTCACAGTTCTTAGTGCAATATGGGGGAACCCACCTCAAACCCCCAACGTAGGCCCAGGGCGTAGCTACAGGGCATAACCCGTTAAACTGTTGGACCACTTTTTCGGCCACGCCAGACGGTTTTTGTTCTTGGTCTGCTGTAAAATGTAGAGTGTCTCACTCGCACTCCACAGGTCTTCTGTAAAACCAATAAGGAGCACATTAAGTGCTAACTATATACAATGAAAGTTCTGGCCATTCACTGTCCGTGACCACATTATCTTTAATCTTTAATGAACAAACCTAACCAGATTAACTGACTACTAACTACATACATTTACTTTCTGCCACCTCATTCATTTTCTCTTCCAGGGCAGTTCCTGGTGCCCACAGCCTCCTGCTCGATGAAGTTCTCTTTCCTGCATCACGCCGGGTGACACAAACTGAGCAGGTCCTGCAGTCGGGGTCTATGTTGCCCACCGCTCAGACACCTTTTCCAGAAGGGCCTCCTTCCATTTTGTCATCTTTGCCATCTGTGTCTTTAGGAGCTGACGGACTAGCTCCTCCACCTCGACTCCAAGAAACTCCAGGTTCACCGCAGGCAGCTGGTCTGGGTTTCCATCCCGTTGGCTGGGGGAGTCAGCCGCTTCCACCTCATGTTCCTGAACTCTCCGACCACTGCTCGCCATGGTGCTTACTGGGTTCCTTGCCTTCCTTCCTGCTGCACGCTTTCCCGCATGTTCCTCCGCTCTCTTCTTCATGAGCGGTTCCTTTTTCCCGCCACACCAGACAAGGAGGCTGATCCCCCTGGCCGACAGTCCAGTTCTTTTTGGATTCAAGTCTTTACACTGGGCCGGTATGGCGCTTGCACTGCTTAACCACCCAGTCCACACAAGGCGCACAGGACCTGGATTACCAGGTCGGTACATCCTGTTCGTGATGCCAATTTGGAGCGCCCACCAGGGCCATGGGGTGCTCGGTACCAGGCTGGGCAGTTCTTAAAGGTCCGTGGCCCTGGGCGTCCAATCAAAAGGTTAAAAAAATAAAAAGGAAACGGGAATAGTTATAGGGGATTAGTTTTTGATGCCACCCGTGGTGTTCCGCAATAAGATGGCCGACGCTGTGATTCAGGTCCACTGGGGTAGTTGGTGATGCAGCAGAGATGTTACAGCTCTCCATGAGCAGAGCTAGGCCCCAGGGCAGTTATAGGGTTAAAGATGTTGGTAATGTTTGTAGTGCAGGGTAAGTGATGCAGTAAATTAACCTGAGGACACAGCAGGGGTAGAGTTTTCACACTTTACTCACAGTTCCTTCAGGTTACAATCCCCAGCCGGGGTGCTGTGTCCTCCAGGTCCGTTGTCCAAACAGTTCTCAGGTAGTTTGGGATGCCAGAACTCCCTTCTGATGTTCCTTTCTCAGGCCGGCTCCCTGCGTTGGCTCACTCCTTTCTGCTCTGCGCCTCACACACAGTGTCCCAAGCCAGCAGCCTCAGATCTGCATGTTAAAAAGATCTGCACATCCCTACATAAAAGATATCTACAGTATACACTACCGGTCAAAAGTTTAGGGTCACTTAGAAATTTCCTTATTTTTGAAAGAAAAGCAGTTTTTTTCCAATGAAGCTAACATTAAATGATTCAGAAATACACTCTATACAGTGTTAATGTGGTAAATGACTATTCTAGCGGCAAACGTCTAGTTTGTAATGCAATATCTTCATAGGTGTATAGAGGCCCATTTCCAACAACCATCACTCCAGTGTACTTATGGTATTTTGTGTTCGCTAACTGTGTAAGAAGGCTAATAGATGGTTAAAATACCCTTTAAAACCCTTGTGCAAGTATGTTAACACAGCTGAAAACCGTTTGGTTGATTAGAGAAGCTATAAACCTGACCTTCCTTTGAGCTTGTTGAGAATCTGGAGCATTACATTTGTTGGTTCCATTAAACTCTCAAAATGGCCAAAAAAAAAGAACTTTCTTGTGAAACTCGACAGTTATTCTTGTTCTTAGAAATGAAGGCTATTCCATGCAAAAAATTACCAAGAAACTGAAGAATTCATACAATGGTGTGTAGTACTCCCTTTAGAGGAGTGCACAAACAAGCTCTAACCAGAGAAGAAAGACAAGTGGGAGATTGGCAAAACAAAAGCCATATTTAAGACTGGCTTAAATGAAAGGAAAAGATTAATATGGGCAAAAGAACACAGACATTGGACAGAGGAATATTGGCTTTTGTTTTGCCAATCTGCCCTGAAGGCCAGCATCCCCAAATCGCCTCTTCACTGTAGATGTTGACACTGGCGTTTAATGTGTACTGTTTAATGAAGCTGCCAGTTGAGGACCTGTGAGTAGGGTTGAGCATTCCGATACTGCAAATATCGGGTATCGGCCGATATTGGCTGTATCGGAATTCCGATTCCGAGTTCCGATATTTTCGTCATATCGGATACCGGAATCGGGATTGTCACTGTCACTGTCAGTGTCCGTCGGTCGGGTCTGTCAGGAGTCAGCGGCACTTACCTGGCAGAAGATCTCCGGCGGTCACGGGCTGGACTGCTTCATGGCCGCAATCTTCTTTCCCCGGCGGTCACATGCAGTTTCTCGCGATAACTGCAGTGACTGCTGGGTAATCCCGGCCGTAAAGCAGTCAGTCCGATGACGTCACCGCCGGGGAAGCAGGTAATCAGCTGTGCTGCGTCGCGATGACAGGCTCTGCCTGTCATTGCGATGTAGCAGAGCTGGATCGTCGTGGGACTGTCGTTATGGACTGCGTCGGACAGGTGGTATACTGTTGGTTTGTTTTTTTTCTTTTTTTACAGGAGATCGATGGCGTCGTAGGAATGAGAGTATAATAAAATTAATGAAAACTGTGTTGTCTCTTTTATTTCATTAAAAGACTTTTTTCTTGCTGTGTCTTTTTTTTAAACATTTAAAAACTTTGGGATTAATAATGGATCGGTGTCTTATTGACGCCTCTCCATTATTAACCGGGCTTATTGTCACCGTGCAATCAACGGTGACATTAACCCCTTATTACCCCGCTTGCCACCGCTACAGGGCAAGTGGGAAGAGCCGGGTAAAGTGCCACAATTGGCACATCTTTTGATGCGCCAAATGTGGGGCTGCTGTAGCCTGGTATTATCAGGCTGTTGAGGGCCAAAATCCATGGGCCTTGACAGTCTTTTAATACCAGGCCGCAGCAGTCTGCATTTTACTTGGCTGATTAACAAAAATAGGGGGGATCCCCACGCCGTTTTTTTTTCGAGGGGATCCCCTATTTTTGTTAACCAGCCAAGCTAAGCAGACTGCTGTGGCCTGGTATTATCAGGCTGGCAAGGTCCATGGATATTGGATCCTTACCAGCCTGAAAAACCAGGCCTCAGCGGTCTGCTTCATCTGGCTGGTTAACAAAAATAGGGGGGACCCCACTCCAATTTTTTTCGAGGGGATCCCCTATTTTTGTTAATCAGCCAAGATATGCAGACTGCTGTGGCCTGGTATTATCAGGCTGGCAAGGTCCATGGATCTTGGCTCCTTAACAGCCTGAAAATCCAGGCCTCAGCGGTCTGCTTCATCTGGCTGGTTAACAAAAATAGGGGGGACCCCACGCCAATTTTTTTCGAGGGGATCCCCTATTTTTGTTAATCAGCCAAGATATGCAGACTGCTGTGGCCTGGTATTATCAGGCTGGCAAGGTCCATGGATCTTGGCTCCTTAACAGCCTGAAAATCCAGGCCTCAGCGGTCTGCTTCATCTGGCTGGTTAACAAAAATAGAGGGGACCCCACGCCAATTTTTTTCGAGGGGATCCCCTATTTTTGTTAATCAGCCAAGATATGCAGACTGCTGTGGCCTGGTAATATCAGGCTGGCAAGGTCCATGGATCTTGGCTCCTTAACAGCCTGAAAATCCAGGCCTCAGCGGTCTGCTTCATCTGGCTGGTTAACAAAAATAGGGGGGACCCCACGCCATTTTTTTTTCGAAGGGAACCCCTATTTTTGTTAATCAGTTCCCTCTGACGTCACTGATTGTGTCCCTGGCTGACCTGAAGTGAAAGTGGAAAGCAATCAATTAAGCTTTCCACTTAAGGGCCCGTCTCACATAGCGATATCGCTACCGAGATCGCTGCTGAGTCACTAGTTTTGTGACGCAGCAGCGAGCTCACCAGCGATATCGCTGTGTGTGACATTCAGCGACGATCAGCCCCCCTGCCGGGTATCGCTGATCGTCGCTGAAATGTCAGGACCTTTTTTGATCGCTGGTTTCCCGCTGACAGGCACGCATCGCTGCGTGTGACAGGCGGGAGACCAGCGATCCGCTGGTAACCAAGGTACACAGCGGGTTTCCAGGCGCGGGGCTGTGCCTAGAAACCCACTGTGTACCTTGGATACCAGCGCCCTGATGCAGGGAGCTGGTATCCAAGGTACACAGCGGGTTTCCAAGCGCTGCACGGTGCCTGGAAACCCGCTGTGTACCTTGGTTACCAGCGGATCGCTGGTCTCCCGCCTGTCACACGCAGCGATGCGTGCCTGTCAGAGGGAAACCAGCGATCAAAAAAAGGTCCTGACATTTCTGCGACGATCAGCGATACCCGGCAGGGGGGCTGATCGTCGCTGAATGTCACACACAGCGATATCGCTGTTGAGCTCGCTGCTGCGTCACAAAACTAGTGACTCAGCAGCGATCTCGGTAGCGATATCGCTATGTGAGACGGGCCCTTAAGCGATGTTACCCGCAGTGTCGCTGTCCCAGATCGCTGTCCCAGATCGCTGCCTGTTTGGCAGCTCAGCAGCGATCATGTAGCGATACACCAGCGATCCTGACAAGTGCATATCGTTGTCGGGATCGCTGGTGTATCGTTATGTGACACCCAGCCTTTACTCTCCTGTCAGCCAGGAGAGGAACTCATTCATTTGGGGGTTTACTGTGAGGCTGCAGCATTAGCTGTGGTCCCTGCAGTAAACATTAACCCTTTCTGAAGGATTACACCGTGGGACCTGACTGTGCATGGGATAGGTAAGAATAATTTTGCTTTTTTATTTTATTTTTATTACAGGAAATGGTTTTTGCAGTAAAATAAAAGATGGTCAAAAACATGTGTCTTTATTTCATTAAAATGATTTTTAATTAAAGTGTGTGTTTTATTTTTATTTCATGCAATAGGATTAATAATTGATAGTTGTCTAATTGACAGCTCTCAATTATTAACATGGCTTAAGGTCACCTTTCAATAGCAAGGTGGCTTTAACCCCATATTAACCCATTCGCCACCGCTACAGGGCAATGGGAATAGACGGGCAAAGTGCCAGAAAGGGCGAATCTAATTATAGATTTTTCTTTCCTGGGGTGTCTGGGGGCAGATGTTAGTAGCCGGGGGGGGCAAAAATAATGGTCCCTCTCTGGGCTATTATTATCTGCCCCCACTCACTGGCTTTGTCTGTCTGGTTGCGAAAATAGGGCGGGAGCCCACGCATTTTTTTTCAGCAATTTTACACCTCATATATATATATATATACATGTCATTGAATTTGTGACACATATATATATATATTTATATTTGTAGTTCATACACTTCTACATAGTATAATAGCCGCTAATTCAATTGCTGGCTTTTGTGAAAATGCAGAACCCGACATGAAATGACACTTGGTGTACATAGGGTTAACCATGTCTTTTCATGTCCTTTGCTATCTAATTTGCACAAACAATTAAATCAGTCAATGTGTGCAAAATGTCACACCTGTAGGGGTTAATTAAAGGTGTAAATTCGTAGCAAAAAAGTCCGTTTTTTTTACAACGAATTTACACCTTTAATTAACCCCTACAGGTGTGAAATTTTGCACACATAGACTGATTTAATTGTTTGTGCAAATCAGATAGCAAACGACATGAAAAGACATGGTTAACCCTATGTACACCAAGTGTCATTTCATGTCGGGTGCTTCTGTCTTTTCACAGAAGCCGGCTTTACCCGGCAATTGAATCAGAGGATATTTTACTATGTAGAAGTGTATAAACTATACATATATGTATATATATATGTCACAATGACATGTATATATATATATATGTATTCTATGTGTGTATATTTAGTGTTTACAAGGAAAGAATGGGGTTTTTTTAGTTACGATATTTTGTTCCCATAGACTTACATGGGACTTCCGGTATCGGTATCGGGTATCGCCGATATTTTAATGGTATCGGCGATACCATTCCGATTCCGATACTTTTGGATATCGGAAAGTATCGCTCAACTCTACCTGTGAGGCGTCAATTTTTCAAACTAAAGACTCTAATGTACTTGTCTTGTTGCTCAGTTGTGCAGCGGGGCCTCCCACTTGTCTTTCTTCTCTGGTTAGAGCTTGTTTGTGCACTCCTCTAAAGGGAGTACTACACACCATTGTATGAATTCTTCAGTTTCTTGGTAATTTTTCGCATGGAATAGCCTTCATTTCTAAGAACAAGAATAGACTGTCGAGTTTCACAAGAAAGTTCTTTTTTTTGGCCATTTTGAGAGTTTAATGGAACCAACAAATGTAATGCTCCAGATTCTCAACAAGCTCAAAGGAAGGTCAGGTTTATAGCTTCTCTAATCAACCAAACGGTTTTCAGCTGTGTTAACATACTTGCACAAGGGTTTTAAAGGGTATTTTAACCATCTATTAGCCTTCTTACACAGTTAGCGAACACAAAATACCATAAGTACACTGGAGTGATGGTTGTTGGAAATGGGCCTCTATACACCTATGAAGATATTGCATTACAAACTAGACGTTTGCCGCTAGAATAGTCATTTACCACATTAACACTGTATAGAGTGTATTTCTGAATCATTTAATGTTAGCTTCATTGGAAAAAAACTGCTTTTCTTTCAAAAATAAGGAAATTTCTAAGTGACCCTAAACTTTTGACCGGTAGTGTATATTGTGCAATTCACTGTATACTGCACGTGTTCTAAAATATCAGTACAAGAAACAGCCATTTTATAGGATGGTATACTCATTTATTCAGTTAGCTAAGAGGGAAGGTTATCTCTATTATATAAATCATTTGGATTTAAAATCTTAAAACATAACTCCAGTGTTTTTATTTTCAGTGCTTGAGTGGTGCTTCTAATGTAAGGTTCCTGCCCCTACTAGTATACTCACCTGCTGCTGTCTTCAACTTTCTTTGGTGCCGCACCAGTCCCATGCCATCTTGTGACCGCAAATACTGACAGGATGGAAGTCAGAAGTTACATCACATGAACGAGGCTCTCAAAGACTTATACCGTATTGAGCTGTGACCTCAGGCTCTCTCCAGCAAACACTGTAGCAACCAGGAAGGTCACAAACTTATGGACACTCCCACGCATGGCTATAGAAGATGAAGACAACAGCAGGTAAGTATGAGAGTGAGGTAAGGGACCTTGGATTAGATGCACCACTCCAGTAAATAAAAAAGCAATAAAAAAAGCAGGAGGGATGCTTTAAGAATAAGCTAGCTTTATCAAACCACTGATCACAAAGCATAGGTTCGTCTTTGTTAACATGTATTGTGTAAGTGTAATGCACATACCACACTCACTCACAGGTAAAGGGAGTAAGGAAGACTTACTATAGAGAGAAGCCGCACCTACACCCAACTGGTCCTTGTACAGACTAGTCAATCCCTACCCACACAACTAAAATCACCACCCCGTACCAGGCTCCCTAAAAGGCCATCGAGGGGTATCTCATGCCTCCTAATAAACCAGAGGGGAGGCAGCAACACTGTTATGTTTCGGTAGCCGAGGAGTGCAGGCAAAAAAGGCAATACACCAGAGCAGTTGGAATCTATGAGATTGCAGTACCCTGACTAACCACAACAACTAGAGGCAGCCGTGGAGCGTTCCTACATTGGTCCTAGACGCCTCGTCACAGCCTGAGAAACTAACTACACCTAAAGATAGATATAGGAAAGCTATCTGCCCCGGAGCAGAACCCCAAAGATAATAGAAAGCCCCCAAACATGTAATGGCGGTTAGACAAGAAGAAATACTGACACAGACAGAAAATAGTATGAGCAAACGTTGGGGCCCAAACTAACTAAATAGAAAAGGATAGGAAGGGTACTTACTGCAATCCCAGAAAACCCTGAAAAGCACCAACTCTACTAATTTCAAAAACACCTGAGATCACACGACCTCTACCACCTAAATTAGTTCTCTGGTGTAACAAAATCAAAACAACAGCCACTGAAAAAAACTGGAAAAAGCAAAAGTACAAACATCAGTGGCTGAACTAAACTGAGAGGGCAAAAGCCCCCGGAGGGGACCCTGAAGGCCCCCACAGAAGTGCAGGACAAAATGCAAAAATCAAGCACAAAAAGAAGAAAATGTCTTATCTGTTAGCAGGAGATGCAGACACGACACAACCACAATTGAGACCAGAACAATTGATCACCGGCAACCCTGATGGGAAGGTGACTCCCTTATATAAGACCAGTCAGTAACACCTGATTCCCAATCCTCACAATCTTCACAATCTTCACTGGACAGACCAGTACCGCTTGTAACCACCAGAGGGATCCTCTGCTCGAACTCATCTCAAGCCCATTCACAACACAAACACACTGCCAACAAGTGGAGAGGAAGATGTGCAGGTGGACACGAAAACCCAGGGTGAGAAACTTAAAGCATGTTCATAAAAGTGAAAAGAGGGAAAAATAAGGAGAACCAACAAATAAATTAAACTAGAATAACCTCCAAGAAACCTAAAAGTGGTAAAGGAAAAGGTGCTGGGATGGTAGAGAAACAGACACACAGCAAGAATATGAGCGGTGGATGTCTAGCAGGGGACTGGAACTTCTTAGCACAAATCCACCATGAAGTATAGCCAGCAAGAAAGTTCAGTGAAGGGAAAATATATATAGCCCCACTCAAAACGTGATAGAGTAAACCAAAATGGGAAAATGGAAAACACCTGGAAAGGAACAAACCAAGAAAGGAGAATAAAGACAATAAGAAGAATCAGCATTTGGATATTGAAGGAAAAGAGTAATAGCTCAACAGACAGAAGAAGCCACCATGAAGCAATGAGTCACCAGATCGAATTTCCAAACCGAGCTATGACAATATGTTGATGTGTTGTCATGTTTTGTCATATATTTTCAGCAGAGCATTTTCCATATTTTCACACAGATTTGACCTTACTATATTTTATTTTTACACTAGCCCCATGAGTGAATATATAGAACAAACAAACAAATATACCGTATATACTCGTGTATAAGCTGCGATTTTCAGCACATTTTTTTTTGCTGAAAATGCCCCATCAGCTTATACACGAGTCATTGTGCAGAAACCAGTGGGGGAGGAGGTGAAGCGGCAGGAGCCGGTGGCTGGGACATCATACTCACCCTCCTGTGCAATCGCTGATCATCCCTGCATTCTCCGTTGTCCCAGGGCTGGCAGCTTCTTCCTGTGTTGAGTGGTGACATGGTACCGCTCATTAAAGTCATGAATATGGACGCAACTCCACTCGCATAGGCGTGGCGTTCATATTCATGACCTTAATGAGTGGTACCACGTGACCGCTCAGCACAGGAGAGCTGCAGGAAGCCGGTACAACAGAGAATGCAGGGAACGTTCAGCAATTGCACAGGAGGGTGAGTATGATGGAGCAGGATGGGGGGAGCATGGAGGAGGATGGGGGAAACACGGAGGAGGATGGGGAAGCACGGAGAGGAACAGGGGAGCAGAGAGCAGGATGGGGGAGCACAGAGGAGCACAGAGCAGGATGGCGGAGCACAGAGGAGGACGGGGAAGCACAGAGGAGCTGCAGGAAGCCGGGACAACGGAGAATGCAGGGGACATTCAGCGATTGCACAGGAGGGTGAGTATGATGAAGCAGGATGGGGGGAGCTCGGAGGAGGATGGGGGAAACACAGAGGAGGACGGGGGAAGCACGGAGAGGAACAGGGGAGCAGAAAGCAGGATGGGAGCACAGAGGAGTACAGAGCAGGATGGGGAGCACAGAGGAGCACGGAGCAGGACCGGGGGAGCACAGAGCAGGATGTGGGAGTAAGGAGCAGGACGGGGGGGCATAGAGCAGGATGTGGGAGCAGAGAGGAGCACGGAGCAGAACGGGGGAGCATTGAGGAGGATGGGGGAGCACTGAGGATGATAGGGGTGCACTGAGGAGCATGGAGGAGGACGGGGGAGCATGGGGGAGTACAAGGAGCTGAGTCATACATAGAAGGATGGGACGGGGAGCCGAGCCATGCATACTGGGAGGGGGGAGAGCCACACAGAGCAGGACAGGGATGAGGGACAATGTACACCCGGCTTATACTCGAGTCAATAAGCTTACCCAGTATTCCGTGGCAAAATTAGGGGCCTCGTCTTATACTCGGGTCGGCTTATACTCGAGTATATACGGTAAACTATTAGTCTATCATTTTTTTAAGTGAGGAAAATAACCTAATTTCACATATCTGTATGGTAAAAATATATGAACCTTTATGATTAGCAGATAATTTGAAGGTGAAATTAAACTTTGGTATTTGACATTGCATTGATTTTAAATCAATTGGAAGTGGGCAACCAGTTTTATTTAAAGTAGCAGTATCTATCAATTTGAAGTGCACAACAAATAGAATGAACTTTGTGGCATGATATTCTTCTGAGCACCTTTGATGAAAAATTGATAACTTTCAGCTGGAAAATGTTACAAAACCCTCTTTAAATAGTTTTGATACCACTAACCAAAGTCAGGACCCAGGAGTGCTAGAGGTGCTCAACAAAGATCACTTAAAGAGTGAGGTGTATAATAGTCTGAGAAGTTACAAAGGAACCCAAGGTAACATTTAAGCAACTAAATGCCTATCTCACATTAGCTAATGTGAATACTCATGAGCAGTAGCGTACTATAAACTGTATTGGAACATCAATACAGTTAATCTCTGCAGTAGAGCAGAGAAACACGATCTAGCTGCATCTAGCTGTACTGCTGTTCAGCCTCCACGATCTGTAGATCTGTAGATTACAGCAAAGCAGATGGGGGGTGACTCTGCATGCCCCGATGTGATGAAACCACCTTGCTGCTCAGTCCATGCCTTGTTCCTGTCTGCCGGCCAACTCCACAGGATCCATGGTTAGGTGAGTAGAAGATGTTATTATTTTAATAGTGATTGCGTGGGGACTATTGGGGATGCTCCATAGAGTGGAGGGGCTACTGGAATACTGGAGTTATGCATACAATGTGGGAGGTTTACTGCATGGCCAAGCATATAATGTGGAATGACTACTAGGGACCCTACATGCTGTATGGGGGAATCTACTGTAGGTTCTGTATACAGTGTGGGGGACTACTAAGGGCATGCACACAATGTGAGCCGGCTACTATGAGGCCATGCATACAATGTGAGGGGCTATTGGGGGCCCTACATTCAATGTTGGAGGGCTACTGAAGGGCCATGCATATACACTGTGTGAAGAATTATTAGGCAAATGAGTATTTTGATCACATCATCCTTTTTATACATATTGTCCTACTCCAAGCTGTATGGGCTTGAAAGCCAACTGCCAATTATGTAAATCAGGTGATTTGCATCTCTGTATTGAGGAGGGGTGTGGTCTAATGACATAAACACCCTATATAAGGTGTGCTTAATTATTAGACAACTTCCTTTCCTTTGGCAAAATGGGTCAGAAGAGAGATTTGACGGGCTCTGAAAAGTCAAAAATTGTGAGATGTCTTGCAGAGGGATGCAGCAGTCTTGAAATTGCAAAACTTTTGAAGCGTGGTCACCGAACAATCAAGCGTTTCATGGCAAATAGCCAACAGGGTCGCAAGAAGCGTGTTGATAAAAAAAGGCGCAAAATAACTGCCCATGAATTGAGGAAAATCAAGCATGAAGCTGCCAAGATGACATTTTCCACCAGTTTTGCCATATTTCAGAGCTGCAACGTTACTGGAGTATCAAAACGCACAAGGTGTGCCATACTCAGGGACATGGCCAAGGTAAGGAAGGCTGAAAAAACGACCACCTTTGAACAAGAAACATAAGATAAAACATCAAGACTGGGCCAAGAAATATCTTAAGACTGATTTTTCTAAGGTTTTATGGACTGATGAAATGAGAGTGACTCTTGATGGGCCAGATGGATGGGCCAGAGGCTGGATCAGTAAAGGGCAGAGAGCTCCACTCCGACTCAGAAGCCAGCAAGGTGGAGGTGGGGTACTGGTATGGGCTGGTATCATCAAAGATGAACTTGTGGGACCTTTTCGGGTTGAGGATGGAGTGAAGCTCAACTCCTAGACCTACTGCCAGTTTCTGGAAGACACCTTCTTCAAGCAGTGGTACAGGAAGAAGTCGGTATCGTTCAAGAAAAACATGATTTTCATGCAGGACAATGCTCCATCACATGCATCTAAATACTCCACAGCATGGCTGGCCAGTAGAGTTGAGCGAAACAGGTCAGTCAGATTTAAAAGTCGCCGACTTTCGCCAAAGACGAGTTTCGTTGGCCGAAACCTGACCATAGCGTGCAGTCGGCCATGCGGTCGTCGACCCCAGCACCCAAGTCGGTTTTCCCATAATGCTTGAAGGCGCCTTTTTTCAGCCAATGAGCAAGGACGTACACTGTGGGCAACGAGATGACATGTGCAGCGTCCACCACCATCTTAGAGAAGGGCATTGCAGTGATTGGCTTGCTTTGGGGGGCGTTATAGTGTCTATAAAAGCCCTGACCGCCGACCGCCATTTTACTTCTGCTGATCTTAACAGTAGGGAGAGATTGCTGACACTGTTTATTAGTAGGGAGAGAGTTAGGGCTGGAAAGAGAAGTTCTTATGTGCTTGTGCTGATAGCAATTGTGCTGTACAGTTAGTGTGCAGTGACAGGGGAGGATTTTCTTGTGTGCAGCAGAGCTGGTAATTAGGCTGCCTGCCAGTGACAGGGGAGGATTTTCTTAGGTGCAGCAGCGGTGGTTATTAGGCTGCCTGCTAGCTGTATTGCTGTGTGTACACTGCTGTGCAGACTGCTTTTTACACAGCACTGATACTTTTATTCTTTTTTTCTGCACAGTTACCGAGCGTTCATTTTTTCCCACACCGTATAGAGCTGTACGCTCCTCACACTATCGTGTACCGGCTGGTATCACGGACAAATACATGCTGACTGTCTCTGTGTGACTCCGGAAATATACAGTGTATACAGAGATTTACAATTTCCCCTACACTGTATACAGCTTTTTGCTTCTGATACAGTACCCTTTTTCTGCTTTTTGTATTCTGGTCAAATCCATACTGAGTGAGCGTCTGTGTGTGACTCTGGAAATATATACATAGATTTAAAATTACCCAAACACTGTATACAGCTGAATGCTACAGATACAGTACCATATATCTGCTGGTATTTTGGGTACATTTTCCCAAACATGAGGAAGTATTGTGGAAGAGGACGTGGGCGGGGGGGGGCCAGCTGTTATTCCCCATTGACTTGCATTGGGGTCGGATTTTCGACTCCGACACAACCATTTCCGTTAGTCGGCCGACTTTGTTCGACTCGACTTTTGAGAAAGTCGAGTTTCACGAAACCCTACTCGACCCTAAAAAAGGCAAAGTCGCTCATCTCTACTGGCCAGTAAAGGTCTAAAAGAAGAAAAAATAATGACATGGCCCCCTTGTTCACCTAATCTGAACCCCATAGAGAACCTGTGGTCCCTCATAAAATGTGAGATCTACAGGGAGGGAAAACAGTCCACCTCTCGGTGCAGTTTCTGGAAGCTGTGGTGGCTGGTGCACGCAATGTTGATCGTAAACAGATCAAGCAACTGACAGAATCTATGGATGGAAGGCTTTTGAGTGTCATCGTAAAGAAAGGTGGCTATATTGGTCACTGATTTTTTTTTTATTGTTTTTGAATGTCAGAAATGTTTATTTATAAATTTTGTGTTGTTATATTGGCTTACCTGGTGAAAATAAACAAGTGAGATGGGTATACATTTGGTTTTTATTAAGTTGCCTAATATTTCTGCACAGTAATAATTACCTGCACAAACAGATATCCTCCTAAGACAGCCAAATCTAAAAAAAACCACTCCAACTTCCAAAAATATTAAGCTTTGATATTTATGAGTCTTTTGGGTTGACTGAGAACTTAGTTGTTGTTCAATAATAAAAAGAATCCTCTCAAATACAACTTGCCTAATAATTCTGCACACAGTGTAATGTGGGAGGACTACTATGGCGCCATACTCATAATGCAGGAGGGATACTATGGGACCATGCTTACAATATAGTAGAGGGCTACTTGGGCCCTGCATAAAATGTGGGGGGTTATGCATATAATGTAGGAGGGCTACTGTGGAGCCATGCATACAGTATAGGGGGCTACTGAAGGCCATGCATACAGTGTGTGGGGGCTGCTAGAATACTAAGGGCCACGCATACAGTTTGGGGGTTACGGGGGCCTTGCATACAATGTGGGGGCTGCTAAAGTACCATGCAAACAACGTTGGGGCTAATGGGGTCCTGCATACAGTCTAAGGGCTATACATATAATGTTGGAGGGCTTGTGTGGTCCTGCATACAGTGGGGGGGCTACTGGAGGCCATGCATACAGTGTGGGGGAGGCTACTGGGCCCTGCATACAGTGTGGGAGGGCTACTGGAATTCTAAGTGCTATGTAGAAAGTGTGGGAGGGCTTCTGGGTGCCTTGATTGCAGTGTATGGGGCTACTGGGGGACATGCGCACAGTGTGGGGGAGGCTACTTGGGGCTACATATACAATGTGTGGGATTACTGGAATACTGGGGGCCATGTGTAAAGTGGAACTACAATGGGCCATGTATGTCTCTAAAATGATACAGCAGAAATATGCCAGAAATGAGCCAGAAGTGAAGAGAAGGTACGGTTAAATATTCTAAATTTATTTCTTTTCTCCACACTTACTCTCATTATGCTGACATACGCTCTAACAGTTTTGGCTCCATTACTCCTCACTCTCCTTCACTATCCACAAACCCCAGCACCCTAACCAAGTAATAATCTCTCCTTTCCTCTTGCCTCAGCACCTGACCTCCTCCGCTGACCTGCTCCTCAACTTCAGATCTCTCCTAATAAAACACAAAACAAGCCACCCACTCTCCTTCTTCCACCTGCTCTGTCTCTCTCTGCTTCTCTTCACTGCTGGCGACATATCTTCTAATCCTGAACCCCCACAGCTCATACCTCCCATTACTACCCCCATTCTATTCCCACCAACCCAATATAAATACCCCAAATCTTGCCCACCTCAAATCCATGCCCTTGACGCTCACCACCCTGCTCCCTCTCTCTGGATCACTCTGGAATGCCCGCTCCGTCTGTAATAAACTCCACGTGATCTACGACCTCTTTACCTCTCGTAATCCTTCCTTCCTGGGCCTCACCGAAACATGGCTGACACCATCTGACACAGCCTCCCCTGCTGCGCTATGTTACGGCGGCTTCCACTTCACCAACACTCCTCGCCTTGGCAACAGATATGGTGGAGGAGTGGGAATTTTCCTTTCTTCCAACTGTACCTTTAACCCAATCCCACCTCTTCCCTCCTTTATCCTCCCCTCTTTTGAAGTCCACTCTGTCTGCATCTACTCCCCCTCCAACCTCCAAATCAGCATCATATACCTACTTCCCTTGACCCGAGCACTATGTCCAGCTATCACCCCATATCTTTGCTACCAGTAGCTTGCAAACTCCTTGAACAGCTCGTCTGCGCTGAACTTTTCTCTCACTTTGCATCTAACTCGCTCTTCGACAACCTACAATCTGACTTCCTTCCCCACCATTCCACTGAGACTGCCCTGACCAACTTACGAATGACTTACAGCCAAAATAACAGACAATCCTCTATACTCCTCCTTCTAGACCTGTCCTCTGCCTTCGACATAGTTGACCACTGCCTCCTGCTACAGATCCTCTCTTCCTTTGGTGTCAAAGACCGTGCCCTATCCTGGATCTCCTCATACCTTACTAACCGCACATTTAGCGTTTCCTACTCCCATACTACCTCTTCATCTCGCCCCTTCTCTGTTGGTGTCCCTCAAGGCTCTGTCCTGGGACCCTTCTCTTCTCAATCTATACCTTTGACCTGGGACAACTCATAAAGTCCTATGGCTTCAGTACCATCTATATTGCGGATGACACTCAGATTTAGCTCTCTGGCCCAGATGTCACCTCTTTGCTCTCCAGAATCTCAGAGTTTCTTTCAGCCATATCCTCCTTCTTCTCCTCTCGCTTCTTCAAACTCAATGTGGACAAATCTGAACTAATTATCTTTCCTCCATCTCTCATACCTTTCGTACCTGAACTATCTATCACAATAAATGAATTCACACTTTCCCCTGTCCTGGTAATCCGCTACCTCAGAGTAACCCTTGACTCTACCCTGTCCTTCAAACCACACATCCAAGCTCTCGCCACTTCCTGTCACCTCCAGCTCAAAAATATTTCCAGAATCTGTCCTTTCCTCAACCCTCACTCTACCAAAATGCTTGTGCATGCCCTAATCATCTCCTGCCTCGACTACTGCAACATCCTCCTCAATGGCCTACCTTCTAACACTCTCGCACCCCTCCAGTCCTTCCTTAACTCTGCTGCCCAAATAATTAATCTCTCTCCTCGCTACACTCTTGCTTCCCCTCTTTGCAAATCCCTTCACTGGCTGAAATGAAAAAGGTTTTAATATGCAAAGAGAGATCTGCTACAGATCCAAAAGTGGATCGTCACAATTATCGCAATTAATAAGTTTTAGCCAAAATGGGTTAAGTTTCCAGCCCAAAGAATGCCCAGTCTGCATTTGGTCCACCTGTACCTGAAATAGGAGAGAAGAATGATCCCATAAGGACCAAAGGGAGTAATCAATGTTAAATGCAAAGAAGGCCATGAGGGAATTACAGAGAAACATATATATTTGTGCTGCCCCACCAGCAGCTTTTCATGGCTTAGCAGAGTCCTCTCACCCTCGCAAAGGTTCAGCCCGGAGGAGAGATTATGAATGGCAGATTCTTTTTCAGGATGTTGGGAGCTCTGCTCCAGTGTGAACGCTCAGCATCACAGCACCCCGATACCCAATATCTATTATATTTATTCATAAAGAAGGCATTTAAAGTGATATGACTTTTTATAAATACTAAAAGTGATATTATGTCAATAAAACACCACATTTAATATACTAAGATATCCTGAATTACAAAATATGAAGACTATTCCCATCTTCATAAATGAGTGTTGTTGGTTAATACTTGCAAAAATAACCACTTTTGCAAGTCAAAGCTTATTTAAATTTGCATCCATTTTTGACATATTAACACTTGCTTTTGCTTTCACTTCTGTGAAGCTAGCCGGGATTTGGAGGCAACAGTGCAATCAAAAGATCCTGGTCAGTTTCAAAACAGTGCCTACAAAATTGACACCACCCAAAAATATCTATTAATGAAGTTAGGAATAAGCCTATAACTTTACTGTGATAACAAAAATTATAATCAAACACCTATTATTTTTATTGGATTGCATTAGGAAATATTTTAAATGTTTGTGACACTCCTGGAATGCAAAACTGAACATAAAGCCCTAGGGACAAAATTCTCTCATTATTTTGTTACTTCAGATATATATAATTTCAGCAGTTTGTGGAAATTGTTTAGAACCACACACAGCCACTTTGTCAATGACGTTAAAGATTGATGAGTGTGTTTCTGACTTGGCAGATATTTCTAATGTATTCACTTAGCTTCCTTTTTCACAAAAATAGCTTCTTAGAGTTACTATTAAGTCTTTTACCATAATATCTATGCCAAAATTGCTTTCAACAAAATATTCTACAATAATTCGCTTCTGCTATCTCGGCTGGAGTTAACTACAGATTAAAACAACCTAATTAGGAGATCATAAAAAGAATAATAAATGCTCAATTTGTGTGGCATGCAGAATGACCGGTGATTATTTTTAATGATCTAGAACTATTTATAGAGGGGTATTTGGTTAAAAAGATTTTCTAGAACACATTTTAAGGTCATGGAAAGTTTTTTAAACTGTCTAATAGTAAGATTCATCAATGTTCTTCAATTCAGTAATTAAAATTAATTATAATGCCTATTGTAAATGTCATGTATGCAATGTTTATTTGTAAACCTAATTTCTTAAAGGCCACAAAACAAAAATAAGATGTGGCCATTTAATTCTAGTTCAAATTCCATGCTACTTAAATCTAGATTACAGTATTACACTTTTTTCTTCTCAAGACATACATTGTAGTAGTTTGAGATCATGTGGATCATGAGATTTTTAGCTCCTTTCATTTGGTGTTGGCCCTGTATAGTGTAGGAGTGGTGGGG
>JARQOD010000004.1:92994701-93085750 GCA_033576555.1 Oophaga sylvatica | reverse complement strand
CCTATGGGGGTACATTATAAAAAAGGCTGCCTATGGGGTGCATTATAAATAAGATTGCCTATGGGGTGCATTATAAATAAGGCTGCCTATGGGGTGCATTATAAATAAGATTGCCTATGGGGTGCATTATAAATAAGGCTGCCTATGGGGTGCATTATAAATAAGGCTGCCTATGGGGTGCATTATAAATAAGGCTGCCTATGGGGGTGCATTATAAATAAGGCTGCCTATGGGGGGTGCATTATAAATAAGGCTGCCTATGGGGTGCATTATAAGTAAGGCTGCCTATGGGGGGCTGCATTATAAATAAGACTGCCTATGGGGTGCATTATAAATAAGGCTGCCTATGGGGTGCATTATAAATAAGGCTGCCTATGGGGTGCATTATAAATAAGGCTGCCCATGGGGTGCATTATAAATAAGACTGCCTATGGGGTGCATTATAAATAAGGCTGCCTATGGGGTGCATTATAAATAAGGCTGCCTATGGGGTGCATTATAAATAAGACTGCCTATGGGGTGCATTATAAATAAGGCTGCCTATGGGGTGCATTATAAATAAGGCTGCCTATGGGGTGTATTATAAATAAGGCTGCCTATGGGGTACATTAAAATAAGACTGCCTATGGGGGGCTGCATTATAAATAAGACTGCCTATTGGGGTGCATTATAAATAAGGCTGCCTATGGGGTGCATTATAAATAAGACTGCCTATTGGGGTGCATTATAAATAAGACTGCCTATGGGGTGCATTATAAATAATACTGCCTATGGGGTGCATTATAAATAAGACTGCCTACGGGGTGCATTATAAATAAGGCTGCCTATGGGGTGCATTATAAATAAGGCTGCCTATGGGGTGCATTATAAATAAGACTGCCTTTTGGGGTGCATTATAAATAAGACTGCCTGTGGGGTGCAATATAAATAAGACTGCCTATGGGGAGTGCATTATAAATAAGGCTGCCTATGGGGGTGCATTATAATACAAAGGCTGCCTATGGGGGAGTGCATTATAATAGAGAGGCTGCCTATGGGGTGCATTATAAATAAGGCTACCTATGGGGTGCATTATAAATAAGACTGCCTATGGGGTGCAATATAAATAAGGCTACCTATGGGGTGCATTATAAATAAGGCTGCCTATGGGGAATGCATTATACATAAGGCTGCTTGTGGGGGTGCATTATAATACAAAGGCTGCCTATGGGGGAGTGCATTATAATAGAGAGGCTGCCTATGGGGTGCATTATAATACAGAGGCTGCTATGGGGTGCATTATAAATAAGACTGCCTATTGGGGTGCATTATAAATAAGACTGCCTATGGGGTGCAATATAAATAAGACTGCCTATGGGGTGCATTATATATAAGGCTGCCTATGGGGTGCATTATAAATAAGTCTGCCTATGGGAGTGCATTATAAATAAGGCTGCCTATGGGGAATGCATTATAAGTAAGGCTGCTTATGGGGGCGCATTATAATACAAAGGCTGCCTATAGGGGAGTGCATTATAATACAGAGGCTGCCTTTTGGGAGTGCATTACAATACAGAGGCTGCCTATGGGGAGTGCATCACAATATAGAGGCTCACTATGGGGGTGCATTACAATATAGAGGCTGCCTATGGGAGATGCATTATAATACAGAGGCTGCCTATGGAGGTGCATAACAATACAAAGGCTGTCTATGGGGGTACATTATAATACAGAGAATACCTATGGGGTGCATTATAATATAGAGGCTGCCAATGGGGAGTGCATTATAATACAGAGGCTGCCTATGGGGAGTGCATTATACTACAGAGGCTGCCTATGGGGAGTGCATTATAATACAGAGGCTGCCTATGGGGTTTTATTATAATACAGAGGCTGTCTATGGGGAGTGCATTATACTGTATTGATGACTATCTGGTTTATTATGCTATATGGATACTATCTAGGGGGCCATCATACAGTGTGGGGATTATAGTGGCGGGGCCATCATACAGTGTTGGAGCCATTAAATAGTTTGGGGATATTAAGGGGTCATTATATATCCAGTGAGGGGGCATCACACTGTGTATAGGGGAGCTGTACAGGGGAGACTCGGGACATTATTAAGTGTAAAGTGGGCACTTATTGTTATAGGGGAACTCTGGTTACTGTGACTGTCAAAGGGGCACACACAGGGCATTATTACATTCTAGGGGACAAAATGTGGGCACTGTTTTCTAGGGCACTTGCACCCGGCATTACTATATTATAGAGAGTTGCTTTAGAATTTAGAGGTCACACAGAACCACACAGTAGGTGCAGTAATAGGGACACATATGGCAGCAGCGGCTCAGCATTGGGGTATCAGGAGCAGTAATAGGGACACATATGGCAGCAGCGGCTCAGTATTGGGGTATCAGCAGGATGAGGAGTTTGTGCAGGTTGAGAATAGTCCAATTGGTGACCGTGACAGTGCAGAAAATATGAGAAGTGAAACGTGTCTTTGTTGTATTCTCTGCAGCCGAGTCCTGGCTGGAGGAGTCATCCTGTCGGTCTGGGTCAGATGGAAAAGACATGAAAAGTGAACAATTCCATCAGAAAGAATGTCAGCGGTAAGTCATTATCTGTAAGGGTGAGTTTCCACGGTCAGGAAACGCTGCGTGTTTGGCGCTGTGCGCTGGCGCAGCGCCAAACACGCAGCGTCCAGATGTTACAGCATAGTGGAGGGATTTCAAGAAATCCCGTCTCCACTATGCGTAACAATACGCAGGTGGCAGACCTGCGTAAACGGACATGCGGCACGTCTTTTTAGACCGCAGCATGTCCTCGCGTATTGCGGCGACGGTGCGTCGCCGCAACAGAATTTAACACAGGGCTATGTAGCCCTGCGTTCTTTCCGGAGGTGTTCCGGAGGTGTCCTGAACACCTCCGGAAAGATCGCGCGTCATAAAGGGGGCGGGGCTTAGACGGAGCGGAATTTCCGCTCCGTCCAAAGCGCTGTGGTTCCGGACCGTGGAACCACAGCCTAACTCTGCTGTAATCTCTTATATGTTCTGAAGGACTGGTATTATTTACCACTGACCATATGGTGGTGATATCAATATTGGTCTTTTTATATATAGATTATTTTTGGCAACAGCGCGGTCATTTGCTGAGGTTCTCTGGTTAGGGGCCCACTCAGAAGTTTCGCCCCCCCTAAACCGAAACCCTAGCTACGCCTCTGGATCTATGCAAAACAGAACTGCTTCTGTTAAGAAAACATAGTTGGCCTTTATTATGGAAAGGAATAAAGAATTAAACGTGCTTTTTTATGCCCATAGAAACCAATCACAGATTTCATCAAGTGGTTGAACAGTTTCATAGAACATTTGCATAGCTTTGACTATTAACTTTTTAGAATGACAGACAAACTGAGAATTGGAGCCCAATGGGCAGCTCATTTTAAATAAGGCATGATGCAAACACTTCCCTTTTTTCCTGCTCTGTCATCGCTGTCTTTCCACAGTAAGCTTTATTGTGGCATACTGTATACTTGTAAGTAGGATAAGAGTTTAACCATTCCTACATGGAAATAGTGCAATGACCTAGGTGAGGTCTAATGTTCTCCCACTATTCTAAATCAACTGAAAATGGCTGCTTCATTCCCTGCCTTGGCTTTATACAAGCTATGATAGTCCTTCCTGAATGGTTGTGCTATACCATGTAATGTGATAGATGCAATGCATTATGAGGAAATCTGTGCGGTTAAATCTGAGGTCATGTGAACTTTTTGTGATTGAAGTAATGTTCTGCAATGTGTAAAAAGTCAGCAGGCATTTCTTTGGAGAGAATTGCAAATTTCATAAAATTTGACTCAAATTCAATTGACATTGAATCGATTCGCTCATCTCTAGTGCCCATCATCATAATTTACATCCTAGATTGGAAAAACCTCCAAGATAATAATTAGGATGAAATCATTAAATCATCAAACTAAATATTTATGTTCAAGATGATTTGCCACTTTTAGTTTTCAATATCGCCAGTCTAAGGGTTACAAGTGAATGTTGTTTTTACATTGTAGAGTCATTTCCATCAATTAATTGTAATCTCCATGTAGGACCATGCACTGTCAGTATAATGCACTGGCTCTCAGTCAAGCCAAGTTTCTTGCTAGCTTGGTTTACAGCTAGTTATTGCTGTGGAATTCTACACTGCTTTATAAGGGTACATGGGCTGCCAGCAAGTGTCATTAAAATTTTCTTCTGTATAAGGAAAACAACTGGTAAATGGAAACAGATCAGCATTTAATAAATTGACTTTCATTTAAAGGGGTTGTCTGGTATAACACTACAAGACTTCAGTCACTCTATGTGACTGCAGACTTGTGAAGCCTCATATCACACACACTGTGCGCTATGAGGATTCTCCGCTGCCAGCAGCGAGCGGTCATGTGACCGCAAATATGCGATTTACACTTGAGCGAGTCCATGCCCATCTATTCAGCACCATACCGTATGTAATCAAGTCACATACTCACAGTAACTCTCCCTGTTCTCCCGGCGCCGGAGAGTCCTCATAACGTTCGGTGCATGTATTATAGAGTGACTGCAAACCCCCTTTAACAATAAGGACATTATGTGCAAAAACAAGCTATCCTACAGCTACTGCTCCAAAGAAATAATGTTCCAAACACAATGGCAAGATATTATGTTGGCAGAAGCATGCTACTACCCTGTATGATCTGTCTACAACCTATACTCAAGTTCAAAAAAACACTCTGTCCTACTTGGGAATAACCTCAAAGTCATGTGAATACTTTCCTAGCTTATTAAGCCCAGGCAAGTCGAGGTCCCCACTAAAGGGTGATGAGTCAAGGCCTTCCTTTTTAAAACAATCGCAGATTCCAACCTATAGTAAAACTACCAAGGAAGGCAATGGCGCTGCTCAAAAGAAAAATTCAGTGTCCAAATCTCAAACTAACATGCCATGTTTTAAAGGAGACTCTAAAGGTGCAGCCAGCCCTTCAAACCAAATTAATCCTCCTTTAGAAGGGATGGACACCACTATCTCAGCAAAAAGAAAAGATCCTAGTGATCATGAGAGCTAATCTCATTCTTTCACTGAAGAATCTGACAGTTTTTCTGAGGGCTATTCCCCCAATAATAGTCCAGAGAGACAAAGGGTTAAAGTGTCACAGGAAACCTTAACACCAACAATGGCAGTCGCACCTCCTTCACTTAATCTAGACCAATGTCTTGGTTCTAGTAAACAAGTTACAGAAGGTTTTCTTGCAAGTGTCTTCAAATCTTTCAGCAATGCCATGAGAATAGGGTTCGAGACACAAACCAGGACTCTTCAGGAAACATGTAACAGTTTTAACCAAAAACTTGAAAAACATGATAAAAGATTAAATACAGTTGAGGAAGACACTAGATTCCTCTCTAAACAGAATTTGGGCCTACAATAAGAGGTCTTACTTCTTAAAAACAAACTAACTGACCTCGAGGACTGAAATAGACTAAACAATTTGAAATTAAGGGGTATTCTGGAGTCCATTTCACCAGACAGTCTTTCAGGGTACACAAAGAACTTATTCAAGAAACTGGTCCCCAACTTAACAGACCTCAAGTTAAATATTGACCGTATCCACCATCTCCCTCGCCCACGGGGGATTTCTCAAGACAGACCCAGGGACACCATTCTTAGAGTCCATTTTTTTGGCACCATGGAGAAAATATTGAGGACTATTAGAGAAAGGGGCTCCTTTCCAGATCCACATGGAAATATTAAGGTCTTTTCTGACTTTTCTAAAGCCATGATGGATGCTCACAGGTCTTTTAAAGATACTACTACAAAACTCAGGGAATTCAGAGTCTCCTACAGGTGGGGATTTCCCACTAAACTGATTGTTTGGTATAATGATTGAAACCTACATAATCAATACCCCACAGGAGGGGCTGCGTTTCCTGGCATTTCTCAGGGAGGAACCAGCTTTCAAAAATAAAGATTAGGAATTGAGATGTCTTTGTCTGTTGTCATTAATAACTATCTTTGATCCTAGATGCTTCTTTAGATTGGTATAATATACCTCTAAACATATGATGTCTTTCTGGATCTCGGCAACTTATTTGTAGTCTTTTCCCCCCAAATTTAGATGAGACTTCAGCCGTATTGAAGTCCGCCAGGAGAACTTTTGCTACCTATCTTTAACTCTCCTTTTCTTCTTTAAGGTTTATTCACAGGCAAGTTTGCCTATTTGCTTCTTGTTCTTATTTGTTAACCTGCTGTTCATTTTCAGGAGTATTATGAAGTATTTATCTTACAACGTCAGGGGTCTTAATAGCCCCCATAAGAGATTTGCAATATGGAAAGAGATCAACCATATTCACTCTGATATTGTTTGTCTACAGGAAGTTAAGATGGCTGTCGATCACCAACCATATTTCCAGCACAAAAACTACCTTTATCAATTCAAGTCTCTAGGCCCTTCCAAGAAAGCTGGAGTCATTACTTTGGTAAGTGGCGATGTTCCGTTCAAATTTCTCAATGAGGTCACTGATTCCTTGTGGAGATATCACATCCTTGTCTGTCTCCTCAATAATAGGCTCTGCACGGTACTGAACACCTATGTTCCCAATAAACGTCAAATCTCTTTCCTGAACAAACTCCAAAAGAAAATGAACAAAACGAAGTCCGGGGACTTTGTCCTTGTTGGAGACTTTAACATATTTCCCGATAGCAGACTGGATTCTTCCTCATCAGTCAGACATAAGGCCCCAGTTTTAAAACATTGGCTTATTCAAAATGAATATTACGACACATTTTGCTGCCTCAACGCGTCCTCAAGGGAATACACCTATTATTCGGATATCCATATGACATCTTCACAAATTGATCTGATTCTTACAAATATACTCACATTAACTAAGTTCCAAGATATTAAAATCCTGAATAAGTCTCTATCTGATCATTCCCTGGTCTTAGCACAATTCACATTAGGCCCATCCCCTGAAAATACCAGTCTCTGGAAAAATAACCCATCACTGTTTAAAATACCTGAGTTTAGACAAGAGATTGAAAACCATATTGACAACTTCTTCAGTGAAAACCAATCAGACTATATTGATATTTTTACATTATGGAATGCCCACAAGGCCGTACTAAGGGGAACTCTCATTGAGATTTCCTCGAGGTATAAAAAAAGAAACAGAGAAAAATTTGCCATATTACAAAAACAGATCAATGAGAGAGAGGAACGACAAAACAATTTGACTCACCCTTCCCATGTTCTTCAAGGGGAGATTTTAAAACTTAGACAAAGTCTAAGACTCAAAATCAGCCAAGAATTTGAAGCGGTTATCAATGCCTCAAAATTTAAAACTTGTACTTCATTGAACAGACCCACCTGATACATGATGGCGAAACTGAAAAAGGAGAGGATTAACAGAAGGATAAGTAAAATAATCTCCCTATCGGGTGAAGCCTAAACACACCGGAGAGATATCACCAAATCTTTCACAGAATTTTACCAGCGTTTGTATAATCTTAAAGACGATCCTCAGGCCCCTGTGGTAAACCACGAATCCATTAATAACTTCCTAGCGGATATCAACCTTCCCAGGTTGACTCAATTAGACTTGGAACAAATTAACAGTCCCTTCTTGGAAAAAGAACTATTGGCCATTATTAATAAATTAAAAGCCCAAAAATCCCCAGGATCGGATGGCTTCTCCTCCGAATATTTCAAGGCCTTTTCTAAGACTCTGATACCACACATGGTCTCAGTATTTAATGCAGCGTCCTCTCAGTGATCCTTCCCCAAAGAGATGTTGGAAGCTTTGATTGTTCTGACCCCAAAAATGGGGGGGAGCCGGAGAAGATACAAAACTACAGGCCAATATCGCTTATAAACAATGATATTAAAATTTATTCTAAGTTTCTTGCTGATAGACTACAAAACATACTCCCCCGTTTGCTATCTGATGACCAGATCGGCTTTGTTAAGGGACGTCAGGCGGTGGATGGAACGAGGAGAGTTTTGAACTTAATCACCAGGGCTAATCTATCCAATACTAGATCAGCATTTCTGGCATTGGATGCGGAAAAGGCTTTAGACAGGCTGAATTGGTCTTACTTGGAAGCAACTTTAACAAAATTTGTTTTTAGCCGAGGATTCCTGTCGGCGGTCTTTGCGTTATACTCTGCCCCCAGCGCCAGAATTTATGCTAATAATTCTCTCTCAGATCCGTTCCTCATTTTGAATGGGACGAGACAGGGGTGTCCTTTGTCACCTCTGCTCTTTGTATTGGCAATGGAGCCACTGGTGGAAAAGATTAGATCCAACAAAAACATAACAGGATTTGACTTCCCCTCCCATAGTTTTAAAATTGGATTATTTGCCGACGACCTCTTTTTGACCTTACTTGATCCCTTAAATTCCATCAGAGCACTTCCAGCAGACCTGGAATTGTTCTCAGGGGGCCTCTTATTTCAAAATTAATTCTCACAAGTCAAAATTCTTGACCCTCAACATGACTATAGCAGAAATCGAGGTACTAAAAGGAATCTCTGGGTTTGCCTGGGAAAATAAGGGGCTAGTTTATCTTGGGATCACTTTAGCTTGTTCTATTCACGCAACTGTCACTGCAAATCTAAAGGAAATCCTTGCTACTGTCTCTAAGGATATTTCCTTATTCAGGCAGACTGAGCTTTCTATGTTAGATAGGATGATGGTTGTGAAATCCATCATCCTGCCCAAAATTATCTATCTTTTTAGGACACTCATGCTCACTTTTCCATTCCAATCCATACAAAATTTACAAAACCTACTAAAACCATTCATGTGGAGTGACAGGAGGCCTAGGATATCGTCAGAAATTTTATATAAGCATAAAAACAAAAAAGGTACGAGCCTGCCTAATCTGCACGCATACTATGCGACTTTATTAATTAAGCAAAGCTGGTACTGGCTCACTAACAAACAGAAACCTCCAGCTTGGTTTTGCTTAGAGAGAAATGTAAGTAAATTTAACTCTCTAAAATAATTACTTTTCTACTTCTTGTTTAATGAGCCTCGAAAGGTATCTTCTCATCCTATTTTCAGTCCCATCATTTCTGCATGGAGATCACTGATCAAACCATATAAAAAATTCAACAAAGTCGAACAGGCCTTGAAGTTTCCACTTCAATTGGTGGCTTTAATATATAACTTCCCTCTCTCAGAAATCCGGAGTACTTTAGGTATAAAAAAAATAAAAAATATACATAATGGGTCTAATTTTCTCACATTCAGTGAACTAAAAATCAAATATAATATCCCCTCCTCTGAATTGATTCCATATTTAATGCTGAAAGATAAAGTACAAAAAATCCTATTAGGCAAATCTTTTAATTATGAAACTGCCTTCACTGCTGTGCAACTTTAATAATAAAATACCTGGAGCTTAAGGAATATATACTCTTTTTTCAATAGAGAGGAAGTCCCTTGCAAAAATATATATTTGAGGAGATGGGAATCCGGCCTCAGGACTGTTATTTCAACTGAGCAATGTGACATTGCCATAAAAAATACTTACAGATCCAGCATATCGATGACTCTTCATGAGTCCTATTTCAAACTACTTACAAGGTGGTATCTCACACCTATTAGACTCTCCCATATTACCAGGACCATTCCCCTCTATGTTGGAGAGGTTGCAGACAACAGGGAACCTTTATCACATCTTTTGGTGCTGCCCGAAACTAAAACGTCTTTGGCTCTAGGTTTCTCGTCATATTGATTCTTTTCGAGAAAATTTTACCCTGACTCCCCAAAAAGCATTGCTTTCTTTAGACTTTGATCAATTACACTTGTCGGTGTATCCTTCTGGTAGTTAAAAATAACTTGGCTTACTTTTGGAAAAATCCTGACCCTCTCAAATTCTCAGATATTTTAGACAAAATCTACCAACATAATGCCATTGAATGGAGGTTTGCTGTTAGTAACAACAATACTCTTGCCTACACTAATAAGTGGAAGGTTTGGAACAGTAAATTTAGACGAGTTTAAATTTCTCTCATGCGCCCCCTTAAGTGATTGAATTAGATTGCCTTCATTCACCTCCTCCTCAAAGGTTCAGCACTACTGTATCTCTTATTGATATGTTTACTTTATGCTATTAATGTATGCATTGTTACAAGGGTTCTCTATATTTTTTTTGCGACCCTTATCCATCCTATGTACATTTACCCTTCTCCTTCTCACCCTCCCCTCTTCTTGATCCCCCTCCCCCTCCACCACCCAGTTTTATGAAAAACTTTAATAAAAATATTTAAAAACAACCTATACTCCAGTTATTAAGATGCAAAGTAATTAAAGACAATGTTAGTAGAAAAAAATAAAACAGAAAAAAATTATTTTTGTCAACATATTAACAAGGTCTCAGCAATCATTTGTATTATTCATCAAGCTGCTTTATATTAAGCAAATAATTTTCCATTTGCAGGAGAAATTAAACATGTTGTTAGGGACAAATGACAACAATTCATGTAGGTTTTAACAGAGGTGAGCATGCAAGACATTTTCCTAATCTTATTGTAAAGCTTATCCATAACAGACTGTACCGTGGTTCATTTTGCTTTCCCGCAGGTTTCCTACAGCTTGGAAGCATTCCTAAACTCAATATTTTGCAACAGCAACTAAAACAGTAACATGTCTGGTTATATGCTATTCCTTGTGAATGCCTCTAGTCTGGCTGCAGATGTGGGGGACAGCATTTCTGTAGATGTCTTTATTCAACCAGTGCACACACAAAGAAACTTCATAAGGCCGGTTTCACATGTCAGTGTCTCCGGTACTTGTGGTGACAGTTTTCTCACGTCCCGGAGACACTGACACACGCAGACCCATTCAAATGAATGGGTCTATGCACATGTCAGCGTGTTTTCACGGACCGTGTGTCCGTGTGCAAAACACACTGACATGTCCATTTTTTTCCAGCAGCATGGCCCACAAACCATGCTGCATACATGCACACGGAGAACACACATTGATGTTCTCCATGTGACATGTACCGGCTCCGGGTAAGAAGCACTACAGTAAGCGGCGCTGTCCCCCGGCGGCTGGTGCTGAAGACAGTTCTCAGCATTCTCCCCTGCTCTGCCGGCTATCAACGCGAGCAGGGGAGAATGCTGAGAGATGTCTTCAGCACCTGCCACCGGGGGACAGAGCCGCTTACTGTAGCACTTCTTGCCCGGTGGCCATCCGTGTAATAAGGATGCGGCGCACGGGTGGCACATGGTTGCCACACGTGTGCCGCAAAATCACATTCATGAGGCACGGACACTGATATCTCCGGTACTGGAAAAATCAGGACGTGTGAAGCCGGCCTAAGATAGTATGACATGACCGCAGAGGCCCGTACTGAATGATTCCAGAAGCTGATTCTCAAGCTGAACTCTTGTATTCTGCACAATTGCAGTAGCAGCTTAAACAACTAGAGTAGGTAAAAAGACAATTCTGGACCAGAGCCGTATAAATATGAACATCAGCCGAAGATGGATGACAGAAGGAAAAAGAAAGGGGTTACTTAGATCAGAGCTTGGCTACATAGACAGGACAAGCCTCTAAAAAGAGCCAAACCTTATCGCGTTTGGATGTGCCTAAACAGTGGAAACCCCCACAAATGACACCATTTTGGAAACTAGACCCATTTGGGACCTTATCTAGATGTGTACTGATCATCTTGAACCCCCAGGTTCTTCACAGAAGTTTATAACGTTAAGCCATGAAAATAGAAAAACACATTTTTCCCACAGAAATCTGTTTTAGCTACAAATTTTGCATTTTCACAAAACGGATCACAAAGTTTGTTTTGCAAACTCCTGAGTTCTTCTGAGTTCACCAATACCCCACGTTCGAAAATCACTTTTGAGGCATAGTGCAAAGCTCAGATGGGAACTAGCACCATATTACAGTACACATTTTGCTGCACTTGTTTGAGGGTGCCATGTTACATTGGCAGATTTACTGAGGTGCCAGAACAGCAGAACCCCCCATAAGAGACCCATTTTATCAATTAAAACTCTCAATTAATTCACCTAGGGGTGCAGTGATTATATTGACACCAAGATTGTGTGTTACCCCCAAGTTTTACATTTTCACACTGGGAAATGGGTAAAAATGGCACCAAAATTTGTTCCACAATTTCGTGGCAATACCCCATATGTGGGCTGTACAGTATATTCTGCCATAAGGATAGATTCAGAAGGGACGGAGTGTTGTTTGCCTCCTAGAGAGGAGATTTTCGTAGACTAGTTTGCTGATTCCATATAAAGAGTCCCTAAGTGCTAGAAAAAAAAGCAGAATCCCCCATCAAGTGACCCCACTTTGAAAATTACAACCATTTGGGAATTTAACTACAGATGTAGCGACGATTTTGACTCCATGAGTGTTTTCCAGAAACAGGCAGCAGTGATGTAGCTGAGTAAAAATTGCAAACTGCAAGTGACCAGTACACTGTAGTGTCCATTATGTTGCTGTCACCAGTACATAATGCCCAGCTCATGCTTCTGGAGACATGCACCTGTAAATTAGGTGTGCTCTCATCACTACAGAAATGCCCATCATGTGGGTGCTAATGTGGTTTAGTTGTAGGAAGATGGACCGGGCTAGGGAAGTTTCTTATGTATCTGGGCTGGAACCATTGGGGCTGTCACCATTGTTGCTGGGGGAAGGACTTTATGACCGGATTAGACCTTTGCACCTGACTGCAGGGGGCGGGGTGGAGATAAAAGGAGCAGAGCACGCGAAAAGGGGGGCCTCTGGCGGGAAGAGAGGGAAGACTGAAGGAGAAGGTTGACTCTGTCTCCACCGTTCCACACCAACCAGCAGGCCATCTCTGTGGCCTATCCTCTCCTACGCGTACAACCTGTGTATGGAGAGAGTTGAGCACCCTGCAGACTCCTGTATGCGAAAGCCCTGATTGGTCAGCATCCTCCACAGTAACTGACTGACGCTCAACACGCTGATTCACGTGGTCCCGCTTTAGCCTCTATTCAAGAAATTTGTGCCACGCGTTCTTCACCATCTTCTACTTCCTGTACCACACCGTGCACCAGGACCGGGAGAACATGCCTGGAAAAGCCAAGGAACATCGTTTCGGTACAAAGACAGTGCTCCAAGTTCATCCGGATCGCTTCAGAGACTTCTCGCGCCACCTGCGTCAACACCACGGGATCTTTCATCCTCTTTTGTCCGGGAGCCGCAGACTGATAAGTTGATTAATTTTTACTGAACGTTGTTTATTCTTTATCTTCACTATTTAACCCCCCTGAATTTATAATTGTTATATTTCTGCAAACTCCCTGTGTGGAGTATAAAGCAACTGTTAACTCTTTCCCTGCCTCCTGCTTGTCACTGCATCCCTGCTATTCCTGCTATTATCTTACATTTGTCATAGTCGGCAGGATGAGGTCTAACAGCACGGAGGCGGCAGATCAAGCAGTTGGGGCGGCCCAAGGTCCAGTATCTCGCTGGGGACAATGCTGAATAATTTGCCAAAATTTACGGGTAACACTGACGTAGGGTAACTGAGGACACACTTCTTTAGCCGCATGCAGAGGGAAAGGGAGACTGTGAAGCTGTACATGAATGCATTTCAGGAGTTGCATACTGCGTTTGTTGGAAAAGATGGCATAGGCGTAGGTCCTATGGACATAATGCTGATCTTTTAGTGATGGCCTTGCTAGACGCGCTGACGAAACAGGCCCTACGAGAGCACGTGCAGGTGAAACCTCGCTTGACATTTTCTGAAATAGGGAGCGAAGCGCACACGCAAGAACAGAAGCAGGGGTTGACAGCCCCGGTGGGGAAGGTCTGGGGCACCGAAGTGTCCGTGAATGCAAACGCTGAACCTCAATGGGAGGAAGAATTACGGAAAGAACTTCTGAATTTGAAAGGAGAATTGGTTTAGGTTAAGAAGAAGACCGAGGCTGTTGCAAATCCTTTGGGGGCCAGTGGAGGCCCAGAGTTTCAGCAGGAATTCTGAGGGTACCACCAACAACGTCCCTTCACATGCTTTAACTGTGGTGAAAATGGACATACGTTGCGGGAGTGCACACGCCGGGGGAGAGTTCAGCCCCGACATCTGTTAAACTACAGGGCTCTGTTAAACTGCCTGGAGCCATGTCAGATGGGGAGGAGTAGTGGAAGTCCCGAAAATTTAGTGTCTTCCTGCCCTCTGGTCTGGGTTGAGTTTGATGGTCATGCAGTATGCTGCCTAGTGGATACAGACTCTCAAGTGACGACAATGTCAGAGGCCTATTTTGCAACATTTTCCTGAAATCGGACGGCCTGAGTGGGGCCCCGTGAAAAAGTTTATGGCTGCTAATCAATTGCCCAGTCCGGTCGCAGGGGTGGCATGGATGCAGATCTCCATGTGTGGCAAGGACCTAGGACGTAGGGGTGTGGTGCTGACCTGGGAAGAAGTGAACAGCGGACACACAGTTACCCTGGGGATGAACGTCTCAAAAGAATTTGGAAGTCTTCTAATTAATGAACCCACCAATGAGACCCTGAAGCAGTGTGGTTCTCACACCCCTCAGAGAAGAATATTCCAAAAGTTGGTCCGTGTAGTTAAAGCATAGGAGTCATGCCTGGATGGAGGAGCACTAGGAAAAGTGATTGTGCCTTCCTCTAACAAACTTGTGTTGCCCCTAAGACAAACGGTGCTGACTCTGCCTGTCCGAGCTCGTATCCCTCTGGAGGGAGTGGAGATTCAAATTGAGCCTTCCTGTTCGGAGAAAATACCCCGAGAATATTGGTGGCTAGTATGTTGGCCACTGAGTGGGATGGAGCAGTACCCATAAGTTGTGTTAATTTAGAAGACCAGGACATCACAATTTGCCCCAGAAGTGAAGTGGCCCGAGTTGTGGGCCTACCTGAAGAAATAATGTCACCTCAAACTGTACAGTTAAAAGTACACAATGAATAACCCCTGGACGGTAACAGTGAATTCTTTGGTGATATCGGAGACCTGGCAAATTCAGAGGGGAGAATGATTCTGGACCAAATGCGGGCTGAGATGGCTGAACTAACTCCGGAACAAATGCAGCAGGTCGAAGCTCTATTGGGTAGATACAGGGATGTGTTTGCTTGTCATGAAGACAGACTTTGGCTGTACCGCAGATATCACTCACAAGATACCCACGGAAAATACCGCACCTATAAGAGAACACTATTGACAAATTCCACCACAATTATATCAGGAGGTGAAATGTATACTGGGACAGATGTTGCAGAAAGGTGTCATCAGAGAAAGCCAGAGCCTCTGGGCTGCCCCGATAGTTTTGGCACAAAAGAAAGATGGGACTCTGCTTTTTTTTGTGGATTATTGGAAACTCAACTCCTGTACCGTGAAGGATTCCTATCCACTACCCAGAATTGAAGAGTTTCTGCACTCGGGAAGGCCAGATTCTTTTTGACGTTAGATCTCGCCATCTGTTAATGGCAAGTACCGATGTCAGAACAGGATCAAGCAAAGACTACCTTTATTCTGCCCATGGGCTTATTTGAATTCAACTGGATGCCTTTCGGCTTGGCTAATGCCCCAGGAACTTTTCAACGTCTCATGGAATGATGTCTGTGTGATCTTAACTTCGCAGCTACTCTAATTTATTTAGACGATATCATAGTCTCCGCTTCTTCATTTGAGGAACACTTACAACGTCTGGAATAAGTGTTGAGTGGCTTGCAGAAATACGGGCTGAAGGTAAAACCTCAGAAATGTCATCTGTTCCGTGCTCAGATTGAGTACCTGGGTCATATTGTGTCAGCAGAAGGAGTAAAACCCTCGCGTGAGAAGATCGCTGCGATACAAGGTTGGCTCACTCCAGAGACAGTAAAGGATGTTCGAGCGTTTCTAGGACTGGCTAGGTATTATCGCCGCTTTGTGAAAAATTTTGCTCGCCGGGCCAGACCGCTACAGGAACTGTTGAAAGGAACCCCCTCAGGTGCAAAGAACTGGAAGATTTGCTTTAAAGAACATCAGGAGAAAACCTTCCAAGACCTGAAGAAAGCATTAACGGAAGCTCCTGTGTTGGCTTATGCTGAATTTTCTCAACCGTTTATCCTTCACACCGACGGGAGTTTGCATGGGCTTGGGGCTGTGTTGTCACAGATACAGGGTGGAAGAGAGAAGGTGATCGCTTATGCAAGTAGGTCTCTTCATGATTCTGAACATAATCTGGACAATTACAGTTCCTTCAAGTTGGAGTTACTCGTGTTGGTGTGTGCTATGACAGAGAGGTTTGTGGAATATTTGTCCAGGTCTGAAGTTCTAGTGCGCACTGATAACAATCCTCTGGCTCATCTGGAAAAAGCAAAGCTAGGAGCCCTGGAACAATGATGGGTGGCCAGAATGGCGAAGTTTCAGTATAGAATCACGTACCAAAGGGGAGCAGAGAGCATTCATGCTGATGCCCTGTCCAGGATAAATCATTGTGAACCTGAACAGAATAGAGATGAGGAGCTGGAAAATGAAGAAATTCCCAGGTTTCTAGAGCCTGTCAGGATGGTGGTAGCAACGCAGGATCAAATACAAACACAGTTCCCGGGAGGAGGTTTAGGGAGATCACGGGATGAATGGGTCCGGTTGCAACAAGAGCTTGCTCTATTGAGGCGGTGTGTAACTTCAAAGAGACCCCCCAGTCTAGCAGAGAGGAACACTCTTTCTCTGGAAACTTTGCGGATTCTGCGACAGTGAGAATGCCTCCAGATGAAAAACGTTTTACTGTATAGGAAAGTACAACTTTAGAAGGAGCTAGGGGTTACCTGGCAGGTCCTAATTCCAGAGACTCTGTTAACTGAGATTTCCACTGAGGCCCATGAAAAAGGTGCGCATTTTGGCCAGGCAAAGTCTTTTCAGTGGTTGCAGAGGTTCATTTATCATCCTCTGCGGAAGACAGTAGTTGAAGAGACATGCAGAGCTAGCAGTACGTGTGAACTGGTGAAATCTCCCAAGCAGAAAGCTCCGATATAGTCCATAGTGACATCCGCTCCCTTTGAGTTATTGATGATAGATTATTTGACCATCAGACCAGCTCACCATGGATATGAACATTGTTTACTAATGGTGGATCATTTTATAAAATTTGCTGTAGTGACCCCTACCAGAGACTAAACTGCGGAATCAGCTGCATGTCATTTGTAAGAATTTTATCCAGATTTATGGATGTCCGAAACATTCATTCAGATCAGGGAGCCTGCTTTTTTGGAAAACTGATGGAGTAGCTACATCGCATGTACCGAATTGACAAATCTCAGACCACATCGTGCCATCCACAGGGTAATGGCGCCTGGGAATGCTTCAACCCTACTCGCTCCTGTTCGGCCGAGATGGAAAAGGGATCACCGAGTTAGAGTTAGATCCAGAGGAAGATGGCTCACGAGTAGGAGTGTCCTCATGGGTCCGGGAACAGCATTTTTTATCATTTTTTTTAACTTTATTACATTGTCCCAGGTTGGGACATTGCTATATTCAATTAGATCGCTGATCTGACACTCTGTACTGCAGAGTATAAGATCAGGATCTGACAGGCAGGGAAGGAGGCATGCCAGCGCTTGCTCTCAGCAAGCGCTTATAAACCACCTTCCCTGCTAGACCCGGAAGGACCCAGTAGCCATCTTGGGGCCAGGGGTCTCCATGGAGACCATCAGGACAACATGATAGTATCACGTTGTCCTGATGTAAGCTCCCTGCGCGATGCCCCTCTATGTCGCTGTCACTACTGACAGTGGCATCAGAGGGATTAAATGCTCGTGATCGGTGCTAGCACTGATCGTGAGCATTGCTGCAGGGTGTCAGCTGTCACATACATCTGACACCTGCACTCGATCATCACGGAGATCAGCGTGGAGCCGTGCGATTGCCACGCTGTACTAATGTGAGCAGGTTGGCAGATGCAGAGACGGACAGGAGGCAGATCAAGGGTTAACAAGTTTTTACTCAACAGTGATATTACTCCACGCAGGGAGATAGTGAAAACTTGAGGTAAAATGCAAACGGTATAGGGAATACAGGGATTTGGTTGGGAAAAAAATCAAAGCAGGAATAACAAATAACGTCGTTCACAAAGAAGTCACTTATCAATCGGACATCTTCCTGACAGAAGAGCTCCCGGAGTAGATGATGGCGACAACAGCCGTCGGCATGACATGGATTCGGTGTGGTCCTGAGTGAGGCATCATTATGTGCCCGGTCGGCAACGTTGAGTCTTTGAAGCGTCCTGAGGAGTCCTCAATATGGAGACTCTTGTGACCTGGCAGGGTATGGGCCACTGTGCTGCAGAGTTAAGTGAGGCTCGACGATTATTCACCAAAGATTCAAGAAACCGTCCCCGGTAAAAGTCACAGTCTCTCTCAGGCATCACGAGAAGCACCTCTGACTGTAGCGGAGAGAGTGCCACTTCATTGAGCTGAAATCAACCTGCACACGGCGGGCTTCTCATCACAATTGCTAAGGTAAGTTTCAGTCACGGCCGGGCAAGAATCTCTGTCACTAACGGTCCCAGCAGCTGGAGTCCTGGATCACCTCAGCCACATGCTGCACCTTCTTGCCAATTCTGTCTGTTGCCGCGCACTGCTCCATGTAATGCTTAGCCACACCCTCTGTCAGCAAGTGTACAGATCGGTCCGGTTACTTAAAGTTTTTCCAGGACAGCAGAGGAAACAGGCCGGACAGTTCCGGACCCGTCACAAGAAAGGCACCCCCAACCTGGTTTCTCTTCTTACACTCCCCCCTCTCCTTTTGCTCACTATTCCACATGCGAGAGTTATTGTAATAAATGTTGGCATTCTTCCATTTCCTGGATGACCCCCTGCCAAATAAATTGATTTTTTATATCGGTTGGGGGTACACCGGTTGTTGCGCGTTCAGTGCGTCGTAAGTCAGAATGAATAAAAGAATCTTAAGTCGTGGAGTCAGGTAGAACAGGCAAAGACGGGGATGCTCATAAGAAAGGATTGTTTCAGCTCACCCCTCCTGTTTTTCCTTGAAAAATGATCGATCCGAGCACAGATTCGTCTCCACCAAACGTAGAAAGTATCCAAGAAAAAAGTAATCCAGCTCCAGGAATAAAATCGGTAAAGCTTTGTTGCAAATTTTTAAAAAAATCAAAAAAGCTGCTATGTACATAAACGGTATGCCCCGAAGAGGGGATTACCCACGGACTGATCTGCAGAGCCCTGGACGCAGGAGTTTAAGAACACTAGCTGTTTGAAATGCATCCAGGGCTCTGCAGATCAGTCCATGGGTAATCCCCTCTTTGGGGTATACCGTTTATGTACATAGCAGCTTTTTTTGATCTTTTTAAAAATTTGCAACAAAGCTTTACCGATTTTATTCCTGGAGCTGGATTTACTTTTTTCTTAAAGACGGGGATGCGCCCAAATCCAGTGGTTCAGCCAATTCATTAGCTTCAGTCCCCTGTTCCTCTTCTGGGTCAGCATGGAATAAATCTAGAAATTCTTCATCAGAATCAACAATGCGGAAGCATTTCAGGGGCATTTGGTGACTCTTCTATTGTGTCAGGAAACTTTGAGAGGCAGGGATGTAGCATGTTCCAATGTACCACCCAAGTAAGTGCATCTTCTTCACCTTCAAGCTGAATTTCATAAATGGGACCCTCAGAGCTGATTCTCCGCTTCACCCGGTACGGAGTCTGCTCCCACCGGTATTCCAACTTGCCCCGGGGACGTTTACCTCGGACTAGCACATGATCTCTGACCTTGAGAGCTGTCCCTCATAGAGGAGCTGTGTTGTGAACTCTCTGGATATGACTTCTGAGTTTGGGCTCCTCCTGGTGGCTGCTGATAGTAATGAAGCTGCTTTGGCTAACAGAGGTCTATCAGCTGGGGGCAATGACTGGCAATCAGGTCTCACTGACTGTGGAGATATAAGTGAGCAACCTTCCCATAATCCTCACGGTGATTTGTTTCTTCTGGTCCCATTTGGAAATCAGCTTGCTTCCTGCTTTGTCCTGCAACTTTCAGATAAGTGAATTGCTGTTTATTTCTGTGGCTTTTGTTTTCTCTTTTGTTTTCTTTCCTTCTGGAGTGAGGTCAGCCAGGTTCCCCGGCTGGGGCTTGCGCTGGTCTCTGTTTCTCATTTACCACTGTTTATGTGTTTTCAGTCCCTGTTATTTCAGTATCTGCTGGTTAGCTACGAGTTCACACAAGAGATCTAATCTAGCGGGGGAGAGATTGTGTGGTCTCAGTATTTTTGGAAATCAGATGTGTTGGAATTTTCTTAGAGTTTTTTCTGGACTGCAGACAGTATTCTTTCCTGTCATGTTCTATCTAGACAGTTTGGGCCCCAGTGTTTGCTTGCTCTATTTTCTTCCTGTGTTTGTATTTCATCTTGTCTCACCGCCAATATATGTTTAGGGGTTACCTATTCCTTTGGGGTCTACTCAGGGGCAGTTAGCTTTCCCCTTTCTTTCTTTAGGCTTAGTTAACTTTCCGGCTGTGTCGAGGTGTCTAGGTCATCGTAGGTACGTCCCACGGCTACTTCTAGTTGTGCTGTCAGTTTAGGGGTCTGCAATCCGCTAGTTACCAACCTCTCTGGGTGTCTGGTTGCCTTGGCTATTTCGGCTACTGTCCTCCTCGGCTACCAAATCATAACAGAGCTGTCTCCGGGTGTTCCAGCTTCCGGGTGTTCCAAGATCCGGGTAACTTGGCCTGCACAAGTATTCCTCCTCTGGGTCCAACTCCAGCTCAGCGATGTCTCGTCCCGGTCGGCCGAATAACAGGATGTAGGGCGTGTACTCAGTGGTACGATGTACTCGATTATTGTACACCCAAACCAGTTCAGCCACAAACTCAGGCCAGCGTACTTTATTGTCTTCTTCTAGAATCCTCAATATCTGGATCGAGGTTTGATTGAACCGTTCACAGGCTCCATTTCCCTGAGGGTGATAAGGCGTCATTCGGGATTTCTCAATTTGGTACAAGCGGTGTAGTTCTTCCATCACTCGCCCTTGGAAGTACGCACCTTGATCAGAGTGAATTTTTTTCGGACAACCATAAACTTGGATGAAATCCCTACAAATAGCCTGAGCTGCTGATTCAGCTGTTGGAGTCACCATGGCAAATTTAGTGAAGTCGTCCGTGATCACCAGACAATGTTCATATCCACGATGGGCTGGTCCTGTGGTTAGATAATCTATCATCAGTACCTCAAGGGGCACAGAAGTTACGATGGTTTGCATGGGAATTCTTTGTGTCAGTATCCCGTCTGGGTTGGAGCCAATGTTACTGCAAACACTAGGGAAGCAGAGGCAGGTAGCGTAGTCAGGTGGCAGGCCGAGGTCAGTTCACAGGAGAGCAGTGTTTGTAGCAGAGGAGCAGGCAGATAACGTAGTCAGGTGGCAGCCGGAGGTCGGTACACAGGAAAGGCAGTTCGGTAGCAGAGGAGCAGGCAGATAACGTAGTCAGGTGGCAGGCCGAGGTCAGTTCACAGGAGAGCAGTGTTTGTAGCAGAGGAGCAGGCAGATAACGTAGTCAGGTGGCAGCCGGAGGTCAGTTCACAGGAGAGCAGTGTTTGTAGCAGAGGAGCAGGCAGATAACGTAGTCAGGTGGCAGCCGGAGGTCGGTACACAGGAAAGGCAGTTCGGTAGCAGAGGAGCAGGCAGATAACGTAGTCAGGTGGCAGGCCGAGGTCAGTTCACAGGAGAGCAGTGTTTGAAGCAGCAGGAACAGCAGGAGAAAGAGCTTGACTAAAGGCTGGAAGCACAATAATCTCGCAATGACACACCCACAGGGCCAGGTTTATATAGGGCGTGTAATTGGCAATCAGAGGCCAAACGAGAGAGCACTGGGTGAAGCCGATCAGGAAGAACAGTCAATGGTATTGTAAGGTTCTGTGTACATGTTCCTGAAACTCAGTTTTTCCGTCAGCCATTTTACTTTCTGTCTTGCTGCAGCTGTCTTGCCCTCAGTCAATATGGAGTTTCCAGCTTGCATGTTCCCGCCCTGATTCTCTCCCTCTTGCTTCTTAAGCAGCCACAGCTGAGCAATCAGTGCTTCAGAATCAAGCCTGCAGTGTACCTGTGACCTGACTCCTGGAAGCCTTGGACCTTGTACTCCAGTTATTTCCTATTGTGGAACTTTGGAACACTCGTGGACTTTGGAACCTTGCTATTTGATAAATCCACGTTTGCATGGACTTATGGTAACAGAGAAGAGATCCTGAACCTGTTGTGGAGAGTGATTGCTGAGCTTAAGTTACTCTGGCCTGCTGTGTCTCCTGCTTTTGTATCTGCAAACTGTGTGACTATTATTGCCACTTGTATGAAGTAATACAAGACCTTCTATATCAAACCTGTGACTCCTGTGTTTTCATCGCACCCAAGCACAAGACACTATATGAACTGTACTCCTTACATTACAAGATTCTGAAGCCAAACATTAGTGTCTGCTGGGTCTGGGAAGGCTGTGTCTGCTGTAACTGTGGATATCAGATGTCCGGTTGAACTTTCTGTGATGATAGTGGTTGTGACTTCTCACAACCATTCCAGGTGAGCAGTTCCCTTAATTTTTTTTTCTCTCTGCAGTGTTACCACAGGTAAACACTATTGTTTTTTTTTCTTCTCCTCTCCTTCCAGTACTCCTGTCTTAAAAGATCTGGAAAATGGAGGCCCGCATAAAGGAACTTTGCGGAGTGACTGATAATATCCTTGCAGATTTGCAGACTATAAAAACCCGTTTTACAAACCTACAGGACCTCACTAATCACAATTTGCAAGTGTTTGGACAGACTGCGCAGGATTTGCGAGCCAGGATTGAGGTTCTAGAGGAGCGAGTCCAGGCTCCTGCCGTAGCCCCGAGTTCTGGGATTCCCAAGTTGCCCCCTTTTCGTTTTGGCGGTGAACGTGAGAAATTCAGGGGATTTATTAATCAATGCAATCTTTTTTTTTCTGCACATGCTTCACAATTTCCCACTGAACGATCTAAAGTGCTTACTATAATTATGTTGCTTACCAACAAGGCTTTGATGTGGGCAAACCCTCTGATTGAGACTGAGGATGAATGTTTGGATCATCTTGATGCTTTCATTTCAGCCATGGGACAGGTGTTTGATGACCCCAATCGAGGTGCAACAGCTGAAGCAGCCATGTTAGCTTTGCGCCAAGGTAAGCACTCGGTAGCTGAATATGCCTTGGATTTCAGGAGATGGGCCCTTGATACCACCTGGGACAGTTCCGCCAAAAAATCTATATTTCGAAAAGGGTTATCTCCACTGATTAAGGATGAACTTGCTCGTGCCGACCCTCCCACTGCGTTAGGCGACTTTATTAACTACTGCATCCGTATTGATACTCGTCTGACTGAACGCAGGCAAGAGAGATGGTTCGAAAGCAATCGCACTAACCTTTTCCTACCTTCCTCTCCAGCTAAGGAACCTTTGAGTAGGATCACACGGGAACCTGAACCTGAACCCATGCAGGTAGACTCTTTACAACGACGGGTTAGTGATGCACGCAAGGAACATCGTTTTAAGGAGAATCTATGTTTCTATTGTGGTAAGTCAGGGCACTTCATTATAAACTGCCCCAGCCGTTCTCGTAAGACTACTGCAGCACTCATTCACTGTGAGTGTTGCGAGAGGGGATCTGTCAGGTCCGAGCCTCAGGCTCCAGAGAGATCTGCAGCAACAGATCTTGATTTCTCGGACTTAAACTCCGTTACTTCTGAGGACGTTGACTGTGTAAACGCTGCAATTTTTCAAGTTTCCTCAGCGGTGTCCCAGCTGAGTTGTAAGAAAAACAATTCTCATTGCTTTCTTTCCATCAAACTCTGGGTTGACTCAGCTTGGGTGTCTAGCTCTGCTATGATCGACTCAGGGGCAAGTGGAAATTTTATGGATGTCTCCTTTGCTCTGAAACAGGGGATACGTTCAGTGAAGAAGGCTACTCCAGTACAGATGGAAACTGTGGATGGCTCCCTGCTGACCTCTGGACCAGTGGATCAGGAAACAGAGCCTTTGAGGGTTCTTATGGGTAAAGATCATCAAGAGAAACTGTCCTTTATGCTAATCTCTTCTCCCCACTTTCCCATTATTCTAGGGCTACCATGGCTGCAGGCTCAGAATCCTACCATTAACTGGGAGACCAAGGAAATTACACTTTCCAGAGAAACAGATGAGTCCAAAAGTTTCAGCTTGCTCTGTTCCTAAAGGAACCATGTCAGTCCCTGAACTACCAGCTGTATACCAGGACTATGTGGATTTATGTGACAAGAAGAACGCTGACCAGCTTCCCCCTCACCGTCCATATGATTGTCCAATTGAATTATTGCCTGGAGCAGAGATACCTTTTGGTAAGATCTACCCCCTGGCGGGGCCCGAGCTAAAGGCTTTAAAGGATTACATAGACGAAAATCTAGCCAAGGGCTTCATACGCCCCTCTTCATCTCCTGCAGGTGCACCCATCTTCTTTGTAAAGAAGAAAGATGGATCTCTGAGACCCTGCGTAGACTATAGGGAACTCAATAAGGTTACTATTAGAAACCGTTATCCATTGCCTTTAATCCCTGAGTTATTGGAGAGAGTGCGACATGCCAAAATTTTCTCTAAACTAGATCTCCGTGGGGCCTATAACTTAGTCCGTATTAGACCTGGGGATGAATGGAAGACTGCATTCAGGTCACGCTATGGACACTTTGAATATCTAGTTATGCCTTTTGGTCTGAGTACCGCCCCAGCCACTTTCCAACACTTGGTGAATGACATCTTCAGGGATCTCCTAGATACATTCGTGGTGATTTATTTGGATGATATTCTAATTTTTTCTAACTCCACAGAGGAACATCATGGACATGTGAGAATGGTCTTGGAACGTCTAAGACAAAATCATCTTTACATCAAACTTGAAAAGTGTGAATTCCATAGGACCGAAATTCAATTTCTGGGGTATGTACTGTCTACACAAGGAATTAGTATGGATGGAAGCAAGACCCAAGCCATCAAGGATTGGCCAAGTCCTAGAAATGTGAAGGAGGTGCAGCGCTTCATCGGGTTTGCCAATTTCTATAGACGTTTCATTAGGAATTTCTCTGAGGTAGTGTCACCTATCACCCAACTTACCCGGAAAGAGTCTAGGTTCTCCTGGACTCCCCAAGCCCAGGAAGCATTTTCCCGTCTAAAAGATAAATTTACCACTGCACCTATCTTAGTACATCCCAACCCCGAACTTGCCTTCATAATAGAGGTGGATGCTTCAGACTGTGCCGTTGGAGCTATACTCTCTCAGAGAACAGGTGAGAAGAATGTCTTGCATCCCTGTGCCTTCTTTTCCCAGCAGTTGTCTTCGGCTGAGAGGAACTACGATGTGGGCAATAGAGAGTTGTTGGCCATTATTGCCGCCTTCAAAGAATGGAGACACCTTCTTCAGGGAGCTGCACAGCAAATAGTCGTCCTGACAGACCATCGTAACCTTGAATTTATCAGGTCGGCTAAGTGCCTGACTCCTCGCCATGCTCGCTGGAATCTTTTCTTAAACCAATTTAATTTTATCATTTCTTATAGACCAGGATCGCGCAATGGAAAGGCTGATGCACTCTCTAGGATTTATTCAGCAGAGACACGTCCACTTACTCCTCCTAAGACTATTCTTCCTGACTCTAGATTCCTGGGAGTGATTCATAATCAAGACCTACTTAAGGACATCAAGGAAGCATACCATGCGGATTCCTTTTTGGCACAACCCCCAAGGGACGTAAGTCTTGTCTTTAAGAATGGTGTGTGGATTCAGGGACAACGTCTGTATATTCCTGAAACAGTCAGATTAAGAGTATTGCAACTCATTCACGATTCCAAGATAGCTGGGCATAGAGGAATTCTAAAGACACAGGAATTTCTTTCTCGTTTCTTTTGGTGGCCCACTTGCAGGAAGGATGTTTTAAACTATGTCACTTCATGTGAAGTCTGTGCAAGATGCAAAACACCTCGCTCCTCACCAACTGGTCTGTTGCAACCTCTTCCCACCCCGTCCCGCCCGTGGGGATCCATTTCTATGGACTTCATTGTGGAGTTACCAACCTCTCAAGGGAAGAACACCATTCTAGTGGTGGTTGATCGTTTAACAAAAGCAGCTCATTTTATCCCTTGTGTCGGCTTACCCACTGCAAGACAGACATCAGATTTGATGATTAAAAATGTGTTTCGCTTACATGGAGTACCAGATGAGGTTATTTCGGATCGAGGGGTGCAATTCACTTCAAGGTTTTGGCAAAATTTCTGTGCAGCATTGGACATTAAAGTGAACCTTTCTTCTGCTTTTCATCCTCAGACTAATGGACAGACGGAACGAACCAATCAGACCCTGGAGCAGTATCTTCGCTGCTTTATCTGCCACCTACAGGATGATTGGGTGGATCTACTTCCACTGGCTGAGTTCTCTTATAACAACTCTCAGAGCGCCTCCACTAAGCAGTCTCCTTTTTACTCCAATTTAGGTTATCATCCTAATATTCTTCCTCGATTTCCCATAGAAACGCCTTTGCCAGCAGTGGCTGAAAGAATCACGTCTTTACAAAAGAATATGGATCTTCTAAAGGGAAATCTGGAATTGGCTCAGGAAAGGTACAAGAAAGCCGCAGATAAATTTCGTAAACCTGCACCAGCTTTCAAGGTAGGAGACCTGGTCTGGCTGTCAACCAGAAATCTTAAGTTAAGAATTCCATCATCTAAGTTGGGACATAAATACATTGGACCTTATAAAATCAGTAAAATTATAAGTGCTGTCGCTTGTCGTCTTCAACTGCCCAGAACTATGAGAATCCACCCTGTCTTTCATGTATCTCTACTAAAGGCTGCGACACCCAATACGTTTCCTGGACGTTCTTCTCCTTGCCCTGACCCAGTGCTAGTCGATGGTCAGGAAGAATTTGTGGTGGAAAGGATTCTAGATTCCAGGTTGTATAGAAATCAGTTACAATATTTGATTAAATGGCAGGGCTACCCAGTGGAGGACAACTCATGGGAGCCAGTCAATAACGTTAATGCTCCTCGCTTGCTCCGTCAGTTTCATCAGAGGTAGCCACACAAGCCTGGTCTGAGGTCATCCGGAGGTTGTCCCTAAGGGGGGAGTAATGTAAGGTTCTGTGTACATGTTCCTGAAACTCAGTTTTTCCGTCAGCCATTTTACTTTCTGTCTTGCTGCAGCTGTCTTGCCCTCAGTCAATATGGAGTTTCCAGCTTGCATGTTCCCGCCCTGATTCTCTCCCTCTTGCTTCTTAAGCAGCCACAGCTGAGCAATCAGTGCTTCAGAATCAAGCCTGCAGTGTACCTGTGACCTGACTCCTGGAAGCCTTGGACCTTGTACTCCAGTTATTTCCTATTGTGGAACTTTGGAACACTCGTGGACTTTGGAACCTTGCTATTTGATAAATCCACGTTTGCATGGACTTATGGTAACAGAGAAGAGATCCTGAACCTGTTGTGGAGAGTGATTGCTGAGCTTAAGTTACTCTGGCCTGCTGTGTCTCCTGCTTTTGTATCTGCAAACTGTGTGACTATTATTGCCACTTGTATGAAGTAATACAAGACCTTCTATATCAAACCTGTGACTCCTGTGTTTTCATCGCACCCAAGCACAAGACACTATATGAACTGTACTCCTTACATTACAGGTATCCGGGTTCAGCAAGGAACTTTGTAGCCAGCAGAATAGCTCAGATGGTAGAGCTGCTGGCCGGTGGACAAGAGACACTGGGTTCGATTCCTGACAGTACTCCCCTCCTTCCAGGATGGCCTCTGGACATCTCAGGAGCTGGCCTATCTGGGTACCTCTGATGGAAGGCTCTTGTAAGTCCAGGAGCAAGGACATTGTCCTTTGGTTCCCATGAATTTTCCTCTGGTCCGTAACCTTCCCACTGCACCAGATACTGCAGTTTACCTCTGAATTTTCGGGAGTCCAGAATCTTATTCACAATGTATTCTTCTTCACCACGGATCCTTTCTGGTGGAGGAGGTGGCTGAATTCTTCCTGGAAACGGGTTTTCACAGAAGGGTTTGAGCAAGGATATGTGAAATACTGGATGAATCTTTAGATTGTTGGGAAGTTTTAAACGAAAAGCAACCTGGTTAATTTTTGCAGAAATTTGAAAAGGTCCAATGAATTTCTGACCCAATTTGGAGGATGGCACATGTGTCTTAAGGTTTTTAGTGGACAGCCAAACTTTGTCTCCAACCTGAAGAGCAGGGGGCACTCTCCGATGTTTATCTGCTGCTTCCTTATATACTTCCTGGGTCTTGAGTAATATCTCTGATAATTCCTTCTGGGAGTCCTGTAATTTTGCAAGCCTGTCATTAACAGCAGGAATGGAGTGTTCACTGGCAGATTAGGGATAAATACTGGATGTACTCCATAATTAGCAAAAAATGGGGTTTGAGATGTAGCACTATGTATGGAGTTGTTGTAGGCAAACTCTGCTGTTGGTAAATAGTCCACCCAGTCATCCTGAAGATAGGAAATGAAGCAACGGAGGTATTGCTCCAAAGTCTGGTTCGTTCTCTCCGTCTGGCCATTGGACTGAGGATGGAAAGCGGTAGAAAGATTCACCGTGACTCCCAAGGCTGTACAGAAACTCTTCCAAAATTTTGACGTAAACTGAACGCCTCTGTCAGACACCACGTTGTCAGGAATTCCATGTAACCTGAATACCTCTTTGATCGTCAGTTCTGCAGTTTTTTCAGCAGTAGGAATTCCTTCAGTTGGAATAAAGTGGGCCATTTTGTGAGTCGGTCCACTATGACAAGGATGACGGTCATCTGTTTGGAAGGGGGTAGTTCCACAATAAAATCCATGGAAATAGATCCCCAAGGCCTGGATGGAACTGGGAGTGGTTGCAAGAGTCCTAGAGGAGACGATCGTGGGGTCTTGTTTCGTGCGCATGTTAAACAGGTTGAAACATATTTCCTCACATCCTTCCTACAATTAGGCCACCAAAAGAAACGAAGTAGTAAGTCTTGTGTTTTTGCAACTCCAGGATGTCCTGCCAGTTTAGAATCATGGACACTTTTGAGGAATTCAAGGCGAGAATATTCAGGTACAAATAATGAAATTGGGGTGGGGTTAGAACAGTAAATAATTTAAGAAAGAATAGAGGTTCAGAGAGATACATAAAGTGCATGTATACTAATGCTAGAAGCCTCACCAACAAAATGGCGGAATTAGAATTAATTTTGTTGGAACATAATTATGACATGGTGGGGATATCTGAGACTTGGCTGGATGAGAGCCACGACTGGGCGGTTAATTTACAGGGCTATAGTCTGTTTAGAAATGACCGTAAAAATAAGCGAGGTGGGGGTGTGTGTTTATATTGTAAAATCATCCTTAAAACCCATCCTGTGTGATATCTGTGAATCTAATAAAGATGTAGAGTCTCTGTGGGTGGAGATTAGGGGAGGGGGGAAAAATAATAAATTATTGATAGGGGTTTGTTATAAGTCTCCTAAAATAATGGAAGCAACAGAGAATATCCTCGTAAAGCAAATAGATGAAGCAGCAACTCAAGGAGAAGTCATTATTATGGGGGACTTCAACTACCCTGAAATACATTGGGGAACAGAAACCTGCAGTTCCAGCAAAGGTAATAAGTTTTTGGCAACTATGAGAGACAATTACCTTTCACAACTAGTTCAGGACCCAACAAGAGGGGGGCACTGCTAGACCTAATATTATCCAACAGGCCAGACCGCATATCAAATATAAGGGTTGGGGGTCACTTGGGTAATAGTGATCACAAAATAATAAGCTTTCATGTATCCTTTAATAAGATGTGTAGTCGAGGGGTTACAAGGACACTAAACTTCAGGAAGGCAAATTTCCAATGGATGAGAGATGATCTTGGTGCAATAAACTGGGACGATATCCTGAGACATAAAAATACACAAAGAAAATGGGAGACGTTTATTAGTATCCTGAATAGGACCTGTGCACAGTATATACCCTATGGGAATAAACATGCTAGAATTAGGAGGAAACCACTATGGCTAAATAGAGCTGTAAGGGGCGCAATAAGGGACAAAAAGAAAGCGTTTAGGGAATTAAAGCAAGTAGGTAGTGAAGAGTAGAGTTGAGCGATACTTTCCGATATCCAAAAGTATCGGAATCGGAATGGTATCGCCGATACACAAAAAATATCGGCGATACCCGATACCGATACCGGAAGTCCCATGTAAGTCTATGGGAACAAAATATCGAAATAAAAAAAACCCCATTCTTGCCTTGTAGGTTAATTGTACATGAAGGAAAACAACAAAGACTAATGTAGAATGTATTGGGGGAGGTTGAGGAGACATTAAAGGCATAGATGTTTAACCCAATCCAATGGAATAGCATTAATTTTTTTTTTTTAGGAAACACGTTCGGATTGACGAAGAAATTCACAATGTTGTTAACCTTTTTTCTATTTTGTCAAATATGTCTGTTTCACAACTTCCATGGTCTTCACCTTTTTAACTTTTCACACACTTTCTCCTTCATAATCTTCAGCAGCATCATCTTTCTCATCAAATTATTCTTCATCTTCACCTTCTTAATCTTCTAAAACTTCTTGCTATTCATCTTTTTGTTAACATTACTTATATTGTTCTTATTAAACAGTTATTATTCTTCATATTCTACTTCTTCATCTTCTTCCTATTCATCCTTTTCATCATATTCTTATTTGTGACAGACATTCCTGTACTTGTAATCTGTAAAACTCTGAATTTTCATCCTTCCGTTCTTGCTGTCACGAAAGATTTTAATTACAACAGTATTTGTCTGCGTTCAGTTTAGCCTGCAGCAGCATCAGGCATTTTCCAGGGCACCACGAGGAGGAACGGACTCACCCCCATACACTGCTTAGTCTTCTTCTGCTTAGAATTTAGAGCATATATTTTGCTCTTCATTTTGGTCTTATACTTCATGTTCTTCTGCTTTTTGATCTTCTGCTTATTGTTCTTCTGTCTCTTGTTCTGTATCTTGTAGTTTGTCTTAACCTTCTTTGTCCTGTTGGTGATGGTACAAAAGCCAATGGAAGTAACGAGGACCAGCTGACTGTGCTGGAACCCGGAGGGTCAGCAGAAGGAAAAGAGCCAATGGCACAACCGAGGACCAGCTGACGTGACTGGGACACGGTTACTAAGCAGGAGGTACCTGTGCTCCAAAGCACTACCAAGGACCAGCAGACGTTGCTGGAACTCGGATACCGACATGGAGGCACCTAGGCCAAAGGCACTGCGGAGAACCAGCTGACGGTACTGGAACCCGGATGGGTAGCAGAAGGTACAAGAGCCAATGAAAGTAACGAGGACCAGCTGACTGTGCTGGAACCCGGAGGGTCAGCAGAAGGAAAAGAGCCAATGGCACAACCGAGGACCAGCTGACGTTACTGGGACACGGTTACTAAGCAGGAGGTACCTGTGCTCCAAAGCACTACCAAGGACCAGCAGACGTTGCTGGAACTCGGATACCGACATGGAGGCACCTAGGCCAAAGGCACTGCGGAGAACCAGCTGACGGTACTGGAACCCGGATGGGTAGCAGAAGGTACAAGAGCCAATGAAAGTAACGAGGACCAGCTGACTGTGCTGGAACCCGGAGGGTCAGCAGAAGGAAAAGAGCCAATGGCACAACCGAGGACCAGCTGACGTTACTGGGACACGGTTACTAAGCAGGAGGTACCTGTGCTCCAAAGCACTACCAAGGACCAGCAGACGTTGCTGGAACTCGGATACCGACATGGAGGCACCTAGGCCAAAGGCACTGCGGAGAACCAGCTGACGGTACTGGAACCCGGATGGGTAGCAGAAGGTACCCATGGAAATTAAAGTTGAGGCAGCAGGACTTTTTGCCGTTCACACAGCAGGGGAACAGCTGACATTACTGAACCCCAGTAACACGGGAGCAAGTGTTAACTGTGCTAACAGCACTTCCGAGAAACAACTGGCGGTGTTGTAACCCAGGGATGAGAAGAGAACAGGGTGGAGGCAGCAGGACTTTTTGCCGTTCACACAGCAGGGGAACAGCTGACATTACTGAACCCCAGTAACACAGGAGCAAGTGTAAACTGTGCTAACAGCACTTCCGAGAAACAACTGGCGGTGTTGTAACCCAGGGATGAGAAGAGAACAGGGTGGAGGCAGCAGGACTTTTTGCCGTTCACACAGCAGGGGAACAGCTGACATTACTGAACCCCAGTAACACAGGAGCAAGTGTAAACTGTGCTAACAGCACTTCCGAGAAACAACTGGCGGTGTTGTAACCCAGGGATGAGAAGAGAACAGGGTGGAGGCAGCAGGACTTTTTGCCGTTCACACAGCAGGGGAACAGCTGACATTACTGAACCCCAGTAACACGGGAGCAAGTGTTAACTGTGCTAACAGCACTTCCGAGAAACAACTGGCGGTGTTGTAACCCAGGGATGAGAAGAGAACAGGGTGGAGGCAGCAGGACTTTTTGCCGTTCACACAGCAGGGGAACAGCTGACATTACTGAACCCCAGTAACACAGGAGCAAGTGTAAACTGTGCTAACAGCACTTCCGAGAAACAACTGGCGGTGTTGTAACCCAGGGATGAGAAGAGAACAGGGTGGAGGCAGCAGGACTTTTTGCCGTTCACACAGCAGGGGAACAGCTGACATTACTGAACCCCAGTAACACGGGAGCAAGTGTTAACTGTGCTAACAGCACTTCCGAGAAACAACTGGCGGTGTTGTAACCCAGGGATGAGAAGAGAACAGGGTGGAGGCAGCAGGACTTTTTGCCGTTCACACAGCAGGGGAACAGCTGACATTACTGAACCCCAGTAACACGGGAGCAAGTGTTAACTGTGCTAACAGCACTTCCGAGAAACAACTGGCGGTGTTGTAACCCAGGGATGAGAAGAGAACAGGGTGGAGGCAGCAGGACTTTTTGCCGTTCACACAGCAGGGGAACAGCTGACATTACTGAACCCCAGTAACACGGGAGCAAGTGTTAACTGTGCTAACAGCACTTCCGAGAAACAACTGGCGGTGTTGTAACCCAGGGATGAGAAGAGAACAGGGTGGAGGCAGCAGGACTTTTTGCCGTTCACACAGCAGGGGAACAGCTGACATTACTGAACCCCAGTAACACAGGAGCAAGTGTAAACTGTGCTAACAGCACTTCCGAGAAACAACTGGCGGTGTTGTAACCCAGGGATGAGAAGAGAACAGGGTGGAGGCAGCAGGACTTTTTGCCGTTCACACAGCAGGGAACAGCTGACATTACTGAACCCCAGTAACACAGGAGCAAGTGTAAACTGTGCTAACAGCACTTCCGAGAAACAACTGGCGGTGTTGTAACCCAGGGATGAGAAGAGAACAGGGTGGAGGCAGCAGGACTTTTTGCCGTTCACACAGCAGGGAACAGCTGACATTACTGAACCCCAGTAACACAGGAGCAAGTGTAAACTGTGCTAACAGCACTTCCGAGAAACAACTGGCGGTGTTGTAACCCAGGGATGAGAAGAGAACAGGGTGAGGGCAGCAGGACTTTTTGCCGTTCACACAGCAGGGGAACAGCTGACATTACTGAACCCCAGTAACACGGAGCAAGTGTTAACTGTGCTAACAGCACTTCCGAGAAACAACTGGCGGTGTTGTAACCCAGGGTCAAGGAGGGTGTAGGCAGAGGCCTAGTATGAGACGTTTGAAGTTGAAGTTGTAGTTAGCAGCAGTAATTTTTGCCAGACACACAGCAGGGGAACAGCAGGCGTTACTGAACCCCACAAACACATCAGCGATTGTTTTCATCTGTGCATCTAACACTTCTGAGCAGCAACTGGCGCTGTTGAAGCCCAGGGTCAAGGAGGGTGTAGGCACAAAATATTGAGTTATTGCCTTGTTACGTGGCCATTGCAAATGTATGTACTTCAAACAAGAATAAATGAACTTTTACTACAACAATAAAATGATAAATTTCAATTACAAGAATAGAAAAATATTTATACTTGACAGTCCTCTGTGGTTGATAACGTTTAATGGCTAACTGAAAATATGGTAACAAATTCAAAGCTTTAGAGACTACTCAGGTGTCTTCATCAGGCTAAGAGTAAAGCCAAAAATGAAGAATCACATATTTCTACACACAACAGGACACAGGAATAGCTAAGACAAGTGAGGGAGGGACAAGTGAGGGGAGACCGGCAACAAAAAGGAGAACAAGGATGAATTATCAGCGCCACACAATCACAGATAAATTAATGAATTTACCTGTGGCAAAAGACTTTTGTATGCCCGGTCATAGCATCATGGATATGGAATTACTGGTATTAAAATATAACTTCAAATATGAGAAACGTACAAAGGCTTCAGAATAAAAGCTCATCATGACCTTTGACACTGTTAGTGATGGAATGAATAGATCACATGGATTTATGTCATTCTATATCAATTAAGGAATCTGCGTCTATGCCCTTCCAGGGTCATGAAAACCCAAAAAAATACGACCAATGAGAGGGCAATCAAACTTTCTATCCTTATCTAGGAACTGTTCCAATATTTATGTTCATCCCTGTGAGATAATGACAGTTCTGATACACGTCACTTACTTGTCTTACCTATTGCACTATTCCTGTGTCCTGTTGTGTATAGAAATATGTGATGCTTAATTTTTTTAGTTAGTCTTTCCCTGATGAAGAGACGTGAGTAGCCTTGAAAGCTTGCAATTTGTTTCCATCTTTTCAGTTATCCATTAAAAGGTATCAACCACTGCTGACTGTGAAGTCTAAATATTTTTCTATCTACTGGCTAACACGGTACAAAGATACACATGTTTTCTAATTTCAAGAAGGAAAAATAAAGAAAATACAAATATAAACGCATATATGCACATGCCAAAAATAAATGGAACAACACAACACCCAAAAAATTGTTAACAAAATATAGTGTTGTAAATTTAAGAATAAAAGTCCATTTTTTTTTTTATGAATAATGCTTAAGGAACGCTATGTTAAACCATAACATAGTGAAGACAATGGATTTTGGAATAGTCACTCATCATCATCATCGCAAATTTTATGTGACAGTCACAGACATTTCAATTATTTAAGTTCATAAAATCGTAACTTTATATAGCATGTATGACATGTCCAGCATGGACTCATCAATGTGATTGATGACACAATAATGTACGATAAAAAATAACCATTTAAAAAAACATTAGGCATTGTTTGTCACAATTTAAGTGTGTGCCTGCAAGTGTAGGTGAAACAAAGGCTACGGATAGCAAAGGTATATTCTATGTCTGTATCAGACAGTGGACAGCCTCTGATGGGTAATGCCGATGTTATACTGTACGTCAATAAAGTCTGCGGCTGAAATCATGCCTTTTTTGCTTGTAGAGTGTTGAAGAGGGTAAAAGAATGTCTGGTTGCGCAAAGCTTTATCCGTCAACACTACCTTCCTACTGTCACGCGTAGGGTAGGGTAGCGTGTGGCAATTAGCTGACTATCAAATGTGAGGTTAGGCTGCGTTATTGCGCACTAGGGACGCAAAAAAAAATACAGCAGTAATAATTAAATGTGTAATACTCCACCTATGACAAACAAAAAATTTACGTTCCCTCTTTAACAATGTACAAGACTAACAAGCCTAATGGTTGACGCTGACTTAATTGAGATACAGTATTACATCAACATTGTCCATGAGTAACTATGCACTGTGATACCTATATACCAGTATTAATTTATATCTCTTGTGGTTGTTTCAACAGCACTTGCAGGTATAACTACCTATTGTCAGTATGCATGATGCACTTTCTAGATGTAATAATTTATTATTGGACATTATTACCATGTTTACATGCTGGCCATTTCATATATGGTTTTGAAGTTACAGTTGGCATCAGTATGTGTATTTTATAATGTCTGTCATAAATAAAACTCGTGATGATGATGATGAGGATTTAATGATTCGTACATCCATTGACTGCATTATCTTACAGGTACAGATAAAGTTCCTTAAAAAGCATTAATTCATAAGTCTGAAATGTACTTTTATGCATTAATTTCAAAATGTGAAGAGTAGACTATGTTTTATTTTTTGTTACCATTTCTAATAGACATGTGCATATATGCGCTGTGATGACAAATTATTATTTGTCCATATTTGTCATAAAAATTTATCATTCTAGGCGTGCAAAACTTCACAATTTCATGTTTTCAGCATAACAAGCAGGGTGACGGCTCTTCCCTATTTGGAGCATGTTGGTCATGTGTTTTTCTGTCCATGTGTCGGGAACAGGAGACTTCTTGCCGTTCACACAGCAGGGGAACAGCTGGCGTTACTGAACCCCACTAACAGTAGAGCTTGTGTTTTGTTCTGTGGACACGACACTTCTGAGCAGCAACTGGCAGTGTTGGAGCCCAGGGAGTAGAGTTCAGGTGGTAGAAAGATGAACATAACAGGAGACATGGATAACGTTGCGAACCAGTTATTTAATCTGAAAACGGACAGACAAATTCTGCCGAGATCCATGCCTTGTTCATTTTCAGAAAAGTAAGCCGGTCTACATTATCGGAGGATAGTCGCATGCGACGGTCTGTTAGTACACCACCTGCAGCACTAAAGACGCGCTCCGATAATACACTGGCAGCAGGGCAAGCCAGCACCTCCAATGCATACTGGCTAAGCTCTGGCCATGTATCCAGCTTAGAGACCCAAAACTTGAATGGGGAAGAGCCATCTGGGAGTACACTGAGAGGCAAAGCCAAGTAGTCTGTCACCATCTGACGGATACGTTGCCTCCCGCTGACTGGAGCCCTCTCGGATGGTGTAGACATTTGTGGCACTGCCACAAAACTTTGCCACATTTTTAACATACTGGTCTTTCCCTGTGCAGAGGCACTGCGTGTGCTCCCTCTTGTTGCAGAGCTCTCTACACTGCCTCGACGCACAGAGCTGCTTTGTAAAGCAGTAGCAGCAGCAGTGCTCTCGGCAGTAAGGTAGAACATTAGGGATTGCACCAGTGTGTCTTGGTACTCCCGCATTTTACGCTCCCGGTTCAACGGTGTGATGAGGCTTTTGACGTTGTCCCGGTAGCGAGGGTCTAGGAGGGTGTACACCCAATAATCAGACGTCGTGAGAATGTGGGCGATGCGGCGGTCGTTTCTTAGGCACTGCAGCATGAAATCAACCATGTGCTGCAGACTCCCAACTGGCAAAGAAACGCTGTCCTCTGCAAGAGGCGTTATCTCTGCCTGCTCTGCATCACCCCACCCTCGCTCTACATACTGACTAGAGCGTTGTGTACCTCCCTCTGGAGCGATGTCTTCCTCCTCCATTGACTCCTCCTCCTCATCCTCCTCACAAAGTGAGCCCTGCCCAGCCCTTTGTGAGGAACCACGTTGCGCTGACTTTCCAGAAGGTGATGGAATTTGTGACTCCTCATCCTCCACCTCTTCCAAAACCTCATCCCTTATTGCTTGCAGTGTTTTTTGAAGCAGGCAGATAAGGGGACAGTCAGGCTGACTAGTGCATCATCTGCACTCGCCATCCGCGTTGACTCATCAAACGCACGCAAAACGTGGCACATGTCCTTCATAGTGGCCCACTCATTAATGGTGAAGTGTGGACGGCGCAAATTGCGTGTTGATTGCGCCTGATGCAGCTGATACTCCATAACTGCTGGCTGCTGCTCACACAACCGCTCCAACATATGTAACGTTGAATTCCACCTGGTGGATACGTCACATATGATGCGATGTTCAGGAAGGCGCAATCTGCGTTGCAGAGCTGCAATGCGCGATCTGGCCATGCTGGAACGTCGCAAGTGAGCGCACTCTAGGCGGACCTTGTGCAGCAGTGCATCAAGATCCGGATAGTCCCTCAAAAAACTCTGCACGACCAAGTTGAGCACATGTGCCAGACATGGTATGTGAGTGAGGTTGCCAAGGCCCAGAGCTGCCACCAGATTTCGGCCATTGTCACACACTACCAAGCCTGGCTGGAGATTCGCTGGCAAAAACCACACGTCGCTCTCCTGCTTGATGGCATTCCAGACCTCCTGCGCTGTGTGGCTTCGATTCCCCATGGGAATTAATTTCAGAACGGCCTGTTGCCGTTTGGCCACGGCTGTGCTCATATCGGTCGCATCAGGTAAGCGTCCACGGGTCCATGTGGAGGTAGACCGTGACGGCTCCTGCAGCGATGATTCTGAGGAACTGGAGTAGGAGGAGGAGTCAATGTGGACACTCTTGATTCCGGCAATCCTTGGAGTTGGCAGAACACGTACAGCGCCACTCGCAAGATCTGTACCCGGCTCCACAACATTCACCCAATGGGCAGTGAGTGAAAGGTATCGTCCCTGGCCATGGGTACTGGTCCACGCATCGGTGGTCAGGTGGACCTTGCTACTGACGGCGTTTAGTAGCGCATGTTTAATTTTTGCCTCAACATGCTTTTGCAGACCAGGGACGGCTTGCCTGCTGAAATAAAATCGGCTGGGCACATTGTATTGTGGGACTGCCAATGCCATTAATTCACGGAAACTGTCAGTCTCCACCAGCCTGAATGACAGCATTTCAAGGGACAGGAGTTTTGCAATGCCAGCATTCAGAGCCTGTGCTCGTGGATGGTTTGCCGAGTATGGCCGTCTTTTATCCCATGCCTGTGCTACCGATGGCTGTTTTGTGGCCTGGGTGTGTGAGGATGACAGGGAACTTGCAGCTGTGGGTGGAATAACACTGTGTCTCTGGACAACAGTGACAGAGGTTCTTCCATGGCGATCCTTTGAGGAAGCCGAACCAGCTGTGTGTGAACTGGAGGAAGAGGCTCCAACACGAGCTGAAGATGTAGGTGCTGCTGTAGGTTGGCCTACATCTCCAGTGTGTCTTTGTAACTCAACAAAGTGCTTTGACCGCACATGTTTCCACATATTTGTTGTATTAAGGTTACTGACACTTTTACCTCTTTTAATTTTTTGATTACACAGCTTGCATTTGACATAGCAAATGTCATCTGCAACTGTATCAAAAAAGGACCACGCAGAGCAAGTCCTGGGAGCGCCCGGTTTGGCTGTTGGAAGAGAACTGCTCCGAACGGGTGCCAAACTGGAGGCTACAGGCAAGCGAGTCTGCAGCCTACCTCTCCCTACTGTTTGGACCGTTGGGGCAATCTCTTCCTCAGAGCTGCTCCCACCACCTTCCTGTTCCTCACGCCATGTTGGGTCTTGGACCTCATCATCTCCACCACTACCCTCTTCCAACACCTGCTGTTGTTGGGTGGTCTGGCCAGCACCATGCTCAACAGAAACTGGCAACTGAGTCTCATCATCATCAGATGCGTTCTGCGGTGTGCTGACCATCGGCACTGGCTCACCCGCCTCTTCAGATTCAGAGAGACACAGCTGTTGCGCATCACTGCATACTGCCTCTTCTTCACATTCCAGAATGCTGCTTGGCTGGGCCCCTGTTTCCAAGCCAACAGATTCTGAGAACAGAAGCAGAGACTCAGCTGGCTCCTGTACAGAGCTCTCTGACTGCCTGGGCAATTTGGCAGGCGGTGAAGAGACTGATGGTTGTTCAAGAGTGCTGTGGTCCTGAGAGGAGGTGGAAGCTATTGAAGTCGATGCATTGGCTGCCATCCAACCAACAACGGCTTCAATTTGTTCTTCACGCAGCAGGGGGGTACGCTGAGCTCCTACAAAAGTGCGCATAAAGGAACGCTCACGGGGAAAACTGGTGGATGCTGTGTCACTGGGTGCAGCAGCAGCCACAGAATCCCCACGTCCTCTCCCTGCTGCAAATCCACGGCCTCGACCACGACCACGTGCCTTACTCACTGACTTCTTCATCTTGGTAGATTGATAAAGAAAGTCAGAAAAGTTATAAGGCCTAAGTGTGGTTATTCCTCACAGACTACAGTGAACCCTGCAGACAACTGTTCAGTATCTGTGAAAGGCCCCTTTGTGTACTTCTATAGTGTTTGCAACCAATGTATTGTATACGGATGGAAGCGCGTCACACTAATAGATTAGATTTTTTTCCACTAAAATGGAGCAGCACCAATTAGAGAAAAATGTGAAGGATGAGGCAGTGACACACGCTCAGCAGACTACAACCAGCAGTGGTTGAAGAACAAACTGGAGCGTAATCTGCACTCACAAAATGAAAAGCTCACAGACTACAGTGAACACTGAAACACAACTATTCACTATCTGTGAAAAGCTCCTTTCTGTACTTCTATAGTGTTTGCAACCAATGTATTGTATACGGATGGAAGCGCGTCACACTAATAGATTAGATTTTTTTCCACTAAAATGGAGCAGCACCAATTAGAGAAAAATGTGAAGGATGAGGCAGTGACACACGCTCAGCAGACTACAACCAGCAGTGGTTGAAGAACAAACTGGAGCGTAATCTGCACTCACAAAATAAAAGCTCACAGACTACAGTGAACACTGAAACACAACTATTCACTATCTGTGAAAAGCTCCTTTCTGTACTTCTATAGTGTTTGCAACCAATGTATTGTATACGGATGGAAGCGCGTCACACTAATAGATTAGATTTTTTTCCACTAAAATGGAGCAGCACCAATTAGAGAAAAATGTGAAGGATGAGGCAGTGACACACGCTCAGCAGACTACAACCAGCAGTGGTTGAAGAACAAACTGGAGCGTAATCTGCACTCACAAAATGAAAAGCTCACAGACTACAGTGAACACTGAAACACAACTATTCACTATCTGTGAAAAGCTCCTTTCTGTACTTCTATAGTGTTTGCAACCAATGTATTGTATACGGATGGAAGCGCGTCACACTAATAGATTAGATTTTTTTCCACTAAAATGGAGCAGCACCAATTAGAGAAAAATGTGAAGGATGAGGCAGTGACACACGCTCAGCAGACTACAACCAGCAGTGGTTGAAGAACAAACTGGAGCGTAATCTGCACTCAAAAAAATGAAAAGCTCACAGACTACAGTGAACACTGAAACACAACTATTCACTATCTGTGAAAAGCTCCTTTTGTACTTCTATAGTGTTTGCAACCAATGTATTGTATACGGATGGAAGCGCGTCACACTAATAGATTAGATTTTTTTCCACTAAAATGGAGCAGCACCAATTAGAGAAAAATGTGAAGGATGAGGCAGTGACACACGCTCAGCAGACTACAACCGGCAGTGGTTGAAGAACTAACTGGAGCGTGATCTGCACTCAAAAAATCAAAACCTCACAGACTGCAGTGAACACTGAAACACAACTATTCACTATCTGTGAAAAGCTCCTTTCTGTACTTCTATAGTGTTTGCAACCAATGTATTGTATACGGATGGAAGCGCGTCACACTAATAGATTAGATTTTTTTCCACTAAAATGGAGCAGCACCAATTAGAGAAAAATGTGAAGGATGAGGCAGTGACACACGCTCAGCAGACTACAACCGGCAGTGGTTGAAGAACTAACTGGAGCGTGATCTGCACTCAAAAAATCAAAACCTCACAGACTGCAGTGAACACTGAAACACAACTATTCACTATCTGTGAAAAGCTCCTTTCTGTACTTCTATAGTGTTTGCAACCAATGTATTGTATACGGATGGAAGCACGTCACACTAATAGATTTGATTTTTTTCTAATATAATGGAGCTGCACCAATTCCACTAAATAAAATAAAAAAAAAAAAGAGTCAGTGACACGTGCAGATGCCTACAAACAGCGGTGGATGCAGAGCAAACTGCAGCGTCACCTGCACTGTCACACACACACCTTGCACAGAGCTGTTAAAACAACACTGGCAAAATGAAGCTTTACACAGCGGTTGGTAAACTAGCCTGCCTCAAGCACAGTAGTACACAAAATCGCAATATCTAACTGTCCCCAGAGTCAGCACAGCAGCGTTCTGTCCCTTACTGAGTTCACAGCACAGTGACGCTAAAATGGCTGCGGCGCCTTTTATAGTGCATTCTGACATCATTTCAGCAGCCAATCACAGCCATGCCATTAGTTAAGATGACCGCAGCATTACAGGATGTGCCCACACTTCGTAGGATTCCTCATTGGCTGACTAAAATCACATTGCCTCTCAAAGAATTATGGGAACTTCCGATTCCGGTATACGATATTGAAAAAGTATCGGAATTAAGTATCGGAATTCCGATAACGCGAATATCGGCCGATACCCGATACTTGCGGTATCGGAATGCTCAACACTAGTGAAGAGGCATTAAATAAATACAGAAGACTGAATAAATTCTGTAAAAAGCAAATCAAGACAGCAAAGATTGAGACAGAGAGACTCATTGCCAGAGAAAGTAAAAATAATCCCAAAATATTCTTTAACTACATAAATAGCAAGAAACTAAAAAATGATAGTGTTGGTCCCCTTAAAAATAGTCTGGGTGAAATGGTGGATGAGGATGAGGAAAAAGCCAATATGCTAAATGACTTTTTTTCAACTATATTTACACAAGAAAATCCCATGACAGATAACATGATCAGAGATAAAAAAATTTCTCCATTAAATGTCACATGCTTAACCCAGCAGGAAGTACAGCGGCGTCTAAAAATCACTAAAGTTGACAAATCCCCGGGTCCGGATGGGATACACCCCCGAGTACTGCAGGAATTAAGTACAGTTATAGATAGACCATTATTTTTAATCTTTAAAGATTCCATAATAACTGGGTCTGTACCACAGGACTGGCGTATAGCAAATGTGGTGCCAATATTCAAAAAGGGGGCAAAAACTGAACCTGGAAATTATAGGCCAGTGAGCTTAACATCTACTGTGGGTAAAATCCTGGAGGGTTTTTTAAGGGATACTATTTTGGAGTATCTGAAGCTGAATAACCTCATGACACAGTATCAGCATGGGTTTACGAGGGACCGTTCTTGTCAGACTAAACTGATAAGCTTTTATGAAGGGGTAAGTTCAGGACTGGACCAAGGGAATGCAGTGGACGTGGTGTTCATGGACTTCTCAAAAGCTTTTGATACAGTGCCACACAAAAGGTTGATACATAAAATGAGAACAATGGGGATAGGGGAAAATATGTGTAAGTGGGTTAAGAACTGGCTCATGGATAGGAAACAAAGGGTGGTTATTAATGGAGCACACTCGGACTGGGTCACGGTTAGCAGTGGGGTACCACAGGGGTCAGTATTGGGGCCGCTTCTCTTTAACATATTTATTAATGACCTTGTAGGGGGCATACAGAGTAGTATTTCAATATTTGCAGATGACACTAAACTCTGCAGGGTAATAAATACAGAGGAGGATAATTTTATATTACAGGAGGATTTATGTAAACTAGAAGCTTGGGCTGATAAATGGCAAATGAGCTTTAATGGGGATAAATGTAAGGTCATGCACTTGGGTAGAACAAATAAGATGTATAATTATGTGCTTAATTGTAAAACACTGGGCAAAACTGTCACTGAAAAAGACTTGGGTGTATGGGTGGACGACAAACTCAAATTTAGTGGCCAATGTCAGGCAGCTGCTGCCAAGGCAAATAAAATAATGGGATGCATTAGACGAGGCATAGATGCTCATGAGGAGAACATAATTTTACCTCTATACAAGTCACTGGTGCGACCACACTTAGAATACTGTGTGCAGTTCTGGTCTCCGGTGTATAAGAAAGACATAGCTGAACTGGAGCGGGTGCAGAGAAGAGCGACCAAGGTTATTAGAGAACTGGGGGGTCTGCAATACCAAGACAGGTTATTACACTTGGGGTTATTTAGTTTGGAAAAACGAAGGCTTAGGGGTGATCTTATTACAATGTACAAATATATGAGGGGACAGTACAAAGACCTTTCTAATGATCTTTTTACTCTTAGACCTGTGACGGGGACGAGGGGGCATCCTCTACGTCTGGAGGAAAGAAGGTTTAGCCATCACAGATGCAGATTCTTTACTGTAAGAGCAGTGAGACTATGGAACTCTCTGCCGTCTAATGTTGTAATGAGTGATTCCTTACTAAAATTTAAGAGGGGACTGGATGCCTTTCTTGAAAAGTATAATATTACAGGCTATATTCACTAGTTTCCTAGATACAGCGTTGATCCAGGGAGCTAGTCTGATTGCCGTATGTGGAGTCGGGAAGGAATTTTTTTCCCCAATGTGAAGCTTACTGTTTGCCACTTGGGTTTTTTTTGCCTTCCTCTGGATCAACATGTTAGGGCAGGTTAGGATAGGATATGGGTTGAACTAGATGGACTTAAAGTCTTCCTTCAACCTTAATAACTATGTTACATATATTTTGTGTTTCTGCATCCAAAACCCCTCTTTGAATGAAAGATCGACGTCTTCTGAAGGATGGTTAAGGAAAGAGTCCTCTTGATATACATCTTTAATTCTATTACATAGTCCTCTAGAATGCAATATTCCCAAAAAATTTTTAGGGCCTAGAATTGTATCGTCATTACTAGACCTCTCCTGAGGTTCTGAACACATCCTGGACAGGGCGTCAGCCTTGCCATTTCTTGAACCAGGCCAGTAAGAAATTATAAAATTGAATCTTGAGAAAAATAAGGCCCATCGTGCTTGTCTTGCAGACAATCTTTTTGCTGTACGGAGGAATTCAAGATTCTTGTGGTCCGTGAGGACAGTCACAGGGTGATTGGCACCTTCCAGAAGATGTCTCCACTCGGAGAAGGCAACTTTAATGGCTAACAGTTCTTTATTACCGATGTCGTAGTTCTTTTCTGCAGATGACATGGTGTGGGAAAGAAACGCACATGGGTGAAGTTGCATCTTGTCCCCAACTCGCTGAGACAGAATGGCTCCCACTGCAGAGTCCGAGGCGTCCACTTCGACAGTAAATGGCAATTCAGGATTTGGGTGTACTAACAATGGAGCAGACGTAAAAAGAGTTTTCAACTTGTCAAAAGCCTCCTGTGCCTCTGGAGACCAGAAAAATGCTTTGGTCTTTTTTGTTAGTGTAGTAATTGGTAGTATGATCCGTGAAAAGTTCTTTATAAATTTTCGGTAAAAATTTGCAAATCCTATGAAACGCTGGACGTCTTTTAAATTTCTTGGAACAGGCCAGTCCACTACAGCATTGATTTTGCCGGGATCCATGCTCAGACCTTCTGGGGAGATGATATATCCCAGAAATTGGATACTGGTTTGTTCAAACTCACATTTTTCAAGTTTAATGTAAAGATGGTTCTCCTGTAGTCGTTCCAGGACTAACTGGACGTGCCTGCGATGCTCTTCCAAGGTGTCTGAAAATATAAGAATGTCATCGAGATAAGCCACAACTAATTGGTCCAAGAAATCTCGAAATACATCATTAATAAAATGTTGAAAGGTGGCTGGGGCATTGCTAAGGCCAAAGGTCATAACCAGAGATTCAAAATGTCCATATCTCGTTCTGAAGGCGGTCTTCCACTCATCTCCTGGGCGAATCCGTATGAGGTTGTAAGCCCCTCTAAGATCCAGCTTCGTAAAGATTTTCGCAGAACGGAGTCTCTCAAATAGTTCAGGAATCAAGGGTAGCGGGTAGCGATTCTTGACAGTGATATTATTCATCTCTCTGTAGTCAATACATGGCCGCAGAGTGGAGTCTTTCTTTTCAACAAAGAACAGGGGTGCCCAGCTGGAGATGTGGAAGGTCGAATAAAGCCTTTCTCTAAATTTTCATCCAGGAACTTTCTTAATACCTTCAATTCAGGTTCGGAAAGATTGTAAATCCGTCCAAATGGAATGGTTGCTCCTGGCAGCAATTCAATGGGACAGTCGTAAGGACGGTGAGGAGGTAATTGATCTGCTTTCTTCTTACTGCAGACATCAGAGAACAGCTGATATTGAGGTGGTAGTTTCTCTTCATTCTCATGCGAAATCTCAGAGATTTGGACTTGTTGGAGAACAGGGGGTTCCTTATGACAATTATTCTTACAGTAGTCAGATGGAAAGGTGATAGTCCTTGATGCCCAGTTGATAGAAGGGTTATGGACTGAAAACCAGGGGATCCCTAGAATAACCGGAAATTTTGGAGATGAAATAAGGTGGAAACTGACAGCTTCATGATGATCCGGTTCGATACAAATCTCCAGTTCGATTGTCTCATGCGTGACAGGTCCAGAAGACAAAGGTGATCCATCCACAGTTTCCATTTCAATTGGTGTGGATTTGGTCCTACTGGAAATATTATTATCACGTGTAAATTTTAAGTCCATAAAATTTCCTCCTGCTCCCGAATCCAACAGGGCAGAGCATTGTATTTTTTGGGTGCCCATTACAACCTGAATGGGGATTACAAAATGAGATGATGTAGTATGTATTTTGTGTATTTCTGGCGTTACTGATGAGATAGTCTGCAAGATGGAATCCGACTGCTGAGAAAGGTCCATATTGCTGGCAGACCTGTTGTTGGTAAAGGCTATAGTCCTTTTGTTAGGACAGTTGATGGCATAGTGTCCAGGGTCCCCACAATAGAGGCAGAGATGTTCTGCACGTCGCCTCTCCTCCTGTGCAGAGAGTGGTCTTCGGATGACGTCGATCTGCATCGGTTCAGACACGCCTTGCGTCTTTTCTTGGTGGTCTGATGCTGAAAATGAGAAGCCAGGGCTATTCCCAAGTGCACGCAGTCTCTCCTTTCTCTTTTCAGTAAGTCTTTGGTCAATCCGGATACATAGTTGAATAAAGTCCTCCAACTGATCAGGGGTCTCAACCCTGGCAAGCTCGTCTTTCACTGGTTCTGATAACCCTCGTCGAAATTGACTTCTCTGGGCCGCTGGATTCCAGGTGGTGTCGGCCACCCAGCGACGGAACTCCGATGTATATTCCGCAACAGAGCGACGTCCTTGGCGCAAATTATGTAATTTGGTTTCTGCTGTGGCACAGCGGTTTGGGTCATCAAAAACTTGATTCATAGATGCGGTGAAGGCTTCCAGGTCATTAAGGAGGTCATAGTCCTTTTCTACATAAGGTGAAGCCCAAGCAAGAGCTTCATCTGTCAGGAGATTTATCATGAAAAAAACTTTCTTCCTCTCACTGGTAAAGGGAGCAGGTTGCATCTGGAAGTATATGCGGCATTGATTGAGGAATCCTCGGTACTGCTGGCGATCCCCACTGAACTTTGCAGGCAGCGGCAGCCGTGCGTTTGATTCGGACCCTGAATTGCGCACGTCCAGAAGTTGTTTTTGTAACTCAATTACTTCCTGTTGTATCACCGTGAAATCAGTTTGTAACTTGGAATATTTTCCTTGAGAATCAGTACAAAAACTTTGAAGCTCCGTAACTTGCCGCCTCAGGGTGTTCACAGCGGACTCCATTTTGGCGCGAGATTATTCTTTTTTTGTTGAATATGTATTTATTAACACACATGTATAACACATATCAAGGGTATGAACAGTAACAAAACATGTCACATAATATAAGCCAAGCGTCATCATATCAAATCATATTCAATAAAACAAAGCATCATATATCTGAATGAAACGGCGTGATCGAGGATCACTACTAGTATTGCGTGAGATTTGGCACACAAATTGGGTTCCCAAACTAACGAACCCCAATAACATTCTACAAGAACAAAAACTAAGAACAAAATATAACAAGAAGACACAGAAAATATAAGAGGAAATAAAGAAAAATAGGGGAAGGAAGAAGGAGAGGGGGGGATCGCCATTGGTCTCCGCACACAGCACACCACGTGGCAGAGAATCTTACATACAAAAATAGTACTCCAATGAATCACTTACACTATGTAGGCGAAGGGGTACGAAAGGCAATCCACGGGGACCAAATGGTCTGGAATTTATCCCGGGTATGGTTGATCCATGCCCACAGGTCTTCCATGTCCCTGATATGGTCCACAGCAACAGTCCACTCCTCCAGAGAAGGCGCCACAGTAGACAGCCAATGCCTAGGCACTAGAAGTTTGGCAGCCGTCAACATAAAGGTCGCCAGTTTGTGCTTAATGGGGTTGTAACCCATCGTCGGCACCCAAAAAAGGACTGAATCCCTGGGTAAATCACAAGGCAGAAGGCAGATATCTTTGATTTTTTGTCGTATCACATTCCAGAAGGGCACAATAAGGGGACAATCCCACCAGATGTGAACATAAGTTCCTGAACCCGCCCCACATCTCCAGCAGGTGTCAGAGGTCTGTAAGCCATGGCGAAATAGGAAGGATGGGGTTCGGTACCACCTGGCAATCAGTTTATAAGAATTCTCTTTGGTGCGAACGCATCTAGAAAATCCCAGTGCGTGTCTCTTAATACACCTGGCGACTCGTAGAGACAACGGGTGTCCCAGTTCCCGTTCCCAGGCAGCAAGGTAAGTAGGTTCAATATCAGAGCGAAGAGACATAAGCCATTTGTAAATGGTGGACATCACGCCTTTGACAGGACTCCGTGCCAGCAACAGCCGTTCCAAGTTGGAGGCAGCCCGTAAGGGACGATGTTGCTCCAAAAAGGTCTGACAGACATGATGTACATGTTCTAGCGATAAAAAGTTGGCGCGTGTAGGTCCGAGGATGGATGACAGGCCCTCCATCGAAGGGACATTGCCTCCAGCAAAAAAGGAATTGAGGGACGTTACCAGCTTGCTCCACAAACCCTGAAAAGTCCAAAAACCCTCATCCGAGCAAGTCAATAAAGGGAGTAAGCGTACAGGCATGAGCGGAGAGGGGAACTTACTCATAGTGTCATGATGTAGACAGTTCAGGCATGTGTGGAGCAAACCCTTCAGGAGAGGGGAGAAGCCGCGTGTACGAGGGATCTGAGTATGCACACCCCATAACTCAAGTGCCTCCCTAGGCGAAAGAAGAGCCGTTTCTAGGGAGGACAAGAAAGACCTTTTGTTCCAGCTGTTTATCTCCACCCAACGACGAAGATGGCAAGCGAAGTAATAGTTCTTCAGGTCGGGCATACCCACTCCACCTGCATCTGTGGGCAGAGTCAAAGTCGAAAAAGCGATACGAGCCGGACGTTGGTTCCATAGGAACCGTGAGAACAGAACGTGTAAGGCACGAAAAAAGGAATTGGGAAGGAATATAGGAGCTGCCTGGAATAAGTAGAGGAATTTTGGGACTATATATGTGGACAGATAATTTTTTCGGCCCAACCAAGACATGAACGGTATTCGTAGACGTTGGAGCTGTGTCCTAACCGAGGAGAGTAAGCGTAGGTGGTTCAAAGCGTATAGGCGAGATATATCCCTCGGAATAAGAATGCCTAATATTTTACATGGTCTGTTGTTATGTTACGGTAGCTGAGGAGTGCAGGTAAAAAAGGAAATACACCAGAGCAGTTGGAAACTATGAGATTGCAGTACCCTGACTAACCACCGCAACTAGAGGCAGCCGTGGAGCGTTCCTACGTTGGTCCTAGACGCCTCGTCACAGCCTGAGAAACTAACTACACCTAAAGATAGAAATAGGAAAGCTATCTGCCCCGGAGCAGAACCCCAAAGATAATAGAAAGCCCCCAAACATGTAATGGCGGTTAGACAAGAGGAAATACTGACACAGAAAGAAAATAGTATGAGCAAACGCTGGGGCCCAAACTATCTAAATAGAAAAGGATAGGAAGGGTACTTACTGCAATCTCAGAAAACCCTGAAAAAACACCAACTCTACTAATTTCAAAATCACCTGAGATCACACGACCTCTACCACCTAAATTAGTTCTCTGGTGTAACAAAAACAAAACAGCAGCCACTGAAAAAAAACTGGAAAAAGCAAAAGTACAAAACACAGTGGCTGGACTAAACTGAGAGGGCAAAAGCCCCCGGAGGGGACCCTGAAGGCCCCCACAGAAGTGCAGGACAAATGCAAAAATATAGCAAAAACACAAAATAAGAAATTGTCTTATCTGATAGCAGGAGATGCATACACGAAACAGCAGGCTACAAGGGAAACTGGAAAGAAGGATTCAGACCAGAACAATTGATCACCGGCAACCCTGATGGGAAAATGACTCCCTTATATAAGACCAATCAGTAACACCTGATTCCCAATCCTCACTAGTACCGCTTGTAACCACCAGAGGGAGCCTCTGCTCAGAACTCATCTAAAACCCATTCACAACAGTACCCCCCCCTTGAGGAGGGGTCACCGAACCCTCATTTGAGCAACCAGGTCGGTCAGGATGAGTTCTATGATACGCACGGATAAGTCTCCTAGCATGGATGTCCGAAGCAAACACCCAAGAATTGTCTTCCTGACCATAACCTCTCCATTTAACCAAATACTGGAGTCTTCGTCTAGAAAAACGAGAATCCAATATTTTCTCAACCACATACTCCAGATTGCCCTCAACCAAAACAGGGTCAGGAGGCACAGCAGCAGGAACCACTGGCTCAACAAACCTCTTCAACAAGGACTTGTGGAACACGTTATGGATCATAAATGTCCCTGGAAGAAGCAAACGAAAAGAAACAGGATTAATAATCTCCATGATCTTATAAGGTCCAATGAACCTAGGCTTAAATTTAGGAGATGCTACTCTCATAGGAATATTCTTTGAGGACAACCAGACCAAGTCCCCCACTTTAAACCGAGGACCATCAGTCCTATGCCGGTTAGCAAACCGCTGGGCCTTCTCCTGAGAGAGGGACAACCTCTACACTACCTGGTCCCAAATCTGCTGCATACGCTCAACAACAGAGTCAACACCTGGACAGACAGAAGCCTCCGTCTGTCCTGAAGAAAATCGAGGGTGAAACCCAGAATTACAGAAAAACTGAGACATCAAAGTGGCAGAGCTAGCCCTATTATTAAGAGCAAACTCAGCCAAAGGCAAAAAAGAGACCCAGTCATCCTGATCAGCAGACACAAAGCATCTTAGATAAGTCTCCAATGTCTGGTTTGTTCTCTCAGTTTGACCATTGGTCTGAGGATGAAATGCCGAGGAGAAAGACAATTGAACACCCAGTTTAGAACAAAAAGTCCTCCAAAATCTGGAAACAAACTGGACTCCTCTGTCAGACACAATGTTCTCAGGAATGCCGTGTAAACGAACCACGTGCTGAAGGAACAACGGCACCAATTTAGAGGAGGAAGGCAACTTAGGTAATGGCACAAGATGTATCATTTTGGAAAACCTATCACAAATTACCCAGATGGTGGTCATTCTCTGAGAAACAGGAAGATCGGAAATGAAATCCATAGAGATATGGGTCCATGGTCTCTTGGGCACAGGCAATGGCATCAACAAACCACTAGAGCGAGAGCAAGGCTTGGAGCGAGAGCAAGTCCCGCAGGACTGCACAAATTCCCTGATATCGCGAGACAAGGTAGGCCACCAAAAGGACCGACTAACCAAGTCTCTGGTACCAAAAATTCCGGGATGCCCAGCCAATGCGGAACAATGAATCTCAGACATCACACTCTTTTTCCATTGGTCCGGGACAAACAATTTTCCAACAGGGCAGCGCTCGGGCCTATCCTCCTGACACCCCTCCAGAGCAAGTCTCAAATTGGGCGAGATGGCGGAAAGAACTACACCCTCCTTCAAAATAACAGAGGGATCAGATAGCTCAGGAGAGTCCGCAAGGAAACTCCTCGAGAGGGCATCCGCCTTAACATTCTTAGTGCCAGGAAGAAAGGAAACCACAAAATTAAAACGTGTGAAAAACAAGGCCCACCTGGCCTGTCTAGGATTGAGTCGCTTGGCAGATTCCAGATAGACCAGATTCTTATGGTCCGTAAGGACCACCACCTGATGTTTGGCTCCCTCCAGCCAATGTCTCCACTCTTCAAAAGCCCACTTCATGGCCAATAACTCCCGATTACCCACGTCATAATTACGTTCAGTAGGAGAAAATTTTCGAGAGAAAAAGGCACAAGGGTTACTTTTAGAGGTCTCTGGATCTTTTTGGGACAAAACGGCACCTGCCCCAATTTCAGAGGCATCAACCTCCACCTGAAATGGCAGAGAAACATCAGGCTGCCGTAGAACAGGAGCAGAAGTGAATCTCTGCTTAAGTTCCTGAAACGCAGAGACTGCCTCAGGAGGCCAATTCACCACATCAGAACCCTTTCTGGTCAAATCAGTTAATGGTTTAACAATAACCGAGAAATTACCAATAAATTTACGATAAAAATTGGCAAAACCCCAAAATCTCTGAAGAGCCTTTAATGAAGTAGGTTGGACCCAATCACAGATGGCCTGAACCTTGACCGGGTCCATTTCAATAACAGATGGGGACAAAATGAATCCCAGAAATGAGATCTTCTGTACGCCAAAAAGACACTTTGATCCCTTCACATACAGAGCATTCTCTCTCAAAATCTGGAATACAGTTCGAACATGTTTCACATGAGAGTCCCAGTCATTAGAAAAAATCAAGATATCATCCAAATAAACAATCAGAAACTTGTCCACAAAATCCCTGAAAATGTCATTCATGAAGGACTGGAAGACGGAAGGAGCATTAGTGAGCCCAAAGGGCATCACAAGGTACTCAAAATGCCCTTCAGGGGTGTTAAATGCCGTCTTCCATTCATCCCCGTGCTTAATGCGAATAAGGTTATACGCCCCCCTGAGGTCAAGCTTGGTAAACCAAGTAGCGTTTTTCACCCTGGAAAACAGGTCAGAAATCAAGGGTAACGGGTATTGATATTTCACAGTAATATTGTTCAAGAGACGATAATCAATACACGGCCTTAATGAACCATCTTTTTTGGCCACAAAGAAAAAACCGGCACCTAAGGGTGAAGAGGATGGTCTGATATGACCCTTCTCCAATGATTCCTTGATATAAGACCGCATAGTGTCATGTTCAGGTACAGACAAGTTAAAAAGGCGACCTTTAGGGAATTTACTACCTGGCACTAATTCAATAGCGCAGTCATAGCTCCTATGGGGAGGTAAGGATGCAGATTTACTTTCGCTAAACACATCAGAAAAATCAAACAAAAAGTCAGGAACATCCTCAGCCTGGGGGAAGGCAGAAAAAACAGGAGTGTTGGTATTAACACATTGGCAGCCCCAACTGGTTACAGACACAGATTTCCAATCCAAAACAGGATTATGAGACTGTAACCAAGGGAAACCCAGCACTATAATGTCATGCAGATTATATAGAACCAAAAATTTGCAGCACTCCTGGTGATCAGGTTCAACCCTCATTATCACCTGAGTAGAAAACTGGGGTTTATTCTCAGCCAAAGGGGTAGAATCGATCCCCAGTAAAGGAATAGACTTCTGTAGGGGTATCAAGGGAAACCCACAACGTTTAGCAAAATCATAATCCATCAGGTTAATAGCTGCTCCAGAATCAACGAAAGCCTGAGCAGAAAATGAGGACAGAGAGCATATCAGAGTGACAGTTAATAAAAACTTAGTCTGAACACTACCCAAGACAACTGAGCGTGCAAAATGTCTTCCCCGCTTAGGGCAGACTGAAATAGCATGAGAGGCATCACCACAGTAGAAACATAACCCATTGCGCTTTCGAAACTCATGACGCTGTGCCCCAGACACCACTCCATCACACTGCATGGACTCAGCAGCTGGCTCACAAGGCAACACCACTCCACGCATACTTCTCCGCTCACGCAAACGTCTGTCAATTTGAATCGCTAATGACATAGAATCATTGAGACCAGAGGGGACAGGGAATCCCACCATAACATCCTTTACATTATCCGACAGACCCTTCCGGAAAAGGTCCGCCAAAGCGTCGTCATTCCACTTGGTCAGGACTGCCCACCTACGGAATCTCTGACAGTATAACTCAGCGTCATCAAGCCCCTGATTTAATGCCAACAAGGCTTTTTCAGCTTGATCAGTGACATTAGGCTCATCGTACAATAACCCCAAAGCCTGAAAAAATGCATCAACATCACTCAAAACAGGATCCCCAGGTATCAGGGAAAAAGCCCAATCCTGAGGATCGCCGCGCAGGAGAGAGATGATAATTTGAACCTGCTGCGCTGCGTTTCCTGAGGACTTAGATTTTAAGGCAAGAAACAATTTACAATTATTTTTGAAATTCTGAAACTTAGCTCGATCCCCTAAAAACAAATCTGGCATGGGGATCCTAGGTTCCACAACAGGCAACCTAGCAAGATATGCAGCAATACTCTGAACCTCAGTGGCAAGCTGATCCACACGGCCAGACAACTGTGCAAACTCCATTGGGAGAAAAGATCCTCCCCAGCACCCAGAGATACAGAGGGAAAAAAAAAAAAAAAATGCAACAAACAGAAAAATATCTCCGACAACTTTTCTTCCTTCAAAATATTTTTTCCCTTTTGTGAGTACCATACAATTTTTATGGCCGGTGATACTGTTATGTTACGGTAGCTGAGGAGTGCAGGTAAAAAAGGAAATACACCAGAGCAGTTGGAAACTATGAGATTGCAGTACCCTGACTAACCACCGCAACTAGAGGCAGCCGTGGAGCGTTCCTACGTTGGTCCTAGACGCCTCGTCACAGCCTGAGAAACTAACTACACCTAAAGATAGAAATAGGAAAGCTATCTGCCCCGGAGCAGAACCCCAAAGATAATAGAAAGCCCCCAAACATGTAATGGCGGTTAGACAAGAGGAAATACTGACACAGAAAGAAAATAGTATGAGCAAACGCTGGGGCCCAAACTATCTAAATAGAAAAGGATAGGAAGGGTACTTACTGCAATCTCAGAAAACCCTGAAAAAACACCAACTCTACTAATTTCAAAATCACCTGAGATCACATGACCTCTACCACCTAAATTAGTTCTCTGGTGTAACAAAAACAAAACAGCAGCCACTGAAAAAAAACTGGAAAAAGCAAAAGTACAAAACACAGTGGCTGGACTAAACTGAGAGGGCAAAAGCCCCCGGAGGGGACCCTGAAGGCCCCCACAGAAGTGCAGGACAAAATGCAAAAATATAGCAAAAACACAAAATAAGAAATTGTCTTATCTGATAGCAGGAGATGCAGACACGAAACAGCAGGCTACAAGGGAAACTGGAAAGAAGGATTCAGACCAGAACAATTGATCACCGGCAACCCTGATGGGAAAATGACTCCCTTATATAAGACCAATCAGTAACACCTGATTCCCAGTCCTCACAATCCTCACTAGTACCGCTTGTAACCACCAGAGGGAGCCTCTGCTCAGAACTCATCTCAAACCCATTCACAACAGTCTGTCTTCCAGGTGAACGGTGACATTCGTTGGAGGCGGGTTAGAGTGTCCCTGGAAAAGCCGATAGCAAACGCGACCGATTTATTATAATTGATTTTGAAGTTTGAAAGAGTACCAAAATGGTGAAAAAGATCAGCACAGCGGGTATTGCGGTCTCCGGGTTAGTAATACTAAGCATGATGTCATCAGCATATGCGGACACGAGGGCTTCGCCTTTAGGCGTGGACGCACCTCGGATGTCTGGGTGTGTACGAAAAGCCTGTAACAAAGGCTCCAGGCACAGAGCGAACAGACTGGGAGACAAGGGGCAGCCCTGACGGGTTTCATTGGATATAGAGAATGGAGCCGAAAAAGAATTGTTCACCTTGACCCTGGCAGTGGGCGAAGTGTAAAGTGTAAAAATGGAGTCTATAAAACGATCGGGAAAATTAAATAGGCGTAGGACCGACTTCATGTAAGACCAATCTATGCGGTCAAACGCCTTTTCGGCATCAGTACTTAACAACAACAAAGGCGTTTTTCGGGAAACTGCCCCATGGACCAGGTGTAAGATCTTTGTGGAGTTTTCCCTCCCCTCTCTACCCAATACAAATCCAGTCTGATCGCTCTGCACCAGGAGGGGAACCAAGTGAGACACCCGGTTCGCCAGAACCTTCGCCCAGAGCTTCAAATCACAGTTAAGAAGAGATATTGGCCGATAACTACTACACTGTGCTGGATCCTTGTCCTCCTTATGGATTAAAGCTATATCCGCAGAAAGAGATTGGGGAGGAAAGGAGGAGCCAGTCATTAAGGCGTTAAAAAGTCGGGTGAGGTGTGGAGAAGGGTAGTTTTAAACTTTTTATAGTAAAGTATTGTCAGACCATCTGGGCCAGGAGATTTTCCCGATGGAGTAGACTTCAAAGCTTCCTCCACTTCCTCCACTGTAATTGGAGATAACAATTCCGCGTGATGGGAAGGTTTCAATTTAGGGAGGTTCAGGGGGGAGACAAAGTCCACAATAGCAGGATGGGGGTCTACAGTAGGGGTAGATTCATACATGGGGTTATGTAAGTTATACAAGGCGGCGTAATATTGATGAAAATCTTGCGCGATTTGCGCCGTCTCAGTGTGTGCGGTGTTATGTTTCGGTAGCTGAGGAGTGCAGGTAAAAAAGGAAATACACCAGAGCAGTTGGAATCTATGGGATTGCAGTACCCTGACTAACCACCACAACTAGAGGCAGCCGTGGAGCGTTCCTACGTTGGTCCTAGACGCCTCGTCACAGCCTGAGAAACTAACTACACCTAAAGATAGAAATAGGAAAGCTATCTGCCCCGGAGCAGAACCCCAAAGATAATAGAAAGCCCCCAAACATGTAATGGCGGTTAGACAAGAGGAAATACTGACACAGAAAGAAAATAGTATGAGCAAACGCTGGGGCCCAAACTATCTAAATAGAAAAGGATAGGAAGGGTACTTACTGCAATCCCAGAAAACACTGAAAAAACACCAACTCTACTAATTTCAAAATCACCTGAGATCACACGACCTCTACCACCTAAATTAGTTCTCTGGTGTAACAAAAACAGCAGCCACTGAAAAAACTGGAAAAAGCAAAAGTACAAAACACAGTGGCTGGACTAAACTGAGAGGGCAAAAGCCCCCGGAGGGGACCCTGAAGGCCCCCACAGAAGTGCAGGACAAAATGCAAAAATATAGCAAAAACACAAAATAAGAAATTGTCTTATCTGATAGCAGGAGATGCAGACACGACACAGCAGGCTACAAGGGAAACTGGAAAGAAGGATTCAGACCAGAACAATTGATCACCGGCAACCCTGATGGGAAAATGATTCCCTTAAATAAGACCAATCAGTAACACCTGATTCCCAATCCTCACTAGTACCGCTTGTAACCACCAGAGGGAGCCTCTGCTCAGAACTCATCTAAAACCCATTCACAACAGTACCCCCCCCTTGAGGAGGGGTCACCGAACCCTCATTTGAGCAACCAGGTCGGTCAGGATGAGTTCTATGATACGCACGGATAAGTCTCCTAGCATGGATGTCCGAAGCAAACACCCAAGAATTATCTTCCTGACCATAACCTCTCCATTTAACCAAATACTGGAGTCTTCGTCTAGAAAAACGAGAATCCAATATTTTCTCAACCACATACTCCAGATTGCCCTCAACCAAAACAGGGTCAGGAGGCACAGCAGCAGGAACCACTGGCTCAACAAACCTCTTCAACAAGGACTTGTGGAACACGTTATGGATCTTAAATGTCCCTGGAAGAAGCAAACGAAAAGAAACAGGATTAATAATCTCCATGATCTTATAAGGTCCAATGAACCTAGGCTTAAATTTAGGAGATGCTACTCTCATAGGAATATTCTTTGAGGACAACCAGACCAAGTCCCCCACTTTAAACCGAGGACCATCAGTCCTATGCCGGTTAGCAAACCGCTGGGCCTTCTCCTGAGAGAGGGACAACCTCTCCACTACCTGGTCCCAAATCTGCTGCATACGCTCAACAACAGAGTCAACACCTGGACAGACAGAAGCCTCCGTCTGTCCTGAAGAAAATCGAGGGTGAAACCCAGAATTACAGAAAAACGGAGACATCAAAGTGGCAGAGCTAGCCCTATTATTAAGAGCAAACTCAGCCAAAGGCAAAAAAGAGACCCAGTCATCCTGATCAGCAGACACAAAGCATCTTAGATAAGTCTCCAATGTCTGGTTTGTTCTCTCAGTTTGACCATTGGTCTGAGGATGAAATGCCGAGGAGAAAGACAATTGAACACCCAGTTTAGAACAAAAAGTCCTCCAAAATCTGGAAACAAACTGGACTCCTCTGTCAGACACAATGTTCTCAGGAATGCCGTGTAAACGAACCACGTGCTGAAGGAACAACGGCACCAATTCAGAGGAGGAAGGCAACTTAGGTAATGGCACAAGATGTATCATTTTGGAAAACCTATCACAAATTACCCAGATGGTGGTCATTCTCTGAGAAACAGGAAGATCGGAAATGAAATCCATAGAGATATGGGTCCATGGTCTCTTGGGCACAGGCAATGGCATCAACAAACCACTAGAGCGAGAGCAAGGCTTGGAGCGAGAGCAAGTCCCGCAGGACTGCACAAATTCCCTGACATCGCGAGACAAGGTAGGCCACCAAAAGGACCGACTAACCAAGTCTCTGGTACCAAAAATTCCGGGATGCCCAGCCAATGCGGAACAATGAATCTCAGACATCACACTCTTTTTCCATTGGTCCGGGACAAACAATTTTCCAACAGGGCAGCGCTCGGGCCTATCCTCCTGACACCCCTCCAGAGCAAGTCTCAAATTGGGCGAGATGGCGGAAAGAACTACACCCTCCTTCAAAATAACAGAGGGATCAGATAGCTCAGGAGAGTCCGCAAGGAAACTCCTCGAGAGGGCATCCGCCTTAACATTCTTAGTGCCAGGAAGAAAGGAAACCACAAAATTAAAACGTGTGAAAAACAAGGCCCACCTGGCCTGTCTAGGATTGAGTCGCTTGGCAGATTCCAGATAGACCAGATTCTTATGGTCCGTAAGGACCACCACCTGATGTTTGGCTCCCTCCAGCCAATGTCTCCACTCTTCAAAAGCCCACTTCATGGCCAATAACTCCCGATTACCCACGTCATAATTACGTTCAGTAGGAGAAAATTTTCGAGAGAAAAAGGCACAAGGGTTACTTTTAGAGGTCTCTGGATCTTTTTGGGACAAAACGGCACCTGCCCCAATTTCAGAGGCATCAACCTCCACCTGAAATGGCAGAGAAACATCAGGCTGCCGTAGAACAGGAGCAGAAGTGAATCTCTGCTTAAGTTCCTGAAACGCAGAGACTGCCTCAGGAGGCCAATTCACCACATCAGAACCCTTTCTGGTCAAATCAGTTAATGGTTTAACAATAACAGAGAAATTACCAATAAATTTACGATAAAAATTGGCAAAACCCAAAAATCTCTGAAGAGCCTTTAATGAAGTAGGTTGGACCCAATCACAGATGGCCTGAACCTTGACCGGGTCCATTTCAATAACAGATGGGGACAAAATGAATCCCAGAAATGAGATCTTCTGTACGCCAAAAAGACACTTTGATCCCTTCACATACAGAGCATTCTCTCTCAAAATCTGGAATACAGTTCGAACATGTTTCACATGAGAGTCCCAGTCATTAGAAAAAATCAAGATATCATCCAAATAAACAATCAGAAACTTGTCCACAAAATCCCTGAAAATGTCATTCATGAAGGACTGGAAGACGGAAGGAGCATTAGTGAGCCCAAAGGGCATCACAAGGTACTCAAAATGCCCTTCAGGGGTGTTAAATGCCGTCTTCCATTCATCCCCGTGCTTAATGCGAATAAGGTTATACGCCCCCCTGAGGTCAAGCTTGGTAAACCAAGTAGCGTTTTTCACCCTGGAAAACAGGTCAGAAATCAAGGGTAACGGGTATTGATATTTCACAGTAATATTGTTCAAGAGACGATAATCAATACACGGCCTTAATGAACCATCTTTTTTGGCCACAAAGAAAAAACCGGCACCTAAGGGTGAAGAGGATGGTCTGATATGACCCTTCTCCAATGATTCCTTGATATAAGACCGCATAGCGTCATGTTCAGGTACAGACAAGTTAAAAAGGCGACCCTTAGGGAATTTACTACCTGGCACTAATTCAATAGCGCAGTCATAGCTCCTATGGGGAGGTAAGGATGCAGATTTACTTTCGCTAAACACATCAGAAAAATCAAACAAAAAGTCAGGAACATCCTCAGCCTGGGGGGAGGCAGAAAAAACAGGAGTGTTGGTATTAACACATTGGCAGCCCCAACTGGTTACAGACACAGATTTCCAATCCAAAACAGGATTATGAGACTGTAACCAAGGGAAACCCAGCACGATAATGTCATGCAGATTATATAGAACCAAAAATTTGCAGCACTTCTGGTGATCAGGTTCAACCCTCATTATCACCTGAGTAGAAAACTGGGGTTTATTCTCAGCCAAAGGGGTAGAATCGATCCCCAGTAGGGGAATAGACTTCTGTAGGGGTATCAAGGGAAATCCACAACGTTTAGCAAAATCATAATCCATCAGGTTAATAGCTGCTCCAGAATCAACGAAAGCCTGAGCAGAAAATGAGGACAGAGAGCATATCAGAGTGACAGTTAATAAAAACTTAGTCTGAACACTACCCAAGACAACTGAGCGTGCAAAACGTCTTCCCCGCTTAGGGCAGACTGAAATAGCATGAGAGGCATCACCACAGTAGAAACATAACCCATTGCGCTTTCGAAACTCATGACGCTGTGCCCCAGACACCACTCCATCACACTGCATGGGCTCAGCAGCTGGCTCACAAGGCAACACCACTCCACGCATACTTCTCCGCTCACGCAAACGTCTGTCAATTTGAATCGCTAATGACATAGAATCATTGAGACCAGAGGGGACAGGGAATCCCACCATAACATCCTTTACATTATCTGACAGACCCTTCCGGAAAAGGGCCGCCAAAGCGTCGTCATTCCATTTGGTCAGGACTGCCCACCTACGGAATCTCTGACAGTATAACTCAGCGTCATCAAGCCCCTGATTTAATGCCAACAAGGCTTTTTCAGCTTGATCAGTGACATTAGGCTCATCGTACAATAACCCCAAAGCCTGAAAAAATGCATCAACATCACTCAAAACAGGATCCCCAGGTGTCAGGGAAAAAGCCCAATCCTGAGGATCGCCGCGCAGGAGAGAGATGACAATTTGAACCTGCTGCGCTGCGTTTCCTGAGGACTTAGATTTTAAGGCAAAAAACAATTTACAGTTATTTTTGAAATTCTGAAACTTAGCTCGATCCCCTAAAAACAAATCTGGCATGGGGATCCTAGGTTCCACAACAGGCAACCTAGCAAGATATGCAGCAATACTCTGAACCTCAGTGGCAAGCTGATCCACACGGCCAGACAACTGTGCAAACTCCATTGGGAGAAAAGATCCTCCCCAGCACCCAGAGATACAGAGGAAAAAAAAAATGCAACAAACAGAAAAATATCTCTGACAACTTTTCTTCCTTCAAAATATTTTTTCCCTTCTGTGAGTACCATACAATTTTTATGGCCGGTGATACTGTTATGTTTCGGTAGCTGAGGAGTGCAGGTAAAAAAGGAAATACACCAGAGCAGTTGGAATCTATGGGATTGCAGTACCCTGACTAACCACCACAACTAGAGGCAGCCGTGGAGCGTTCCTACATTGGTCCTAGACGCCTCGTCACAGCCTGAGAAACTAACTACACCTAAAGATAGAAATAGGAAAGCTATCTGCCCCGGAGCAGAACCCCAAAGATAATAGAAAGCCCCCAAACATGTAATGGCGGTTAGACAAGAGGAAATACTGACACAGAAAGAAAATAGTATGAGCAAACGCTGGGGCCCAAACTATCTAAATAGAAAAGGATAGGAAGGGTACTTACTGCAATCCCAGAAAACACTGAAAAAACACCAACTCTACTAATTTCAAAATCACCTGAGATCACACGACCTCTACCACCTAAATTAGTTCTCTGGTGTAACAAAAACAGCAGCCACTGAAAAAACTGGAAAAAGCAAAAGTACAAAACACAGTGGCTGGACTAAACTGAGAGGGCAAAAGCCCCCGGAGGGGACCCTGAAGGCCCCCACAGAAGTGCAGGACAAAATGCAAAAATATAGCAAAAACACAAAATAAGAAATTGTCTTATCTGATAGCAGGAGATGCAGACACGACACAGCAGGCTACAAGGGAAACTGGAAAGAAGGATTCAGACCAGAACAATTGATCACCGGCAACCCTGATGGGAAAATGATTCCCTTAAATAAGACCAATCAGTAACACCTGATTCCCAATCCTCACTAGTACCGCTTGTAACCACCAGAGGGAGCCTCTGCTCAGAACTCATCTCAAACCCATTCACAACAGTGCGGCACCCGTGGGGCACCTCGTCTCAGCGATGAATGTACGCGGAGACGTTTCTTTGACGTAAGCGGACATAAGTTTCCCACCTCTGTCACCTGAAGCATAAAGACGGTGTTTTGCGTGTAAGAAATTTTTCGCAATTTTTAGGTTTAGTAGGGATTTAAGGGCCATACGCAAGGACAGGAGATCGGAGAGGTGTTGCTGGCATAGAGATCGCTTGTGGAGCGACTCCAATTTGCAAATTTGAAGGAGCAAGGCATCGGTTTGTTTCTCCCTAGATTTTTTAAGTCTAGAGGCCAGTGAGATGAATTCACCCCTGACAAAAGATTTGTGAGTTTCCCAGACGATGGGGATTGACATGCCTGGAGTGTAATTTCTATGGAAGAAGTCCTGAAGGGGTATTTCAATGGCATTTATGTTATCTTGAGCGTCCAACAGTGTCTCATTGAGTCACCAGGTGTACCCGAGACCACCCACTCGAGGTAAGGCCAGTGTTAAGGATATAGGTGTATGGTCCGATACTGTCATGGATCCAATATCTGCCATAGAATAACACCCCAGGTGGCGTCGGGATAGAAAGAGGTAATCAAGTCTTTGGTATGAGCGATGCGGCGTCGAATAAAACGTATAATCCCTAGAGTCAGGATGGAGGACTCTCCAGGCGTCCACCAAGGACAGCTCCGCCAATAGCAGTTTGAGTCGTCTGAGATTCCGAAAAGAAATGGCGGAGCGGCCCGTGGAGGAGTCCACCAGAGGCTCCATAGTGAGGTTAAAGTCTCCACCCAGTACCACTAGCCCCGACATAAATTGCTGTAAAAGACTTAGAGTAGATAATAGCCAGTCGACTGTGCAAACATTGGCCCATAAATATTAGCAAAAGTCACTAAAGTGTTTCCCAGTTTACCCTTCAAGAAAAGATATCGACCATCTGTATCTGCCAACTGCGCTTGCAACTGAAAGTGAAGATTGCGGCAAAAAGCTATACTCACCCCTCTCGATGCATGGGAGTCGCTGCAACTGTGGAACCATACTGGGAATGAAGAGCGAGACAGTTGTGGAACATGATCGTGACGGAAATGTGTTTCCTGCATAAAAATAACAGAGACACCATCTTTTTTAAGGAGTCGCAAAACCTGAGCACTTTTCGCAGGCGCATTCATACCCTTAACGTTATAGGATTGAATAACAATATCACGTGGAGTCATCATGGGGGTGTATTGGGAGGATAGATAAGCGATAAAGCGGTGTACCGTAGCAAGGACAGAGCGACCCCAGGGAAAGAGGAGTGTGACAGGAGGACACAAGAGGGAAAGAACACAAAAAAAACAAAATCAAAACAGAGACAAAAAATAAAGCACCATAGGTAGCGGTGCTTATGAACATTTGGAAACATGTGAATTAGGCGGATCCACAAGGGGAGCCGGGATACACTGCACCCCTCCTGAAGAAGGAGGAGGGGGCAGTGGAGGCTATGCAAGGTTCGCATAAGAGCCTACCTGCAATAACCTCCAGCCAGCTTGTGAGACCCAAGAAAACCTGGGTCATAGTAAAATGTACTTGTCCAAAAATGGGGAGGAGAGTGGGGAGAGAGAGACAAGGGAGAAAAATACGGGCCTGAGTGAACAGAATCATAAGTTGGATATAACCACAGTGAGTTAACAATTCAACAGGAAGGCTGCAAAGTGGAAAATGTAAACCTCAGGTTTCAGGTAGAAGGAGGGCATAAGACCTCCAGAACAAAGGCATTACACCGGGTCTACCATGTCCTGGTAAGAACAAGAGCAGCAAGCTAGTCCGGTAACAGTTCAGTCTCCAACTGGGTCATCGCGTGCAGATAGAGAGCGACGATGCAACTTGTTCTTGGAGGGGGTGACTTGCCAATCGTCCGGGCGCGGCTGGATCGGTGGTATGGACGACTCCGGAACAGGTAGCCAGGATGGCACAGGTAGTGAAGGGATGGATAAGGCCTTCCACAAAGTAGGTAAGTCCTCTGGATGATGTATAGTAACTTTCTTGTCGTGGCGTGTGACAAAGAGCCCAAAGGGGAACAACCATCTGTACTGGGCATCATGTTCCTTCAGGTGGGTCAGAAGAGGTTTTAACAAGCGGTGCTTCTGGAGGGTAGAACTGGCCAGATCTTGGTAGAAGGCCACTGGGGACCCATCTAGCATCGGGGACCCCTGCTCCCTCGCGGCAGTGAGAAGCGCAGCAGTATGATTGTAGTCCAGTATACCACAAATAACGTCCCTAGGGGGATCAGTGTCCCTAGGGCGAGCTCTGAGGGCCCGGTGAATGCGCTCCACAACCACAGCTTCAGCAGGTTCTTCCCCCAGCAATGCAGAGAATAAAGTGCGTGCCACAGAGCGCAGGGCCTCGGGGGCATAGGACTCAGGGATACCTTTCATATGTACATTGCAGCGGCGATTCCTGTTCTCAAGGTCCTCAGCAGCACCGAGGGCCGCATTAAGATGCTTGGAGTGTTCCTGGAGCGTAGTACAGATACCATCGCCGAATTCCACATAGGAAGTGTGTGCCTGCTCCAGCTCCTCCACACGGCGTCCCACGTGTGACACCTCCGCCTTAATGCTGGCCAGCTCCTGTAGCACTGGAGCAATGGTCCGGCGGATGAAAGAGCGGGTGACCTGGTTGGAACGTTCCGGCCTGTGGGGTGATTGCCCTGAACAAGCATCAGTGTCGATATCCGAGTCCTCTGCGTCAGACAGAGAGAGGGTTCGGGCGCCATCTTAGGTGAAAGCACTGGTGCAGAAGCTGGCTTTCTCCGGAGATAATGATCCAAATCCCCCGTCTTTTTTGGGAGTTTTGGGGTGCCAGTAGAGTCTTTAGCCTTTTCTCTTCCTGATTTCCCCATCTTGGGCAAAGATACGCTATGACAATGCTAAAGCTGGCTGGGTTGAGGAAAGGAGCTCACAGGTTCAGTTCCTTCCTCATGTGCAGCTAGGCTCCGCCTCCAGTTGGCACGAGATTATTCTGTCAGGATCCCGTCTGGGTTGGAGCCAATGCTACTGCAAACACTAGGGGAAGCAGAGGCAGGTAGCGTAGTCAGGTGGCAGGCCGAGGTCAGTTCACAGGAGAGCAGTGTTTGTAGCAGAGGAGCAGGCAGATAACGTAGTCAGGTGGCAGCCGGAGGTCGGTACACAGGAAAGGCAGTTCGGTAGCAGAGGAGCAGGCAGATAACGTAGTCAGGTGGCAGGCCGAGGTCAGTTCACAGGAGAGCAGTGTTTGTAGCAGAGGAGCAGGCAGATAACGTAGTCAGGTGGCAGCCGGAGGTCGGTACACAGGAAAGGCAGTTCGGTAGCAGAGGAGCAGGCAGATAACGTAGTCAGGTGGCAGGCCGAGGTCAGTTCACAGGAGAGCAGTGTTTGTAGCAGCAGGAACAGCAGGAGAAAGAGCTTGACTAAAGGCTGGAAGCACAATAATCTCGCAATGACACACCCACAGGGCCAGGTTTATATAGGGCGTGTAATTGGCAATCAGAGGCCAAACGAGAGAGCACTGGGTGAAGCCGATCAGGAAGAACAGTCAATGGTATCCGGGTTCAGCAAGGAACTTTGTAGCCAGCAGAATAGCTCAGATGGTAGAGCTGCTGGCCGGTGGACAAGAGACACTGGGTTCGATTCCTGACACTTTGTTCAGGAGGTTTCGCTAACTCACAGCTCTTACACTGCCGACAGGCTTCCTCTACAGCGGCTTTCAATCGAGGGTGATAAACTACCTTTTGTAGCCACTGAAATGTCTTCTCCTGTCCAAAATGGGCCCTTCTTTCATAGGCCTCCTTGGCCACCTTGTGAAGCAACATTTCTGGAAGCACCACCTTCCAAGTGATTCCCAGCTCTCAACTTAGCTGAACCTTTCGATACAACAGACCATTCCGCAGTTGGTGTCTTTTCCGCTGTCGAAGGATTTGCAGAGGTCCTGAAGACAGTGCATCTCTCTTCTTTATGGGGAAGCTGTTTCAGGGAACCCACTGTCTTAGTTGAGCGAGTTCTTTATTTTCCTGTTGGAGCCATACCCATTCATCACATGAGTGCCTCAAGGTACATTCTTGGATTTTTGTCTGAATTTGTTCCTGCGTAGATGCCATTGTCCTGGCGGAGTATCGGAACTCAGGGATTTCTTCGGCTTCCAATTCTTCATCCCAGTTGGGGCCAGGTTGCTCATGTGTCACTCTAGATAAAGAGTCTGAGTGAGTGTTCTCAGTTCCTTTACGATAGGTGAACTTATACCGATATTTAGCCATACGGGCCACCCAACACTGTTCCAGTGCCCCTAGTTTCGCATTCTCCAAGTGTGCTAACGGATTGTTGTCGGTGCGCACTAGGACTTCGGACCCAAACATATATACTGCAAACTTCTCAGTCATGGCCCACATTAATGCCAGCAATTCTAGTTTGAAGGAACTCTAATTTTCCACGTTTCGTTCAGGGTCATGGAGAGACTGACTCGCATAGGCGATTACTCGTTCTTTTCTACCCTGTATTTAAGACAGCACAGCTCCTGGTTCTTGTAAGCTTCCGTCTGTATAGAGGATAAATTGTTTGGAAAAATCTGCATAGCCTAGAACAGGTGCCTCCATCAGCGCCATCTTTAGAGCTCGAAATGCTTTCTATTGACGTTCTCCTCACGATATGGTCCTGTTTTTTGCACCCGACGGTATTCCATTCAACAGATCTAATAGGAGATTGACAATGCGAGTGAAATCTTTGACAAATTGTCAGTAGTATCCTGTGAGTCCCAAGAAAACTCGAACATCTTTTACAGTCTTTGGAGTGGGCCAATCTTGTACTGCTGCAATTTTTTCACTGGAAGCCCTCACTCCTTTCTGCGGAAACAACATGTCCTAGATATTCAATTTGATTGCGGAATAGATGACATTTTCAAAGCTTCACCTTCAGACCAATGGTTCTGTAGACGACTCAATACCTTTTCCAGCCTGTATAAATGTTCTTTGAACGTGGCTGCATACACTATGATGTTGTCCAAATACATTAGGGTGGCTTTGAAGTTCAAATCTCCCAGACATTTCTCCATCAATCATTGAAAGGTCCCGAGGGCATTAGTCAGGCCGAACGGCATATGATTGAATTCAAACAACCCCATAGGCAATATGAAGGCTGTCTTTGCTCGATCTTGCTCGGAGATGGGTACTTGCCAGTAACCACAGGCTAGATCCAATGAGGAAAAGTACTTTGCCTTTCCTAGAGCAGACAATGATTCTTCGATTCTGGGTATGAGTTTCGCACGGTACAGGTGTTCAATTATCGATAGTCTAAACAGAAATGCAGAGTTTCACCCATTTTCCTCACAAGCACAATAGGGGATGCCCATGGGCTTTGGATTTCTCTAATTACTCCATTCTGTAGCATTTGTGTCAGCATTCCCTTTACTTCTTGATACATTTGGGGGGGATCTGTCGGTAACGTTCTCGGATGGGTGCAGCATTCCCAGTTGGGATTTCGTGAGTAATTGTGGTGGTACACCCGAAATCATCATCATGGAGGGCGAAAACGTCTTAATATCGATCGAGCAAAGCTTCCACCAGATGCACTTGTTTTGGAGTGAGTTCCATGAGATCAGCTCTCATCTGTTCTAAAATTCGATGTCCCTCCTGTTGGTGTTGAAGTTACCGGTCCAGAAGACACTTTTACGGCCACTGTCCAGGGATCTCCCTGCTTTACCATCAGCTGAATGGCCTCTGTTGGTATCAGTTCTTCGGGCATACCCAATATCTGTGCTATTTCGCTTTTGTGTGCGAGCTTGATACTGTACTATCGTTTCCGAGATTAATGAATCGCACGGGTTCATTTCCGTCATGGACAGTAGCTAGGGTCCGTGCAATGAGGAGCCCTGGGGGCAGTTGCTCCCTAAAAGCTGGCTCTATCTGAACTTCGACCCCTTCCAGGGGGCACAGGCTTGGATGCGTAGAGTGAGCACGGTTTGACCTGGTGGTAGGATAAGGTTGGCTGCAGCTGGGATGATCACTTTTCCCAATGAATTTCCATTGCTTTCTCTTGAGCCTGCGCCACTCTGATCAACTGTTGAAACACGCTTCTTTTTGGAGTGCGAGGGCTCCACTGCTTCATAAACACATCTGATGACTCATTAATCAGAAGATTTCTGAGCTTTTTTTGCACATTCATCCATAGAGTCACATTTGGGCCTTTGCCAGAGTCTCCTGTGATCAACATGACTCTTTTCTGACCCATATTTTTACCGCACACAGTGATCTGCATCCAGAATACCCCTGCGACCGGGATGAGCAACTGATTAGCAGCGGTTAACTTGATCACTGGGTCCCATTCAGGCTGCACTGTCTCGGAAAAATGGCTTCTGAAGTATGACTCCAGCATTGTTGTTACTTGTGAGCCGATGTCAAGTAAACATCAAACGTCCATCTATTTCAGCCCATACGAGAGAACACAAGGAAATTAAATCGGTGGGACTTTTTGCTCTCCTTCCTGACTGTTCAGGCTCCGAGCGGCGTCCCTCAGCCACGGAGCCCCCTAGTTTAACGGCTGGCGTTGAAGTGGTCGCCCCCGCCAGACACATCCCCGGGCCAGGTGTCCAGGTTCTCCACAATTGTAGCAAGTGGGTTTCTCCTCTCTACGAGTAGGTCTCATTCCCAATCGAGGCTCCAAACTAGTTATCTCTTCAGAGGGGTGTGGTGATGCCGAGGGTTTCCTCTTGGAGTCAGACAAGTCTTCTTGTATGTCTAGGAGTACTTTCAACAGTTCTCTCAACTTGGTTCGGTCGCCAGGGCTAGAGATACCTCCCCGCTCCGGACCTTCCCCGCCGGGACTGTCAACCTCTGCTCCTGCTCCCGTGAGCGCGCCTAAGCCCCAGCTTGCAAAAAGGTCATGCACGGATTCACCCGCAGGCGCTCTCGCAGGGCCTGTTTCAACAGCGTATCCCTCAAGCCTGCCACTAACTGATCTCACAGCACTATCAGAGGTCTCTACGCCTACACCGTCGCGCTTCACGATTATTGTATGGATTTCTTGTAACACATTCATATACTGAGTCACGGTCCCCCCCTCCCTTTGTATACAGCTGAATAGCCGCATGCGCAAGTCTCCAATGTCAATGAGGTCTCCGTGCATCTCCTCCAGTATCCATAGAACCTTATTAAAGGTATCCCATTCAGCGAGAGGCCGGAGCATGACAGTACTCCTTGACTCCATGTCCAAAGCCATTACAGCAACCTCTGACTCTAATGCCGGTGTCATGGGGTGAATTTTTAACATACCCTTGACTCGCTCAGTCCAATTCCACAACAGAGTGTTACTGCCAGTAAATTTGGGGAGGTTACTCAACATTGCCCTTAAGGATATGAAGGACCTGTGGGCACCCCAGACTGCTTAATCTGCTGCCTCTGTGCCCGTAGACTGCATCCTGCCAACTATGCCAAGTGTGAGCAGGTTGGCAGATGCAGTGATGGATAGGAGGCAGGTCAAAGGTTAATAAGTTTTTACTCAACAGGGATATTACTCCACGCAGGGAGATAGGGAAAATGTGAGGTAAAATGCAAACAGTATAGGGAATACAGGGGTTTGGTTGGGAAAAAAAATCAACGCAGGAATAACAAATACCGTCCTTAACAAAGAAGTCACTTATCAATCGGATGTCTTCCTGACAGAAAAGCTCCCGGAGTAGATGATGGCGCCTACAGCCGTCAGCACGACGTGGATTCGGTGTGGTCCTGAGTAAGGCATCGGTATGTGCCCGGTCGGCAACGTTGAGTCTTTGAAGCGTCCCGAGGAGTCCTCAATATGTAGACTCTTGTGACCTGACAGGGTATGGGCCACTGTGCTGCAGAGGTAAGCGAGGCTCGACGATTATTCACCGAAGATTCAAGAAACCGTCCCCGGAAAAAGTCAGTTTCTATCAGGTGTCACAAAAGCGCCCCTGACTGTAGCGGAGCTTCTCGTCACAGTCGCTGAGGTAAGTTTCAGTCACGGCTGGGTGTGAATCTCTGTCACTAATGGTCCCAACAGCTGGAGTCCTGCTTCTCCTCAGCCGTGCGCAGCACCTTCCCGACAATTCTGTCTGTTGCCGTGCGCTGCGCTGTCCCTGGTAGCGCTTAGCCATATCCCCTGTCAGCAAGCATACAGATCGGTCCAGTTGCTTAAAGTTTTTCCCAGACAACAGAGGAGACAGCCCCGACAGTTCCGGACTCATCACAGGAAAGGCACCCCTAACCAGGTTTCTCTTGTTACACTAGTACTCCTGTTTGCAGAAACGCATCTCTCGCAGAGCAGTACTAGTACGGCACATGTCGGGAAGGGGTTAATGCACACTTGAACATACTATACTGTGAGTTTACACATAGTAAAATAAAAAATCAAAAACCAGAGTGCTACCTTAAAATGACTATACATTTCACATGTACCATATAGTCAACCTAACTGGTACCCTTCATTTGCCGCTTGCTGCCTCCCCTGCTCAGTTCATATTTCTCATGCTTCTAATGGCCATGCAGTTACAAGGGGAGTACAGTGATAAGTCTAAACAATACATCCCCTGTCTTTCCTATAACAGCACAAAATAAGCTATGGAAGTATGATTTAGGCCACGGCAGACAGTGAGAGACACACTGAGGGCACCAGCTAGAGTGATTATATGAAATTTACAGTCATTTTACAGGTTGGCTGGTCGCAGTGTACACAGAAACCTGTCAGCGGTGTACGCAGAATTATTCAGAGCTCAATTTTCATAGAATTGGTAGATCTACAGCAGATGAAACAGTTTTAATCCAAACTGCAGCAAGCAGCCCAATAAGTGACACATTGCTGGAATCATGGTCTCTGCTCCTACATCATGCTGCTCTCAAAAGAGGTAACAAAAACCTCATGATAGATTTTTTTTTTTAAAGCAAAAAATAAGTCTTGGGATAATAGAGTTTGTCTTGTGGCGGCTAGCACTTCTGATAAGGCTGTTGTTTATTTAAGAAATGTTTTGAAATATTAAACTTCTTTAGTTTTACTAAATGATTAGCACAAATATAAAATCTACAAGCCCAACTTCTCAGCATGAACTACTCTGTATAATAACTAGAAAATAACAGTTGTTACCACTAATACAAATGGAAAATGTTAAGCACCTTCAAAACTAGACACGCAACGTTTTATCTGCAAAATCTATTCCAGATGCTTGGGTCATGGAGTCTGACATTAAAGGGACCCAACTCAAGGTCAAGTATTTCCTGTTCCTTAACAGGAGGCAGGCCAATCTTTGCAGGGAATCAGCCTGCCTCCTGTTTCCCCAGAGGAAAGTCCTCTTAATTGCTTTTACAGAAGATATGGCTTATACTATTTATTTTTAGAAAACAAAAGTTGATACAAATTAAAATGTTTCTATGACACAAAACACATTACTAAATTGCACATAATGGTTGTAATATACAGTTAACAAGACAGCACACTGCTATTCTTCTACCCCAGCAATAGATTTTGAATGGTCCCTAGACTTTTAGGTATTGTGAAAGAAAGCGTTAATTTGGTCACAACCAGACTTGATCAGTTATGGAACAGGTCTAAACTTCTATTCATATAACACTCTTCATTGTTTGCAGTAGAAATATGTTCCCAGTTTGCCTAGACATACTAATATAATTAACCCAGTATAGCAACCTATTGTAAAGGGGAGCGTTACATAGATTCTGCCATGTAGACAAACCAATGAGCCAAAAAACATCCTGACGTAAATGTTTGCATTTATGTACCTCTCTCCCTTTTTCATATAAAGTATATATATACAGTACAGACCAAAAGTTTGGATACACCTTCTCATTCAAAGAGTTTTCTGTATTTTCATGACTATAAAAAATTGTACATTCACACTGAAGGCATCAAAACTATGAATTAACATATGTGGAATTATATACTTAAAAAAGGGTGAAACAACTGAAAATATGTCTTGTATTCTAGGTTCTTCAAAGTAGCCGCCTTTTGCTTTGATTACTGCTTTGCACACTCTTGGCATTCTCTTGATGAGCTTCAAAAAGTAGTCACCGGAAATGGTTTTCACTTCATAGGTGTGCCCTGTCAGGTTTAATAAGTGGGATTTCTTGCCTTAAAAATGGGGTTGGGACCATCAGTTGTGTTGTGCAGCAGTCTGGTGGATACACAGCTGATAGTCCTACTGAATAGACTGTTAAAATGTGTATTATGGCAAGAAAAAAGCAGCTAAGTAAAGAAAAACGAGTGGCCATCATTACTTTAAGAAATAAAGGTCAGTCAGTCCGAAAAATTTGGAAAACTTTGAAAGTGTCCTCAAGTGCAGTTGCAAAAATCATCAAGCACTACAAAGAAACTGGCTCACATGAGGACCGCCCCAGGAAAGGAAGACCAAGAGTCACCTCTGCTTCTGAGGATAAGTTTATCCGAGTCACCAGCCTCAGAAATCGCAGGTTAACAGCAGCTCACATTGGAGACCAGGTCAATGTCACACAGAGTTCTAGCAGCAGACACATCTCTACAACAACTAAGAGGAGACTTTGTGCAGCAGGCCTTCATGGTAAAATAGCTGCTAGGAAACCACTGCTAAGGACAGGCAACAAGCAGAAGAGACTTGTTTGGGCTAAAGAACACAAGGAATGGACATTAGACCAGTGGAAATCTGTGCTTTGGTCTGATGAGTCCAAATTTGAGCTCTTTGGTCCCAACGCCATTTATAAGGCAAGAAATCACACTTATCAAACCTGACAGGGCACACCTGTGAAGTGAAAACCATTTCCAGTGACTACCTCTTGATGCTCAGAGAATGCCAAGAGTGTGCAAAGCAGTAATCAAAGCAAAAGGTGGCTACTTTGAAGAACCTAGAATTTAAGACATATTTTCAGTTGTCTCATACTTTTTTGTTAAGTATATAATTCCACATGTGGTAATTCATAGTTTTGATGCCTTCAGTGTGAATTTACAATTTTCATAGTCATGAAAATACAGAAAAATCTTTAAATAAGAAGGTGTGTCCAAACTTTTGGTCTGTACTGTATATATATATATATATATATATATATATAACAGTTCTGGCAAAAATTAAGAGACCACTGCAAAATTTTCAGTTTGTCTGATTTTTCTCTTTATAGGTATATTTTTGAGTAAAATGTATATTGCTCTTTCATTCTATAAACTACTGACAACATGTCTCCAAATTTCCAAGCAATAAGTTTTGAATTTATTTTCAGAAAATGAGAAATAGTCAAAATAACAAAAAAAAATGCAGTGCTTGCAGACCTCAAATAATGCTAAGAAAATAAGTTCAAAATCATTTAGAAACAACAATACTAATGTTAAACTGAGGAAGAGTTCAGAAATCAATATTTTGTGGAATAACCATGATTTTTACTCACTGCTTTCATGCGTCTTGGCATGCTTGCCACCAGTCTTTCACACTGCTTTTGGGTGACCTTATGCCACTCATGGTACAAAAATTTAAGCAGTTCTTCTTTGTTTGATGGCTTGTGACTATCCATCTTCCTCTTGATTACATTCCAGAGGTTTTCAATGGCGTTCAGGTCAGGAGATTGTGCTGGCCATGATGGGGATTTGATGTCGTGGTCCATCATCCACATATTGATTGACCTAGCTGTGTGGCATGGCGCATTGTCCTGCTGGAAAAACCAGTCCTCAGAGTTTGGGAACATTGTCTGAGCAGAAGGAATCAACTGTTTTTCCAGGATAACCTTGTATGCGGCTTGATTCAAAAGTCCTTTGCAAAGATTAACCTGCCCAATTTCAGCCTTGCTGAAGCATCCCCAGATCATCACCCGATCCTCCACCAAATTTCACAATGGGTGCAAGACACTGTGGCTTGTACGCCTCTCCAGTTCTCCGTCTAACGGTTTTCAGCTTTGCCCAATACCTGATCATCTAATGGTTAGACTCTAACCATTAGATGATCAGGTATTGGGCAAAGCTGAAAATTAGACTCTTCAGAGAAGATTACCTTACTCCAGTCCTATATGGTCCAATCCTTATTGTCTTTGGCAAACTTCAGCCTGTCTTTCCTTTGCTTCTCATTGATGAAAGGCATTTTTCTAGCTTTACATGACTTGAGCCCTGCCTGTTATGATTTGGTAACCGAGGAGGACAGTAGCAAAAAAAGGCTAGGCAACCAGACACCCAGAGAGGTTGGTAACTAGCGGATTGCAGACTCCTAAACTGACAGAACAACTAGAAGTAGCCGTGGGACTTACCTACAGTGCCCTAGACGCTTCGACACAGCCAGAAAGTTAACTAAGCCTAAAGAGAGAAAGGGGAAAGCTAACTGCCCCGGGGTAGACCCCAAAGGAATAGGTAGCCCTCAAACATATATTGGCTGTGAGACAAGATGAAAGACACAGACAGGCAGAAAATAGAGCAAGAAAATGCTGGGGCCCAAACTGTCTAGATAGAACAGGACAGGAAAGAATACTGTCTGCAGTCCAGTAAAAACTCTAAGAAAAATTCCAACACGTCTGATATGCAAAAATACTGAGACCACACGATCTCTCCCCTGCTAGATCAAAACTTTGGTGTGAACAGGTAGCAAACCAGCATACACTGAAAAAACAGGGAACTGGAAATACATAACCTGTCTCTGGTGTCAACTGGTAGCAAATCAGCAGATACTGAAACAACAGAGAACTGAAAATACATAAACAGTGGCAAATGAAAAACAGAGTCCAGTGCAGGTCCCCGCAGGGGAACCTGGCTGTACTAACTGCAGAAGGCAGAAAACTGAGATAGACAAAAGGAAAAACAAATGCAACAGAAGTAAACAGCAAATAACTTATCTGAAAGTTACAGGACTAAGCAGAAAGCAAGCGGACTTCCAAAAGGGAGCAGGAAGAAACAAATCACTGGCAAGGATTATGGGAAGGTTGCTCAATTATATCTCCCCAGTCAGTAACACCTGATTGCCAATCATCGCCCCCAGGTGATAGACTTCTGTTAGCCAAAGCAGCTTCATTACTATCAGCAGCCACCAGGGGGAGCCCAAACTCAGAAGTCAGATTCAGAGTGTTCACAACAGTACCCCCCTTGAGGAGGGGTCACCGAACCCTCACCTGTGCCACCAGGCCGATCAGGATGAGCCCGGTGAAAGGCGCGAACCAATCTCTCAGCATGAATGTCAGAAGCAAACACTCAAGAATTGTCCTCCTGACCATAAACTTTCCACTTTACCAAGTACTGGAGTCTCCGTCTAGCCAGACGAGAATCCAATACCTTCTCCACTTCATACTCAAGATTGCCCTCAACCAAAACAGGCTCATGGGGCAAAGCCATGGGAACTACTGGCTCAACAAACCTTTTCAATAAAGATTTATGGAAGACGTTGTGAATCTTAAACGTCCCTGGAAGAGCCAAACGGAAAGAAATGGGATTAAGAATTTCCAAGATCTTATACGGTCCAATGAACCTTGGCTTAAATTTTGGAGACGCAACCTTCATAGGGATATTTTTTGAGGACAAACAAACCATGTCACCTACTTTAAACTGGGACCATCAGTCTTATGCCGGTTGGCAAACCGTTGGGCCTTCTCCTGAGAGAGAAACAACTTATCCACTACTTGATTCCAAATCTGCTGCAGTCACATCAAGAGAATCCGCAAAGAAACTCCTAGAGAGGTCATCCGCCTTAACATTCTCAGTGCCCGGAAGAAAGGAGACCATGAAATTAAAACACGTGAAAAACAAGGCCCACCTGGCCTGTGTAGGATTTAATCACTTGGCTCATTCGAGATAGATCAAGTTCTTGTGGTCAGTGAGGACCACAACTTGATGTTTGGCTCACTCCAACCAATGTCTCCACTCTTCAAACGCCCACTTCATAGCAAATAATTCCCTATTTCCCACATCATAGTAAAGTTCAGCTGGGGAAAACTTTCGAAAGAAGAAGGCACAAGGGTTAATCTTAGAGGTTACAGGATCCCTTTGGGACAAAACAGCTCCTGCACCAATCTCAGAAGCATCTATCTCCACCTGAAATGGGAGAGAAACATCAGGTTGCCGCAGAACAGGAGCAAAAGTGAATCTCCGCTTAACCCCTCTCTGACATCCGACGTACTATCCCGTCCATGAAACCCGCCGGGTGTCAGCTGATTATCACAGCTGACACCCGGGACTGTGTGCCAGGAGCGGTCACGGACCGCTCCCGGCACATTAACCCCGGCACACCGCGATCAAACATGATCGCGGTGTACCAGGGCACAGGGGAGCATCGCGCAGGGAGGGGGCTCCCTGCATGCTCCCCTGAGACCCTCAGAACAGCGCGATGTGATCGCGCTGTTCTGAGGGCTTCCTCCCTCCCAGGACCCGGATCCAAGATGGCCGCCGGGTCCTGCAGGGAGGCGGCTTCCTCAGTGCCTGCTGAGAGCAGGCACTGAGAAGCCTGCAGCGTTGCCTGTGAGATCGCTGGTCTCACAGAGTGCTGTGCACACTGTGAGACCAGCGATCTGTCATTTTACAGTGATGTCCCACCCTGGAACAATGTAAAAAAGTAAAAAAAATAAAAATAAACATGTGTAAAAAAAAATTCCAAAATAAATTTAAAAAAAAAAAATATTCCCCAATAAATCATTTCTTCATGTAAATAAAAAAAATAAAACAATAAAAGTACACATATTTGGTATCGCCGCGTCCGTAATGACCCCCCCTATAAAACTGTCCCACTAGTTAACCCCTTTTGTGAACCCCTTGAAAAAAAAAAAAAACAAAGCAAAAAATCATTGCTTTATCATCATACCGCTGAACAAAAAGTGGAATAACACGCGATCAAAAAGACCAAAATAAATAAACATGGTACCGCTGAAAACGTCATCTTGTCCCGCAAAAAAACGAGCCGCAATCCAGCATCATCAGCGAAAAAATAAAAAAGTTATAGCTCGCAGAAAAAAGCGATGCAAAAATAATCATTTTTTATATAAAATTGTTTTTATTCTATAAAAGCGCCAAAACATAAAAGAAAATGATATAAATGAGGTATCGCCGTAATCGTACTGACCCGAAGAATAAAACTGCTTTATCAATTTTACCACACGCGGAACGGTATAAACGCCTCCCCCAAAATAAATTCATGAATTGCTGATTTTTGTTCATTCTAACCTCACAAAAATCGAAATAAAAAGCGATCAAAAAATATCACGTGCTCAAAAATGGTACCAATAAAAACGTCAACTCGTACCGCAAAAAAAAAGACCTCACATAACTCTATGGGTCAAAATATGCAAAAATTATAGCTCTCAAAATGTGGCGATGCAAAAAACTTTTTTTTGCAATAAAAAGCGTCTTTTAGCGTGACAGCTGCCAATCATAAAAACCCGCTATAAATAGTAAATCAAGCCCCCCTTTATCACCCCCTTAGTTAGGGAAAAATAATAAAATTAAAAAAATGTATTTATTTCCATTTTCCCATTAGGGTTAGGGTTAGGGTTGCGGCTAAAGTTAGGGTTAGGGTTGGCGCTAAAGTTAGTATTACGGTTATGGTTGGGATTAGGGTTAGTGGTGTGTTAGGGTTAGGTTTGTGGTTAGGGTTGGGACTAGGGTTAGGGGTGTGTTGGGGTTAGGGTTGGAGTTAGAATTGGGGGGTTTCCGCTGTTTAGGCACATCAGGGGCTCTCCAAATGTGACATGGCGTCTGATCTCAATTCCAGCCAATTCTGCGTTGAAAAAGTCAAACGGTGATCCTTTACTTCTGAGCTCTGCCATGCGCCCAAACAGTAGTTTACTCCCACATGGGGTATCAGCGTACTCTGGACCCCAAGAGTTATTGTGCAATTTGTCCTATTTTTTCTGTTACCCTTGGGAAAATAAAAAACTGGGGGCAAAAATATCATTTTTTTTAAAAAAATGATTTTTTTTGTTTTTATGGCTGTACGTTATAAACTTCTGTGAAGCACTTGGGGCTTCATAGCGCTCACCACACATCTAGATAAGTTCCTTGTGGGGTCTATTTTCCAAAATGGGGTCACTTGTGGGGGGTTTCCACTGTTTAGGTGCATCAGGGGCTCTCCAAATGCGACATGACGCCCCCAGACCATTCCATCAAATCTACAATCCAAAACGTCACTACTTCCCTTCCGAGCCCCAACGTGTACCCATACAGTAGTTTTCTCCCACTTATTGGGTATCCGCGTACTCAGGACAAATTGGACAACAACTTTTGGGGTCCAATTTCTCCTGTTACCCTTGTGAAAATAAAATATTGGGGGCGAAAAAAATAATTTTTGTAAAAAAAAATTTTTTTTTTTTTTTTTACGGCTGTACGTTATAAACTTCTGTGAAGCACTTCGGGGTTCAAAGTGCTCACCACACATCTAGATAAGTTCCTTGTGGGGTCTATTTTCCAAAATGGGGTCACTTGTGGGGGTTTCCACTGTTTAGGTGCATCAGGGGCTCTCCAAATGCGACATGACACCCCCAGACCATTCCATCAAAGTCTGCAATCCAAAATGTCACTACTTCCCTTCCGAGCCCCAACGTGTACCCATACAGTAGTTTTCTCCCACATATTGGGTATCAGCGTACTCAGGACAAATTGCTCAACAACTTTTGGGGTCTAATTTCTCCTGTTATCCTTGTGAAAATAAAATATTGGGGACGAAAAAATCATTTTTGTAAAAAAAAAAAAGATTTTTTATTTTATGGCTGTACGTTATAAACTTCTGTGAAGCACTTGGGGGTTCAAAGTGCTCACCACACATCTAGATAATTCCTTGAGGGGTTTAGTTTCCAAAATGGTGTCATTTGTCGGGGGTTTCCACTGTTTAGGCAGATCAGGAGCTCTCCAAACACGACATGGCATCCAGCCAATTCTGCGTTGAAAAAGTCAAACGGCGCTCCTTCCCTTCCAAACTCTGCCATGCACCCAAACAGTGGTTTACCCCCACATATGGGGTATCAGCGTACTCAGGACAAATTGCATAATAACTTTTGGAGTCTTGTTACCCTTGGGAAAATAAAAATTGGGGTGAAAAGATCATTTTTGTGGAAAAAATATGTTTTAATGTTTCAAATTGCTCACCAAAGATCTAGATAAGTTCCTTAGGGGGTCTAGTTTCCCAAATGGGGTCAATTGAGGGGGGTTTCCACTATGTAGGCACATCAGGGGCTCTCCAAATGCAACATGGCGTCCAATCTCAATTCCAGCCAATTTTGATTGTAAAAAGTCAAATGGTGCTCCTTCCATTCCGAGCTCTGCCTTGCGCCCAAACAGTGGTTCCCCCCACATATCAGGTATCAGCGTACTCAGGACAAATTGGCAAACAACTTTTTTGGTCCAATTTCTCCTGTTACCCTTGGGAAAATAAAAAATTAGTGACTAAAAATAATTTTTGTGGGAAAAAAATAGGATTTTTTATTTTCATGCCGGGCATTATAAACTTGTGTGAAGCACTTGGGTTCAAAGTGCTCACCAAGATCTAGATAAGTTCCTTAGGGGGTCTAGTTTCCAAATGGGGTCACTTGTGGGGGGTTTCCACTGTTTAGGCTCATCTGGGGCACTGCAAACGGAACATGACCCCCATTAACGTCTGCATTCCAAACGTTACTACTTCCTTTCCAAGCCTGCCGTGCGCCCAAACAGTTTCCCCCCCCACATATGGTATCAGCGTACTCAGGACAAATTGGACAACAACTTTTGGGGTCCAATTTCCTTGGGAAAAAAAAAATTTGGACTAAAAAATCATTTTTGTGGAAAATTGTTTCTTTTTTTCACACCGGGCATTATAAACTTGTGTGAAGCACTTGGGGTTCAAAGTGCTCACCAAAGCTCTAGATAAGTTCCTTAGGGGGTCTAGTTTCCAAAATGTGGTCACTTGTGGGGGGTTTCTACTGTTTAGGCTCATCTGGGGCACTGCAAACGGAACATGACCCCCATCAATGTCTGCATTCCAAAACGTTACTACTTCCTTTCCAAGCCCTGCCGTGCGCCCAAACAGATTCCCCCCACATATTGGGTTTCAGCGTACTCAGGACAAATTGGAAAACAACTTTTGGGGTCCAATTTCCTTGGGAAAAATCAAAAATTTGGGACTAAAAAATCATTTTTGTGGAAAATTGTTTCTTTTTTTTCACACCCAGGCATTATAAACTTTTGTGAAACACTTGGGGGTTCAAAGTGCTCACAACAGATCTAGATAAGTTTCTTAGGGGGTCTATTTTCCAAAATGGTGTCACTTGTGGGGGGTTTCCACTGTTTAGGCGCATCAGGGGCTCTCCAAACGCGACATGGCATCCAATCTCAATTCCAGCCAATTTTAGTTTGAAAAAGTCAAACGGCGCTCCTTCCCTTACGAACCCTGCTGTGCGCACAGACAGTGGTTTTCCCCCACATATGGGGTATTGGCGTACTCAGGAGAAATTGCACAACAACTTTATCTGTCCATTTTCTTCTTTTACCCTTGTGAAAAAAAAAAAAGTTTGTTAAAGATCATTTTGTGGCTAAAAAGTTAAATATTCATTTTTTCCTTCCACGTTGCTTCAGCTCCTGTGAAGCACCTGAAGGGTTAATAAACTTCTTGAATGTGGTTTTGAGTACCTTGAGGGGTGCAGTTTTTACAATAGTGTCACTTTTGGGTATTTTCTGCTATATAGACCCCTCAAAGTGACTTCAAATATGAGGTGGTCCCTAAAAAAAAATGGCTTTGTAAATTTTGTTGTAAAAATGAGAAATCGCTGGTCAACTTTTAACCCTTATAATTTCCTAGGAAAAAAAATTTTGATTCCAAAATTGTGCTGATGTAAAGTAGACATGTGGGAAATGTTATTTCTTAACTATTTTGCGTGACATTTCTCTGTTTTAAGGGAATAAATTTCAAAGTTTGAAAATTGCAAAATTTTCTAAATTTTCGCCATATTTGCATTTTTTTCAAAAATAAACGCAAGTTATATCGAAGAAATTTTACCAATAACGTGAAGAACAATATGTCACGAGAAAACGTTCTCAGAACCGCGAAGATCCGTTGAAGCATTCCGAGTTATAACCTCATAAAGAGACAGTGGTCAGAATTGTAAAAATTGGCCTGGTCATTAACGTGCAAACCACCCTTGGGGGTGAAGGGTTAAGCTCCTGAAACTCCGAAACTGCCTCTGGAGACCAATTCACCACATCAGAGCCCTTTTTGGTCAAATCCGTCATTGGTTTCACAATAACAGAAAAATTACTTATAAATTTACAGTAAAAATTAGCAAAACCAAAAAATCTCTGAAGAGCCTTCAATGAAGTGGGCTGAACGCAATCACAAATGGCCTGAACCTTGACCGGTTCCATTTCAATAGCGGACGGAGACAAAATGAATCCCAAAAATGAAACCTTCTGTACGCCAAAGAGACATTTTGATCCTTAACATACAAAGCATTTTCTCTCAAAATCCGGAACTATCATACGAACATGTTCCACATGAGAATCCCAGTCATTGGAAAAAATCAAAATATCGTCCAAATAAACGATCAGAAACTTATCCACAAAATCCCTGAAAATATCGTTCATGAAAGATTGGAAGACGGAAGGAGCATTAGTGAGCCCAAAAGGCATCACTAGGTACTCAATATGCCCCTCAGGAGTATTAAATGCCATCTTCCATTCATCACTGTGCTTAATGCGAATAAGATTATACGCCCCCCTAAGGTCAAGCTTGGTAAACAAACTAGCACCTTTCACTCTGGAGAATAAATCGGAAATCTGGGTAATGGATACTGATATTTAACAGTGATCTTATTAAGGAGACGATAGTCAATACATGGCCTCAATGAACCATCCTTCTTGGCTACAAAGAAAAATCTGGCACCTAAAGTTGAAGAGGATGGTCTAATATGACCCTTCTCCAATGACTATTTGATATAAGATGGCATAGTCTCATGATCAGGTACAGACAAATTGAAGAGCTGACCCTTGGGAAATTTACAACTGGGCACTAACTCAATCGCGCAATCATAACTCCTGTGAGGAGGCAAGGACGCAGACTTACTCTCACTAAATACATCAAAAAAATCAGTCAAATAGTCAGGGATATCCTGAGACTGGGGAGAGGTAGAAAAAACAGGAGTGTCACCACGAACACATTGATAACCCTAACTAACCACAGACACAGACTTCCATTCCAAAACAGGATTATGAAACAACAGGGAACTGAAAATACATAAACAGTGGCAAATGAGAAACAGAGTCCAGGCAAGGCCCCCGCAGGGGAACCTGGTTGTACTAACTCCAGAAGGCAGAAAACTGAGATAGACAAAAGGTAAAACAAATGCCACAGAAATAAACAGCAAATAACTTATCTGAAAGTTGCAGGACAAAGCAGGAAGCAAGCGGACTTCCAAAAGGGATCAGGAAGAAGCAAATCACTGGCAAGGATTATGGGAAGGTTGCTCACTTATATCTCCCCAGTCAGTAACACCTGATTTCCAATCATCGCCCCCAGGTGACAGACTTCTGTTAGCCAAAGCAGCTTAATTACTATCAGCAGCCACCAGGGTGGAGCACAAACTCAGAAGTCAGATTCAGAGTGTTCACAACACCTGCATCTAGGAGCCTGTTACGAACTGTTCTTGCCGTGCACTTCACCCCAGCTGCCATTTGCCATTCCTTTTGTAGGTCACTTGATGTCATCCTGCGGTTGCTGAGTGATATTCAAATAAGATGACGGTCATCCTTGTCAGTGGAGAGTCATTTTCGCCGTCTGCCGGTCTGTAGCTTTGTTGTCCCCAATGTCTGCTGCTTGACCTTGTTGTAATAGACTTCCGTCTTAGAAATTTTAAGGCTGGAGGCAATATGACACTCACTGTATCCCTCTGGTAGTAAAGCCAGAATTAAGCCCTTCTTTTCATCACTCAAGACTTTTCTTTTCATCTCCTTTGGCATGGGTAAAAGTTATTTTTTCATTCCTATTACTTTTGGGATATTACTAGCACTTGTTTTGCCATCCAGCTTGTCCTATTGCAAGATGATTGTCAACACCGCAGCAGTGTTTTTTATACTTTCCTTCGTTAAATAAATAAAGATTTGGTTCAGGTGATCACCTAATTACAAGCACATTAAGTAGAATGAGGTGTACTCCGGTCTGAATTCAACTGACACTGGAATGGAATGGCTGTTAGACATGTAGAGAAGCTGATTTTTGTAAAACTTTGCAGTGGTCTCTTAATTTTTGCCAGGGCTGTATATATATATATATATATATATATATATATATATATATATATACAGTGAGGTAGCGCTTACTGCATGTGTTGGGAGACACTCACTTAGCAACGGGACGAAGGCAGATGGGCACGTATTCTCCACAAAACAGTCTATTCAGGTTTATTTTACTCAGCATACACACTATGTTTCACATCACACATAGTCCATAGTACTTCCTCACGTTCACGGCTTAACTCGCAGTCCCTAAATACGCCGGACTTCGTTGTCCAGTTACCGTGGGCGACCTCATGCTGAACGTTCATTAATGTCCAAGGAACATAACAACACCAACAGTCCATTCCAATGGCAGATACCAGTCTGCAGTTATTAAATCCACTTTAAATGGAGTTACCTTCCAGGAGCTCCAGCTCCCATGCTGATTCCTCGTCAGACATAGGTTCCGAGGAAACTTCCTAACTGGGATCACCGTCTCAGACAATGCCTTGCTCACCAGGCCACCCGACAGTTCCAGATCCTCAGTAGGTCGGCAGCTTCCTCAACGCAGTAGCCGTCACAGGCTCTGCAGAGAGTGGCCTCTTCGAGCGCTATTCAGAACGTCCATCCCTCCCAGGACAGTCCAACACACAGGCATCCAGGTACATGGCTCTCCCGTACTTTTCAGGAAGTTAGTTGCTTCCAACACAGAGACCTTCAGGACCTTACAACTCTTGACCATTCAGGTCCATACACACAGCTCATGTGACCCAAACCATGGTCACATTAAGCAGCTGTAACCACCCCCACAAGTGTATGTGTGGTTGGTCAGTCCACCAGCTCTCTGACTACCATGTAAGCCCCCTTACAACATAAACAAACTCATGGAACTAAAAGTCCCAGCACAACAGCATAACTTCATGCTTACAGCACAGAGGACGTCTCTGTCTCTGCGAACATACCAGCCTTTCATGATCATTCTGGTCACTGTCTAACCATCATAATCAAGTCTTCGTGATCAAATCAAATGGAAAGAAAATAGTACCAAAACAAAACTGCCAAGAAAGGATGTCCACCAAAACTGTCAACCAGGGCAAGGAAGGCATTAATCAGAGAGCACAGAGACCAGAGTTATTGCAAGGAATAACAGACCAGACAGATTTGTGTCTCTCGCCACTAAACCTCCAATCAGGTCGTGTGTGATAATGGCTGTAATCTGTTGGTGACTGTGAAGCTTGGCAAGCTCACACTTGCACTAAGCTTGGCCTACATACTAAACTTGGTGGTTCATAAGTTTCTGAAAACCTACCCAGATTTGCCAGGGCTTTTGGTCAAGGTACTCTGCATCAGTGACCATCTCTGCAAGTCGGATACAGCTGCAGCACTGTGGCAGTATAACTGCAGTGCATGCAAGTGCTAGCTCACCGACTGGATTGCGACGTCACCGCACGCTGAAACTCACATTTCACATGCTGGCAAAGTATGTGAGCACCAGAGGCAGTTGCCAAATCTCAACTCCAACATGCTCATTGGTATTCTGAAGAGTTGGCATGGAAGTCTGACATTTGTGTGGTTCTCCAAGACTTTGAGGATGGCACAAAGATGGTGAATGGCGGTAGCGCCATAATAAGCGCTACAGTCCTGCTTCTGTGCCTACTTAAACAGTCGCTGCACACCATTAAAGCTCAGGCTATGTATGCATACAGGTGGAGATGGAGGAAGACATGAGACAGGGAGGTAGTACCCAGCTCAGCCTCATCTCATCTGCTCAGCACGGATTGGGTAACAATGAGGAGGTGAAGGCTGAGGAGGAACAGAGTCTAGTAACCACCCAATCTTTATCCAATCTCTCCTATGTGGGTGGGCTGAGAAGGAAAATAAAGAAGAACAGGAGCTGTTTGCAAGAGTATCAGAGGCTATTACCCACACATGCTTCGTCCTGTCTCTCCTACATAGGAGGGCTGAGGAAGGTAATGAGCAGGAAGAGATAGAGGAGGAGGAGAAGATGGAGAATAGTCATGGTAAAGAAAGGGAAGTGTTGGCTGTTGAAAGCTTAGCACATATGGCTTACTTTATGTACTGCTGCCTTTCCGTGACCTCGCGTTACATTCATCTTGGCTAAAAGAGTACTGGTTGTTCACCCTGTTAGACCCATGCTACATAGAGAACGATGCATCTCTCCTTTCTGAGGTAGAGAGGTTTACTAAAATGGTGCTATACCAGAAGGCCATTATGGAAATTATGTTGAAAAAATTCCCATCAGACAACTTTAGTGGCAGGGGGAAAGTTTCTTTGTCCAACCAAGGCAGAGAGGTGAGGGAGACATGCACTAGGTACAGCAGAGGCAGGGTTACACTGTCAAAGGCCTGGGCCAATTTCATGACACCCTCCCAGCGTCCATGCCCTGATGACAGGGTATTTTTGACAAGAAGGGAAAAGTTTTATAAAAATGGTCAAGCAATACCTGGTCAACAAAACCAATGTACACCCTAATTCCTCTGCGACCTTCAACTATTGGATTTCAAAGCTGGTCACCTGGCTTTGTGGTGTTCCTCTGTCTTGGAGGTGTTCTGGTTTCTTGCCACTAGCATCTTGCCTGACCGGGCTTTTAGTGCTTCCAGGGAAGGTCATAACAGACAGGTGCTTTCGACTGTCAACAGAAAATGCTGACAGGCTCACTCTGATAAAAATGAACAAAAGCATGAATTAGCCCCAATCTTTCCACACCACCAGATGACAGCAGCACATAAAGTATTTTTCAATCTTCAACATTTGAATGATACCTGACAGTTGTTGCCTTGAAAGGTCTCTGGATGACTGGATGAGCCTACATTTGATTATTTCCTGGCTTTGCACTTTGTGCAAAGCTTTTATGAGTGTAATAGTACATAAACCACACTTTCAATATGTTTTAATGAGGCCCACCAGTTGCTGCCTTGAAGGATTTATTGATGACTGTATTTCCCTCCTTATCATTTTTTTCCTAGCTTTACACTTTGTGCAAAGTCTTTATAAGATTAATAGTACATCAACTGCACTTTCAAAATTTTTGAATGAAGCCCCCAGTTATTGGCTTCAAGTGTCTATGGATGACTGAATGACTATCCTTATAATTTGTTCCTGGCTTTGCATTGTGTGCAAAGCCTTTATGAGTTGTAGAAGTTCAACAACTACACTTTCTTAATTTTATGAGGCACTTCAGTTGGTGCCTTCAAGAGTGTATGGATGACCTACTGTGGAGACACGGGGTGGGTCAGTGGGTGCTCTCATCCACTGGCCCACGATTGCATGAACCATGGCAAATCCTATTGAATGCCCGCTCATCATACTACTCAGACAACATAGGGTGAGGGTAAAACAGGGTGGCAATACTTTATTGAACCACCAAACAGACAATAACATAAAGAACAGCAAGATACTCAAGATGGTGTAAAATTACAAAGTCTCACCTTTCACTGACTCCCCCACCAATTGCACCCCGCCTTTGGTGAGCACTCACAGAGAGGAGATGACGGCAAGCTTAGGAAGCTGACAGTCCATTGAGGGTCACAACCTGGCTTTTTTGAACATATCCATGGAGCCAGGTGACTGATGGGTACAAATCATTGCTTTCCCAAATGAATCCTTGGGGCTCAGGTGAGTTCAAATCCTAGCTTCTCCAAATGTATCCATGTTCAGGTTCAGTGATGGTTAATGGAGCAGATCTGTATTCTTCCAGCTGGGGCCATGGTCCCTAAGCAGACATGCTGTAGAATGTCAAATCTGTTTGACTCTTGATGGAGCCATTTTGTCCTGGCATCTGTTCTGTCAAGTCACTTGATTCTTCTTGCAGAATGATTGAAAAGCCTTTTTATACCCACATCTGTGGCTCAGGTCATCATCCACAGGTCATGGGGGATGGGGTTTGAGTTTAACTCTCATTGTTTGAGTATTTAAACTATCTGCATAGTTTGTCTTTCTCTGTTTTGCAGGTCAACAAACTAGCTAGCCGGATACAATGTGTAATCAACAAACATCTGTTGCTTAATTACCCTGCGTCCCTGTCATCCAAGATAATAGACAATACGTTGCAACAAACATCAACTCAAAAGTCAAAATCCAGGCTCGTACGAACAATAGTTTATGTTTCATGATCAACCAAAGAAAACCACATAAATTCAAAAGTCAACATAAAGATAATAGCATATGTCTTCTGACCTACTGAAAATAGACATCTGAATAATTAAATTTAAATGCTGTGTTGTCACATCCTCCTTATAATTTTGGGGGGCTTTGCATTGTGTGCAGAGCCTTTATGAGTGTAGGAGTACCATAACTACATTTTCTTAATATTTGAATTAGACACTACATTTGGTGCCTTCAAGGGTGTATGGATGACACTGCTTATAATTTTTGGCAGGCTTTGCATTGTGTGCAGAGCTATAATCAATGTAGGAGTACCACAACTACACTTTTTTCACAATATTTGAATGAGACCTTACGGTTGTTGCCTTCAAAGTTGCACTGATGACTAAGTTTGTAATTTTTTTAAGGGTTTGCACTGTGTGCAGAACTTTTAAGAATGAAGGAGTACCACAACTATACTTTGTTCAAAATATTTGAATGAGGTACTACATGACCCTGCTTGTAATTTTTGGCAGACTTTGCATTGTGCAGAACTTTTATGAATGTAGGAGTACCACAACCAGGGCCGGTGTCAGCATCCGGCATACCCGGGCAAGTGCCGTGGCCCTGAGCAGGCGGGGGCCCACTCGCCGTCGGGCACCCCAGCACCTGCTAGCGGATGAGAGCGGTACCAGTACCGCCACTGGGCCCCCCCACTTGCTCAGGGCCACGGTAGCAGCCGGCACAATACTTACCTCTCCCCGTGCCTCCGCTGCCGCAGCTCTGGGCTCCAGGGGGCGCCTGCCCTTTCTCTCACAGCAGCACCGCTGAATGATGTCATCATTCAGCGGCCGGCTGTGGCAGAGAGAGCACGGACGCCGGACAGGTGAGATGTGAGGTGTATGTGTCTGTGTGTGTGTGTCTGTGTGTGTGTGTGTATGTAGTGCGGTGCTTTGTGTGTGTATGTTAGAAAGTGCTGCAATGCTGTCTGTGTGTGGTGCTTTATGTGTGATGGTGGTGGGGTGAGGCAGTGATGGTGGTGAGGAGGCAATGATGATGATATTGATGGGGAGGCAATGATGATGATGATGATGGGGAGACAATGATGGGGAGGCAATGATGATGATGATGATGGGGACTCAATGATGATGATGATGATGATGGGGAGGCAATGATTATGTTGATGATGGAGAGGCAATGATGATAATGATGGAGAGACAATGATGATGATAGGGAGGCAATTATGATGATGATGATGGGGAGGAAATGATGATGATAATGGGGAGTCTTTCCACAGCGCCCTTTCCTGAGCCGTAACAGTGCAGAACGCACCACAGTGCAGAGGAGAGCTCCATATTTTGTATGGAGCATTATATGGGGACCAGTATCCTGTATGGAGCATTATATTGGGTCCATATTCTGTATGGAGCATTATATTGGGTCCAATATTCTGTATGGAGCATTATATTGGGTCCAGTATTCTGTATGGAGCATTATATGGGGGATGGGGGTTGACATCCTGCATGGGGGAGACTATGTGGTGCCCATAATATTGTATGGAGGACTGTACTGTCCAGTCTGTACTGTGCGCTGTGAGGATTTGGCGGTTTTTGAGTTATTGTACAATTTACAATAGATATCACTCATGTAATGGAAGAAGAGAAGTGTTTTGCATTGTACTATACCCATATTTCTCTGCCAAATCTGTGCATCATGAATCGTGGTCTGTGTTAAAGGAGCCCACTGAGACTCTTTCGCCGGGGCCCATAAAAACCTGGAGCCGGCCCTGACCACAACTACACTTTGTGCACAATATTTGAATGAGATACTGAAGTTGGTGCCTTGAAGGGTGTATGAATGACCCTGCTTGTCATTTTTTGCCGGCTTTGCACTGTGTCCAGACCTGTTATGCGTGTGGGAGTACGAAAACTACACTTTGTTCCCATTATTTGAATGAGATATGACAGTTGGTGCCTTGAAGGGTGTATGGATGACCCTGCTTGTAATTTTTGGCAGGCTATGCACTGTCTCCAGAGCTTTTATGAGTGTTAGGCTGGTGTCACACTTGCGAGAAACTCGCATGAGTCTCGCACCTCAATACCCGGCACATCCGCCGGCACTCGGACCGGAGCTTTCAGCTGCATAGAAATACATTCAGCCGCACACTCCAGTCTCAAGTGCTGGCGGCAGTGCCCAGTATTGAGGTGCGAGACTCGTGTGAGTTTCTCACAAGTGTGACCCAGGCCTCAGAGTAGCACAACTACAATTTGATCACATTAATTAAATAAGGCACTGCAGTTTGTGCTTTGAATAGTGTATGGATGACCCTGCTTGTAATTTTTGGCAGCCTTTCCACTTAGTGCATGGCATTTATGAGTCTAGACATACCACTGCATGACAATTTGAACAGAATTTGTATTAGGCCCTCCTTTATGTCTAATACAGTGTGTTCCTTCTCCATTCAGTTTTTACAGTTCTTACAATGACATTTCCAATTTAAAAAAAAAAATCAATTTTGGTTGACTTAAATTACTTTTTTTTACCCTTCTAAAATTTTGCCTTATATACAAGAAAGAATGTTTCTGTACATTTTTTTTCCTGTAACTCCATCTTCTCACAGATTTTCTAATGTTTTATTTAAAGTTGAGTAAAAGTGTGACACCATTGTTCCCAGCGACAATCTGGGAATCAGTGATGTTTCCATGGGTCTTCCCCATGCTGTTCTCCTTCCATTCAGCACTTTTCACATCCATTTCAAAATTTTCACTGCCCCCTCAGACCTGCTTGTAAGGTCTGCCTGGAAAAATGCTTTGATTTCCCATTGGCTCCCATTATATTCAGTATGCGAAACAAGCATCCAAGCATCAGGAATTGCTCAGTTCGAGTAGAAAAATATTTGGAGTTGAGAGTCCTCAGTGGTTGATACCTTTTAATGGCTAACTGAAAAGATGGTAACAAATTGCAAGCTTTTGAGACTACTCAGGTCTCTTCATCAGGCAAAGACTAATACAAAATCTGAAGAATCACATATTTATACACAACACAGCATAGAAAAAATGCAATAGTTGAGACAAGTGACTTGAAGCAGAATAGTCATTATGGCAGAGGGATGAGCATAAATATTGGAACAGTTCATAGATAAGGAGTGTGAAAGTTTTATTGCCCTCTGATTGGGGTCTGGTAATGTTTTGTGATGTTCTCACAGGGTCTTTGGAGTAAATTCCTTAATTGATGTATAACGTCATAAATCGGTGTGACAGGTTCATTCCAGCATTAAGAGTGTCAAAGGTCACCATCAATTTGTATTCCAAACTCTTCTTTGTCTCTGAGATGTGAAACTACCTTTCAGTACAAGTAATTTCAGGTAGTTTCACATTTCAGAGACACAGAAGAGTTTGCGAATACAAATTGATGGTGACCTTTGACACTCTTAATGCTGGAATGAACCTGTCACACGGATTTATGACGTTTTACATCAATTAAGGATTTTACTCCAAAGACCCTGCGAGAACATCACAAAACATTTCCAGACCCCAATCAGAGGGCAATAAAACTTTCACACTCCTTATCTATGAACTGTTCCAATATTTATGCTCATCCCTCTGCCATAATGACTATTCTGCTTCAAGTCACTTGTCTCAACTATTGCATTTTTTCTGTGCTGTGTTGTGTATAAATATGTGATTCTTCAGATTTTGTATTAGTCTTTGCCTGATGAAGAGACCTGAGTAGTCTCGAAAGCTTGCAATTTGTTACCATCTTTTCAGTTAGCCATTAAAAGGTATCAACCACTGAGGACT